>CM072155.1:5505974-6198474 GCA_036850595.1 Rhyacichthys aspro
GTGAGTGACATGCTTTTTACAGCTCAAACAGAGGGAGCAGAAATAGCAAAATACACTGGATCCTAGCAGAGTTGAATTTGTACAAAATACACTAAAATTACCCACCGTTTCAGAAGGCATGTTTTTTTTTTTTCCTTCCAAACTTGCCGGTTTGGATAGTTTCATCCGTAAAATACAAAACAGAGAGTCTGTAGAGGGGTCTGCGCCCTCCACTGGCTAAAAGTTACACATGGTGGCTTTAAACTTCCTTTTTCATTTAAATGTGTGTGTACAGACTTGCTCACTGTCCTGCTCTGTTAAATAACACAAAGAATTATAATAAAGAATTATATAATTATTACTATTCTTCTAGTCACCTCCAGGCTTCACTGTTTTTCATGTAGCATTGTGGGAAACTTCCAGTACACTACAGGTCAGTCACTTGAAATTCTGACTCCACCTTTAAAATAGTGTGGCTCTATACAGGGACTAGGAACAGATTTTTGATTCAGCCCATAGCTTAAGAAATTGTAAACATCCCATGATGCTCTTGTCTGCGTCCAAATTTTCATGTAAAAACTTTAGTTATTTACCCTTTAAAAAATTCTCTTAAAGAGGTAAAGTACTGTAGGTTACATTAGGGTTCAAGTCTGTAGTAAAAGCCTTAGCCTTTTTTTTCATTTGAATGTTCTTAAGTAGCCTAGCCATCTGCTAAAGCCTCTGGATCCAGATGTGTGACTTACGACTGATTTACAGTGTCATTAAACGTGTCACTGTTTTAGAACTAAATATGTATCAAATCGAACGTGACTTTAACACTTTATATTTAAATCAATGGTAAATATAAAAGCAATAGAGCCTGTTTTTCACACAGAATTCTCTGGAAACACCTTCTGGCAGCTGTAATAACCTGTAATTTCTAATCCAGGAAGTCTACACACTCACCCATATTCATTAATCTGATGTCATTTATGGTGCTTCATATTTGATGAACGGGCCCCACTCTGTGAAAAGACTCGGGATTAGATTAGATTACAGTTCACTGTGTTAATGCGTCATGTGTTTTAGTAGATTAGAGATGCTCCATTAATGAGGAACGGGCTTACACTTGTAACACTTAACCACAGTTCTCTAGGGTTCAAGCGCTAACGTTAATATAGTGATGCAGATTTCTTATTTATTATTTTAAATACTCCAGTAGGTTTACAGCAAGCATTAATGACAACTGATGACATCCACTACAAAAGGATGAGCTGGAGTCACTTAAAATACATATCACATAAACAAGTGAAAGGGGTTTGCTCCAGTTTCTCCTCCTTGTCCTTGTTTTTTTGTCTCTTTAATGTCACTGTTCACAAAAAGGAACAAACTTTCTCCACAAAATGCAGAGCTGCTCATATTCTTGAAGTTTAAGAAGTTTAAGTTTCTTCGTAGTTTAAGAAGTCTATATTCTGTTTTCTTTTCTAATTTATGTAGCACTCCAGCTTGAGCCTGTTTTTTGTTCCTTAATTTAAAGTTCAGTGAAGTAAAGCTGAGGCTGACGTTGGATCGTTGGATGTAGTGATGGGCTTCGATAAATTTATTACCAAACTATGTGTAAAACGATTGCTAATGTAAAAAACACACTATATTGAATATGTGTTATTTATATTCCTTTATTATTTCACATACTCAGAGTGCTACAAAAAATACAAACACAAAAAAACATCAAAAAGGTGTAATCTTTTTTGGTATTGTTGAACTATTTATAGTGAAGCAACACAACAAAATTTAAATTAAAATGTGCAGAAACAAAAAAGCAGCATCCAGGTAACAAAACATACGTAAAAACGTGCAATTGAAAAAAAAAAAAAGTGAAATTTTAATTTTTCTGAACTATCAATTAAATTTAAAATGTGTCCAAATTTTACTGTTTTCTGTCGCTCATGTTTTTCACCTTTTCTGCATAAAGTCTCTGACTACGTAGCAATGCTCTCTCGCTCTCTTGTCTCTCCCTCGCTCCAGTTCATGTGCTCACTGTGCTGTGTGTCCGCAACCCCCCCTCCCCCCCTCCCTCCCACCCAGTGTGGACACACAGATGCCATCACACATCTTGACCAATCACATGCAACTTTAGCAGAAAAAAGATTAGAAAAACAAACAAATCGGCTCCCAATCAGGAGGACACATCACTAGTTGACTGTAGGCATAATAAACCACAAAGTGTTAAGTTTAAGGTGTGTAATCAAATAAACCCAATGATCGGTGAACATCCGATAATGATTTTGAATAACGGCTTCAAAAATCCTGATCGGACCACCTTTAATTGTCTTTCGTGCATGCAATAAAGCTGTGAGAACAGTGCATTCACGAAAAAGGCTGTGTGTTTTGTTTACAAAAGTAGCTATGTCCTTTACTTCTAAACCAATACCGTGCAGCTAAGTCCTCTTCTTACACAAAAAGAAAGAACTCATCCAATGTCTCAAACCTGCTGTTTCTGAGCCACAAGATACTGAATCACCAACATATTACCTCATAGTGTAGTAAATCAACAAAAAAGCATTCTGAACAATAACCTAGCATCATTAGCAACACATTCCAAATGTGCGAGGCTCTCAGGTCAAACGGATAAAGAAGAACCCACTCCTGTCATTAAAATCTGTAAACAATGACAAATGTTATTACTGTATAATTGTACGCACCCTCTCTTCCTAATGAGCTCCCGAACTGACTCTCTCTACAGCAAATGCGGGAGGTGCATTGTTACCGCTGCTTTTATCCCATTCATTTTCCGTATGATTGTTTTAATGTCAATAAGTCAGCCTCACAGATCTGGTGAACTTTGGCCTGTGCTGTCTGCTTGCGTGCAGAGCGACGGAGCGGTGGTGATGTGAATATACCGGCAGCACTTAGAGACAGGGCCCTTACTCAGCACTGATCATTAATTCATGGCGCACATTTCAGATTTCAGATGGCGCTCAGATCCGAAACCCTCGGCTTTAAATGAGCGAGGACTTCGGGGACGGATAGACGGATGGGTTCATTTGGGCCAGTGACTAACTAGAAGTAGAGAGAGTGAGCTGCTGCTGCTGCTGCTGCTGCTGCTGCTGCTGCTTCGACCGTTTCTAAAAACAAACAGCGCGGCCCGTGAAGGGAATATTCCACTCCTTCTATAAAGCTTCAGAGCACTCCCACAGTTGAACTCTGACCTCTCCGACCTCAGCCAACTCCTTCCAATCCCACACTGGGCTAAAATGGAAGTTATTTCACCATCCCACTAGAATGAATGCGGGAAATCATTAAAGCAACAAGATATGTGATGTTTTTAAGACTTAAAAGATCTATAAATGTTGTATAAATGCTTTTTAATTGTAGATTGTAATGTCTGATGTGATCCGATCACTTTGTTTTCTATCTCTACACACAAAAATATTCACATTCTGTACTTAAGTAGAAGTACAGATACCTCTCTGGTAAAAGTAGAAGTACTGATTCAACTTCTTTACTCTCTAAAAGTAAGCAATGAAATGTAACTAAGTAAAAAAAGTGAATAAATTTTGCTGTCAATGACACATAATTTATTTGTGATAACTGCAATAACTTTCTCATTAACACGCTGCTGTTGGTGTCAATGTGCTTTTTCAGTTTTGGTTTTAAACAGAATAATCAAGACTGAACCAGTTTTGCAATTACGATTTGTTATGCAATTATTTTCATTCTGCATCATTCACCACACAATACTAGATGCTGTATAAGTTGATATGAACAATATTTTGCAACATGCAACTATGGCCTTCTCCCATTTTCACGTTTGACTTTCCCTTTCCTTTCTAATTTGTTACTTCTTTTACATCATGTCGTCATCCGTGGAGGTTGTAAAAGTAACGAGGCTGTTTTGACAATGTAAGGAGTATAAAGTACAGATATTTGTGTTGAAAAGTAGGGAGTAAAAGTATAAAGTGGCCATTCATTACTTCCCAATCTCTGCCTGTTACTAAACACTGTATAGGGACTGTATAAGGAGATTGTGTGGCATTTAAATGCAACATAGACTACTGAATTTAGTTTTTTGTTATTATGCCTATAAAACAGCTCACTCGTCTACAGTCGGCCAATATGGTTCTCTTATGTGATGTTGTATGTAAGTGTATACGTCTGTGTTCTTACATGCAGCACATGCCTGGATTCTGACATGTCAGGAGATAGTACTAGTGGTTTTAATGTGTGGCAACTACCGTGGCCAAAGTTTCTGTATGTACAACACAAATGTCTCTTTTCCCCGGAGCAGGCCTATGACACACTGGGACTATGTCTCTCGGCTGGCCTGGGAACGCCTCGGTGTTCTCCCAGAAGAGCAGGAGGAAGTGTCTGGGGAGGGGGAGGTCTCTGGGAAGGGACGCTTAGACTACTGCCCCCGTGACCTGGCCTTGGACGAGTGGAAGAAGATGGAATGAACGGAATCACTGCACGTCTAAAAATGTTGCACACTCATTTCGATTTTGAAACAACACGAGGAGATAATAGTATTTTGAACTTGCACTTCGTACTGGGTCAGACAGATGCTTTGTGAAACACGAGTACACAAAACACATCCCTCTCTCCTCCTCTCCATTGTGTGCCCGGTGGCCCCTGTGTAATCCGCCGAGTGTCTTTGTGCCTGTACAGCATGTGGCTCAGGAGCACTTTAGCCCCTAATGGAGCCAGTCAATGGGAGAAGTGCCACCCCGTTGTCTGCATCCAGGTCAAGTGTGTGCGCACGAGCGTGAGCGTGGCCTGGGTGGTCGCCTGTGTGGAGCTGACACTGGGCATAATGGCTAATATTACTGTTATTTAGGCTTTTTTATATCATAACTGTGTTCATTCGTTCACAATGAAACCATTAAACTAATCGACTCCCAATAAATAATGGGAAAATTGGATCTAATATAATATTCTGAAAGAAATTCTTGTTTTTGATATTGTGTTTTCAATGTCTTGTATCATTATCTTATATATAATTATCCATACAGTGTATTTATTAAATTCAATAACGTTTTCAGTATTTATTGACCATAAGCTGAACTTTACATAATAAAAAACCCATGATATTAAAAGTTTGAAGAATGAAAATGATGATATAGCGTAAATATACTGGCAGTTTTTCCCCATAAATACTAGACTTTTTAAAACACAATATGACCATTAATGTAAAACTTTTCACCAAACTAAAAAGTTTTAGTTTAGTAGAAACTACTAAGAAGATGTTTAACGTAATTACAATAGTGATAGTCTATTTTGAATTGACTGGAGTTTACTGATGTTATTTGACTGTATATGACTGTAAATACAACAGACTTTTTTGTTAACAATGTAGGGAATGCATAAAATGACCAATCAACATGTCAAAGTATGATGTTTAAGTTACAAAAATAAAAAAATGGCAGCTGTAGAGTGATATATAGATTCATAGTAAAGTTCTGGCACAACACTAAAGGAAACTGGATGCTGTAAGACAACAAACTTTACCGTTCATAGGACTGATGGGCAATAACTGTTTTGTTATTTTTACAACTAAATGACAAAAAATGCTGCTTCTTATATAAGATTTGGCGTTTTCTGAAACTTATATCAACAAAAATGTCAAAACCTTTGATTAAAAGCGTAAAAATGACATTATTTTGTCTTATAGTTTTTGTTAAAATGTACAGTTACATTACGTACCAATAATTGCTGTAAAATTACTGTAAAACACTGTGTTTTCCTATCATTATAACACTTTGTATGGATTTAAATAATCTGCACAGTAAAAACATTGTAATGATTAACATATTAATGGTTTGTTGTCTTTATATTGTGCCTCAAAACACTTTTACGGTCGAAATACAGATGTACCGTAATGTCAGCCACAGTTTTTTTTTTTACCGTAAATCTTGCAGAATCTTTTTTATACACTTTACTTAAGATAATATTGGAATTGATGAAAGGCGCTAAGCATTGTTAAACAAATATCTTTTTATCACTTCTAAACTGTGAGAAGGCAGAGAGCTGTGCCCACTGTCAGCTGCCGCACAAATGGCACAGACGGGGAGAGAAAGAGTTTGTGCAAGAAAACATTTTGTATTTGCACATTTAGAATAACAGACAGAGTGAGATACTTTGTGCGCACTGTCAGCCGTTCGAGGCTTCTTATCGGACGGCTCTTGAAGTTGAATTGTCTGCTGTGCCGTCACGCCATTCAGAACATCTGCCCGATAGCCTCGTAGCTGCAGGGATAAGACTCACATCAGCGCGTCGCTCACAAAGAAGATAAAACTACTAATGGCCTGGCCGAGCTCTAATGGAATCCGCAGTATGAGTGAGTGTGTGAGTGTGTGAGTGTGTGCATCAACAAAACGTCATTCAGCATGTCTTATTCATGACTGTGTTCAGGCCTGCGCTATCTGTGTTTCTATTTGCAGCTCTGCATCCAAACATGTGGCCTTCCATTCACATGTGTCTGCTGTTTTTGACCGTCCATGTGTGTGCTGATAAAAAACATGCACACTCCAGTCTCGTGCAAAAAAGGAATACCTAAGCCTTGTTCTAAGGGCCTGTGAAGCCAGTTGAACCTACGCCAGATATCTTTCTTCAGCCTAATAATTGCTGTCCTGATCTGCTATCACAAAACGGGTTACCAGCTCTTTCAGTGAAACCTGGGTTTCTCTGTGGAGCAGTGAGTGTGTTTATGTGAAACACAAAGAGTCGACACTGAATGACTACTCACATCCAGGGCTCTGAGATATGTTCATGTGAAGTCACGTTAAAAAGAGAATACTTTGACTTTTACTCCGTTACATTTTAAAGGAAACATTATATTACATTACATAGTACATTTTTTACATTGGTTTCACACGAACAAATAAATTTTCATTTTTCAAAATTGTTGTAAATGTGCAACATCTTATATTAAATGTTAAAGTGGTACATACATAGTGGTACCTTTTTTAACAATAAAGTAGTTCCATTTTAAATTGATTAGTTGAAACTGAGTCAAATACTTTCACTTTTATACTTTTAAGTACATTTAAAAGCAAGTACTTTACTACTTTTGCTTGAGTAAGAAATATAATGTGATACTTTTACTTGAATACGTTTGTACCTCTTTATCTGTAGCTTAATCTGTAACCAGCTTCATGATACCAAAAATCCAGGATTAAATGTGATTTGAGCTTTGGGAAATATGCCTTCACAATACTACAATAATGGAGCAATATAACAAACCATTTTTACTGTCAAAACATAGACAACTTGTTCTCATTTGAAAAATCACCTTTACATAGTGGGAGTTAAGTCCTTTAAGTCACAAGTGCAGATTTATGACATACTGTGCAGTGGACAGGGGCTTAAATTTTAAGGAAAACATCATTATGTCACTTGTTTGACTGTACAGCCATAACCTAATGACCATTTATATTGTGGGGTAATAGGGTAAATTTTAGAAAAACAGTACCCTCTTGTGGCCGTGGAGTAACATGACAACTGTAGCCCATTTCCATGTGTTTCCAACCAGGAAGTATTATATTGTTTTTAGTGTAATAAAATAAAATAGTTTTTCATTTTAAAATGAATTTGCATATGCTGTGTACCTGCATAAACTATATTGCTGCTTCTGCTTTACTTTTTTTCTTATGTTGATAAATCATAGCAATACACGTAGGTCAATGAGTGAATGTAGGTAAATAACCAACAACATGACCAGCAAGTCATGTGAGTTAGTCCTAAGCCTACACAAAAGTGAAAGTAAGCACGCTAAGAAAATTAGTTATGAATATATATCTAATAATAGAGCTCTAAATAGAGAATAGAGCTCTAAAAAAACCCTGTTAATAGGGCTCATCAACTTATGTGTAGCGTTATTAGGAATAAAATGTAAAAAGAACAAGACCTTAAGACATCATCTAGGCTTTATTATTAAGGACTTTTATAGATGAGAATGTTTTGCACACACCACAAGTTTTGGCCAATCACACATTCACTCTTGAATAAGGTCCTCCCATTGGCTGTTGGTCTACACGGCCAAGACACTGAATCAATGGTGGGGAAAAATCCTACTGAGAGAAGGTCAACGAAACATTGCAAAAAAACAAACAAAACAGAAATAGAGGGCCTTTTACACAATGCCAAAACACAAACGCACAATCTGCATTTTATACAAACATGATCAGCTGTTGAGAAAGCTGTAGTTCACTCCTAAAACTATTGCATGTGTCCAATTTCATATTAATAATATAGGTTATCAAACAGAAGCAGACAGTCTTTCACCCTTGCTGTGTGTAGCCAGCAGCCAATAGCTTGTGGGACCTGGTTGTGACAACAGTGTTTTCACAGGAGATGCCATATTTGCAGTTTACAGGAGATTGCAGCAGGTCCTGGAAGGAAAAAAAGAAAAACAGCTTCTCCCCCATACTGAGAAGTTTTCCTGGAGTGAGAAGACTGTCACGGTAATAGCCATAATGCAACATAATCTTTTTGTTGACATATCATGTAACCCATCTATTAGCAGTGAACTGGCTGCAAAAACCTGTGGGACTGTTATGTCTCAATGTGTATCTTATCCCACAGAATAAACAGCAATACTGTTGCTATCTTCAGAGACCTACCTGAGTGATGATGGTGATTGCACTGCCATTGGACAGTTCGTTTTCCATATAGCCTGCTATTGCTACCCCAAACGTTGTAGTTGTAATCAGCATTTTTTGTTTGTTTGTTGCGGAATTATCACTATAACTTGCGGGCAACATTACATGACTTCAAGACTTTGTATTTTTTGGATGTTAAAATTACATAGAGTCACTTAATAATGAGTTAAATTGCATGAATGGAATCCCTGTTTTTGCTTAATGCTGTTAATGCCATTATATAAAAACACATTTGATGAGGACATGAACATTGTAGTTTCAGAAAACCATAAGCTGATGTAGACTCCTGTAGGATACACATTCTAAAGACGTACTACTGGTACAACTAACATCACGAGAACACTAAAACCATGGATACATCCTTGAATAAAACACCAAGTTGCCATCATTCTAAATCTTTATTTAACCTGGATGAAGAGGCACATTGTAAATAGCCTATGTTATGTTAAATTATATGAACAATACATAAAAAAGTATTAGCCTACTCTTTTGGTTATGTGTAATGATATATTTCCTGATGATTTACTGAATGCAGATGTGCTCCACAGCTGTATGCTCTGACTTTCCCACAGAACATGGAGGGCCTTCTGTATTCTCCAGAGCTGATGTGTTTTTCTCCATCACACCACCGCGCACGTGTCTTCCCCTCAAACGTGACGCTGTGTGTCGCATGATAGCTCGGTCTGAGCACGGACCAATGGCGAAGGAAAAGTGGGGAAAGTGTTGATAAATTGGGGAATATTGCGTTCCCAGTTGGCTTGCGAGATGTACTGACAGCGCCTTGACCAATCAGAGCTCACGGCGAGGATTGTGGGTAGCGCAGTTCAACGAGAAAGAACGGCTCTCTGACAGTAAACCGTATTGCCACGCGTTGTACTACACGCCCCATAATGCATCGCGGTTATTTCGCTGTGTGTATCCGAGGCATTGCGAAAAGGGGGGGCTAGAGAAAAGATTTTGGAATTCGTCTGCAGAGTTGTGGCTGCGCTGTTGCCAAAAATAATGGTAAGAGGAGTTTTTGAGAAATATTTCAGAAAACGTTTGGCTAACCGATAATATAATAATGCTAACTCGCGTGTCAGCTAACGCTAACAGTTATGTACCACGAACAGCTGTGATTGCTGTTAGAAATTGCAACATTGGCTAACTTTAGCTAGCAAACAAGCCACTTTAGCGAGCTAATTACGACAGATGATGGTTGTTACGCGGTAAAAATGGATACGAAACGGCTTAAAGGTCGTCGTGTGTGCATTATTACACAAGTAAAGCAGTTTAGGGAATATATTCTTGTTTTGTTCGCCACCTATCAGTATTCAACTTCGGTGTGGAGTGTGTGTGTGTGGGCGTGCTTTACGGGAATCTCCTGAGTCGTGAGAAAAGCCAGACACCGACGGTGCTTCTTGCAGCGGATTTCGAGGTCTTTATTTTCTCGTAGTGAAGCCTGTGAGCGGTTCATACAGTCCGACAGTCTGCATGCCTTTGTGTTTACATCAGGGATAATGTCCGGGGGTCAGTGCTCTGGCCTTCACTTCTGCCTCCAAACTATTGTTTAATGCCCCCCTCATCTCTGCTGCCCCTCAGACTCTGGACATAGTTGAGGTTTGTTGATGCTGCTGGAGGTAGTTTCCAGTTTCCGCTTTTAAATTGTGATAAGGCAACAGTTGACGTCTTGTGTTACTGCCACGCTTCCTCAACTCGGTGCATTTTGTAATAACTACTGTCACAGGTTGTGTTTACTGCATTTTTGAAGGAACCACTTATTTCTGCAATTAATAAATTTCCCATGTTTTCCCAGTACATTTTTTATGCGTGCTACACAAGTGGTTGGTTTACAGATGCAGAATACATTCATTTTAGCAGATTGCATTTTTTGTATTAGGTATTGGTATCATTTCTTCAAATTCCTCTTGTTTCATTGCTATACGTATGCTTACTGTACCCAAATATGGCTATTTTAAGCGATGTTTGTAACGACCATGTAACTTCCTGTCAAAAATACAAAGCCTTGACACCAAAATACCTTTAAGTCATATCCATAGTTCCTTAATCTAAAAATGGAAGACCTGTTTTAGATACTTTGATTCTGGCTGGGGCTTATTATCATCTAGCATAACCATATATGTTACTGTGTGAGTACAGCTACATCCGAGATCCATTTTGAGACATAATCTTGAGTGTTTGCTGCAGTGTGTTTGCAAAGTTCTTAGTGGTTGTGTAAAGCATTCAGATCTGCTTATTCGGCATAAATTCTTCAGCGTAAACGCCACAGACAGGGAACACTGCGCTGTCTTAAGACTTCTCTATAATGTTGTATTTGCTGTCTACAGTGCTTGATACACGGGTCTAAGAGTGTTGACAAAGCTAAGGATAAACCGGATGTTTCTTTTCGCTTGTTTATTGCAGAGTTATACAGCTTCACCAGCAGCCTCTTGAAATCCTATGAGGACTTATTCTCTTTATTCTAGTCTAATGGCAACACATCTAAGTATCGGTGTCCCGGCCTGCTCCAGTTTGACCGATGATGTGGCAGTACTGACAGTTCTGGGTGTGTTTTAGGTTTGACCGTTTTACTGTTACTAGCGTAAACTTTGATAGAATAAAACTGGTTACTCACAGATGACACAACCGACCCCTAATCTTATAAAGTACCTGCCCTTTGCTAATGCCGTCTATGGAAGCCCTCCCACATAGTTTGTGTCACAGTTCCACACACAGACTATATAGCAGAGCCAGTTTTTTTTTTTTGAATGTCATTACTACAACAGGCTGTGTTTAGCAGTGAGCCCAGTACTTAACATGCAGACAAGAGACATACTAGTGCACTGTCTGGATAATACCAACCATTGAGCAGCTCATGCATGTGCTTTTGACTAACACACAATTGTATGTGTCTCATGCTGACTGCTCTAAATCAGGCTCTGTTAACCTGTAACAGAAATGATTAAAATATTATTCTTTAATTCTCTAATCGTTCGAGTAGTTAGAATCTTTTATGACCTATGTTATCTAAGTTATTTATAGATCAGATAACTTAATGTAGCTTTAGAAATGGAATAGTGGCAATAATACGATAAAATACACACACAACCCAAACTCCTTATATGCAACCTTTTTGACTTCCATTCCATATCTTGTTTTACCATATAATATTGACTAAAGTAAACAATAGGTCATCTCAAGGGCTAAATGAAGGAATTACATTGATTGCGTTGCTCGAAGCCAACAACACGGGTCAGACATACGTCCAACACACAACAGTGCTCTTCTGTCCCAGCCCTGAGAGGCACATATTGCTCACTGCTCGGCCTCTCACTGGGGACTCTTCACTATATTAGAGTTTCTGGCAGCCGCTAACGTTTCTCTGGCCAAGTGTAGGCGTTTTGTTTTTTTTTTGTCCTCCGCTGAAACACACAGCCAACTTATGCTTATCATTATGTATTTATCCCGAGGCGTCCTCTCCGCTGCGTGCAGGAAAAGCAGCAGTTCTCTATTCCAAACTTTTTGTGTTGTTTTCCTCCCCTCACTTTCCAGGCCGAGGAGTTGGAGATGTCATAGCGTTTTGGGTAAATGAGCAGCAGTAAAACGTCACGCTACAACCGATACTCGGGAGGAGCAGCCGCGCCAGCCTCAGCCTCAGCACCCGTCACCCCTTCCACCCCTCCAGCCGACTCCTGCAGCACAGTGAGATACATTTATTTGGATATACCTGCCTCCAAACTTGTTATGAATCCATACGGAGAGTGTTTATATTCCTTCTTCTCTTCAGAGCAGGATGGAGGCCTCGTTCGGTCCTACCTTCTCGGCGGTGACTGCTGGAGCCAAAGGTGACACACACATAGCTTCCTCTTTTTCTTTTTCTTCATTGCTTTTGGCTCGATTATCGTCAACATTTTATTGTTTATCTTTTAGCCGAAGCGTCCAGCAACTACAAGCAGCACAGAAGAACCCCCTCCTCCTCCAGCACTCTGACCTACTCCCCACGTGATGACGACGATGGAATGGTACACATTACAGTGATATTTCAGGACTTTTGAAGTAGGGTTGTGTGTGATACAGATGTGGGGGATATATCAGCGAATTATGTGGTTTGCATATTTGGTCTGGTGTAGGTTTTTTGTCCTTGCTGACACCGGATGCCCTTCCATTTATCTGGGACAAGAATTAAGGTGACCCTTGTGGCTGGAGTTGCAAGATGAGGACGCAGTTCTTGTTCAGAATAGTTTTACGACTTGATGCTGTATGCCTGTGTGCTGTACCGTATTGACAGTAATCTACGTAAACCAGATATTCATTTGTTCACAAAAACAATATTTATTTATAAGGTTTTTTTCCTTACAACATAGGCTGTTTGTATACAGTTGTACATTACCTCTCTGAGCCTGGCCACTCATACAGCAATCTACTGTACTGAAGCTAATGTAGGCTACTAGTGGAAACACAAGTACCACATACAACCCTACTTCATAAATATCAGAATATCATGTTGTTTATATGTTCCGTCTATGAACAGTTCTTTTTAATCTTAATAAAATATGAAATCCCATCTTCCTGACCCCTCAGCCACCGATCGGTACTCCTCGGAGGTCTGACTCTGCCATCTCTGTCCGGTCTCTCCACTCTGAGTCCAACATGTCTCTGCGCTCCACCTTCTCTCTGCACGAAGAGGAGGAGGACACGGTATGACACACCTTTAACATCACTCACAGCGCTTTTGAACACATTTAAGAAGCAATAAAATAACAATATGAATGTTTCTTTTACTTGAAGGAACCGCAAGTGTTTGCTGAGCAGCCTTCAGTAAAACTGTGTTGCCAGTTGTGCTGTAATGTCTTTAAGGACCCAGTCATCACAACATGTGGGGTAAGCTCTCCTTTTCTCTCATTGAGGCTGGTTTACTCAATAGTTGAGTGATGCTTTCTTTCCATTGCTTCACAAAAGTAGACTAACCGGTTTTCTCTGTAATCCTCAGCACACCTTCTGCAGACGCTGTGCCTTGACTTCAGGTGAGACTGACCCACACACAGTGATTGGGCTGGCACTGGATTGTATGAAGTGAGGCTTTATAATCAAATTCTTGTGTTTGTCACAGATAAGTGCCCGGTGGATGCAGCGAAGCTCACGGTGGTGGTGAACAACATCGCTGTGGCAGAGCAGATCGGTGAGCTGTTCATTCACTGTAAATACGGCTGCAGGGCAACAGGCAGCGGCGCAGGGGCAGCAGCCTCTAACGCCTCAGTGGCCGGGAAACCTGGAGCGTTTGAGGTGGACCCACTGGGCTGCCCCTTCACCATCAAACTGACCGCACGCAAGTAAGAAGAAGCACATCCCACCTACTCAGAATTCCATTGTTGCATTTTTGGCACTTGTAGTATTGCAGCTGAAAATCCCCCCAGACTTTCCAAAGACCACAATGAACAGACACATTTTGACCGAAGTCTGTCAGGGCATCCTCAACCTACAGACTGTTCAGTTTCTTGTCCGTTTCCTCTAGATGTCTTAAAAATACATAAACCCGGTGCACCCTGGACTTATTGATTTATGCAAATTATGTGCTTTGATTTAAAAGAGTGCTTTTTGCATCTTTTATCCAGACTCTGTGTGGTGTAAATGATTATAAACCCGGTCAAAAGAGACAGAGAAGGCTAAAACTGAAAGCCATACAACCAAACTGCTTAACTTTCACTATGACATTAAAAAAGCAACACTTGAATTCCTTTTATGGTCAGATAGCAAAGGGAGAAAAAACGAAATTGTCTGAAAATGAAAACTTTTTGGACTTGATTTCTGTTATTGGTGAATTGCATGATATTGATGTGGAGCACACATACGTAATTGTAATTGTGTGCCTGTGTCTGTGCTCAGAGAACACGAGGCCAGCTGCGACTACAGGCCGGTGCGCTGCCCCAACAACCCGTCCTGCCCACCACTGCTCACAATGAACCTGGAGGCTCACCTCAAAGAATGCGAGCACATCAAATGCCCCCACTCCAAATACGGGTGAGTTTTAGAGCCACTTCAATGAGCGTCTCATCATTAAACTAGAAGCACACCTTTCTGCCTCCGTTAACCGTTTTCTGCTTTTTGACAGCTGCACGTTCATCGGGAACCAGGACACTTATGAAACCCATCTAGAGGTGTGTAAATTTGAGGGCCTTAAAGAGTTTCTGCAGCAAACGGACGACAGGTAAGTCTGGCTTTAACCACCATCTGGAAGCTAGCTAAATGTTTTTGATAAATCGAGTGTTAATCATGTGTCTGTCTTTCATCTCTGTTAGGTTTCATGAGATGCAGCTGACTCTGGCGCAGAAGGACCAGGATATTGCCTTCCTGCGCTCCATGTTGGGCAAATTATCAGAGAAATTAGATCAACTGGAGAAGAACCTTGAGCTCAAATTTGGTAATAATACAACAATATAACTTTTTTTATTTTGAGGGTTTCCACATGGAAAAATGGTTGGAAAAAACCTATCATTATTTCACATTTTAAACGGTATGCATGGCAGTTTTGAGCTAAAGATTATTTTGAATTATCCATATGGGAAATTACTTTGCTACAGTATCTCAAGTTCACAGACAGTTCTCTTAGAAAACGTAAGAGTTGTAAATGCAGATGAATGAAATAGAAAAGTATTAAATATACTGCAATAATCCAAAAGCAGTATTATATCAGTACTATATGTCACTTCTATATGAGATCATTTTGTGGAAATGACACCAGGATTCCACAGAAGAGGGGCTGAAAAGTGCTGGTGTGACCCCTCCTTCAAACTGGAGCATTATTTCTGGTGTTTAGCCCCAGTGAACAGGTTGTTGGAGCAGGTGGCCAGCTCTGGGCCCTGCAGCGGTGGCTGTCAGCGAACAGATGCTGCGTCGCCTGCGGACACTTCTAATTACTATCATTTGTATTTCTGACACCACTTGGATGAATGAATTATTTTGAGTTTGTGTCGATCTGATCACTTGGAATAAAAATGGACATGTTACTTTTTGCCAAAACTGCATGATTTTAGATTTAAGGCAGTCAGAAAATTGGGAATAAAATTGACGTACTGTGTAGTCAATTGTAAACACAAGAATTGTTTTTTTTTTTTAGATGTGTTGGATGAAAACCAAAGCAAACTGAGCGAGGACCTAATGGAGTTCCGCAGGGATGCGTCCATGCTCAATGTAAATTTTTGTTTTATTTTAATGTTTGTTTTCATTTCATCTCGGCTACTAAAATAAAATGTGTCTCTTTCACTTTAGGATGAACTGTCTCACATCAATGCCAGGCTCAACATGGGAATACTGGGCTGTAAGGATTTAGTTTCCTTTAAAATAACTGATATTAACATTCGTTCATTGTGTTATTTTACATATACTGAATTAATCTTTTCTTGTGTGCAGCATACGACCCTCAGCAGATCTTCAAATGTAAAGGCACATTTGTTGGACACCAGGGTCCTGTTTGGTGTCTCTGTGTCTACTCCACTGGAGACTTGCTCTTCTCGGGATCTTCAGATAAAACTATCAAGGTAACATGAACTCACAAACACTGACAGAGCTTGTACTGGACTGTAATGTCTCCTCATGTATTGGTCAGAACCCACAGTTGGAACAAGATGAAATCATTTTTGATTTTCCCTTTAATTCCAACATGCCCACACCAGTGTGAGCGTGTTTTTGCCTTTACGTTTGATGTTGTACAAATTTCAACCTTTTTCACTCAACATCCACAGCCTTAAAAATAATTTGTATTTTAAAGAACATCAATAGCACTATACTAGAAGTGCCACAACATCATCTTGGGCTTGACGATATCAAATAAGAGGTCTTCCGTGTGTCTCCATACGAGGGGAAGGCAGTGGTGGAAATCCCCACTTCTGTTAACCTTGGCCAAGAGTGTCAGTAAATCACAGTGAGCTAACATACTCATGCAGCTCTAAGCCCAGCTGCACTTAGCTGTTTTATTGTGCGTGGGTTGTTTTTATTAACAAGAATGTTTGGGCCGGTCTCAAAGTCAATACGAGATTTAATTAATTTTTCCGTATGAAAACACTGAATTCCCCTTTATTCAGTTGCCTATTGTTTAAAGAAGAGGGTTTTTGTCTTTTTTTTAAATATATATCATAGATATTTTGAGGCATTATTATATTGTCATTTTTTATAGTCTACAATATTGCAATAAATATATGGTGGAGTTGTTATTGTGATATAATCGTTTGAGATTTTTACAGTGTGAGTATTGTGATATAGTCCTCATAGTATTGCTACACACCTACAATATCCGAATAGTATGTATTATCCATACAGTTGTTATGATATTGTTCGTAAGTCTCGTCCTTACAGTATCACAATAAATATCATTCCATGGAGTAGTTATTGTGATAGTATGATTTAATTTTCATACATTCCTTCACTATCCCAACAAATGTTATACGGAGTTGTTATGGTGATATTATCAAATTATTAGATTTCAGTATCGTTATATTCTTACAATATCATACCATGGATTTGTTAGAGTGATATGAACTTATTGTGACATTTTCATATTCTTACATCCATACTTACCACATTAAGATATAATACCTTGTTTTTGTGAGTTGTTATAGTGGTATTATTGTATCATAATACTTCCATATCGTTTCATACATACAGTATTGCAATAGATTGTATACTATGCAGAAATATGATGTTGTTAACCCTCACAAAATGATGATGTTGTTCTTCTTTAGGTTTGGGACACCTGCACCACCTACAAGTGTCAGAAGACACTGGAGGGTCATGACGGCATCGTGCTGGCTCTGTGCATCCAAGGGTAAGGAAATACCCGTGTAAGACCCAATTAATGTCAAAATGACCAACTATTCCTTAAAGCATGACGCGGCTCTGTTCTGTCTCCATAGAAACAGGCTGTACAGCGGCTCCGCAGACTGCACCATCATTGTGAGTAACTTCCACCTTTCTTTTTTCCCCGTTCAGTGCGATGTAAACGTGCACTCATGTAGAGACGATGTGGTATCTTTGTGTGGTGATGTAGGTGTGGGACATCCAGACCCTGCAGAAGGTGAACACCATCCGTGCCCATGACAACCCTGTGTGCACGCTGGTCTCTTCTCACAACATGTTGTTCAGCGGCTCCCTCAAGGCCATTAAGGTACACTGCTGTCAAATAACATCGATAGCAAGTACACGCCTCTTGTATTTTGATGTACTGCTGCACTAAGTCACGTTCAACTATAGATATTTCGCATTCCGTGTCCTGCAAAGATTGAATTAAATCATAAGGAACTGGAATAGAAGTTTTGCTGCAAGCTTGTAAGCATGGTAAAAAAGAAAAAAAAATCAATGTAGGCCAATATAAACAGAAAAATGAAAAATGTGCTGTCCAGGCAAAGACTTGGAGATTCATTAACGCTGACACATTCCAACACTGTGAGACAAGCCTTAGCTCATGAGTGCACGCACTCGGTAAAACTTTAGCAGGAGCACAGCAGGGAAATGTCAGTGGAGTGAAATATTAAACATATCCACAGTAAGAATGGATAGCCCAGGGTTAGGTTGAAAAAAAAAAAAAAAAAACCAGCAGAGGGATGTTGTGCTTTGTGTGATGTCGTCAGTCTTACACAGGGACTTTCCTTTCTTACCCAACGGTGCCCTGCCTCCTCTCCCCTCCCCTTCACAGCTGCTCTTTATCTCACTCTGCTGACATCACTGATATGACTGCTCACATCTGTGTTTAATGTGTATCTACAGAAGTGTTTTGTGCCGCATAGGCCCTGAATAAAAGAGTATTAGCCAACAAAAAATGGGAATTCTGCTTGAACAATTTGGGTTTGACAAATCGACTGGCTACATGTGTGTGCTGTGAGTGAGGAGGTGGTGAACGTTAGCATTAATTAGCTGCTCTTGTCGCTAGTGGCTTCAAGCTACAAATCACTGGATGTGTTTGACTGTTATGATGGACTTGTATGGCAGGAACACCACATAGAGGAGCCTGAGTTAGATGTTTCCTGATCAGAGACTGTTAAACTGAGATCAGAGGAGAATTTGCATTGCTAAAGTGGTGAAGCTTAGATTTAAATAAAATACAAATTACAGTAATAGGCTTAAAGCTCCACTGCTCCAGCCTAGGGATCTCTCCTGCATCGCAGACATCACAGAATACTAATACGTTTCACCAAACTGAAGTTTAGAGTTTAGTGCTAGCTTAGCTGCAACATCTGCGTAAGAACATCAGTGATCTCCTCCTCATCAAACATTACGTGATTGAATTGACAGTATTTATTGCCGTTTTACGTTGCCTTCCTTTTCTCCTTTCTACTTCCTGGAATGTCAAGACAAGCCAGTGTCGACCAATGGGAGCGCTGCTTTTTCGAGCATGTGATTGGCCAAGGTTTTCCGTTTCTGAATAGATGTCATCTATTAAAATCACTTAAAATAAACAGTAGATGGCATCGTAGCCTGTTTTTTTTCACAAGTGATTGCTTTTACAATATACTATTTGGGATTTAAATCTTTTTACCAACTAGAAGAAAAAAATATGTAATAGAAATACATATTAGAAGCCTAATGGTTTGGTGGTTATCCTACTTAAAGACTTTACTTCCTTAGCATTCCTGCTCCATCTGTTATAAGTAAACAATACAGCAGCTAACATACTTAGGTAGGACTTATTTGGGTTGAATATTGACTGTATTCTCCCTCTGTTTCTAACTTTGTAATTTCTAACCTCACTCACATAAACAAATGGGAAATCCTGATGTTTGTTTTTGATCAGAATGAAATGGTTCATAAATGGTATTTTAATTGTAAATGTGTGTCTGTAGGTGTGGGACATAGTGGGCACAGAGTTGAAGCTGAAGAAGGAGCTGACTGGTCTGAATCACTGGGTCAGAGCTCTGGTGGCGTCCCAGAATCACCTGTACAGCGGCTCGTACCAGACCATCAAGGTAGGTCTGAGGAATCATTTCAGCGTCATTACGATCACAGCACTTCATGATGAACAATTTTAAAATAAGAATATTTAGAAGAACAGAGAACCAGAGATATTAGACAAAAAAGTCCTTTCATATTGCCTTTTATCACTAGATGGAGTATTGAGCTAATTTTTGTTTCCGTTGTGAAAGGTCCCTGGTTCAAATCCCTGACGAGCCCTCAGACTATTAAATACCAAGTGAAGAGCTAATGACTTTTACACTACCAGTTCCAATAATTACTGATCTATTTATTAAACAGCAAATAACAATCAAGGCCAAACTGATAATATCTAATGAGTAGGGATTGGAATTGATACGATTTTATGAATATAAATGCCACTTATGATTCTGCTCATTGCTCTGATTCTTAATCAGTTCTCTTGTGGATTACTGATAGCTCTGTGTGGAAACAAACAAGTGGTTTTAACAGGAGGAAGGAAAACTGAATAATAAGATTTATAAAATAAAATAAAAATCTACAGGTCACTAAATCTTCTTCCTAATATTCCTTTTTTTTAAAAAAAAAAAAAAAAAAAAAGAGGGATGGAAGCCTAGATAACATTCACAAAACTGGTTTGAGATTAAATTATTTGAACAATTCTAATGCTTTCATCCTGTCTGTGATCATCTAAAATTGTGAGAATATTTATACATAAAACAGTGTTTTTGTACAATATGCCTGTTATTTGTAATACACTGGTGATTTTTAACATTACACTACTATCTTCAGTGGAGGTTACAGTGCAGTTGTACGCGGCATTCCTGTATTTTAGTCCCACGGGTCCATCGATTTTTGACCATGTTGTGCACCTTTCACAAAATAGCCCTTCAGTTATTGCAACCTGCATCATTTTTGTCTCATTTAGTTTTTAGTTAAGTTGCTTAAATCGCTTTGACGTCATGACGTAGGACACCATGCTACGGTGCCCTATAAAAGACAAAAGGGACAGTTGTGAGTTCTTGGACTGTATATACAACTGGGACATGGAGCAGGAGCGTCGATAAGAGGAATCGTTAATGTTGAAGGCATACAATTCCGATGGAAAATAAAATTTAGACCCAGTTTTCCATTCCCACCCCTAATAATAGCATCACCGAAAAGCTGCATCATTGCCAAGTTCCTATTAAACTGATCATTTTTTCAGGTTAATCCTTAAGACTCAGACTTAATGGGACGTGTCATGCTGCGCGCTGTAATGTAAAACACACACTTCATAGATGCGTACACGCCGCCCGCTGTCACTCACCGACCGCTAATTAGCCGCAGAGCTGAGAGTGTGTGTTTGCTCAGAGCCAGATAAACGGATAAACTGTGCACAGTAATTGGCTGTCTGTCCTCTCTGAATCAAAAAAAAACCTGTTAGAAGTCACTGTCTGCGTGTGAACGAGAGAGAGTCGGTCACTAATGAATCCCTGCGGGACCGAGAGGGACGTCTGAGGAAGAAAGACGTGATCATTTTGTTCGATAGATTTAGCTGATAAACAGTCAACAGTGAAGAGTAATTGCTGTCACTAATGATGCCAACGTTCAGCAAAAACATCCCTTTGAACATTTTGGCAGCTGGCTAAGTTATTCTTCACTCATTTGTGTAATTTGAGCTCGTGTTAGTAACACAATTTAGCTCAAAATAAACAGGATAAATGCAGTTTGTGAGTTTTGATGAGTTTCTAGCTACTCGCCTCAAACTAATAGATCATTTGCTTATTCAAACATCACATTGTTAAAAGGCAAATAGTGATTTTGGGGTTGAGAAGCAGCAGTGGAATTTTAGCTTACATTTATAAAGCACGCAGAGTTACTTTACATCGCACTCACTATTGCAAAATATGCCTTATTTTACAGTGAAACAGTTCAAAAAAGATTAAAAAAAGAGAAATGAGCAACAAATTAAATATGGATTAATGTTGGTAATGCAATGTTTAACGAGGCAGAGATAATTACAGGATGAGTACAACAGTAAACTCCAAAGCTAAAAGTTTAAGGTAAAGCTCTAGACTTCGATTTAATGTAAAGTATTTTGTGGTAGAAAATTGGTCCGGTTTGACCTTTTTTTTTTTTTTAATAAAAGAACGCTGCTGTTGGGGGAGAGTGGCGGGGCTAAGACAGGGACGGCAAAAACAAAATCAAATACTCGAACTTTAAAACATTCAACTACGTGCACAATATATGTTGCTTTAATGTAAACCCAGGACGAGCCTCCAAATAGTTACATGCCAGTGGAAACCTTGGAGTTACGGCACAATAACTTGCGTAGTTCGGAGGCAAAATCGAGATTGTTTACCAAAAAAAATCCTCTAAAATGTGATAAGGTGTACAAAAAATGACAAATTAAAACTACAAAGCGCTGAGAACCCACTGGACATTAGATTGTGGTTTCTTCTGCTGATCAGTGACTGCAGACACCTGTGTCTCTGTCGGCTGGAGGTCACCAGAGAAAGGTCAGGGCAGAGACGACAACAAAGAACAGACGAACAGCTGCGTGTGCTGGGGAAGGGTATAAAGAAGAAAAAGGATGAAAAAGCAGCCATAGAAAACATAAAGCTTGTCTCTTTGCTCCTGTCTGCTTCTCCAAACTGACAATTACCGCGGGCCCGTTCCAACACAAACACTAGACCATCCTGTATTTCTCGTTAGGTGTAACTCTTTGGATCTTTCACTGAAATAACTGTGATCTGACTCATTCTTTCCACTGAGCGTTCTCCATCTTGTCGCGGACCGCCCCTGACGCCCCCCGTCTCTTCGTTTCAGATCTGGGACATCCGCTCCCTGGAGTGCGTCCACGTGCTGCAGACCAGCGGGGGCAGCGTCTACTCCATCGCCGTCACCAACCACCACATCGTGTGCGGCACCTACGAGAACCTCATCCACGTAAGGCTCGGCGGGGGTAGAACCACAGAGGGGTGTGAGAGGGGTCGGGGCTGAAGCGGTGTGTGTCTGTGCAGGTGTGGGACATCGAGTCCAAGGAGCAGGTGCGGACGCTGACGGGACACGTGGGAACGGTCTACGCCCTGGCCGTCATCTCCACGCCCGACCAGACCAAAGTGTTCAGCGCCTCGTACGACCGCTCGCTCAGGGTGAGGACACACTCTGAACACACACTCACCCGGAGTCGTGTATGAAAAAGTTACAGTTGAAGGTGCAGTTAGGGCTAAAAAATCAAATCTTGTTTTTTGGGGTTTTTTATGATTTATGTTTATGTTTGATACATTTTTTGTCTTGCTAATGAACTAAAAAGGTAAGTCAAAACAACAACAGTAAAGCAGCTGCAGCGGAGGGAAAATAAAGCAGTTTAGGTTAGATACTTTTCAATGTGCAGGTCTAATAGAATTTCTGCTGCACAAAGTCTTGTTAAAAGATGTTAAAGTGCCTTGTGGCTAATAAGCATAAATCAATAAAGTAGAGGCTGTGCTGCAGAGATACTACTGTTTCCTGTCTTTAAAAAACCACAGCATTTCAGAGTTAACCCTCCTGGTCCCTGGACATTTTTTTTGTTTTTTGTTTTTTATTTTTTACGGAACTTTGGCTGTGTTCATGCAAATGGCATAAAATTTAGCCAGGTTGTGTATTTTGGGGTGAATTTTTTATGATTTTTTTCCCTTTCCTATTCCTTTAAAAATAGTACACCTGTGTCCCTTGAGCATTTTTTTGCCATTGACTCCCATTCAGAATGAATTTTGTCATCACTACAATGCAATTTCTGTTTCATTTCCTGGTGTTGAAATCCCATGGCAACCATTAAACAACATTTTTTGTATCCTAGGGACTAAGTGACAAATCATGAGAATCAGTGTTTTTTAACATTCCCATATTTGGCTAATAACCCCCCAAAAAATTTAATTCATTTGCTAAAACTGGCATTTAAGGGGTTAAAAAGTCAGAAAATTCATAAATATTTGTTATGTATGATGAAGAATGAAGTTAGTGACATTAAAAAAAAAAAAGTGTTGACATAATATTTCTATGGCAATCTCTAAAAGAGCGTTTTGTTGTTTCAAAGGGACTCAGGTGGAGCACAAAATGAAGGGGGTCAATATGATTTTTTTCTGTTATTTTCGATTTAGTGATTTGGCTGTTTTTGACACCGTCCAACATTCGATTGATTGCCCAGCTCTATGTGCAATGTGTAGTTTTTGGCAAGAACATTTCACACCTCATACCCCACCTTTCTACAGCTCATGAGCACCTACGGTAGCCCTGCAGGGACAAGCAAACTTATTCTCGTTTTTCTGAAAGAAGGATTCATTTACTGAAGGCCTGTGTGTGTTGTAGGTGTGGAGCATGGACAACATGATCTGCACTCAGACTCTGCTCAGACACCAGGGCAGCGTCACAGCGTTAGCCGTTTCCAGAGGCCGCCTCTTCTCCGGAGCCGTGGACAGCACCGTTAAGGTACCAAGAAGCTAGATTTAGCCTTATGTGTGTGTGTGTGTTGTATTATTTCTTGTAGTTTTAGCAATGTTTATGCTAATCCCCTCAGTCTTTGATCCGGAAGCACAGGTCTTCAACAATCCATAAATAACTCTTGTGTGCTTCCTTAACATCCAGTGACTTGTAGCATGTAGCCTTTAGCTGGTGTAGCCCGGATCCTTGTATAAACAGAGCAGCTAAACATCAAGCCTCGCACTGTTCACTTCCTGCTCACTGACAGCACACATATGTAGTCAGTTATGCCCAATATGCCATTTTTTGTGGCTAAAGTGTCCTTTGAAAATATATTATGTGGTCTGCTTGACTTGCTAAATAAGTGCACACACTTTATGTTGTTTAGAAACACTGGTTTATATTTGCATTAGCATGATACGCTGATACCTACTTTTCCTGTTGTTTTATGCTTCTCTGTATCAGTTTTTCCAGTATTTACCTTCTGCCATTTGACAGTAACTAACTTTAGCTGTAAAAATACCGCGTTTGTGTGTGTTTAGGTGTGGACGTGCTAATCAGACGCGCAGAAGTCCAACTGGAGCGGCGTCCACAGTGACAAACGGACCTTTTCCCCACGCTTCATCTTCTGAAGCAGCGACGGCCGCTTCAGGATTAAACGACTCGCTTTTGACAGTGTTGCTTTGTTACGTTCAGAGACTCGCCGACCCCAGGGTCAGGGGTCAGACCCGTGTGACCCTTCACCAGTGCATTACAGACAAACGGACGGGCCGCCTTAAGAGCGGAAGAGGACGACTGTACAGAGAAAAGACTGATATCTGTGAATACTGTACGTCTGAAGGCTGCTTTTACAGTCGGAGCGAACACTGCTCATTTATCCAAAATATGGTATAGTCTAGTTTAATACAGGTTTTAATACAGTTATCAGTACTGGAACTAAATGTGTTGGTGCCTAAGGGAATTTGTCAAGAATTCTGCTCTGTATTTACTGGAATATATCAATAACTACAAATGAACCGAGTATTTCCTGTCACTGCAAAGATCAGAATCCACATCGGGACAAAATGAAGATAACGGAGGAAGTGGCTTTGATTATGAAGTGCAGTCGTACATCGTATTAGTGTCTTGTTTATTGTTAAAGCAGCTATGAAGAATTTCTAAAGATGGTTTTAAGCAGACGTCTTATATTTGTATCAGTGCCACTATCGAGATGTAAAATAGATGTAAAATAAAAAGACGGTGCCGAGGTTGGACCCGTGCCCAAGACCATGACTCACACTGGCCTGTCCTACAAAGAAGAGGGAGCTCCTGGTTGTGAGTTACAGAGTGCCATATGACGGACGGTTTTCCCCTCGTTTCTGTCGAACTGATCTAACGACTGAAAGCACACATCACGCTTCGACATTTAACCTGTGTGACATTAACCATTTTTATCCCAAATGAAGAGGAAGTGCCATTGAGCTCACGTCGATCCCGAGGACCCATATTGGGTTGGACAGAAGTGGATGAGGAACATTGGGCCACGTTTGACACTGATTATTTGTACATTTAAAGTGAAACGCTTAGATTTATACAGATGTGTTTAGCCTTGATTTTTTTGGAGCACTTTCACTCGACGCATAGCCTTGGTCAGAGGTCGGAGAAGTGTTTTCACCGGTCACATTGTAAACTGTTATCATGTAAGCCTGAGTTGGACATGGATCAATAAACTTTTTGACAGCTGTTAATGCTTTATATTGTTGCTTTATAAATGTATATTCGTAGGATTTGATGTGAATATATCAGGAATGTTAAAATCCACCACGATGCACTGGATAGAGTTATTTGTTTTAGACTTGTCCAACATAATGCCCTGAACCTTAAATGTGCCTGGCTTCAGTGAAACAATACAACACATTTACACATTTGAGATTTTAAGTTTTGACCCTATAAGGCTGCCGTAGTTGAGCGAAGTTTAATCAAAGTAGAAATTAATATTCATAAGAATTCCAGGTAATGTCTATTTGCAAAAAATGAGGACTATAACTTATAAATATTTAACTTTTAAAATTATTTCTGAAAAGAGAATCACTGCTATAATGTGATTTCTAGATGTATTCAATGTGACAGACCTCCTAAATATTAAAAAATAAGTTAACCAGACTGATCTCACACAATTTCCAAACCTTAAAACTTGACTGGCTTTAGACAAACAATATCACATGACTGTTAGCACATGGGGAGAAATAAGTGTGAGTTTTGACCCTCTGGGGTTGCCATAGTTGAGAGGATTTGAGTAATTCCAGGTGATGTCTATCCATAAACACTCAATATTTAGATTTTATTTATCTGTTAATAGAAAAAGTGAAGAATGATCCTGCAAATAGTCTGTAAAATGATGTATAAAAAGATAATCACAGATATAATGTGATTTGTACATGTTTTCAATGTGACTTGCCCCCTTAAATATTGCCTACCCCACCTTTAAAGAAGTTAGTTTGTTAAACATTTTGATGTCACAGAACCCTGAATGTTAAAACTTACCTGGCTTTAGTTAATCAATATTACATGACTGTTAACACGCGGGGAAATGTACGTTTTAAGTTTTGAGTTTTTCCTATAGGATTTGCAGTGGGGTAAAAACCAAACAGAAAGAAGTAGTCGGAATAATTCCAGATGATGGTCCTCTTCAGCGAGTGGAAACATTTGTGAGAGTGAACGACTACAGTACAGATGTGCTGCCCCCTACTGTACGACCCCAGAACTACAACCACCACCTCAGGTATTTTTTTTTTTTTTTTTTTTTTTAGAGAACATTTATTTTATTCATTGCAGATGGCCAGAAAGATGCAGTCGCCACAAGCACACCACCATCGACCACCACAACACACACTCTCACACACACGTCCCACAGTCGAAGCAGAGCGGCACACACACTTCCTCATACAGTCACCGCAGAAGCACAGGCGCAAATCAAAAACAGTGTCTCGTATTTTTTTCCCAAATAAAAAGCTCCACAATATATCTTTGTTTTACATCACTTTTTTTCCCCCAAACACCTTACACTTAGAAAATAACATGAAACAGATGGAACATTTGACCTCTGTGCAGCCATAAACTCTCAATTGCTTTATCAGGGGAATTATTACTTTTTCAGAGCATGGCAAATTTCACATGAAAAAAAAGGTTCTACATTTTAATCAATCTAGGAAAAAATACGGAGTTTGGTGTTGTGTTGGTTTTTAGGTTGGATAAACCTACAATGACATTTCCCATTTTTTTTACTTTACAACGCCATCTACTTTTTTATATTTGGACAAAAATCACAAAGCAAGGCACATGTTTTAAACGAAAAAAGAAAAAAATAACATTTGCATTGAAAATAATACAAAAGTAACAAAACAAGACTTGTATATTACACCTTGACACATGTACAAATGTAGGCCGAAATGAAACATTTCCTGGAAAAGTTCCTACAATGATTCGTCAGCTTGGACCACTGAAGCACGGAGAAGCATTAACACCGTTTGAAAAATAGTCTTCAGGAGGAAACACACGTCATAAATACACGTCTTATTTTTTGTCGCAAATAATCATTTTTATATATATGTATATATGTATATATATATATATATATATATATATATATATATATATATATATATATATATATATATATATAAAATCTCTGTGTGGTTTTATTTAAATAGCACGAGGTCTTCTCTGGAGTGAATGGAAAAGAAATGCACGTCGCTATTCTCTCTCATTTTGTCTTCGCACCTTTTATTTTATAGGAAGATGCTGTCATGGCAACACACTGTCTTGTAACCATGGTGATGGCGGGGATGGTGATGGAGATTGTCATGGCAACACGAGGTGAAGTGGTTGGAGGAGAGAGAAAGAGGGAGGAAACAGTAAAAGTATCCTGATGCAGCTGGAGGACTGGTGTTTGTTTTGAGACACAGGAACAGCCAGGACCCAACCTGACACGACTGAAACATTTCAAAATCACAATTCGCAAAATAATCACAAATTGTCTTTATGTGAGATCTAAATCAAAGCTTCAAACTGCTGCATTTAGTTTTAGTAACAGGACCGCTGTTGGAACAAAAGCCCAGGGTGTTAAAATAAAGCAAGCCTTATTAGTTTAGAGACTCTGGTTGAATTAGCTGAGTAACAGACACACAACAGGACGGAGGATACACTGAACAACATGGATCACCCCCTGCACTCGCTTAATAAAGTTCAATTTGAGTTAATATTCCATAAAAGGTGAAAAAGAAGGCATTGGGTTTGGAAAAGAGAAAACGTTTCAACAGAGTGGTCTCTAAAAGTTACTATAAGGACTGTCCAGATGGTCTGTTACACATGGTTTCAAAGATACTTTAGATGAAAACTGGAGGTGATTGGATGAACCAGGTCATTTTATCCAATCAGAGCTACTTGTTCTTTACTAAAGCAAACACACCCGGGACTGTCAGTACTGCCACACCATTGGTCCAGCCTTCAGCAGGACAAGATGGATTCTATATTCTTATTGATAACAACATCCTATTTTTGAAAGTTTCCTTCAAATATCATTTATATCTCAAATAAAGACAATTTGGGAAGAACTGGTTTGACTGAAAACCAGCTGATACTTTTATTTAGGGCTGCACAATATTTCACAATATTATCCTTATCTCAACATCCGTATTGCAGTCTTGATTTAGTCCTGGTTCAGTTTTTCATGATTTCGTCCAGGGATGTTAAACATATGGTCTGTGGGATGAATTTGGAAAGTGTGGAAATTACATAGAAGACATTAACTGCATTGTTCATTTTTTTTTTTTTTTTTTTTTTAACCAACTGCTATTCCTAATTTTTCCACTCGAGGTCACACTGTTTTAGTAAAAGTAGTGAACATAACATAACATAACCCTCACTAATAATATATAATAATGTCAAACCACTTCCTGTATATCCACAGAGGTGAATGGGAAACCTGTGTGTTTGGTGAGTATGCCGAAAAGAATATAATACTCAGCACCACAACGGTTTGTTTTTACTTGTAGCCATGAGGTCAGTGATGCAGCAAGTTAGCTACGTTACTGCTAGCACAATAGCATTAGCATCAAAGGCATATTTTGCGGGTAACTTCATGAAAACGTACACGATGATGACATTAGCCTTTTTTGGTTGCAATCGATTCGATAAGAGCAATGACATTATAATTGCACTAAAACAAAGGGAAAACATTGGAGTTATTGTCATTTAAAGATTATTTTGCTATTATTATAAGTTTGAAGCCCATGATTTAGTCCTGGCTTTTGATGAGAAGACAGTCCAGAGCATTATATTTCTTTATGTTTTTGAAAATAAATTGAATTAATTTAAATTCAAATATTGAGCTTGTATCGTTATCCCAATATTCAAAACAGTTATCATGTTTTTTCTATTATCGTGCAGCCCTACTTTTTTGTCCACATCTTTCAGTAAAATATGGGCATTTCATGTAAATTTTGACTCATAAATGACTCTATAGATTGAAGTAAATCTGACTTATGCAACATCTAGAACTTTTACCAACTCTTGAGTGTGTGTTCTCCAGACTGGCTGTTCCCTGCCTCAAAGTGAAAATGGAGTCTTGTGGGAAACCTGAAGATTGTTGCTTTTTTTTTTTTTTTTTTTTCTTCCACAAAGCAGCAGTTTTCAGAAGAGATCTCAGACGGTGATACATGTGTTGAATTCAACCTTCACTTTTCTTGTTAAATCTTTATAGACTTGCTGTGAAACCACATTGAAAATCCTCTGATGGGTGCCAACTTCCACAGCTGCTTCCTGTTTCTTTTCACCTACGTAACCCTTCCTTCCCTTCTTTCCTAAACCCTTCTTCTTCTCTTTGTGTGTGTTTTTGTGCAGCCGGTGCTTTGTGCTTCTCCTGTTTGTGTTTGATGACAAATGAAAATCCTGATCATTTTGACACCCGCTCGTTCGAACTCGCGCCTCAAGAGCTGAAGAGTCTCGTTTTGGTCACAAATATGTTTTTTTTTTTTTTTTTCCACCGATTCATTTACATCGTCACAACACCAGAGGTCACCATTCCACACTGAACCAAGACATCGAACCGAAGAGCTAGAGATTCATATTCATGGTATATTATATCTATATTTATATATATATTATTACTGTGCTAATGCAGAACTTTGTCAGTAGATATAAACTCTCCATGCTTTAAATGTACACATACCAGACTATGATTCATTACACAGTTGGTTCTTTTAGTAGAGTTCTTTAAAGACATTTGATTGTAGTCTTATTTGTTTGCATTCCTTCATTCCACCATTTTGTTTTTGTGTTTTTTATTCACTTCTCTCCCCAAGTTTTTGGTCCTTGTTTTCCTCTTTCTATCCTCTTCAAAGTCTGTCCGAGCGTCTCCTCAAGAGGAAGAGAAGAAGAGAAGTGAAAGAGCGAGGAGAGAACGACGAAGACGCCGAGAGAGAGTCCCGTTTGTGCCATCCAGGTCCCACTGGTGATGCAGCGTCGCCGTGGAGACGCAGAGTTACTCCAACATGGCGTCCAGCTGGTCGGCCAGGTCGTCGAACATGCTGCCGATGTCGTCCAGGATGCTCACTGTGGTCTTCTGCTCCACCACAGAGCTAAGGACAAAGACACAAAGGGTTCATATTACATTAATCATCACAGAATGCAGGATTATTGTGTTCAACAGCTTTAAATTAAAGCGCTTTCAAACAAGAGTAATCTGTCACTATCCAGAATGTTGCTGTTTGGAGAAAAAAATCACTTAATATAATCCATTCATTGTATTATTGTCGAAGTCATCCAATAAAAGGCTTAAAAAGTTGACGGTAAAAAACAGAATGCAAGATAATACTCAAAATAACACTCAAACTGATTATTTAAAATATCCTTAAAAATAGAACAGAACAGTCCTGTATGTTGTTGTATTAAAGAAGTCTCAAAAATAAATAAAATAAATAAATACACTTTGTTGTTTCAGTGACAAACAGAATGATTCTTTACATTTGTGTTTTTGAAATTCCCTTACTTCCTCTCTACTCTTACTCTTTTCTTCCTTAAAGTCCAGTTTTCAAATATGGAGGCCATGCTTCAGATCCAAAGACATTTGTTCAATAAAAATGTAGGTGCTGACATGAATTACTGCCTTAGTTTCTTGTGTGTTAAGGGTTGTCTGCATCACAAATATCCAGAGCATAAACAGGCTTTAGTTACCATGGGTCTCACTCTTAGATATTATATGCATTTTTTAGTCATGGCAACCTTAAGGACACCTAAAACCCTCATCAGTATCTTTGTAACTTTCAGCTGTGGACTCTGGGCCTGAGCCAGATCACATTGAGCCTCATCTAAAGTATGAAGTACTTAGTAGAATAGTTTTTTTATTCAGTCAAACAAAATCAACCTATTTTAGTCATACCTGCTCTCCACGTGCCAGCGGTACAATTATTACTGTAAGAGCGGTGTTCAGCAAAATGGCAGGAAATTTATATAATCAGAACCAGCAGTGCAGCATACTTTGTTGTCTTTGTTGAGCAAATTGCAAATGCTATGTGCTACAGAGCAATTGAAGTCTTTTGTGGCTTTTAAATGATGTTACTCCAGGTCTATGGAAACAGAGAGGGCTCAAATGAAAACCTGAACTGCTTTGCTGCTGTGGTTTTGTGTTGGCAATGAATAGAAAAAAATGACATATTTCAACAGCCTGAAAATACACTTCAATTACCTTTTTAGATCAGTTGTGATTTAATTTGGAGTTTTTTGGAGTGCATTCATGTTTCTTTTTTAAACATTTAGTGAAAGGTGAGAAGAAAATGCGTGTACTAACTTTTATTTGAATTTATCTATTGAGAAGAAATTGCAGTTTGCAGTGTTGCCAATAGGTGCGGCCAAAGATTACACATTGCACCTTTAAATTTTAATATAATAAATCTAACAATGTTTCTCTGACAGTCTGATGTAGGCTACTTCTGGCTGACCTGCAGACACATCTAACTTTTTCACTTCCTGTTTGTGTAAAAAGCGTATGTGTGTGTGTTTCTCACTCGTCGTGCCGCAGTATCTTGTCCTCGACGGCCTGCAGCGCCGCGGCCAAAGAGGCGCTGGTCTCCTCCAGTTTCTGCTGCACCAGGGCGTCCACGCTGAAGTCCGTGCTGCTGTTGGCCGGAGCCGAGACCCCCGTGCCCCCCTGGGTCCCGCCGTCCACCGACACGCCCCCGATGGAGGAGCGCGGGGGCTTGACGGGAGGCGGCGTGGGGCTGGGCGTGGCCGGGGTCTGGGGCGTCTGTGGCGTGGGCGGGGTCTGCGGGGTGTGGGGGCTCTGTGCCGACGGGCTGGGGCTGGGGGACTTGGCGTTAGGCGGGCTGGGCGTGTTGGACGGGGGCAGGGAGGGGGGAGAGCTGGACTGACGGCCCACGGAGGGGTGCTGTTTGAGCGGAGCGGGCATCGGGGTCGGAGACGAGGGGCTGGTCATGGAGTGGAGCAGTTTGGACGGTTTGGGCGCCGTGGGAGGGGGCGCCGGTTTGGGGGAGACAGGTGGGGGTATTTTCTTGCCTTCCACTGAAAACAGAGAAAGAATAAAGGAAGGTTATTTTACAAATGACAAAAAAAGTTTTATGTACTACTTACTTTACTATATTTTTTTCTTCTTCTTTCATTGAGGACATTATTTCATGTATTGGTTCTGGATGTTAATGCCTCTGGAAAATGGAACTGAAATCTGAGATATATCCTGCTGACTTTTTGAATGTAGTGCTATCTCTGAACTAACCATAAAAGGGTTCAATGAAACTGGACAGGGAGTTAGCAAAGTACACAGGACGGCTAACCTGCTCCGAGTCAGTTATAAACAGAGGATAAAGACAGAGCCCTCTGGTCAATCTACAAAGACAAACTAGCTGCTGGTGTGGAGAAGGTACAGGACATTGTGCTTTAAATGCACATTTTACAGTGAAATCTTGTGAAAGCTTTTTAAAGGGATCCTATCAAGATGTTATAAGTGACACATTTGACTGGCTTTTGTTCTAGTGTTCAGTTTTTAAGGTAGCTTTTTGCAGTTACCTTGGATGGCCTCGGTGCCTGGTCCTGGCAGTGGGACTCTCCTGTTGGAGGAGGCCTGTTGAGGCTGTGGTTGAGGCATGGGCCCTCCCTGTCTCTTGATCTGGGCCACCACAGGTTTGGGAGACACCGGAGGCTTTGGTTTTCTGACGGGAGCTCCTTCATTAACCACCGGAGCCCCCTGGTCCAGACTGTCTCTGCGCGGAGCCGGGGTCATGTGACTCTGAGGCTGCTGCTGCTGCGGTTGCGGCTGCTGCTCGGTCACTCCGTCGGACACGGAGCGGCGCTTTACCGTACCCGTGCCGTTCTGATACGGGACGGGCTGAGTGGTGTTGGGGGCGTCTCCGTTGGCGGCGAGCTCCGTGTAGCCCTCCGGTTCCTTGTCGCGGCTCTTGGGGCGGCGCTTGACGGTGGACGACTCCTGGAGGGTGAACTCGGAGCCGTTGGGTTGGGTCTTGGAGCCGCGCGGTCGGCGTTTGAGGGTGGGCGTGGTCTCGACGCTGGGGACGTCCTCCTGGGGGTAGCCCGTCTCTCCGGGGGTGCCCTCCTGGTCGCCCTGCAGACAAACACAAAATACACACTAACGGGAAAATTCATACATTCAAGACAAGGGGTGATTTTTGCACAAACAATAAAAAAAACATTAACATCAGCTACAGTAGGTTTACACAAATAAAGCATACAGACAGAAGCTGTGCTATGGAAATGTACTACATTACATTTACATTTCAATTTACATTCAGGTAGGTTCAGACATATTTGGACCAGAGTCATATGTTATAACACTTTGGAAAACTCCTTCGTATGTTAACGAAACAGGACTTCACAATATTTCACAAATGTGTCGCAATATTATCACAATATCTGGACTTGTATCGTAATAATGTCATGGTCTTTGTTTTTTTTTCTCAACATCATCGTCCAAACAGAGCATTTAATCAAGCAGTGGTATGTCTCACTAAAAAACTCCTATTTCAGACCTGGTTCATTCCTACATTCAGTCCTAGTTTAGTCGTATTTAGTCTTGATTTAATCCTGGTTCAGTCTTTAACATTTACTCCTGCTTTGATGAGATGAAGTTAGTCCAGAGCCTGTATTTTTTTCTTAAGTTAAATTTTTTACTGTCAAAGACCAATTAATACATATTGCATGTTTTTCTAATATTGTGGAGCCACAGTGCAATTTTTAGTAGCTATCAATACACGCATTTGGGCTTCAGCAGCTTTAGCTAGATGCTAAGTCACTGGAACTGGTCGACTTTGTTATGCTGAACTTCTGCATCAAAGTCTGGTAAACTGAGTTATGCCTGACGACATGTGCATTGCTAAAGTTGTGCATGTTGTGTTGTCGTCGACATTATACAAAATGTCAAGTAAAATAACATGCACAGCTTGTTGAGGTTTCTGCTAAAATATGTGATTTCTATTGATTTTAAGCATAAACATTGTCGTAGCCAACATACTTCCTGTGACAGTTTTTTCACTATCTATAAAATATAGCTGACTTCAACTTTCAACTCTTTTCTATATCAAAAAGGTTTATGGAGGTAGGATCCAAGTCCAAATACTTCTGAACCTAACTGCAGATAATGTTGCTAAAGTTGTTTAACAGTTTATAATGTACTTAAGAAAAGCTAAATAGTCACTACATAAAGTGTTAAGAGGTAAGCAGTAGTAGTAGTAGTAGTAGTAGTAGTAGTAGTAGTAGTAGTAGTAGTAGTAGTAGTAGTAGTAGAAAGAGAAGGTAAGAGATGAGGAGGACATCAGACAGATGCAAAGGACAAGGAACAAATTTCCAAACCCCATTTCCAGAAAAGCTTTGGCATTTTCTGAAATGCAATTAAAACTCAAATGCTTTAATTGACTTTGTTTGATTTCCCACAAAAAACTAAAGACACAAGATTTCAGTGTCATGACCATCTTAACTGCTGCTTAGACCCTTTTTTAACATGAACTACGCATTTAGAGAGCTGTGTTATTTTAATATTCTACGACCCACTAGTAAAGTTTCATACAGTTAAGATGGTCAGTGTAAACAATGAGAAACTCAAGCTCCATCCTGTCAATGACAACAATGTGTTTGTAGTAAATGGTTGATAACAGGAGTGGAATGGCACATCCATCATGTTTAATACCATTACACTTCTGCAAACAAAAAGGTGACATTATATATCAGTCAGAATGTGGTGAAAAAAAACACCATAGACATATACTGTATGAGTCCATTTATACCATGGTCTGGCAGTAAACTCCTCTGTGATTGGCTGTCGATGGACTAAATTGTATGCCTAACATCAATATCACTCAGCTTTACCATAGAAACTGAAAATAACAGTAATAACTCACACTGTGACTATTTTATTCATTGGAAACAGTTGCTTGATTAAAATCATTTTTTCCAATAAATGTTTAATTATAATAATGTAATGCAACTGACCATGGTATAAGCAGGTTATACAGTTCTGATGTGTGTGGTTTAACTGCACTTGGAGGAAGCTTCAGGTCACTTTTTGTCTCTTTATCGTACATTTAAACCACTGTACCGGACACTTCTGAGTCAATAATACATTCTATAAACAGCATATATTTCAAAATATGATGATTTCTAGAAATAAAGCAAGCGTAGTTACTTATATTATGAAATATAAGATGGAAAATATAGAAGAGTCTCTACAAGTAGTAGTTAGTAAGTAGTTAGCAAGAAAGAGATTTAACAGATGAAATACATATGATTCAATATATTTGTAACACATAGCAATGCAATATATTGCACAGTTTGACAAATAAACAAAACTGAATCAGTAATAATGGTAATGAAATAATATCAATTGGGATAAATCATGCAAAACAATGACTCAATATATTGTGACATACTGCAAGCAATATATTGTAATCCAGACAGATACAGTAGTTAGAGTTAGAAAAAGATAGATATGCTGATAGAGAGAAACATTTATAGATAGCTACCTGTCCTTCTCCTTCTCCTCGTCCCTGGCGGCGGATGGTCAGGCTGCCCTCTTCTGCAAATGGCAGGTTCTCAGACGAACTCCCGCTGCCGCTCCCCCCTGAGCCGGGGTGGGGCGAGGACGGAGGGTGAGGGGAGGACGGCTGGTTCGGGGACACCTCAGACTGGACAGCGTTGGAGGAGAAGGCCGTCAGAGGCTGCTCTCTCATAGCAGCCGCCACCAGCTCCGCGGTGACCGGGCCGCTGATGGTCCTGCGCCGGTTCACCACCTCACCATCCAGGCCAATGGCATCACGGGTTTTACCGACCTGAAGAACAAAGACAGACAAAATCTTACTTATAAACCTGCATGGTATGAGAAAAACATGAGAACAACACAACTACAACATACACATATAATCAGGGTGAAGGAGTGGGGAATGACACTGGACAAATGACCCGACCGAGATCTGTGTGCTAGGCATATGCTCTACCTGAGCTTATAAATATAAATAACTTTTGACATTTCAATGCTGACTTTTGCACTTTTAGTTTAATTCATTTAGATAATGAAATGCAATTTCTCCAGATTCTCTGAATCTTTTGATGGTACTGCAGATGGTGAGATATTGTTGTTACAATTTTATGGTGAGGAGCTTATTTTAAAAAAATGTTCCAGTTTTTAGATGCAGATTTCTTTTTAGAATTGTGAAACTCTGCTCATCTTTACTTAAGAGAGACTAAATGCTACTTTTATACTCAAACCTAATCTGTTCCAAACACTCCTCCAGCTGTTTTTTTAGTACCACTTATTCCAGCCTGTCCCAACTTTTTTGAGATGTGTTGCTGCCAAGTTAAAAAGAGCTATTATTTTTCATGAAAAAGTGTTGAAACTGAAATATTCTCAGTTTCAACACATGTTGAAATGTTGTTTTATGTCCTATGTAGTGAATAAAATATGGTCTAAAGAGATTTGAACATCAAGAAGACCAAGGAAATTATTGTGGACATCCGGAGAAACAGACAACAAAACCACTCTCCACCCTCCATTGGCAGTGAGGTGGTGGAGAGAGTGTCTAACTTTAAATACCTGGGAGTAACCATATCAGAGGACCTGCCCTGGAGCATTAACACCTCCTTCTAAGGTTAGGCCCCCTCCATTTTACAGCTATATGGGGGGAGCAGGGAAGATCATTGGGACTGCTCTTCCAGAGATCAGTGCCATTTACACCACCCGGTGTCCACCTGCACCACCAGACTGGCCCACAGCCTCTCTCCTCAGGCAGTAAGGCTGCTAAACAGTTGCCCCAGTATATTGTGCTAATTTTACACAGTGATGTCTATGGGACTTGGAGATAGGGTCTTGCAGCACTTCTGAACTTTATTACATCATTTGCTATACAGTGTTTGAATGCTCTGAACAAAATCTTGTTATACGATTTGTGACAATGACAATAAATGATTGAATTGAATTGTTGTACTGTACCTGCAGGAAGTTCTTCTGCAGAGCCATGCCTTTAGCTCCGCCCCCTATAGATGACATCTCCAACATGGCTGCGATGCTCCTCACACTGCCTACGCTGGTGGTCTCCACCACTCCTCCGCTCTCAATGCCGACCCCCAGGTCACTGGCGCGCCGCTGCTGGAGGTAGGGCACGTCCAGCAGGCCTCCAGTGGTGGTGAGTGTGTGCTGCTGGATGTTGGACTCGGTCAGGTTGGAGTTGGAGCTGGAGATGGCCGAGCTGGAGCGTTTGGGTGGAGGCGGGGGAGGGCCCTTCTTCTTCTGTCGCAGGGCGATGGACTGGGCCTTGGTGTGGTTTAGGGTCTTGTCCTGGTTGCGGGCCGAGTGGCTGCGGCTGACGCGGTGTGTCACTGTGGCGTACTTTACTCCATCTGCTCTGACTGCAGTGGAGTTCTGGACCAGTGCTTCTCCTGCGGTGCCCCCTGCTGGCCGCTCGTCACACTCCCCATCAGAAACGGCATGGCGGTTCAGGCTGTGGGTGCGGTTCTTCTGGAGAGCCTCCGCATTCTCTTCGTCTGTCAGTTCAGGCTCTGGAGGAAGACATAGGACGGGCACCTGCGGCTGTTCATTCTCCTGCGGTTGGGGGTGCTGCTGGGGGGGTCCCTGGATCTGCGGCTGTGGCTGCTGGGTGCACGGCGCCCCTCGATGGGTGGGGGACTGAGGTGGATGAGAGCGAGGAGACTGAGGTCGTTCTCCTTGGCTGAGCTGAGGGGAGGTTCTGGGCTTGGCCTGTGGGGACGCTGTGCTTTGGACCGAGGAGGTGGAGGAGGAAGAGGAGGTTCTGGTTTTGGTGGGGGTGTGCGGCGGGGTGTAAGGGGGCGCCGGCTGGGAGTGGGAATGCCGGTGTTTGCCCTGAGAGGACACGCTGCCCCTGTGGGAGGATGTGCTGCTCTGGCTGCTCTGCTGCCTCATGGTCCGCGCCTCTTTCTTGGGCGGCCCTCCTGCGTTCATCCCCTCGTCGTGGTCCTTGCTGAGGGTGCGACTTCTCTGAGCTTTCACCTCCGGACCTGGGTGGGTCATGGCGTTCTGAAGCTCAGTGCTCAGTTCACTGTCCTGGAAGGTGCTCATCTTAGGAGACATCAGCTCTGAACAGGGAAAGAAAAATACAGATAATCAGAAAAGAATGTCTCACCAGTGCACACACACTTCAATGAAGTCATTTAGATTAAGAAGGACCTGGATTTGACAAATCTTTCAGTTTATTTAGCCTTTTGTGTTAGCCAAAGCATACGGATAATAATGAACTTTAAATTGTATGTTTATAATAAGTTACCTTTTTCTTAACTTTTGTTTCTATTGGATTAAAGGCTAATGGACTTCTATAATTCACTTAGTTAGCTGAAGTAGTTTGAGGACTGGGGTTATGTGGTCTTCCTTGCATTAGTTCTGCCCAGATTTAAGGACTTATTTAAAGATCCACTATTGTGCTCAAAACTTCTCGGTCTGTGTCTACACAGCTTGTGCTGGACTGTGATGATAACAGAGGACACCCACACCCCATAAACCAATGTTTGGTAAGTCCTTTCCTCGCTTTTCTCTGTCCAGTTGACATTTACATAAGCAGTTAGCCCTCAGAACAGCACTGATAATGTTGACTCACCGTCTGGAGGAGGGCCGTCCATGGATGTGACTTCCTGCTGCTGCGTGATCGGTGGCGGTTTCTTTCTGAGAGAGCCTCGTCCGTCTGAACCCCGCTGCATTTCTGCAAGTCGCTTCACGGCCAGCATCAGCTTCTTCTGGTGGCCTACAACAATGACAGGTTATGTAGAATTATGACCACATACTGTAGGATCAGACAAGAAACACTAAACTACCTCTAATTCCTACCTTCTTACTCCTTTCTTATGAGGAGTTACTCCAGATACTACACTAAAAGCCCAGGAATTGTCTGACAATAAGATTGTTTAGATTTGTTCATCTTGTTTCATCTTAGGATCAATTACACTGTATGCATTTAAGTCAGAGAGACATAAGACATTAATTATAACAGTATGTTGTCTGTTTTGAAGAACTCTAAGGAGCTATAACATTAAAGTTAAACAGTCAAAACTATTCATATATAAAACTATGGTTTGTCTGTGTGGTGTTATTTGACGTTATGTACAAACATAATATAGTCCTAAGCAATCAGATATGATAATTTTGCAGCCTTTATCCAGTATAGCTTCACTACTTGTACAAATACAGACACCAAAGAAGGCCTTCAGTCTGTACTCTGCAGTTCATGTGTTGGCTATTAGGGGCAGTGATGGGTGCTATTCCAAAGTTGCAGCAGGAGACAATAGCAAGACTTCTTGATGAGCAACTGTGTGAGTTGGTCAGAAGTTATAAACATTTTAACAACGTGACTTCACCACCAGAGTAAGTTATAAAAAGCCTGTGCAGACTTTTGAGAGTGTTATTTATGTAAGTCGTCAATTTGTTGCACACAAAACAACACAAATAAGTTTTAATAACCTTTTAATAACCTGTAGGCACCCTGTCCAGTCAAAGAAATACATACAATAAACATAAAGGTGCACATTTTACCAAGTTTGGTGATGCCTATTTCCTGCAGGTCCTCCCAGGTGATGTCAGTGATGAAGTCAATGTTCTCATATCCGTTTTGGACTAAGACTTGGTGATACTGGCTCAGACCAATAGCAGACAGCCACTCTCCTAGACTATCCTGTAGGAATGAGACATAGTGTGCATGTGTTCTCACCAGGCAGATCAAATAGGCACAGTGTGTGATGTAATAGTGTGGACTTTTACTTACCGGTTTCTGCTCAGGAAGCCACTCTGTGACATTCAGCTTGTTAATCTCTGATGTTATTTTCTTTCTGTGCCCGGGTTTTGTGATTCCAATAGCTGTCAGGTCCTACGCACACAGACGCACAACTGAGTAAATCATAGACATCAAATCCACACGAGGCTGTCTTTCTGTCTTTAAAAAAAAAACACGCACACAGGAAAAATAAAGTAGAGGCATGGCATTTGATGAAGGTTCTGCCAGTCCAGGGCGAAAGTGCAGAAAATGTGCCAAACTTATATTTAATGCAAAAGCAAATGTCTGCAGTGAAAAAGAAGCACCAAGTTGAAAATTGAATTGTAAAGTACACAACATTCCTAAATAGACGCCATTGTATAATGAATGTAGTGCAGATAGTGCCAAAATGGAGAAAGGAGTTCTGACTTTTAGATTTATTTGATAACAAACCTCAGCTCAGGCTCTTACAGCATGCACAGCTGTGACCATTGTGTAGGTTTCATACAAATAATTTATAGATGCCATAAATTATTTGTATTTAGGTGAGAGTGGCATCGGTCTAGATCCGCAGGCAGCAGCAGTGTTGAATGAGGGATGGTCTAACTTCAGTTGTATGAGAAAAATACTTGCCATGAACTATTATTAAGAATCAGTGTTGAAATATTAAAGCTGTACTGACGTTTTATTAACACACTGTGCACGTGGCTAATGGTAAATACGGCTCAAAAAGAGAAAGGGTGGTTTTAAAAGGCATCAGAGTAACAGCTGGGAGTGACTTTTATTTGGAAACTTTAAAGGCAAACTCATGCATGCATCTGAAGAGACATCAAGGACAGCACAAATCAAGCCACGGAGCAGACTTGTTTCCGTTGTGGTCCTTGGGAGGTGCTCGTGACCTCATTCGGGGGCATGGTGCGGTGACCTTACCTCTGGGGTCATTCGGCTAATGGTGGGCAAGTCATAGCCAGCGCCCAGGAAGTTTGGAGCGTAGACCTGCAGCTGAAAGTCGCTCAGCCATTGGACAACGGCCTCTGAGCTCTACGGGAGAGAAGACAGGGGGCATGCTGTCACTGGCTCCACGTCTGTTTGTGCCACTCGTCCTCAGCAGGCTCAAGCCAAACCAGGGCCACTGATCACTAATTAAACACTGCTTTATGTCTGATGGCTTGGGGTATTTATGACGGGTTACAAACGTATGACCTCTTTAGCCCTGCTTGGCCCTCTGGTGAAAACCAGGCTCACGTCAGGAATAAGTGATCCAGGTGCCATTACTATTAGCAAGAGTAAGAGTTTAATCTCAATTTGACAGACTAAGCTCAGTAAACACATTAACATCTTAGTTTTACAGACTCTCAATTCCTGAACGGAGCTTTAAAATGTATAGCTATAAAGGTGTACATTAATGAGTAATGTTGAGTGTTTGTACATTTTGTATTTATGTGTTGTAGAACTTTTATTGGGCCAAATGGTAATAATTATATATTCATTATATATATGAATGATATATTTGTAGTGAGTGGCAATTGATAAAAACGCATTTACCAACATAAACTCTTTAGCCATTTACTTTTTATCTAATTCATTATGTATCAGATATTATTTAAGATGGTGTGAGTTATATACTGTATTTACTATTTAACACAGCAGTTGACATTACATAAGGATATAAGGAAGGCTTAACTCTCGTTAGTAGAATAGTTTGTTTGTTTTTTCTTCGTTTTTAACAGCTGGCTCTCCCAGTGAATGCACCACAGCCCCTGCACTGAATAAACCCAGGTCAGTGTCTCCCTTTCTATCTTTTGCCCTGACTGAAATGTGACAGACGTTAACAGCTCAAATAAACAACAGACTAAGGATAAGAATACTTTGTGCTCCATAATTACTACTACTACTAATGATCTTAGGTGGAACAAATATTAACTTTTTTTGTTAAGAGGGAGAAGAGGTACTATGGTCAAATAAACTCAACACAAGACGTGCATCACCAGTGTCTCCTGCACTGTATCACTAGTTTGGTCTGAGACAAGTAAGACCATGTTTTGTTGATGGACATATTGTTTTGGTTCATTTTTCTCTTCACTTGCTAAAGATCCATGATGCCATTCTTTAAGCCATGTTTTGAAGGTTTTTGGAGCATGTTTGGTGCACACTGAGGTTCCTATGGCACCATTCACACTTCATTCAAGTGTGAGTGAGTCCATTTGAACTGCACCAAACATGGCAACTGTGAACACATGCTTAGTAAACTATAGGCAGAGAAGTAAAACTGATTTGTTCATGGAAAGTTTGACTTTCTTTGGTAATTCTTAATGTTCAACTCTGGAGATAATTGTAACAAACTAAGTCTTAGCTATAAACTGCTTCTCTGCAGTAAAGCACAGTGCTTTATGCTGAAGGTTGACAGCTACAGACCTGGGATTTTATGTTTCCTCCCACGTTTCTGTCTTGTCGTTCTTCTCTCTTCTTTTGCCCTATACTTTATCAGTTTTAACAGTGCCAATGCCCTCTTCGTGTTCTTTAGAGCTAATAGGTTTTCAATCTGTCAGTCTTTTTCTTTCCCTCCTAACGATAGCACAAAGAATGCTGAGTGCTGAGGAATGAGGACTAACAGATGGCGGTGTGAATATGGACTACATGACACCACACACACGCTCACTTGTCTACACACAAGCAGCGACTGGCCGCACACACAAACACCTGCTGTTGAAATATGCTTGGTGTTTTTCAAAATGATACAATGCGATGTGAACTTAATTGGCCCACACACATTAAACACAGCGGCCCACGGTGCATGACAGCTTTACTGTACATGATGTAAGCTCATATTCACACTCCTTGTGGCTGAGCCTAGTCCGCCCACGCTAAACACACTGCTGGCCACCTTCTAGACACACACTTGCCAATATCTGTTCAGCGAGAGTTCTGTTTGCCTGAGGTGACTCTACCGACAAATTAGAGGCAAAAGAAAAATACTGCAATGAGAAGGAGAAGCTGCAACTTAAAGATTTAAATAAAGATGGTCAAGCAAGAGAAAGACAGGATTTGTTTTTCCATTCATACATTTACCTTACTCGATCAAAACAGAGATCTCCCATTCACACACTCACCGTGTCATGGCTGCACCCGAACACTCGCAGCACGGACGAGGCCAGTTGCGAGAGGAACCGCTGGGACATCTTGTAGTTTGTATGTGTGATTGTATATGTGACTGAGAAGCTACATTTTCCTTGTGATTCGCAAAAAGTGAGCGTACTGTATGAAAAGCAATCTGTGCTAATGTGGGACAGTCCTACCTTCCCCTCCCCGGCTCCCTCCCCCTTCCTGGTGGCTGTGGCATCATAAGGCGGCGCTTCGTGGAGTGGACAGCCCGATTGGCTGGATGTCCGCGAGGAACTGGCCGGGCCTACTGAGAGAGACACCATTGGACAGTTGTAGGCGCTCACGCTTTCAGGGTAAACATAGATCGACAAATGGGTTTTCTTATTTAGCTGCCCACTAGGCAACTGTTATCTTTTCAATCTCCTGATATGAACCAATCAGACTCTTCATTTCCAACATTTGCAGCATTAAACACTCCACACGTTCGGCTACTTTCCCTGCCTTGGCCATCTGTCTGTTAAACCAGCCCAGATCTGTCAGTTTGTGGAGCACCTGCTGGCATTTTAAGATCACGACTGCTCCTTTTTTATTCACTGTGCAGACAACACTTTTGAACACAGTTGCTACAAAATGATCTTCCCCTGCTGGAAGATAAAGACCAAACTTTTTAATATGATAAGAATGTCGTACCTGTCGGCTGGTCCACAGACTTCGACTGCTCCATTAAATGCTCCTTGGCTTTGGCAGACTGAGACAGTACTGTGGCTAGAAGCTGCAAACAGACAGAGTAGAGAGTACATTTAAAATACATGCCTCCAGATGAAAAAAAAACAAAAAACTCCATAACTTAGCAACTTCATCTTGCCTCATGAAGAGCACTTAAGAAGGTGTGATCCATAATTATCACCCAGTTATATATAGCAAAGACTAAATAAAGAAAAAAAACTACTTTTGTGGTCAAAATGAAAGCTGTGACTTATTTTAAGGTTCTTTTCAATTTACATTACAATAAGATATAAGGTCCTCATCATGATCTGTGATGACAAATCTTTTATTGATTATTAATTTACGACAGGAAAAAAAATTCTGTCACTTGAGGCCAATATTCACAGTAATGTAGTTAGATGTTATAATTTATTTGTGGTATCTCCCTTTATTTGATTGGCCCAATGAGGTTTAGAGTAGTGTAGTGCATGTTATTGCAAATTGTTTGGCCAGACTATAACTACAGAACATATTCTGTTCCTCCATTATATATATATATTTTTTTTAGTTTTTATTTTGTGATGATGATTTTGGTTGGTTTGGAACCCATTTGATAGGTTATTGATCTCCCCGTTTGGTGCTTATCAAGGTTAAAAGGGCAGCTTTTACACTACAGGAAATCCAAAGTGAACCAATCTTGCCAATTATGAACAAGTTGTTAACAAGGTTTAATAAAGACGTGCAAGAAAATCACCAATTCTGTTTGTTTTTTCAAGTCACATTAAAGCTACTTAGTTTAATGAATTGTAATGAAATAAAATCCAGAATAAGACATGTCCGTCTTGTCATTCTTTTCTATTAAATACCTTTATGTATTTTTGCATCGCTCTAAAGATGTAGATGAGTGCGCTACTTTATTATTATTACATTTTAGTAGGTTTATGATTATTACATTAAAGTAAAGTGTAAGCAAAGGAAGATCTCGTCAAGCATGAAACGACTACCCTTTAGCATTAGCATGGTTTATTCATAAAGCTTGTAGAGCCGCTCAATATCAAGCCACTTGCTAATGTTCTCTACCCACTCACTGACAGCACACATACGTAGACAGTCAGTTGCCATTTGCTATCTTGTTTTTATGCAGAATTTGTGATTTTTGGTGATCCTTATAAACCTGACAAACAAGGACTCATAATAAACCTGTTGTTTTATGAAAGAATAATTTTGTTTGCGTAAGCGTGCTGTACCTTAACCCCTTCGGCCTGAGCGTGAAGGATGTGTGCAGCGCTGCCAGCACTCTGGCCGCTGCCCGACGACCTGATGCTGGTCACACTTCCGGAGCTGCCCAGACTGCTGCGGTCTCCACCTGCAACACACCATCCATCCACCCCAGAGACACCACACAGCAGCAGACACATGGGCACACATTCAGTGCTTCGGCTGAGATCCAAGGCAAAGAGGCAACAGGTGTGACTCTCCATTGAAATGCACTGGGCAGCGTGTGGTTTAATGGACGTATCGGACGACGACAGACATGGACCAGTGGACAGAGTGATGGATGACATGGCGACAAGTGCATTACGTGAGACACACTTTTCGCACACATCGCTCTCTCACTCCTATGGCGTTCGGATTCTGTTGTATCAGTTTGGATTTGGCTCATACAGAACATGTTCATACATCCATTTGGAAAGACACAGACTATAGACCGATGCAGATGGCTGCTGCAGACCTACACATAAGGCCACTGAGTCCTGCTAAGCTTTAAATGGAGAAAAGATATGGTAGACTACCAGAGGCGGGTCAAAGAGTATCTGAAAGCCTTCCAGTGACTTCATTTTAATGGCGCAAATGGGCAGATGGGTTGATCTATTAGGGAGGCAGTGAAAGGAGGAGAGCTTAGGCAGATACTGTTTGAGCCTGTTTGGGCAGAGTTCGGGGGTCGGGGAGTCGAGGGCTCAGCGCAGCGCGGCTTAGTTACCTGCCACGGGCTTGCGCAGTACCCAGATCTCTTCGTTGGAGCCTCCGTGGGGCCCGCTGGACGGGGTGGGAGAGCTGTGAGGACTTGCCTCTGAGCCGCGACAACCTTCAACACAGAACACCACTGTTAGCTGCTAGCTGAGACTAGGCTGCTCTGGGAGGGCTTAGACTCCACTTGTGCTGATGAGAATGCTAATTTACTGTTAACTGGCCTGAATTAGTAATTCAGCATTACTAATGTTTAATTTCATATATCTTCATGACTTCAGGTTTTTCAAAGTGGTTGCCTAGTATTGTATCCAAGTGTAAGACTGTAAAGAAAGCCTTGCTGCACATTTATTAATTAATGGCCTTCTTTAATTTATTGTAAACTGCCAGATGGGATCCAGGGTATCATTATTCTTCTTATAATATGCCGTATATGTTTTTTTTTTTAAATATGTTGATCCCCTCGCACACACTTCCCAATGCTACTTGCAAAGAGGAATAAAATGGAAGCTAACAGGCTGCACTTGAACTAACTCTGGCAGTTGTCTTTTTAATGTCCAGACCAACACAGGAAAAGTGTAGTTCATTGGTGAACTCCTCCATCAGGGAGATAAAGGTAGACAGGGGCCAGTACGTTGGGTTAAAAGGCGGATTAAAGAAGAGGTTTAAGGTTAAGTCTCACATTCACCACACTTTCATTTTCACACACACATACACAGAGAAATACAGCATATATAGATATACATATATATCCATATGAACATTTATATACTAGTAGTACATAAATCAATCCATAACATGAATATCTGTGTATATACACATAAATGCTATCATGTACATACACGTACATATATAATGCAGCCGTAAGTGTGTGATTATATATGTAGGCCTTTTCAGGATGAGGCTGCTGTAGTGCATTTGGAGAGTGTCATAAACCATTATAACCGCTTTATGAATGGTTTATGTGTGTGACCAACAGTGCTTCAGAAAAAAATCACATTTAAAAAGTGGTGACATAAGTGCTTTCTTGTGGCCATTTCAGAATCCTCCAGACGAGCCCAGACAAAAGAAAACTAAGCATCATCTTATTAAGGCTTAATGGGAAATTGCACTTGCACAATTTGCCCATTTAAAATGAATGATCTAAAAGGTACATATGTATTTTGGAGGAGACAAATGGCATCCACAGAAGGCTCCCATTCACAGGACATTTGTTAGTAAAACCTTACCTGCATTAAAAAACAGACAAGACATTTTAACATGGATTTGGGTGTCATATGTAAGAGCTGACATTTGACGTTTGAGCTGACTTTTTTAAATTGCAAAGTGGTACATTTAAATCCTCAGCTACTCAACTAAACCAACCCATATTACATTAGGGTTTATCACAAACATTATCGCAATATCAGCAATTGCAAAATTGATGTTGCCAAGTCTTTACAATCAGAACCTTAAAAAATATTTGTGTTGCCAAATACAGAAGTTAGTCAGTCAGTTTGACCAGTGGAAGGTTGGTGGGGTGTCTCAGAAAAAGATATCACAAGTGCCTTGATAAACTAATATAGAGGTTCAACTATAGATATTAGCTTGGAGACTCCGATTGAAGCAGTGAAGCAACAGACACACAACATGACAGATGCTATACTAACCAACATAGACCGACCTATGTAACTACAATGCTACACTAACGAACAGAGAGCAGCCAGTGGACATCTGAGATCAGTGAGCTGCAGGACAGAACACCACAGGAATTCCTTCTTACCGACTTAACAATCAATCAGTCTACGGAAGGTGAATATCACATTGTTTCCTAACACTGTGCAGCCCTAAACAATATCATGTTCATCATCTCCAGTATATCAACTAGAAATTAAACGTAGAAAAACCCCATTCTCGTCAATGTATTTATAACAATTCTCCCTCTCCGATCTTTGTTTCAGTCATTCCTTATTCGAATGCTGCTTTCGGTCATTCTGTCTGCATCACACTGCGACTGACAGAAGGATAAGGTCCAGGTGTGAGGTAAGTAGGTGAAGTGTGAGGTGATGGTAACAGGTGGGACGAGAACAGAAAACACAAAACACACAATGTGCGGTGAAGGTGGGTGTTGTTGGTGCGTAAAGTTGCAGCATAATCCAGGAAGTTGGGACAGATTTAATACACAGGAGACAATAAAAAGGAAGGAAAGAAACTGCAGCAAACAAGACACTCAAACTCAAATAGAAACCGAGAAGTGAAGTTTAACAGATACAAACTGAGGCAATGATTTCTCCTAAGTGACCTACTGATCTACCATTTTCTGTCTAATACCTTTATATAGTCTTTTATAGTAAAGTAAAGAGGCAAAATTTGCAAGGAATTACAAATTCTCTCATCCACATAATTTCAATGTCAAAAGGCACGTATCTGTTGAGAGGTACGGTACAGGTCAGATTGGTACAGCATGGTTTGATACAACCACTTGCAGGTTTCAGTGTGATTTATGCAGAAGAGTGGCAGTGAAGTTATACAAGGGACACACAGGTTGTGTATCACAAGTTATGATTTTTAATCAAATTTTATGTTTTTACTAAGTAAGGATTCTCTATTGTCAAATGAACAGGCTAGTGTTTAGCTCCAACTTTTGTTAAGCAGAGTACACAGCCAGAAGGTTACCAAAGCAGTACTGTACAGTATGCCTTTCAGGGACTTTTCATACCCCTTTTTGACTTTTTGAAACTCACCTGACCCTTCCCGTACTGCTCCAGTAGAAACACAGTTGATGCTTTCATATTTATTTCTCTACTCGCTCCTGTGTTGAGCTTTGGTAACTAATAGGCATTAGTGAAAGATTACAGTTCAGCAGGGAGCTGGATTATAAACAGCCAGGGGAACGATGAGTTACACTTCAGCCAGCTGTTGAAAGCTGTTGCTAACAGAAGATAAATGCAGCCACCTCTGTCTGAAGACTCTGCTTCATAATCCAAAACTAAAGCTGATTTACATGCATCACCTAACAGCTTATCTGATTTATTATAAGTACATTTATATTGCATGTAAGTGTTACTAAGCACAGTTTTCAAATGTAAATTTGCTAATGATATAAATGGTTAACACATAAATTAGGTAAAAAAAAAAAAAAAAAAAAAAAGATGAATGACAGAAAACTTTAATGGATGCCTTCTTTAAACACAAATTAAAATCTTACATGACCAATTGAGAACTAGCAAGGGTTGTCATAGCAACACAGGAAAGCATCCCTTGAAGCTTTAATAATAATAATAATAATAATAATAATAATAATAATAATAATAATAATAATAATAATAATAATAATGAAAAGGGGGCGTGTACCTGGGGCAGTGGGTGTGTCTCCCTGTGGGGTCGTCACGGGCGACCTGCTATAGCCAAAGGAAGTGAAAAGTGGAAGCAGTGGCTGATGGGAATGTGGTGGTGGAGGAGGCGGTGGAGGCAGGATATGGATCTGATGGAACGTGGTGTCGTTGCCGTTGACTACCGCGTTGGCAGGGGCAACCGTTGCCGGGGGAACCAGCGGTATCTTTTGAAACTGTTGAGTGCAAATGACTGTGCTGGCCAAACCTAGATACACCCACCGTGACGACACACACACAGCCAGCCCACGGTGAGGCACCGTCACGAAACAAACAGACCACAGAACAGAGAGTTACACACAAGAAAAAAGGAGGGGAAAGGAAAATTAAAAACAAAGGCTGAACTTAGAAACAAAATGATGACGATGGAGGTGATGAACTAAAATGGAGGACAAACAACTTTAACAAGTTCTCTCTACAATGTATTGTAAGTAAATATTAATGTCTGTGGCTTCTAGAGGAATTTCATTCTGCAATCCACTCCTGATATATACTAATATATACTATCAACCAAACATAAAACACTGTTGTAGACTGCAGCTTTAAGTTTAAGTACTGGGTTTGAGAGTGTCATAAAAGGGACAGATTTACAATGCCGTGCAGTTTTGCATGAAATGCTAAATGCAAGGCAAGGAGAGGCAAAGAAGAATATTTCTTTTTTAAGGCCAATTGCATGTTGCACTTTACACAATCAATGTGTAAAACAATGTGAAACCGAACACAGGCAAATGTATTTGACTTGTGTCACGCATCAAGTTCATGGAGAAGGTCAGTTCTGTAGAAGATTAGATCCAGGTCTGAGAAAATGTGTAGTAAATGTAAAGTATTAGCGTACGTGGGCGTTTATTGTGCAGTGCAGGTTGTGAGCTTTTTTTGTTTTCAAAGTTTGTCAACAACTCTACTGAACTTTTCAATATAATAGTGTAGTATAGTATAGTATAGTATAGAATAGTATAGTATAGTATAGTATAGCATAATTTGATCCTTGCAAGCTGTAAACTTTAACGTTGTACACATTTGTTGCTTTAAATAAAAAAACGTATCCCAAAATTTTTGTGCGGTATAAATAAATGATGGAACTTTATGCAACGACAGCTGCTTTGAAATAAAGTTGAAGCAGGACCCATAGTGCTAAATGTGCCAGTGTTTGGTGTTATCAAATATAAACACAGACACAGAAAGATGCCAAATAAAAAGGGTACACAACATTACAGGATGACTAATGATATTGGACATTAAAGCAACAAAGAGACACCTATAAAGTCAGGAAAACAATACTACAGACAACAGATCGACAAGTAACAACATCTAAACTTGTTAATGGCTGTGCAATGGTGATCTGTGGTGAAGGAATGACACTGAATGTTCTGTAGGTTTCATCAGGAAACTAAAACGCTCAAAAGTGACAAGACATGCAAAGTTTGGATGTATTAGAAGTTAGAATTAGAGTTTTATTCGATCATTCAATTTAAGTCAAACAGTGGTTCAAGTCTCACAAATATTCACTATCAAAACCATTCATCGCAAACTGAAGAGTTACTTAAAAAAATGGTTGTGGAAGATATATTTTGCAAGATGTCATTGACTTACCTGTCCTTATCTACTTTGGTAGAATAGTTTTTAGACTAAACCAAGATATAGTTTTTGGACTAAAGCGAGATAAAAAAAAAAAGGAGGAGGTTGGATTGATTCTTCTTTGCCACAGAGCTGGACAGTTGACTTCTTCTGATCTTCTTCCAATCTTCTTCTTCTTGTTTGTGTTTAGTGTTCATCAAGTTGTCCTTCTGTTCACACTCCAGCTCTACAGTAAGTGATGTTCTGACTGATTTACTGTCATTTACCGGTTATTCTGACAGCTCCACACTTTCACATGCGCAAACTCTCAAAGCAGTGTACACACCTGTGCGCTTGCTGATGACCTCCACCATAGTGGAAGGGAAGTAGCCCACTCGATCGTTTCCTGTCCTGTTGTCATGGATACAGCCCTTCCAGCGGCCATCAGGGTGTTGCTCTAAAACCTGGACACAGTGCAGAACCTAAATGGAACTTTTCTGCTGAGTCCCAAGACCTGGGATAAACCAATAATCAATTTTAACTAAATAAATAAATGTGACTATCACTACAAAATTATTATTTGCAACTTTAATTATTATTGTATTAATTCACTTTTTTAAAATTGCAAAGTAAAACTGTCAAAAAAGTCAAATAGTGAAACAATTTGTCATTTTTTTGGTGATTGATCCATATGTTTTATCATCACTTGGGTCAATTCTGTGTGGTCCCAAAGAAGTTAGTATTTACAAGCCTGTAATTTGTTCATTATGTCAGATTTAGATAAGTATGTCGACATTTTATAATGACATTTTATAAGAGCCGTGGTGTTACCGTAATGACATCTCCTGCTTTGATGTTGAGACTTGTGAGGTCGTAGTTGTTGCAGTAATCCTTCAAAGCCCGGACCTGAAGAGCTGCCGATGCATCTGACACACAGAGAAAATAAAGTAAATATACACAACAGCAACATATACGTATATACATAAAGAATGGAAATAACAAATAATATTTTACACCATGTATGTATTTATATAAAACAACTGCATGAATTTTTGAGGATATACAAATATGTATTGATTTTAATGACTTTGTATTTGATAGAATTTAGAGGTGCTTCTTTATAATATATGTAGAGTATACGTTATAGTATTTAACAACAAGCTAACATCATTTTCCAGTCCTTTTGTATATTTTTGTTTGGCAAGTTAGGGCTAGCTCAACCAGCTGTTGGTTAAGAACCTAATAAGTCAGCTTATTTATTCTCTGATAAACAGCCATACATTACTGTACTACTCACAAGCTGCTGACTAATAAGCTAATTACCCAGCTAACGGGTCATTTTGTGAAAACAAAAACACTATAATACTCCACTATTAAACTCAAATTACAACAATATATGAAAAACTCTCTAATTAAGTGTTTTTAATTAAAAACTTCATTGTAGCCACTCTCAAAGCAAACTAATTACCTGTTGGCTATTAAGCTAATAAGCCAGCTAAAAACAAATTTTGTGATAAACACCTTGCTATACTTCACACTTACTTTAAAATAAAAATCTCTCTCTATTAAAACTCTTTAACAAACGTACCACTTTTAAGTCAAATAGGGAGCTAGTTTATCAGCCTATTATCTATTGTTAGCAAAAAATACCCAGCTGTTTAGACTATTAAGCTAATTCGGTAAAAACACTTGAGCTACTAATAGCTAATAGCTACAGTATACAGCTCCTATAGTTAATAGTATATAGTTGCTTAAACTATTATAGATAATAGTATATTTATAGTATAAGTTCTCTATTGACCTTGTCTTTCTAATTAAAAATGCTTCACTCTCTCAAAACAAAAACTAGCTAAACATCTATCATCTGCTAATAACTAATAATGCGCTTATTATTTACAAACTTTAAGAGAGGCTAATTTATGGCCCTCATTTTTAGCCTACCTTGTTAAACTACTTAAACCTAAATGTAAAACTTGCTTCTATTTACATGTTTTTGGCATTAAAATGTGTGAATAATTGTGTTTTGTTCTTTTTCTACAGACACTGACCTCTCAGGAGCTGTTTGATCTCTCTGCTGGCTTGTGTCGCAGTGAACTGGTAGACGATGTCCAGAGCTGTCTGGCTATAGGTGTTTCTCACCGTGGCATTGATCCCGCACTGTAACAAGTATGAATATGGAACAGAGACTTGTCAGTATGTTAAAAATGTAACTTCTAAACCTGTCCAATAGAAATGGCATAGGTCTACAAATGTCTAAAACCTACATCTGACCTATTAATGTGTACTTCAACCAGGCTAATTTTTGTACTGAAAGAATCAATGGCTGCACTGTTGAAATGTGATAATTTACCATCAAACTTAGCAGAAAAGAGCTCCTGGCTGCTCCCTGTAGCTACTCCCTGTTAATTACATTTTCAAAGAAGACAGTCACAAGCTAAAGTGCACTATTACGTTTCAAAAACAGTGAATCAAATGTAGGCCAAAGAAACAAAGATGATTTCAGTCCTAAAATGCTCCAGGGGAGAGAGTCACAACCTTTCACAGCTGTGGGTCTAAATGACAGAGTTAGTTTCTCATGCTGGAACACACATTCATTAAACCCTATTACTGTGCTTGTTTTCATAAACCCTGTGGCATTTGAATGTCATCAACACAAATGGGTAATTTGCATCACCCCTCTCTTATGCTTTTACGGAACTAGATAATTGTGTGGACTGTGTGTGTGTGAGAGCTGAATTCAAGTGAGTAGTAGAGTTCCACTTACCTCCAGCAGGAGTCTCACTGCCTCGGTTTTGCCACAGAGAGCAGCTTCGTGCAGGGCAGTGCCTGCTTTGGTCTGTCTGTTGATGTCAATACCTGCCTGGATCAAGAGTCTGAGGGGGAAAGACAGGAAAAGAGCATTTAAATGTGGAAATGTATACACAGACTTTAAAAAATGTTTGGTTCTACAGTCACTATTTCTCAAATGTTAGGCAAAGGTTAAAAAGTGTTATGTTTTTGACAGACTGAAATACTTATACATAGCTTAAAAAAATTAAACCTAGTTTTTAATTAAATTGGATTAAATTGAAATTTTAACTACAACAAACACTTGATCTGTTACCTGCTGGTAATGATATGGATTTTGGGACACATTTGAAAATGAACAACACACCGATCTGGACCATGGCTCACTGTGGACACGGGCTTAGATGTTAGCCTTTAGAATACATGCATACATTCAGAGGGAATTTGACCCCTTTTCATCATTCATAAGTATATCCTATCCAAGGTAGGGAAATCAAGATTTTAAGATGTTCAAAACTATCTTTGCACCACTTTTGTAGAATGTCCCAAATATTAATAGTTTCCAGCTGTATGTTGGAAGTATGTGGCATTAACTTTCACTGTGTTGCAGCACAATGCCCTTGTTTATTTTCCGACCAATTATTATGTCATTCTTTCCCCTGTTGTGTTACACATGTGTTTTGGCAGCACAAACTGGAGGAAATTTAGACTTGTTCAAGAACAAAGTTGTGTGTCTGTGTGTTACAGATTTTCATCATATTTTGGTGCATTTTGTAAATTTTGAGATTTGTTTTTGTACGCTGCAATCAGTTGGGGGCAGTCTCAGCAAAAGAGATCACAGGCGCCTTGAAACACTGATAAAGAGGGCATGTTCAACGATAGGTATTACTTTGGAGACTGTTGTTGAAGTGTTGTAAAAACAAAGTGAACAATGACATATATGTGGGTCTAAATACCTTATGATGTCTATGTGTCCATTCTTTGCAGCCAAATGAAGAGGAGATGTCCCATTGGGGTCTGTCGTGTCTCCTTTTTTGGGCTCCAGTAATGCAGCACACATGTTACTGGACAGCAACAACTGGACCACCTGCGTGCACACACATGCACACAAGATTAAAGTAAAATATCCATGCACATGTTTCTGTTTTTCCACTGAGAGAAAGAGTGTATTCTTACCCCGACTCTGCCGAACTCACAGGCCAGGTCCAGGGGAGTCTTTCCTGCGTTGTCCACTATGCAAGGGTTGGACTGGTGCTGCAGTAGCATCTCGGACTGGGGCAGAAAGACACACACAGAAGCAAAAACACACACCAAACTGTTAACAGGAGTTTATAGAAGAAAGCTTTTACCCGTATCTATTACAGGTTTAGAGTTTTGGTCCCAGGTGTCCTTGTTTTGTAAGAAACAGGAGCTTGTATTTATTCCATGTCTGGTCTGCACACACAGTGGCTGTTAAGCATCAAACAGAGTTTGGTTAGCTGTGTACATAATGTAATGTTTAATCAAGTGCTTCTTCAATTATTCTACCACCCCTTCCTCTCCGCCAGGATGTGTACACAGTACAGAGTTTAAAGTTAGTAAATTTAGAATATTAAAATCTGATGAGTATTTACACAATATTTGTTTGAAATATCCATCATCAGTTTTTTTATTGAATGAAGTCAAACAGCAAATAGCATTGACTGTGTGTTTACAGGACAATGCACTGATTATCAAACTGTCTCACAATAACAAACACTTATTCATTCTATGCCAGATTTACTAAGGTATGCATAGAGTTAGACTGTGCAACTAATCATCGTCTCTTTTTCTGTTACAAAGTTTGTCATTAACTATACAAACAAACTAACATAAAGTAGTTATGGATATATGAGTAATTCACTATTGTGGCGTTCCTATACATATCTTACAGTGATGATGCTTGAACTTATCTTCATTTTATTTTTATTAAAGACAAGCTTATTTCTGTGTAAAATTAGGCCAACCTTAGTAAATCACTTGATGTAATGCACTTAATGTAAATTCTTCTTTTTTTTCTTTGTTTGTTTTTTTTTCGCAAAGTAAGATCTCCCACAAATACAAAGGCAGAGGCCAGTCACATAATCACTCATGCTCACCCCTATTCTGTACAAAACAGCTCTGCAGCCCTTTAGTAAATCTGAAAAGCACCACTTATACATGCAATGTAACAATTTTGCAATGGACCAATGCATTAGTAAATCTGGCATAAGTCTCATTGTATCATATTAAACTAAAAACTGAAATTTTGGGTTAAAAATGTATGAATAAAATTCAATGTGAGGAGACAGAAAATGGCACTAGAGCAACCAGCGATTACGCACCATAAAATCCCAAAATAGCACAAACTAAACCAAAGAATCTGAGCCAGAAAATAAGCAAATGTCTACAAACAAGACTAATATGCAACAGTGAGTCAACTTAGTGGAGTCTCTTTCTCCCGGCTAAGCCTCCATCTCAATGTGCTTTTCAGGAGGTATGTGTCACTCACCACGTCATAGTGACCGTGCTGCGCTGCCAAGTGAAGAGGGATCTGTCCTTCGTCCGACTGGCCGTTTACAGAGGAACCGGACTTGAGCAGCATCTTCATCGGCTCGGCCTTCCCCTGCCAGGCCGCGTAATGCAGTGGCCGCATGCCTTCATCCAAAAAGACATAACACATTGTTTGCGGGTGAACCACTGGTGAATTCGTTCTGCTTTTATCACCATTTTTACATATTTTTTCATCAATTGAGTAGGTTGAGTAGCCCAAATCTGTACTCAAAAAGTTCTATAAGCTCTTAGACCTGAAGCATTTGTTTACACTCAGCCAAGTCAAAAGTATAATTATAGCCCACACCACTGTGCGTCTCTGATTTGTGTTTTTGGTCAGTTAAACTCATCTGACAGAGGCAACCATGAGACCAAACGGCCTAACATTTCCAAATCTTTCAGTTTTAAGAGAGTGTTTGCACTAAATGTACACTTTATCTTCCAAAATCATTCATACGTTTATATTTCTGCCGCTCTTTTGGGCTCGTTTCCCTTTACCTTTCTGATCTCTAATGTCGACCGCAGCCTGCGACTCCAGCAACAGAGTGATGAGCTCCACGTTCCCGTTAAGCGCCGCATGATGGAGAGGAGAAAACCTACAGAAACACAGATAATAGCATTGTCGATTAACATGGCGCTCATCTTGTAATCCCCCATGTTTTTAACAGATATGTTGACCACATACGCACAGGTCAGCGGTAATAATGACGTTGCATGACAATCACAGAGGATTAAGAGCAAACATCAGAAAGTATCTACATCAGGGCTTAAAATAGCACAGTAGAAAGAGGCTGTGTGGTAAATGCACACCAAGCAAAAGTGCTCCATTATGTAACACCATCTGAGGCTGGTTGTGTGCTGAGCAGATAATGATATGGTGGATTTAATGGAGAATTGTGATAAAGAAAGAAAAGGGTCACATGATGGCAAGTGTTTACAAGCCACACACATACAAGACTCTTTTGTGCTCACTTTTCTTTGCGGTATATTCTCGTCTTTCAGGAACGTTGATGACGTAGGTGCACAGTAACAGGAAAAGACATTTATGGTTCTGTATGCAAAATAGCTATGAAAACTTTCATTTCGATACTATTCAATTCAACTTTATAAATAAAAGGGCAAAATATATTCTTTTTTTTAAATGCTCAATGCAAAATAGGTGTGTTTTTTTACCCTCCTGAAGTTTAGGTTGGTTACTTTTTATTTTTGGCTGTCTCTGTCTCTGTCTCCACGATCCTGCCACATAGTCTGGCCGAAAAACAACCTTAAATCGAAGCACATGACTAATTTGCATAAATCAACAAGCCCACACAGCAACACACCAAAAGCTATTTATAGGTTTATGTCAATGTCTTTTCTGAACGAAGACACTGGTTTAGAAAAGTTATAAACTCAAATGAATCAAATTTTGTTTTTATCGCCGTTCACTCTAAATCTAAACTTGACACAAAAAACAAGTTTACTTTCTCTTGCAACTTGGTTTACCTTTAACATCTGTGACATGCCTCTAGTGTTTTTTCTCACAGATTTCCCATGTGTCGTCAATAACAGTCTGCAGTCTTTATGAGGTTCTGACCTTCTATTAAAGCTCATGAAACGTGGGAGGTACATACACTCTTGGTGCAATAAACGAGGCTGTTATTGAGTTTTTCCCCCAAATAAAAACCCAAAGAGAAGTGGGAGTAAAAATACTTGCTTACTCACAGCAGCAAAGTACTTTTTTTCATTTATCTGTACTTACATGTATTAAAAAATACTTTTGACTTTTACTCAACAGCATTTTAGAGCAAATATCTGTGCCTTCTACAGTGCAACATTTGTTCATATTTGTATTTCTTCTTAGCCTTTGAGATTTTTAAAAAATAATTCACAACATTTTGTTATGAGTTTAGCCATCAAAAATGTATATTTTCACAGTAGTAAAATGCAGAATGCAAATCCATACCTCCCATCTCTCCTATCTGGAGTCTGTTAGCATCTACAGTAGCCCTGCAGGGACAGACTGTTGTCTCTGAACAAACCCCCCAAAATAGCTTTCATATTTAAAATACAAAATAATTGTAGTTTTCTATATGTCATAAGCCTTCATGGAAGATTAATCATGTTCAAGCAATGTGCTTCACCTCTAGCAGTGCACAGTTTGTCCCATCTGGATAGTATAGTCAAGACCACATTGAACAAGACCAAATCATGTCTGAGACCATGTCTGAGTCATATCAAGACCAAGAGAAGACCAAGACTTTTTGGGATGGAAACAGAGTTAAGATACAGACCAATGGAAGGTCGAGATCAGGTCAGGACCAAAACCAGTTCATCATACACTGTAATAAATACAAGTCCAGTTTTAAACCAAGTCCAATGTCAGATGGGTTAGTCTTCAGTCTTGGAGGCCAAGAAGAAACAAGATTGTGTAAAAATGAGCTTGAGACTAATAAAAGATAGAGTAAAAATGACCTCAGGACCAAAACAATACCAAATAAAAATGAGTTTGAGGCCAAGATAAGACCAAGACCTATACAAAATGGTCTTAAGACCAGTCTCAACACCAAGACTGATGACTACCTCTAGATAATTGTACAGGAAAAGGAAGTAATAAAACTAATGAACCCTTCCACTGGGTTCTATAGAGCCTTAAAGTGCAGTTTTCAAAGACAATCAAATGGAGAGATGATTATTCTATCATTCATTCCCTTTTGCTTAGTACTTTTAGGGGTCCCAAGCAGCTTTGGGCGTTGGGCAAAGCGGCTGGGGTAGTCTCCAAAGCTGCTATCTCAGGAATTTGGTTTAACTGAAAACTACAGAATACATATAAAATACAGATCACCTTTAATACAAGCACTTTTTCCAATATACTGAATATTTTTCATATCTCCTTAAATAAAACCCTTTTCCACCATTTTCCAAAATTCAGCTAAAATGAATAATAGGTGTAGTCTTGCTGCTACTTTGTGAACTATTAGCATACCCCTGCAACTAAAGCTCATTCTAAAGCTTGAAAGCTACATGCCTCTACACAGTCAATATCATATTATATACTCTTTCATTTGAGCGAGCTAAAAGACTGTAACTTAGCCCATCACAAAGAAACAGCCTCGAGCTTGTTTTGTAATCACGCTGCCACACACTGGTCTATATTAAAACTCCATCTATTCAAAACGGGTAATAGCCTGAACTGAACTCAAGCTCCTACAGTGTTCAGTATGTGAAACCGCACTGTAGAGATTTTGACGGCAGCCATTACGTGATTCCTCCGATGAATTGAAAAGACAAACGCTAATTTCGACATCCATGGTAAAGATGAATGAACGTTGAACAGGAGCAAAGAAATACGATAGCATGAATAAGACATATGCTTTTCCTGAGTGGTACTTACACTGTAACTTCGCGATTATTATCAATTATTATTATTATCAACTCATATACTTATAGTTCATATATAGTTTCGTTATTATTTAAAAGATCATATTTCTGCAGATATAAAATCATACCTGAAAATACAAAAAATAATAAACTTAAATAAATGATCAACAACTAAAAGACTGTAACTAACTAAATAATGTGGTTTTATTTTTTTTTTCTTTATAAATGTTCTGTGCATTTTCACAATAAGTATCCATCCAATTTTTGCAATCAGCACAATAAAAAAAAGTCTAGCAATGGCGACTCAACACCTTCCTTTTTTGTTCAGTGTGTAAATAAAGTTATGTTGCTGTCACTTTTGCGACTTAATTTCAGTATAGTATACCACAGTGCCATCTGCAGCCACTAAAAACATGAACACAGCACCTGCTAAGATTAGTGTGTATTATTTTGAAGCAATGTTGAATATTGCATTTATTTATTTGACATTTCAAATGTAAACAAAGGGGGTTGTAATTTGAAATATTTCAAATGATGAGGTCACGCTCTGTTGTCATGGCAGGAGGAAGTGTCCTGAGTTCTGTCAGTTGTTCACTTCATTCCAGGAGCTTCTGTGTCAGGTTGGTTGGTTAATGTCTCCTGCAAATTAACTTAGTTTTTGAAGCTAACTTGTTTTGTTTGTTTTGCTTTGGTAAATATGTTGTCTTTATGGTGATTTGTTAAAGGTTTAATGTTTGTATTTGTTGGTTAGTTAGTTTTTTGTGGAAACTATACATTGGATGTACATTTGCTGAAGATGTGTTGATTGTTTTTGATGTTTAGATGGGTTAATCGTCAACATGGCGTACAAATCGTGGCCAACAATCACTCGCCACTGGAAGAGGTCTCGAGGTACGACTGTCGTAATAGTAGTTGTACATTTAGTTATCACTTCCAATAGCCACATACCAAAGAATTATGTATTTCCATGTTTCAGCATGGCACTCCTATCCAATGGTTTACACTCCGAATCAAACGCAATGGTTCCCGAGCAATCGAAAGAAGAGAAGCTCAAAGCACAGATTAAAACAAGCCAGCATCAGGTCCAGTCCTGTCCCCGGGCCTAGTGTTGTTTCATCTGAAAGTAATATTCCAAGACCTGACTCATTGAGGAGAGAGGACCCTTGGTCTTCTGATGGACGTGTTCAGAGCACCAAGAGAAAGGACACAGCTGAAGGAAGTCAGCAAGGCAGTTTTGCTAAAAAGTCTCGATCAGCTACCAGTCCCAGGAAGAGAAAGTGCAAAACCACAAAAAAAACACCACTTCCAGGTATTTTAGTCAACTGAATCATCATGTGTTTTCTTGTTTTCACTAGCTCCATTTCCCTTCTCGTCAAAACAAAAAGATACTTATTTCTCTCTCACTGATGACCTTTCTGATGCTAATGCTAAATGTGTTATATTGCATAGTCCCTGTGACTTCGCCCTCCACACTGTCTCAAAAGTACACTGAAGTCCAAACCCTAAGGTTCCTTTGTATATCAGAAGATAGCATAGTTTTGCATTTGCAGCAAGAAGACACATGTAAATACCAGGTGTAACTAGAACAAGCTGTGCTGACCACATGTGCCCAGATCGAGAGAAGTTGAAATGCAATGCCATAAGTGGTCCTTGCATCATTTTCTTGTCTTGCAGATTCCTGCTCAGCCAATGGGAAAAGAGAACACTGGTTAAAAGAAGAAGGCGTGGAAAGTGGCAGTCAGTGCTATGTCATCATCGAAGGTCAGATAAGATGCAGCAGGCTTCAGTTCAGCTATTTATTTCTCTTACCTGACAATACAACTCTAATCTTTTTTTTCTTACAATATTATCGTAGACTCTAAATCCGCATACGGCATCCTTGGCAGCGACATAAACGGTAAGTCTGCAGAAATCCCATCCTATATCACATAGTTAGACTATCATTTACTGCATGGTGTAATATGAAAATGGACTTTTTATCTGCAGAGCTCACCACAAAGTACATGGTGATGGACATACTCCAGAGAGGAGGCTACGGGCATGTGCGCGCCGGTGTCCGCATTGAGGACAATTTGCCTGTAAGTAATCTGCAGATAGTGTATTTAATCCATCAACAGTTTAAAATTTCAAATTCTGTTTCTGTTCTGCAGGTGGCTATCAAATACATCCCACATGAAAAGGTCTCATACATAAAAGTGGTAAGGCCTCTACTCTACTATGTATTTTCCCCTCGCTCTTGAACATGTTTGTTGATATGTCTGTATCTAACTGCTAAAGGAGCTGGATGGCGTAGTGAGCAGGATTCCTCTCGAAGTTTATCTGCTTTACAAAGTAGGAGCGGGTCCAGCATCAGCCGGCTGCACCGTGACACCAGTGCTGCTGGACTGGTATGACCTGGAATTTGAGATCGCACTGGTTCTGGAGAGACCAGCTCCCTGTATGGACTTGGCCGACTACGTATTCTTCAAAAACCCCACTGGGCTGGATGAGAAGGAAACTAAGGTAGGTGTCAAGGTTCAATGAAATCATTTGCTTTACACAAGTATGGAATATGAATGAAGTCCTTTACTTTCCTTCAGATAATATTCAGACAGCTGGTGGACGCAGCCATTGAGATGGAATCTAGGGGCGTCTTCCACCGGGACATCAAACCGGACAATGTGCTTATTGAAACCGGAAACAATGTCGTTAAGGCCCGATTCATCGACTTTGGCTGTGGGACAATTTGCAACCCAGATCAAGTTTTCCATGAGCCTCAAGGTAAAATATCATACCTGCTCAGACTTCACAGAGCTTAGTCACTAAAGCATGTTGTCCACTGGAAAGGTACGCTATGGGTCATGTCAGTACGGGTTCATGTTTGTTGTCAAAGGGGAGTCTTCCATGTAAGTGTTCCGTACTGCTCTCCTCGACTTGTGGTTTGAAAATTCATTTGCAGTTGATAAAAGGTGGAGCAAGAACACTGCAGACTGTGAAAACCAAAAGGATTTCTTGTCCTATTCCCATAAAGAAAGAATGCTTAAAAAAAAGCTTACTTGCATTAGCAACAAATTCTGTTTCTGTCTAAAGAGGCTGATGCTAGCTTATTTAAAAGCAGCAGGTCTTGACTCATGATTTAGAAACAATGCATTTCCAGTTTAGTTCTCATTTAAAAAAATCACTTGACCCGTACTGTACCACTCAATGTAAATGTATCTTAAGTTTTCTGTCTGTTTTTTGCTCATATTTTAGGGACTCCTCAGTATGCTTCTCCGGAGTGGTTCAGGAACCGGCCGTACAAAGCCGGCTCCACCACAGTGTGGCAGCTGGGCCTTGTGCTTTATACAATGCTGTTCAACAAAAGGCCCTTCATAACTGAGCAAACCATCGGCTCAAAGCGAAGTGTGCCAGTTCCATACACTGTTTCACTAGGTAACAATTTTTACGATTACTTGATCTTCCCATGAATGAATGTACAGTATGTCAGGTGCTAACCCCAGCTTCACTGTGTTCCCAGCATGCAAAAACTTGCTGAAGGGTTGTCTACAAAAGCACCCAACCAAACGGCTCTCCTTGAAGAACATCAGGTCGCACATCTGGTTAAACTCAGAGTACACTCCCAGGCACCAATTGCACCAATAAGGCTTCATCCCAGCTCAGATTCAGTTTAAATCAGTTCAAAATAACTTAATCCAGACTTAAAGTTAAATTACTGTGGTTAGTAAAAATTGTTCACTAACCACAGTAATTTAACTTCAAGCCTGGATGAAGTTATTTTGCGTTTGAGACAGATAAAGGTACTGTATTTACCGCTGATATTTTGTGTGCATGGTTAGAAAAATGTAACAAATTTCACTAACCATGTGCACAAAATAGACAGATAAAGTTAAACCTCTAGCTGCCTCACAGAGCGTACCTGATAGAGTCTATATTCACAAACAACAGACTGAGCTGTAGTCTGGAAACTTGTGAATCAAGACTCCATTGGGTCACTGTAATGCTCTCAGTGTACATTAATATTTGTGGCACTTTACTGTAGTATATTTGGACATAGCATAAAACTTAGACTAATTTTCTCATAGTTTAAAATGAAACCTCAAACTGAGTTCAACAGAATTTTGAGCGAAGTCATGACTCGGTGCAATCGTGTGATTTTGAGCGAACCAGGTAAGATCACACCTCACGGCCTTAGGCTCAGATCTCCGGCCCAAATCAGGTACATCAGGTATTATCTCAGTGAATGGTGAGTCACGTGGGTTTCCATTTCACCTCATTGGGCTCATGTTTAGTGAACTTCTGGGAGCAGCCTAATTGTAATGTTTTCACACAAGAACAACGGCTGCAGACGTGTATCATCTGTGTGTGTCTTTGGTTGTGTCCAGTGCACGTTTCACTGTGTTGATCTACTCGAATCTAGACAGTGAAATGTCCATTGGGCAGACGGACAACCAAAGACACACACAGACAGACAATGGAGACATCACTCAAACTGCTCCTAGAAGTTCATGAGACAAAATAGCCGGGTCCTTGCAGGAAGTGAGGAAGTCAAGGCAAAAGTTCATCCATTAGTGGCCTTTAAAGACATTATTGGACTGTTCTTTAACCTCTTGGCCAAAGTTTTAAGAGCCAAAGCAGTAGGCCTTGCAGGAAACTCTGCTGACCCACTGTTAAGTCATGGCTCTATATAAGACTTTAACTTGCCAAAACCAAAACCAGATTTAAGTACCACCAGTCCATTAATCCCAGTCATTCAGAAATGATGAAGCCTCTTGGACATGAGCTAAAACTCAGTCCAGAAACATTTTTAGACCCGCATAAGCAGCAATCACAGATGTTTCTTTAGCTCCTGTTTTATTAATTTGACTTTGATGCATCTGTCCAAAAGTTTAATTACAAGAACCTGTTTATTTCCACCGGTGACTTTCCGAACAATGTGAAATGTAGAAACTCAAAATGTGACAAAAACACCACAACATAGCCCAAAATGATCATACGTGACTGCAGATTTATGAAAACTGATGCAGCAGTTTTTATATAATTCTGCTGATGGATAGGCATGCAAACTGACAATAAAGAACAATAAAGCACAATTGAAAGCTACTTCCTGACAGTATGGAAGATCTAGAAGAAAAAGTTAGAAAGCCTCTAAACTCTTAACAGAATAAGCCCCAACTAAAATTTATTTTAAGCATCCACTCCATTAAACCAAGTCAAAATAGAAGAAAAAGTGACTTGAAGAATGATACAGAACATTGTTGTGTTGTTCTGACAAAGCAGGCCCTGTCACCTTGACATACACAGTGTAAGCTGTAAGCTGAGTGCACTGTAGGGATGTGCCTTGTCACTCACAAAAACACCAGTATAATATTTCTGGTGATAAAAATCTGAGTCTCAGTGATAGCATACTAGCATAAAACAACAAGTCATTAAAGTGAACACAGTCTGTTAACTTCAGCGGATTCAAAAAGAAAAGGCAGTACCCTCTGAACTATAGGGACGAGTGTCTCAGAAAGAGATTTAAACCAATTTTAAAGGCTTTGTTTTCAGTTAACAGTTTGTGTTAGCATTACCACTAACCCTAAGAAATACTGCTCTTGTTATATAGTGTTACTTGAATGAAAAAAAAGAAATTCAAGTGAGACTTAAATGTAGTTCTAATGAGCTAAAATGCAAAATGCAGGTTTACAAAATCAGAACTTGATGCAGTGCCTTATCTCTTATGGCAGCTGTTAAAGTAAGTTCTTCTAACATGAAACATTTTTACTGATGTTCAATGAGAAAACAGATCTTCAGTGTAAAAAGTAAACGATAATTGGCCTGGAGGAACTTGAAAGAGAGATATCTAAGTTAGCGATGCACCAATGTGCTCAATCTAGCTTAAAATATTCATGTTTATACAGTATATTTAATAGATTTTTTGTATCAGAGCCTTCTTTTTGTGTTGTTCTTTTTTTATTCCACAAAAGAACAACACCTTTGCATCTGTTGTACCTTTGCCAAGAATTTTGCCATGCACACATTATTTTTCAAACTAATATCAGCTACACAAGGCAGCATGTATTTCTATTCTCGATTTTGACCAAAAGCTATTCATTTCACACGTGCTTCCACAGCTCTGCTAAAAATGGTTAATGAATGGACTATTATGTATGATAATAAAGCTTAAAGCCGCTATCACAAGACTTTTGCTGACAGCAATATTGACCAAGATACACAGTACATAGCCTATTAAAAGCTTCATACACTACAAGCATAATTCTTCATCTCCGTGGCGACCGTCTCTCCCCTGTTCTTCTTCCTCCTCGGGGTTAAACTGGGATAGTGTTACACGGTGCCGCACCAGCACACTGCTCATGAGTGTACAGTATAAAGTGGGGGAGGGAGGGGAGGGGAAGCCCGAGCTTTTTCCAAGTTGTAAAAGCAGCCATGCAATATTTATACCCGCTTTCTCCACTCTTCACACATATCAGCCTTTTCACTATCCACCATGAGGCTACAGTCAAAATACAACCTCGTAAAAACACATAGGAACTGGTCATTTAATTAGTAAATAATATTAGAACATCTAAACAGCATCATTTTGTTGGAAGAAAAACAAAAAAACAATACATACCAATTTCCATACCAATGTTTTAAAAAAAATGAATGAATGAATGAAATTTTTTATGCATTTTTATGTTTCACCAAATGCACATAAAAAGTGGGTCTGAAAAATTCTGGTGAACCAACTAAAACCTACAGTGACCCAGTGACTGTTTGGGAAACACAATATACGCATAGACAGACAATGAAATGATGAAATAAGTAACTAATAATAACTAATAATTAAAATGTATGTGTTTCCTGGTTATTTTACAATCACAAAGGTAAAGAACCCTTACAATTTAACTACCCTGGCTTTAAGTAGGGCAAAAAAGGACAAAAAAGCTACATAATAACTGTTCATTTAATTAAGAATTTGAGGTCCAACTGCTACGTTTTTACTGTATGAATGAGATGAACTGCATGTGCATTTTGGCCACAAATTCTACATTAACTCGATGATTCTGACAACTGACTGACTGTGTGTGCTGTCAGTAAGTGGTAGAGAACATTAGCACAACATTAGCTCAATATTCAGTCCATATTATGTCCACATGTACACTTATTATACCCCTAAGTCAAGATTATGTGTTACTAGAATTGTCAAATAGATCCCTCCTGCAGCCTTGCAAGTGTTTCAACTGATTTTGGTTCAAACAAGTCAACTAATACAATGCAAATAGAGTCTATACATATGTAGCGTACCTGCACACCCTCAGTCTGACCTACTTTCAGTCAGGACAGATTACGTATGCCTCCGAGGTGTCCTCAAAACACACGGCTCCTGCATACGCACATTGGACTCAATAAGGAAAGAGGCACTGATGGTAGAGTGTAATGTCTTGATAACACACAATAGACGACATGTCAAATTTATGTGCGCTTACGTCATGTCTAGAACGCTAAATAACAAACAAGCTAACAATCCATAGTGTTACAGTGAGAGACTGGAGAGGTTGGAATATATGCAATTCTGCTTTCATTTAATATTATTTCTGGCAATGAGTATCTTTTTAATTAGGAGACTGAACATTATAAATAAATTTGCTTATATTGCCCACCCGTAACTACAATGTACTCACTAAAGGGCTGTAATTTGAATATCTATTTTTAATATCTGCATGAGTTGGATCTTCCTTCATTTAAAAAAGAAATCCTTTGACTAAATTGTAATCAAAGTTCTGAACTGTTGAACTTGAAAGCATAATTTGAGTCTAAATAACTGTCTTGAGCTTCAACTGATTCATGCTTGGCAGAGAAAAAGCCTCCCACAGTTGAAGTTAGTCCAGAGCCTCACATTGAATTTTAGTCATTTTTATTAAACCAAATATCACATTGCATTTGGCAATAATAAACACAGTTCATGCTTTTGAATATAAATCATCCAAATATTGAGCACACTAATTCCTTCTCATCTAACAGGATCAGACTTAGATCTTGTGAGAATCAGATGATGTGGTATACAATTTATAACATTATGATACTCATTTTAAAAAACAACAGGATATTTGTCATTTGTGTTTGTTATTGCCTGCCTCTCCTCTCAAAAATTATTCAACACAGAGTAGACGTGTACTACAGCTGTTAGCTGGCTTGTTATAAGACTCCAGCAGACGTGTCTTTGTGCTTGACAGTAAGTGGCTCTTGTCTTGTGCATATATTATTGCAGCAGAGCTCTCTTGCAGTTTTTCTAGCGTCTCCAAAGGGATCCCCCGTCAGGCTTCAAAAAGGAGGCTCGTCTTTCTAAGTGCCTTGTTGTTTTCATATAGCCGGTCTCTTGTGTCAGTGATTATGTCTTAACATAGATGTGACAAATAGCTCCCCTTCAGACCTTGGATTTCAGTTCAGTCATCTCGACTCACTCTTGGTATATGCATATCTTTCTGAGTCCACTTTAGATTGCTTTAACAAGAAACATTGAGTGGCAACTTTATTATTTAATGATTCTTGCTCTTTTTCCTGCCGTACCAAAAAGTGAGCAATCATATATCTGTCTATACAAGCTAAGGTATAAGCGAACACAGTTAATTAATTAACTGATTTATAGGGTCATGGTTTCAATATTATTTTTTTATTATAACATTTTAAAATTAGAGCTACACCGTTTACTTTCACATTATGAACAGAGGGAAAACATTTCTGCAGTAAAACAGAACCTGCTTTGCATTTCTAGCATGGTGCTAGCTTGCAAATTACATTCACTCTTGATTTCAGTGAACAAGGTTGTGACCTAACATCAGTTCCTTTCCAAGTTCTGTCTAGTTCTTGACACCCTTAATAAATACCGACATAATTAAGAGCGGAGTTTTGGCTGAAAAGCGTCACTGATGTTAGCCAGCACTCATAACCATTCACACAAATACTGCCCATTATTAATTACAATCCTGCTGTTTTAAGTCCAATATAAACTGACTGGCAGCACACAGAATCATGATTTTGAAGCTGAGGGTAGAAAATATAAAGAAAAGCTACCGTTAAAAGATTCAAATTGAGAGTGAGTTCATTTTGATTGCCAAGAAGAGTAAATGAATGCTAAATGAATACACTTGTGCAGACTCATTAGCCAAGTATGCTCATTATACCATCCATTCCTATAATAAACCGTATTTATGCATTCTGGAGCCGGGGCCAGACAGAGGCAGCGATGTTAGCATCTGCCAAAGCACAGCGTTTAGTACATGGCAGAAACAGTAAACAACTAATTAGATTACACTGTTTAGTTTCACTTAATGGGCAAAACTGCTCTACCAGGATTAGTGTTCAGGAGCTTTTTTATTCAGCGCAGTCTGCAATGTTTTAGTTCGTATCACTTTTCCAAAGGGACGAGACTGCACTAGAATTTGCATTCATTCAATATATGCTGTTTTCTTTTAAAGCTACTACACAGACCATTACATTAAAAACAGGAGATGGTGCATTAGCTATACTATATATGTATATGTGTACTTCATTAGTTTCAATATGAAACAATAACAATAAAAAAGTTCAATATAGCTTAGTGCAATTTACAATGATGTAAATACTAATTAATACATTAATTTCTATTCAAACAGCTAACTAGCATTGATTAGCTACAATAAACATGGGCTTAATGTATATATTCATACTGTTTATAAAGCTTATGTTTATGTAGTTACACTTTAAAAAAAATAGACATAGACATGGTTGGGTTTGCTTTTTTAAATGGCTTTTTTTGCATGGAAAATGCAGAAACCTAGCATATTTTATGAATAACCACAGCTAGTAGACAAGCTAGCTTATGTTAGCATAGAGTAATAGCTTAATGTGCTAACTCTTCCAATACTCTGTCACAAAAATAAGTATTCAAAATCAATGCTAAATAGTTCTTGCTCTCCTAATATGTCAAAATGTCTGACTTGCAAGGTTTTAAAAAAATAATAATTTTGTAATAATGTTGTAATAATTGAATAATTGAATTGTTGAATTAAATGTTTCATTCACAAAAACTATAGAGTGAGTTCAACTCATGGATGTCTTAAAAAAAAACCTGTCGTTTGACTGCCCCAACACTGAGTGTTCAGCTGACAGGACTCTTGAAATTTCCAAAGGGGTCAAATATTGTGTTGTTTATTGCATATTTTCATATCCATTTCCTCTTTAGCCATATACTTATCACACAGTGGTTACATGTTGGTATTATTATTTCCGCCAGAGTATTATAAGCGCCTTGATGTTGTGTGGCTCTTCTGCTAATTGCAATACCAGAAGTATGTATGTAATATTTGGCTAAGGTTTCTGAGCTAGTTCTAAAGAGTTAATGCTCAAAAACAATAGGAAACCTAACACACTTTCACAGTAATGGTAAAAAGTGGAGGAATGATGTGTATGTCAGAATAGATATTGGAAAAGGTGGGGTGAGGTAAGGACTAGTGGTGGCAAAAATGTAAGGAATAAGGTGAGAAAAGCCTGTTACAGAAATAGAAGCCTGTAAAAGGGATAAGAACTCACCCGTCTGTGTCCTGGAAGTTAACGTTGACTTTCTTTGTAGAACCGAGGAGCTCTGAAAAACAAAGAAAAGAGAGCATCCATTGATTTTTGCAGACAGTAAATAAAAGTCATAGTCTACCGTGGCGTTTCATAATAGAACACATCAGTATTTGTGTTATATTTACAAAATCACACTGCTATGAATGGAATTGACATGTCTTTTTTGTGTTCTATGGCTCCCCAGAGTGAAAGGCCTATCAAATGTAAATGATGTTGTTCATGCTGAGTCACATCGTCATATTTCTGCTCCGGTTGTTTGCTTGAAAACCTTTTGTCGCTTGTTTGAATTTAGTCTCCCATGGTGATAATGCTTGATCTGTCTCTGTTCTGAATGGCCTCGTTACTGTGAGTGAATACACATCAATGAGGAAGCATGCAGACAATTTGTGCAGGTTTTATAATCATAGCAAGATGCATTTTAGCAGCTTTTATACATCCAGTTTAAAATATTAAACTACGCTCGATATTATCCTTACACATTTACAAACTATTAAAAAGGCCTATCAATAAAGAACTGCAATACTCCTATAGTACTTTTCAGTTCTATCTTTTGTGTACAACCTAATTTTGACAGAACATGTATAAAATAGAGGACAAAGGTATATTTTATCATCCTCATACTCATGCAATGGACCCGAAGCATCAACGTTAGCTTAATTTTTGGAGCCAAAAGTGATTACCCTATTTGGGCAAGTTTATAGTATAGGGACTGCAAAACATGACATTTACAAAAACATGACAAAGTTGGTTGTTGTTATAACCTATCTTGCTAGTAATGCTAATGGAAAAAGTTTCAATGGAACCGTGAAGCCATAGAAGTTAATGTACCTTAAATTACAAAGCCAATAATAATAAAAACCCTATTTGGAGAAGGTTAGGGAGTGCAAAACATGGCAGTAACAAAGCAAGCTCTAGTTATAGCCTTTGTAGCTAGTAATGCTAATGGCCTTGTTGGATGACATTGGCTTGCAAAAGAACATAACAGTCTAAAAGATGAGTCCTTCTTGATACATTTATTCTTGAACCTCGACAAGAAACTTTGAAAATATGTCTTCTAGCGACACACGGCAGGGAGCTAACAACACATGAGGTAAGTTGGCTGTTAATTAGCTACAAATGTCCAATTTGACTATATGACAAAAGAGGAGCTAGAATTATAAACTGGAAAGGTATATAACTGTACTTAGTGTGTTACAATTTTAAATAGCAGTCAATGAGAGTTGGCTTTCTTGGAGCCAGCCGTCACTTTTGAAGTGTGATAATCAGTGGGATATATGTTATGTAAATCACTATTATTGATGATATAATAGAAATACTTAATTTACTAACACTAAGAAAAAGCCATAGTAATGTTAATAATTGTGTAATATTATACAATGGAAGGTTTTGGTGGAAAGTTGATCATGTAATACAATATTTGTCTTATTCTATAGTTGGAAAGTCTATGAGTTTGTTTATTCTGTTTCTGTCAGTTCTTTAAATTGTCTGAAATTCATCCATTACTTCCAGTTCTGCTTGCTTTTATGTCCTGTTAGCGGTAGTGAGGAAGAGCAGAGATGTGCACATTCAACACACACACACTGACTCCAGGGAGCAGGAAACAGGACAGTGGCCCTATTGTACAGGAGACAGTTCCCAGCGCCACTGGCAGAGCTTCATTGATTTCCTAACAGGCTCGTCCTCCCGGCTAAATGCAGAGTTTCATTGGCTCTGACACACAGCAGACTCAAAAGTAAACATCTACATCCTCAGTACGTAAGCGAGCTTGACTGCAGTTGTCAGAAAATGGTTGTAACGATACAGAAGGGGATTTTAACCAGTGTTGTACATTAATACTTCAACGGAGTGAGGAGATGCTCAAGTTCAAAGAGGTTAGTAAGACGTAAAGTCGTAAAGAGGCTTTTGACAGATTTTATATTTTGATGCATTGGATTATTTTGGATACTGTTTCAAAACTCCTCAAAATTACAATTAACCAAGAAAGACAAAAAACATGAGCACACACAGGACACTTCACTGAATATATTAAGCAGCTGCATGAAATAACCTTTGACCCCATCTGGCGTGACCCCTCAGTGAAGCTCTTTTATGTGACAGGAAAGTGAACCCACCCAGTCGAATAGGACGAGAAATCCCCTCTTTAATCTGATGGTGTCTTTGGAACGGTTTTCTGTGGGAAAACTTTTCCACTTTAGGCATAAGAGTCAAGCTCGTAGCTTCTTGTACACAGCGTGCTTTTGTGCCGGTTGAGTACAGTCGACCAACTTGTCATAAATGATATAGAATTGTGTCAAATAGTGTAAAAAAAATTAGCAATGCCAAAGAAACAGGACTTGTAACCGTGGGACAGGGCCTTACATTGTTCGTAAGAGGGCTTTGGGACGTTGCTACCAAGACTAGCATTGCTATGTGACAGAAATCAGGTTAAGTAAAAAAACAAAGGCTAATTTACCACAGCTGCCACGCATTACGCTTCCCAAACTACTTATTCAACTTACTCAAACTTCTGGCTCCAAAAATGGAATATTACAACTCAAAATTATCCAAATACAACACTCAAAAGCTTTCTCTACTTGACGTCACAGTTAACAATGGTTACGCAATGGAATTAGGAAAATATCTCCAGGCTGGGTTCAAAGAGGGATTCGCCCTGATTTGTTTTGTCATCAATACCCATGTGCGTTCTCACAAGACACTGGACAGCAACCGTCCCAGTCACAACAAACACTGAAACCATGGTTATGGAGAATCCAAACAGTAAAAGGACACACACCACACCCTTGGCGCTGCAGTCAGATAGAAGGAATTCCCACACGTGGATTTAATCTTTAATATCTCCTGTATAACTGGTGTATATTCTCACTACCAAAGCATCTGATAGCACCCAAAGGTCTTTTCAGCCTGGGGCCAAGCTTCAACTAAAAACTAAACCTCTATGAAAATGCTTAAGGGAGAAATCTTTAAAATATTCAACTTAGATTCATCTGACACTAAAACTAAACACTTGAGGATTTTCAACATTTTATTTATGCATGTGCCAGATGGTAGTATACAGCGCCAAAAGACAACCCTTTAAACCGCGTGAGAATGCAGAATGAGACCACTCTAGCTACTGTTTTTTAATGCTAGCTACATTTAAAAAGACAGTTAGCATGCTAAAGTAGCTATAAATGACAAATGCAGTTGAATCTCATCTTTTATAATTTCTTTCAACAAACTTACATCATTTAGATTGAAAGTTATTAAATAAATAAGTACATGTGTTAACTGTTGATTACAAGAAGACGTTTTGTTTTCTGTGCTATATAGCCTACTCTTCCACAAGTGACGTTGTTGAAAACTATGCATGCATTTTAATTATGTAAGTAGCGTTCTTCATCGTTCATTTTGAGGACGGAGCAAACTAAAACCAGTAAATGTTTTTTTAGACGATAAAAATGCTGGTTTATGTGTATATGGTTGTACAAAGACATAGGCATGACTTGCTCAATATACTGTATTTCCACAGATATCATAACAGCACACAGATCTGGTACGTAGTTTCCATTAGCCAAATTCATCTTATTGAAGTTGGATTTTTTATTCTTGATGGAATGAAACTCTAAAGCATATATTGTCAAATTATCAGTCTGCAACATTTCTGCACTTGTCCAGTATAACGAAAGAATTCAGTGACTTTTAGTGTATAGCCTTTAGCCAATGTAGTGCTAGTAACAAAACAGCTAAATAACAAGCAACTTGCTAATTTCTCCATCCAGGCACTGACATTAAACACATCTGTAGGTTGCCATTTGCAAAAAAACATCTTGCACAATTTGCAATTTTTGGCAGCTAATGAGCTAAATAACAAGCTACTCAATAATGTTGTTTTAAACATTAAACACGTAGTAGCTCGGTTCGCTATTTCAATTTTCTGTGGTGGCCAATGCTAACTGACTTAACTTACATTACCAAAATGATTGTGCAGCTTATGTTGTTTGCAAACACTCTAACAGTATATGTAATATTTTGTACTACAACAGTTTAGTGTTTTTTTTTCTATTAAGTCTATGTATAGCATAGAAAACTAGCTAGCATAAAATTGGTCTAAGCAGGATGTTTTTTGCTTTTCTCTGCATTAATTTGTCTACTGCTTTAGACAATCCTTTTACTCTTGCAGCTTCCATGTATGTATATTTTAATGCTAATCATTCTGTCCAAATCTCTCTGAAGTACTCATTTGTATGCTGCTACACTCTTGCTGTTTCTATTAAGTACAGATTATACACAGCAGCAAAGGTCATATTCTACGGCGACATTTTAACAGATTTGCATTATTACCTAACAACCTGTTAATGTAAGAGCATTTTTCCCTGTTCTTCTTTTTACCTGCTCGATGTGGTATTGATCGCTGCCTGTTAACACGGTGCGCTAAAGGTCAGAGGTCACGGTTAGCTGAAAGGCACCGGTGCTTTCTAATTGTAGCGTCTGAGAAAAGGTTACCCAAATCCTGACTGCTAATAAATCAATATCAGGCAGTGGAGGTTAAAGAAAAGGCTTTTGCAGGGGAATTATTTGCAGTCTGATTCTGTTTTTCTGCCGATGGCTGGGGAAAAAAAATGACTGGCTGTATCCTCTCGGGAGCAAAATAAAGAGAACAGTGTCGGCTCTTCTTAATGTGAGGCACTTATGTAACGTCTGTCCTGGGGAACTAGAAAAGATAGTTCTCAGACAAAGGCACAAAAAAGGAGGATTGCTCAGTTTTAATGTTCGTTCACACACAGTCTTCCGCTCTCTTCCTCCTTCCAGATGTCTTTCTTTTCCACGTATCTGGCAGCAGGGGATGGAAAATGGACTCAAAGCAGACCCGTTGTCTTGGCCCCGATCGATCTGTCCCCATTTCGCCTCGTCTCACAGCCTCCCACTCCACTCCACACGCTACCAACATGCTCCACTTTCTTCTCTAGGCCGTCCTTCATATTACACATACAAGGGGTTTGATATTTTGCCGTAGGAGCACTAAGGCACAAAATAGTTCCTGCAATAACAGCTGTTTTACGGCAAGATCATATGATGAACTACTGGGGGAATATTTATTTGTTTTGGCCAGACTTTGGTGTTTAAAATACTTTTTAGAAATGGTCCCACGTCAATAAAATTGGCCTCTTCAAGCGCCAGTCGGCTTACCTCCTGTTCCCCAAACTGCAATGAGAATCTAAAACCGGTAAGAGGCCATATATCTGCGAGTGCAGCATACAAGCTTAGGGGAACAAAATCCAGAATATCCCTTTAATAGTTCTCGTAATGTTGCATTTACAGGGAAATATAATGGCATAATATAATGGGAAGACAGCTAAGTTGACCTTTGAATTCAAAATGGAACATCATAGTTGTTATGTATGAAATTGACCTATGATTTGAAATGCCCTGGTGTCCAAATGATGTAGTATTTAAAAGAAAACGTCAGCTTTTAACGTCATTACCTCAGCCGTAACAGATTGAACAAAGAAGTATTTGTCTAAAAAGGATTCAGCTTTTTGCAACTTCAAAATGTTGCTTCTTGTGGTTTTACGTGACAAACAGAGTCACATGGAGCAACAGGGTTACGACAAGTGCTTCTCACACTGTCCAAGTTACTGTTGCCATTCACAATTTTGCTGTTGAAAAAAAAAAAAGGAAGACATAAAGAAGACAAAACGAAAAAACATCCACTTTGCTGCAAATGACGCTGACAAGTATGATGTAATGGTACCAAATTCTAACCAGAGTTGTTGTTCTGACTTTAGCAGGTGTTCATGAGAATTTTCCAACTCAGAATGTTTTTCCTATGACAACACATGAATATAAGAGACCCATTGGGATCTTACTGTTGAAAAAAATGTGCTCATTGGGAAGAAACATATTATTTTTCTGATCAAATGATAACTCTCAAAATGATCACTAATGTCCACTGAAGGTAAAGATTTAACAGCATTTTCCAAACTTTTCACACTGAGCACCTCAGAAAATAGAAAAATAGAAAGTCTAGGCCTATTTAACTACTCCTGTAATCATTTACACAACAGATAATTCGTTAATATTAAATAATTGCAATGGATTTAATGTTAATTTTGACTCATTTGATCAGACACTACGTTTTTTAACTCATATTTAGAATAATGGATTTCTTCTTTAGATGTAATGGGTCTGGAGCGGACAATTTAATCATGGGGTTAACATGGGCAGATGAGTTCATGGGTTATGCTAACACTCATGATGCCTGTTATATACTGTTGTTTGTACAGGAAAGCAGTTTCTATTGGTTAAAAAATAGGCCATCATTTCCAAAGACTGACATCCATATTTTTTCTCAAGTAACATTCCGTGAGAAAGAGCATATTTTGGCATCTATATTTATGTCCTACTTCAAGTCTTCATAAGCACTCAATCATCCTCCATTTTCAAAGGCCACATACTGTATCTCTTTCCAGCATTAAATTCCTGTTTGGCTTGCCCCTTACTGTACCGTGTGACCGCCCCCTCCTTTAACTGACATCATCAAAGGACACGGTGCAGCCCAGTCATCGAATAAGCCTGAGATCTTTATAGGAGACGTCATATAAGGACAGAGTGGGTACAAGCGGGACCTCGGCCAACACCATCCTTGCCTTGCCAGATGTACACACACAGTAAATCAACACACACAGCCTCGTCATCAATGTACACACACACTGCAGGAAGCGACAGTTCAAAAGCAAGGCATTACAATGATTGGTGTACATGTGCAGTACTTTGATGACAACAAATAAATAAGGGCCATTCCTTGTTTATATGCTACCCTTTTCAAGCTAATGCCGTATATTAGCAATGCAAGTTTATTTCTGAGGCATATTCAAAACAAACTCAACCAATGCGCTGTACAAGCCACACAAATACAAATATACTTACAATCTGTAAATTGTATAGAAGTAGAATAAATGCTAAAATCCAAAACCGGCATTTATATAAGTAGCAAAGCATGCCATACTGTACATGTTTAAAACAGCAATAAACAATGCAAACAGGTGCTATGCTAAATCAAAACTTAAAAGCACATGGTCAATTTATGCAAATCAACACCAATACAGCATATGACACACTTGACACATGACTAGCATATATGCTATCACACAAAAAAGTGCCCCAGCAATCTCAGCTTTTCTTTACATATCTTATTGGTTAAAAGTTTTTAGTTATTAGTCATTATTTAAACTCAAGTACCCTCTAACCTCAAAGCTAGCTGTTAACTTGCTAACGTTCTAGCTAACCCATTACCAAACAACTTTAAATGTGTGTTTTTCACAATTGCATTTTTGTTCATTTTCAACATAAAAAGCTTGTTTCAGAACATAATGATAAAATCTGCATGTCTTTTGTAATGTTAGCCCAAAAACTAGCTAGCATGGAAAAGGTAAGAAGTTTAGAGTTTAGTAAGAATTTAGCATTAGTGTAGGCAAACCAGGAAATCAGAGAAGGCCCCAGGCAGAAAGGGACAAATTACATTTATTTTAATATAATTTGTTTTTATTTTACCTCCTGCCTAGGGTCCCAATTAGCTGTAGAATCACCTCTGAATTTGGGCATGCTAATAACACTTTTCCAGTCTGTTAGCATGTTAGCGTTGGCCAGGTAATTGCAGCAGGTACTTGATCCTTATTGACCTTCTCTGCTTGGTCCCAACAGTTTCTGGTCTTGTCCCAAAGCAGGTAGCACACCATCTGTTCATACAGCTTAGTCATATAAAATATAATCTTTCACAAAAAAAACAACAACAGTGGGAGTCTTAAAGTAGGTTGACAGATTCTGTGAGCACCGATACGTGCAAACTGGGTGTTCTGCCAAATAAGCCAGTCCGGGCCCGGAATAGAGGAGCAGAGGGAATTGGGGAATAATTTTAGAGTTAGATGCACATCTGTTGCTGTTTCCTTGTCCAAGTAGCTTCAGTGGAAACAGGTCAGTCTGCCACACAAACCTGGTTAAATATGTCACAAGACACAAATTAGACCATAAAAGAGAGATATGACATTTTCACACACAATTTGTCTAAACACGCAATCTGTTCTAAACACATGGCTTTTTGGGACACATTTAAGAAAAAACACCATACCGGTCTGGACTATGGCACAATATGGATTCAGTTTTTGAAACAACAAAATTTCTCGAGGTCTGAGTTTGAGGAGATAAAAAAATAATCAATTGGGGGGAATAAAATTGGTACAAACATAGACATAAACAACATAAGAACTAGCTTACATGGCTAATTCCTGATGCTAATTTCTTAACAGACTTGTCTATAGAACTCTTTCCAGTGGAGGGCAATAATGAGAATATTATATAATGCCTGTTTTGTTTTTGTTTAGTTTTTTTGTTTTTCTAACAACAACAATAATGTAAGCGACACAAGAATAACAACAACATTATTATTCATGTCTAACAAATGATGCTTTTTTTAAACAATAATATACACACTACATGACCTTATTCCTGATACTAATGTCTTTTGGGACTGTTTCTGGGTAGAAACATAGCAAATAACTCTACTTTTGTCTGTGATGTTTTTTTCACAATAATGTACACAATATCAGACCTAGCTTACAGTGCTAATTCCTGATGCTAATGGTTTCCTAGACTGAAATAGTTAATGTATGTCACATTACAGCATTACAGTAGAGCATGCTATATCATATATCATGCATCTTAACATATGGTATGTACAGCTGTGTGCAGTACCTGCTCTGAACATGTAAATGCACATTTTCACTTGTGCTACACAGATGCACACAACACACAAACTGAATTACCGCTGTGTGTTGTAACCTGCCACAGTACAACTCTGGCAAAACACTGATTTCGTGATACTGCCGCAAACCCTCCGCCTGCAGCTCCACCATTCACTGAGGCGGTTGCTAGGTAACACACATCCTCTTCCTACACAGGGAGACACAAATCAGCTACACACACCAAACACAAGGATACAGAAGAGAAAGGCGTGCACGTGAGCGTAACCAGGGTAGTGACAGAGTGCACGTGTGACGTCCTTATTTCCACATGAGCTGGCGCAAGCAGCATCTGCCTCCTCCAAGAAGACACGCTACACTCAGATGTTTGCCTCCTCACGTCGGCCGCCTCAATGGCCTCCGCTCATTACCACAGTCGGGTCATTAACTAAGTAAACAGCAGCTCTACTCGACACTGACCCTTATACCATGCAACAATCATAGCACCTCATTTAAATGCTTTTTATCTATCGTAAATGATGATGATCATATTTTAAATTACATATTATATTATTATATTGATTAACAAATCAAAACAAATTAAACTGAATTATACAACCTATGAAAAGCAACAAATCCAACGTTATTTTCTAAGCTATAGTAGGCTTATATTCTTTTCTGAGGATTTCCTAGACAAAATGCAAACTTAACCACATCATATTAATCTAATAAACTATGTCTCAAGACACAAATTTGGGTCCCAGGGTAAAGTCCTGGGTTTTACATATAAAAGTGGAATGGGATATTTTTAAACACACTGTCATTTTGTGCTTTTTAGAGCTTGTCTTGGCAAACGAAAAACAGCCATAACTTTTAGAGAGAGTTTGTCGACGTGTCTGCTGAGCTCCTCATGAATTAAACTAAAGCAAAGGGGAACACTAAGCTATTTAAAAAAAAAAGAAAAGCAGCGCAATTATGATCATAGACAAACAATAACATGCATTAGCATATCCCTCTGCGACCGACGGATAAACAGCAGCGTTCACGTTACAAATGGCTGACTCTCATTTAGCTCTCTGTTGTGGGTAATTCCAGCCAAACGCAGCGAAAAAGTTAATTCCCATAATTGCGCACTATGATTTGTGAGGTGTGGAGAACTTGGCCCCTCTGTAGCTCTATAAACTAATTGGAGAATCAGAAGAGACGGCTGAGCTGCTGCAGATTTATTTATTAAGTAAAAAGCACTCCAGAGACATCACATGATTCAGCGAAATCTGTCAGAATGCTGCGTTCACAGTCTGCCATGATATCCATCCACAAACAATGTTCTAATATAACAAAATCCCTATCTGAAGGAAAATTCCAGAAATTATATTAACAGTCCTTAAGTGATTAGTTGGATTAATCTAAACAACAAATACACAGTCCTCAGGCCGCGCCAACACAAATGAAATGAATTCTCCTGTTTTGTCTATTTTGTGCTGTTTAAGAAATGCTAATAGGTTTACACTGAATGTGAATAAATTAAATAATAGTAAATAAAGTAAATTACATGTAAAGTCTATGTAAAAAAAACTCTCATAGATGCCAATATTTGCCTTGTGGCACGTTACGTGAGAATTTAACGTTGAAACAAAAAATGCTGAAAAGTTGAAACATGTGACTTCCACTATCATCAAAACTCATCAAAGCCTTTCAATGACAAACAACACTACAGATGGACAGACTGAGTTTATTTCAACAAGAAATGTAGCTCATAACCATTGTTACTGATGTTTGACAATACTTCGTACTCAAGGCTGATCTGCTCTTGTCGCGACAGGCCTACTGTAAAAATGATCTCACTTAGAAGAAAATGTGAGAAGGAAATCGGATTATGTGATAAATTGTCAAAATGTTAGTGTTACTTTAGACAACAACAACCTCAAACTGGAAGCATCCCATTCAACTGAATCATAAAGGCCTCATTTCCACGAGTTTTCTGTGCTTGTAGATTGTTTTAACATTGTCTTTATTGTACAGTGTTTTAACATATACAAAAAGTGTGAATGTTGCATCAGTTTTTCTACATCATTTTAGCAGCAGCGTTATAAAAAAGTTTTTCAAGTCCTGGTACTCTTCCTCACACTATTCAAACACATACATATGTAAGTGATTGTGAATCTAAACTTCCCCCAGTGAATGAATGTGAGAGTGAGTGGTTGTTTGTCATTGTATCTCTCAAAGTATTAAACCTGCAAAGATGTAGAAAATGAATACATGAAAAGCTGCCAGGTACTGTAGATGGTAAATCATTTCCAAAGTAATTCAACTAAAATAGATTAGCATCGACCAACATTATGTGAATTGGCTCATCCTCTCCACCACCGCCTGATACCCCAGACCCTCACTGTTGCTCTGGACACACGCATTGATTGACAGCTGCATTATGTGGAAGGCGACAGTCAATAATTGATCGATGTCAGACAGGAGCCACATGACAATCAAGATTGAAGCACACACATATGTAAATGTGTACACAGCATCACTATAAACACATGTACACACATCACACACAGATGGGTATTGTTCAGAGAGAGTCAAAGGAAGTCAGTGTGGAGCAGCGGCTGAATTCATTTACTATAAATACACACATCGTATCCTCTGTAACTTCACACACGAACATCATAATGAGTGCAAAGACACACATGTTTGTGAGACTTCAGAGAGAAAGGAAACACAGCATGGACCAGTCTGCGGTCCACACGAAGGCTGTTTTAAAAACCAATAACCCAGCAGACTTGGTTTGACTGGGGAGTAAAGTGCAAAAATGTTCTAATTTCTTTTTCACTCTGTGTTCTGCCAAACAAACCAAAACTGGTGAAAAACTGTACATCAATAATTACCAAAGAATGACATTTTGAGGAGTGATACCAGGCTGTTCCAATTTTCTATTGATTAGTTTTAAGGTTTCTGGTAGTGTTTGCAAGCAACACTTACTTAAATATAACTCTTATACTCCAAATATAACATATTTGAATTATTATATAATAACAGCTAATCCAAACAGAACAGTCAAACCGAACTTGGTCTGTTTTCTGTCTGTAGTCCACAAGGGATAAATTTGGAATGGACCAAGACCTCAGCGGACCAGAGTCAGTCTTGTTTGTTACACGCCGGTGTTTAAAAGCACAGTCACACCTCCTTAATGAACTGGACTTTAAGAGGAAACAAATTAATTGTATTGACAAGGTGCTAGTTTCTTGTGTCAGCGCTTATGTCAGTTTGTTAATCTTGAAAATGAAAGCTAAAAGCTTTCAAACTGAAGCTGTACAGAAACATTATTTTGACCAAGTCCAAAGTTACAGTGTTAAAATTTAATCTAAAAATACTGTCAGGAAATATACAATCCAGCAGGAGTCTTATGTCATACCATTTTAGTGCCAAACTGAAAGTAATATGGCATCATATTCTGTCATGTAGCAGCTAGCATGTGATACAACACATAGGCTACAGCGCCGCTCACATGAATAATTGAAACTCCTCCATCGATCTGTTCAGAGCCGGAATGTTTTCAGTGGCAGTGCCAGCAGACACAGCAGGTATACAGCTGTTTTATTTTTAGCCTCGACGTCAGACTCAACCGCACTCACATCTACATTATATACCTTCCAAAAGCTACCTAGCGCCATTTTGTTTAATTTGGCTGATTATCTGTATTTGTGATCTGGGATTTAGAAGATGGAATTTGATGGAGTATTCAAATCACACATGCTTATGGTAAGAACTGTATATTTTCCTATAAAAAGAACCATAAATCGTATAGCAGCCTAAAGGTCTAGCTAGCACAGTTGTTTAAACTGAAGCTACACTCCAAAGAATGGGACTCAAAAATAAATGCTAAACAAAGAAATGTTAATCTATTAATTAAATTCTAATTTAGTTTAAAGATGTTGATCTTCTTTATTCATGAGGAGTTCTTTTACACTTAACTAGATTTAATTATGGTTTAGTTCTAGTTAAACTGGGTTTGCCCAGAATTTGGTCTTGGGTTGTGCTGTCAGTGAGTGGGTAGTTATTTAGCTGCTCTGTTTATGCTAATAATATAGCTAATGCTATATGCTATATTACTGAATCTTGGGACTAGGTTACGCTAACTTGTACAGCAAGCCAAATAATACCACATCGAGATCCCGATGTTGAACACTAATGGTTTTAGAACCTGAGCTTCTACATCAAAGACTGAGGTCTGCCTAACGAGATTAGCATAAGCACTGCTAAAGCTAGAAACCCACACTGAGGTAAGATGCATGTCGGCATTATAGTCATTTATATTGGCTTTTAGTTAAATTACAAATACATACAAACTCAGGGCTAAAAAAATACTTAAAGGTTATAGCTACTTGCCTCCTTTCTTCATCTGCTAATGGTAAACAACACAGCAGCCAACATACTTGTCTAAATTAGTGATTTTAACTTGTGCACTGTTATAAACGAATGGTAATGATGCTGCTTTTGTTACCACTGTATGTCTTTTAATGGAAGGGTCTCTATTTTTGTACATATGTGTAACAATGTGCTTGTTTTGTGCACAGGGGTCGACAAAGTGCGGCGGACAGGATGACGAGTGGAGATTAGTTCCACGCTGCCGACCCGTAATGGCTCAGCTGTGTACACAAACAGGCCGTCCCACAAAAGTGACTGGAGGAGCAGGTAAACAGGAAGAGGCAGTGTAATTGAATTGCAGAGAAGAGTCTTTCCAAATGGATCCAGGCGAAGAGGACACAGATGGATACAGTGGAGAGGTGGGGGGGCGGGACAGGAAGTGCTCTTAAAGGAAGCGGTTATGAGAGAAAAGGAAAATCGATGCTGGAGGAGCGTAATATATTGAATCATGATGTTGTTTAACAGCATGGTAAAGTGGGCCAACATGAGGCTAATGCGTGTGGACGGCTTTGGGCAAGGGCTTTTTTCACTGCTCTCTGATGTACTTTAGTCTTATTTAGTTATTATTGCAGAGTCATAATCGTAATATATAAGATAATACGCCATAAACAAATATGTAGGTATAAAGCCCTGTCTGTAATGGTGTCTTCATTTCCTGCTGTTGTAAATCCCCAGTCTGGACTGAGCTCTGAACATGACCCAAGGTCGCATCTTAAAAACCATTCATATTAAATGTTATTAAAAGTTTTGTGAAAGTGGTTTAGTTGAGACCTGTTGACACCTAAGGCATCAATATTTAAACTTCATGGTTTCTGTTGAGTGATGGAGGATAAAACGGAGATTATTAAAATTTCTGGGTTTTATTCAAAAACCTTGAGAGTGAACAAAAGACTTAAAATTGTGCATTTGAACTGACTAATCGTCTATGTTGTAATATATGTGTGTCTACATTATAGACACAAGTATATGCTCTATTATAAATATACATTAGCAACACTTGCTAATGAAGCTAATCTGGTTCCATATAAGTTGAGGCAGCAGTCTAAGCCAGGAATCCCAGACTTCTCCTCTCCCCAGACACTTCCTCTAGCTCTTCCAGGAGGATGCCGGGGCGTTCTGAGACCAATCAAAACATATGTAAATTGGGTAGGCCATTATCTGGGGCATCCAGGGTCCCAAAGGGGAACCCACCCACCCTGCATTGAAATTGTTTTGGTTTTGGTATATTGTTTTTTTTTCTAAGATTGTACAGTCATGACTCCCAGCTCTTAGCCACAAGTGAGAGTAGAAATATAAATCAACCGGTAAATCAAGAACTTTGCCTCACAGCTCAGCTCCCTCTTCGCCAGAAAAGACTGATACATCGATCCCATTACTGCAGACTCTGCATCGATCCGTCTGTCAATCTCACAATCAATATTCTCTCACTCATACTCACTCACTATACTCCAGAAACTTACACTCCTTCCTTAAAATAGGGTGACTGCAGACATGGACAGGTCATAACTGAGAATTAATAGTGTTTTTTCATAGAGAAGTTGGGACATGGGACAAAGAGCTTGAAAGTAGGAGAGTCCCAGTCAAATAGGGACATATGGTCACTCTATCTCATCCTCTTTGTAGGGTATGGTATCATTATTCTCATTCTTCACAGCCATTTCAAAATGAATGTCCAATTGTTTGGACATGAGCCTGGATGACTCACATGCTTCCATTGCTAATTTCAAGGTGGAATTATTACGCCATTCAAATAAAATGTGTGTAACTTAAAAGGTCAGGTAACTGTTGACCTTGAGCTTATTGAGAATTGACAATAGCACTTTTGTATTGTCAGTTGTCATCTGTCACTATCAGTGTTAGCAGTTCATTTACCCTTGCTCACAAGATGGTTTGCTATTCATCAGAGCACGTCTACACTTTTTTTTTTTTTCAATAAACCCATGCCACCAATCATCACAGCAACATATAGCGGTTCTTAATCTTTAATAAAGCAAGGGATAAAGATGCTTTTATATGATTTAATACAAGCCATTACATATAAGATAGTATTAATGTTATGTAATAGTTTGTGCAGCTTTGTGTTTATGCAACTGTTTAATTTTGTTTCCTGTTTGTTTGAATATGACGGAACATAATGATCATAATTAAAGTGAACTGATTTAGATGAGTGTGCGGTGCTTGAAATAATAGAGTAATAGGCTTTTACTGGGACATTTGGTTTTGTCTCCATCATAACCTGCTATTTATACACACGGTGAAACTCAAAGCCGGGGTATGAACACACTTGCACCGTCTCCATGGATACACAAGTGGTGTTATTAAGCCCTGTTGAAGAGGGATTCTTTATCTTAGCAACTCTTATCTTCTCGGTGAAACTTCCGCACCAATCAAAACGAGGAACGCCACAGGACTCTATCTCCGGGACACGCTATTGTAAAGAAGAACAGAAGAGATAAGACGAGTAGTGAGCAGAGAGGTCAGACGAGGCTTCACGTTGACCTTGGAGTGTTAGAGCTAACCAACACATGAGTCGCAATGGGACGCACCAGGGGCTACAGGGGTGTTGTGTTTCTCCTCACTGCTTTAGCTTGTCTTCAGGGTGAGTCTAGTGCCAAAACAACATAAAGTATTAATTATCAAGAGCGGATAGAAAACGTTAGTTACGTCACATTAAAAAGTATAACAAATTGTAGTCATGATTGAAAGTTCTGCAACCAAGAGTAGGATAAAGTGCTCTCAAGTACATGTACATGTCAATGTTAAGTAGCCACTGTACACTTTACCTTGCTTAATGACTTGAAATCTACACACATTTATCTAGTTTTACCTGTAGGTATACAAGTTACAAGTTATACAAGTAGGCAATATTAGGTTAACATTAACTTGCTAGGAACAAGCTAATGCTAAGCTAAGTGTTAGCCTTTATAACATTTGCATTAATGTAGCACTTGAGGCCAAATAAAAAAGGTTGAGAGAGTGGTTGAATTACAAGACTAGCAAAAGCTAATGCTACAGCTAAATGTTAGGCTTTGCAACACTTGCAATAATGGAGCACTTGTGGCTGAATTAAAAAACTTAAGAGAGTGGTCGGATTACAAGACTAGCAACAAGCTAATGCTACATGTTATATATATATATATATATATATATATATATATATATATATACACACACACACACACACATATATATATATATATATATATATATATATAGTCCCTTCATAAAGCCCTACTCAAGCCCTACAACCGCCAAAGTCAGAGCTACACACACTGAGGGTAACCTAGCAACTCCTTTCTCACTCTCTTCATGTGTCAAGGTTGTCTCCCTGACGGCTCCTGATGAACATGTTTGTCAGATCTTCCACCACATGTCATTTTCGCACAGATCTCACTTGAATGCATTGTAAATTGAGACAAGCATCTGCTCTGCTTTGCGTTGTATCAAGGTTATTTCCTTATATAATCTGGTTTAGTTTGTTCTAGAGCCATAATGTCATGTGGATGACATTAATGCAGATGCTCTCATCTTTTCAAACACAATGATTTGGTGTAATTTTGGCATACCTGTTCCCAATAATAAGTACTCATTTATGGATAGCCTTTTGGGGAAATTACTATTTTTCTACTTCTAATGACATTAAGAAGTTGTTGTGTTGTGGTGCTCTTAAGTAAATGTCACATACTGAATGCTACATAGTATATTCTCATTCTCAAAAAATGTGAGACTCTTGCACACTGTCCAACTTTTAGTAAGATTTTTATTCAGACTTTTGCAACGTTGACAGTGTCCAGGAGGCTCTGATTTTCTAATAAACTTAAAATTCAAGCTGGACTTAAAATTCACCAAGCTGTAATAGTTTATACAATAGTTCATTCAATTCACAAAACTGGAAACATGTTCTATTTTTTAGAATAAATTAAAATATTTAGCATTCTTTCTTCATGCAGTATGGCTGTTTATCAAAGAACAACACAAGCTTTATTTGAGAAAACACTGTTTGTTGTTTTTTTTCACATCTGTAAGAAATCTTTGTCATCCATTCAAAAGATGGCAATTTTTAGCCCATACTTTTATCATACTGATTAATATTGATTGCTAAAACAGGAATTTGTGTGTTAATTCTTTGCATTGTTGTCATTTCAATGTAATTTGTCTGAAATTACCCAGCATCACATGCTTGTAGTTTTTGCTTCATTTCTATTTTGCACACACAACTGTCTATACCCACAACATCACTTTTCCAGTGAAAAATGGCCTTTATACAAATATAATGATATCTGTATCACGATAATTTATCACAAGAGGAAAACAATCCGATAGTGATGCATACAATATATTTATGTCATGGGGAATCAATTGAGGATAACCCATACCCTTTTGAAAATTAACTGAAATAAACCACACCGCTGCAGTGGAAATAAGACCATAATAAATAAACAGTGTACAGTTAGTTTGGTCATTAAACCAATTAATAATAAGAACTTGCCTATTTTATGTTTTGGAATGCCTAACTGTTAGACAAGCCCTGACCACGGCTGTAAATGGGACACTAAACTATGTATTTACTGCTGCGTGTTATAGCCCCAGCCCCCAACCGACAGACTGTCACGTTACATCTGAGCCCATTCGCCTGCAGGAACACTAAACACCCAGATTTCTGAGAGCAGACACACGCGTCACTTCCAATACTCGTACGATTAACACGGCCAGACACACAGACGGCAGAAGGACGCTGCAGACAGACTTCAGGCTGCAGGCGGAGAGAGTGGGCCATAACATGCTGCGGGACAGTCACATGACCCCGCTGATCGATACCCACCATGTGGCTGCTGTACAAACAGAGGACTGAGCTTGTCTCTGTGTCACGGGATGTTTTGATGTATGCCTTCTTTTGCCTCATAAGACTTAGAAATAATGTCTTATCAATTCCATATCTTCACTTACTCAAAACAATAACAAATGAAAATACATCAAAGATTTTGTTTATCATCAGTTTATGACTTTCCCCACAGTGGTGGAAATACTCTTATAATTAGGTTTTATGCAGGTCACTAGCTAGCCATATCCATTCACTTTCCCTTCTTTTCACAGCTATTTCTGCTTAAAATCCAAGTTTTTATTATCCTCAAAATTTTGGGGTAGTATGTCTGTCCGGTTGCGTCCAGAGGCAGTTTATTCAGCGTCTGTTGGTACTGCCCCTGGGTTCCCCAATACACAGTAAACAATAAACTTAAAGAGACATAACCCGATGATTTGTTTTTTGTATTTGGCCAACCACTTGCTCATTCTTGAATAAGGGTTTCTCCAATTGTTGGTGAATTTACATACATACGAGGGAGACATATATTTGTGGCCACATAAAATGTATTCTAAATTTGTTTGCAAAAACATAAAACTACTACTTTCAACTCATAATAATGTTGTTCTGTCTCCATACAAAACTAAAACATTGTTAAATTTAATTACAATAGAAATTGATTTTTTTAAATCTCTTGTTATAAAAATGTGACAATAATGTGCTTTTAAAATGAACTCTGATTCAGCCTTAAGTGGGGACCCACATTTGATGTGGTGCCTTTGGCAGCTGCCCAGTTTACCAACCCATAGAAGCCGTAGAAAACTACAAAAATTGATCAGCCAAATATGACAGATGTTATTTTATTAATCAAATATAATTTGATCAATGGATTGTTGAATAGAGGAACAAATTAAATTGTACTTTTCTCAAAACAGAGCTTTTGCATTTAGTAGCAACAGCTGTTTGGTAACTTAAAGCACTGAATGATGTATCTGTATTGCATATTTTATCTTTTTATATGTTTGCACAGGAGAGTCCGATATTGATGCAAGATAGATATGGATATCTATATTTAGATATATCATGTGATCCTTATTTAAATTAACATAACCACTTTCTTCCACTTACCTTAATACTAATCTCATTACTAATCTGAAATCACATTACTAATAAATCTACTAGTCAAATTGAACTTGATGAATAGAATGGATAATGCTGCAGAACAAATCTAAGTTGTGCCACTCATGACATCAATTGTTGCCTCCATTCTAGTGTTATATCTGGCAAAAGAAGGGCACAGTGAAACTACAGTATAATAAACAGTTTCTTATATTGTACCATGACATGTTTCTGTTATAGTTGCATAGGCTACATATCACAATATCAATAAGCTAAATATCCAGATTTTGTTATTTGTTATGTTGTTATTCGCCTCCCTTTAAACAATAAAAATGACTATGGTGTTGGGAGTAACTGAAATATTGTGAGTCTTTTTGTGTTATTCAGTCTTAGGGCTCCACAATACACAAACTCACCAATTTATTGTAATCACAAGATCATCAATCTCAATATCCGATATATCCAATATCTGCTTTGACGAGTGGAAGTGAGTCCTTTTTTATATATCCCAAATCTGTTAAACTTTTTACTAAATCAAAGAGCATTAAAATATTTCAGGTCATTATTCCAATATTCAAAATAGTATTGTATATTACGGACTGCGTGTTTTTTGGTTCAATTGCCATCTTTCATATTGCATTTTTCCCTATTGTACATTCCCAGATATCTACTCGTAACCTGGAATTTCAAACACATATTGGATAAAAACCCCGAGAGAATCAAGTCTTCCCTCGAAATCCAAGCACTGCAGATTACTTTCAGCAATAAGCCCTGGTATATCTGTCCAAAAATCCCAATTTTGTGTGTGCGATCCCAATAATTGACAGTAAATCTGGGCCAGTATGTACCACGCAGCCCAGAATAGGACCGCTGAGCCTGCATTACTCAGTATACTTCATTCATGAGGAAGAGAAAGAAGGATTTTCTGCAAAGACAGCACTTGTTCGGAGAAGCCTGATATATTCTAGGTACAAGTCTTAGTCCTGTATCAAATCTGGGCCCTTCCTGGAGCCGGTTTGTTTCTGAGTAAAACCAGACGTTGTTGAGGAAGACTTTTATGTTTATGTTGTTGCTTCAAAGTAAAGCAGAATCATGGCAATGGATGCTCTTTCTGTGTGCAATGCAATTATATCCTCAATAGAACAGCAATAATGGAGTTAAACGTCTGACCTACAGCATTACTTGTTGGGTAGGCAGGATTCATGAAAGTAATTGAACGCAGAAATGCCGGCTTTGAAAATATAACTAAGGTGAATACAGAGAAGACAAGTGAGTGATGAGAAAAAAAAGAGATAATGTTACAGTGCATTATGTGGTTACTATTGTTGTCAAGGGAAACAGGTATTTAACGAACAGAGCGTATCAAAGTGGATGAGAAGAAAACAATTGCCCATGGTCTGGCTGATGATAGACCATATTGTCCATCGTTCAAAAAGAAACTCCTGTGACCTATTGACCCTCTGTCAAACCCCATTTTAATTTTTTCGAATGACCAGGGGCCTCACTTATAATGCTTGCTTCTGTACAAATTGAGGACTGACACCTGCATGTGCCACTTTCAACGCCAAAGTTGGTATCTATAAAAGAAAAACTTGCTGTGAAACTTACCAGCCATACATCAACTCACTTCACTCACTGGGATACTAAGCTATATCATCCTATACCACACTATACTGCACTACACTGCATCACACATCAAACCATACCATACTTTACTGAACCACATCACATCCCACTATACCATGTCATACAATACCACACTACACTATATATTGCATCACACCACTATACTGTGCTGTACTATACTATACCATGACATATTATACCATACCACAGCACACCATAACATACTATACTGAACCACATCCCATCCCACCCCACTACACCACACCATACTATACCAAACAATACCATACCATACTATATATATATATATACACACACACATACAATACTATAACGATACTATACTGCACCACACTACACCATATTACACTAAGCACTAGAGCCAAACGTTGATATGTTCATCACCCCGTTCTTTCTTTTCCCTTTCTTATTTTCTTATTTCCTTATTTCCTGTTGTCTTCTTTTTTTCTCTGTTTTTTTTGGTGTCAGAGTAAATGTTTCCATTGGATTTGGGGGCTTTTCTTCCTCTGGGTTTACCTTTGACTGTGACAGAGCCGCTTAATCTAACTTTAATGAGATTCTCTTCTGTCAATAGAAAACAACTTAGCCGCACTGTAAATACCGCTACATTTCACTCTGTGTGTTTTTGGCCACATTTACCAATCACCCCTATCAATAAACATAAACAGGCTGTCCGGTCATCCCAGGACTTTATGCTAACCCCTCCCCCCTGACCATGAACCAGCTTGATGTATATTGCCCCTAATGCAGCTATTTTCTGCTCAGTGTGCTGCCTAATACTGAAAATGTCTGCCTTTGCTGCTGGTGTTGTGCACTTTGATCTTGTTTTTCCAGGGAGAACCTGGCGGCAGCAGTTGACCTCTTGTTCGTCTTTAAAGATCATGTCTGTGGGGGTCAGTACTGGGGGTGATGCTGAACAGCGCAGACAGTAAATAAGAACACGAGGATAACATGGCTATCCTGGAGCAGTGGCCTATTTCACGTTAGGTTAACCGGATCAGGGAGTTCACAGAGCTGGGGAAATGTGGCTGGCCATTGGTAGACATGATACTGCAATGAGAATCAATGAGTGCAGTACACAGAAAGAAGACATAATAGGGGTCATTTTTTCCATTTGTTTCATTTTTGAAGATGTTTGTGTTGGATAAAAAATTTAAAAAAAATCTCAAGGCCCAGGGGCCAAATGTGGCCCTTTGCAATGTTTAATGTGGCCCTCCAATACATTTTGTAGGTGATATTTTTGGCACTACGTTTTTTACTGGATTCAAACAGGTTTTAGATGGATTTGAATCAATTATTTCATTTGTTTATGAATTCTTCAGCCAGTTTTTACAACAAAGATATATAAAACATGTTCAAATTCAACTAAAACCTGTTCAAATCCAACGAAAACATGTTCACATTCCAGGAAAAAAATATATGTTAAAGTTAACTTTTGTAAAACTCAAATGAAAATGGAAGGTTACATTCCAAATTAAATAATGTGTCACAATCTTCGCCCCCTGAAATGATTATTATTTTCCATTGCGGCCCCTCACCACTGCCATAGACTCTTGTTGTACCCCACCCCATGAAGCATAAGTCTTTCTCAATGGGTTGGTGTGATGGATGACATGCTAGAAATGCTAGTCTTAGGTTTTTGTCTGACAAACTTGAGTCAAAAGTGACATTCATGTTTCTGCACTGTTTTACTAACATGTTTTGCATACTGATGACTAGCATGCTGTAAAGTGGCCTCTCTTAGAATACAGACCTCAGGCTCTCTGTGATTACTGCTATGACCTCATCGCACACTCAACCAATGAGACCAACCAACCATAGATGCACACATTCCTCTCAAAAGACCATCTGAGACTGTCTTCTTTCAAGAAAACCCCAGCGACATGGGTTGTTTAATGTATGTCACTGATGTTATTAATGCAAACAAAATGGAGTGAGGAGATGAGCCCCAGTCAACACCTAGAGGGCATTTGAGTAACGGGCCATCATTACGAGTACCCCTTCATCACAGCGGCCACATGTTTGTCATTGAGCAGAGTAGGGCTAAAATATATGCTGCGGGACAGGAAGGGGGAACGTAAGCCCTCCAAAACACAACAACAACATGGGCTTGTGTTTAATTACCTTACACAGTGACGGATGGGAGCCTTTTCAAAGCTACAGTTAGCAGCCAGCAGGACGGCCTTGTCAACATTAATGGGGTGCTGTCAAACGTGTTTCTAAAGTCACATAAGCGGTTGGTGTATCAACATGACTCCAACAGGAAGACTGTTAGGCAGCTGTTAGGCTGCATTTGAATGTGATGGCAACATGTTAAAATCAAGTCAAAAGCCTTTACTTCAGGTTTTGAAATTGCTTTTTATCTTTAACATACGATTATAAAAATATCGGAGACTATGTGGTAACAAATTTGCTTAAATTGGTGTACTGATGATACATGAGAAATCAAAAACAGAACCGCAAGCAACAATGATGGCGATTCTTCTATTGTCGACTATTTTTGGTGCCATCAAGCTGTAGTGATAAACATGGGCTCAGATGGGGTTCTTTAAGGAATTTATTTTATTTTATTTTTTAATTTTATTTAATTTAATTTTATTTTATTTTATGCCTAAAACTGACAAATACAAAATTGACAAAGCCCCCAAAACACCCCATGGCAATAATTATGACAGCTCTTTACATCTGCAAACCTACATACACATATGATTCATACTACACATTTAAATCCCTGCTGTAAACATGGTGCCACGGAAAGAGAGACAAAAGTGACAAATTCCTTGCCAGTGTGCCAGTGCCAGCCCTGGATTAGACAAATGACTCCAGAGTGTAAACTATAGCATAACAACAACAACAACAACACTCATCCCACCCAGCGTCCCCCCTGTCATCTCCACATTCCTCACTCTCTGCACTCTGCTATTAAATGGTGGGCCATCTCCAGTATTGAGTTCTCTCGTAGCCGCCAGCGTGGGCTACAGCTATTATGAAAGACCGTGATGGGGAGCTACTTTTAGACTGCGAGAGGAGGAGGTGAAATGGTGGTAGAGGGTGATTAAAAGATGAGTACAGCATTGTTAGGCTTGAGAGGTCGATAAAACGGACATTGTCAGAGATGATCTATGGCAGTGAATCTTAAAACGGACCAAGAATAGAAACTCAACATTAAAAACGAGCAGAGCAAAGCTAAGTAAGTGAGTATCAAAAAAGGTTCAAAGCTCAACTGTATCAAAACCATTTTAATTGATCAAAACAAACTTTAAATGCATTGTAGCAATTCAAAAAGAAACAAAATGTTGCTTAAATGTATCAACAAAAAAAAACAGTACTAAATGTATCAAAATGATAAAAAAAAACAAAGGTAAAAGTGACCAATGCAACAAAACAAGATTAAAAAGGATGAAAAAGAGGTTAAAACTAAAAATGATACAGCTGAAAAACAATCGGCTGGATTTATAGGAAGCTAATTTTTAGTTTAGGCCATGAAAAAGTGGGAATATTTATACATTTTAACAGCTTGGCATCGGCAAGTAGAATATCATTATGTTAAGTCTAGGCTTTGAATAATCATAATAAATAAGGATAATTGTAATGAAACCATTAAAACATAGCTTTTGTCAGTTATGTTTATTATGTTTTTAAAATGGAATGCAGCCATCTTGTTGTAATGTGAAACCATATCCATCGATCTATATTCCAGGTTTTCCGGGGTGTTTGGGAACCCATTTAGAGGACGCACTGAAGCTCCTTCCATATTAAATTGAGACGAGGAACTGTGGTGTCCCAGTTTGACTTTGACCTCTATGTGTCTGTCCCACTTTTATCCTACTAACACCACTTCCACACTCTGAAGAGCTCCACGGGGCCACTCCATGCCTGGGACTGTCAGTGAGCAGTTCCCCCAGCGGCGAGCAGTCTCCCTGGACATGACTCACATAATCCACCCCAATTCACACACACCCCCACCCACCTAGAGTCAATCATTCTCCGATGCTTTTCTTGTCCTCTTTTTGATCCTCTCTTCTAATGCAACCTCATAATTCTAAATCACAATAGGCACCAAAACATCCACTTTTCTTTAGATATGCACAGTCAGTGTTCAATCTTAAAGCTCCACTAACTGGTTTTCTTTTATGTCCCTGTCTCCACTCACCCCCAAAAGCAGCATACAGACCTCTCCTGCCTCTATTTTATTAAAAAAATTAAACTGGACCAATTTTTCCTCCATAACATACTAATACATTTCACCAAACTGAAGTTTAGAGTTTAGCGTTAGCTTAGTGATTGACTTGACAGTATTGACATCGTTTTACGTAGCCTCCCTTTTCTCTGTTGATGCCTCTTTTTTAGCTGTTTCTTTGTGTAAAAAGACATATTCAGACCTGAAAATACACTTTATCTGCAGCTATTAACTTCCTGGAATGTTATATGAAAAGCTGGTGTCGACCAATGGGAGGCTCCTATTTCAAACATGTCATTTTTAGAGCATGTGATTGGCCAATGTTTTCCATTCCTAAATACAGGTTCTCATCTGTTAAAATACCTTATAATAAACAGTGGATGGCATCATAAAGCCTGTTATCTTCACAAATGATTGATTTTACAATGTACTATTTGAGGTTTAAACCATTTTACCCTTGAAGAAAAAAAAAATCAGGTGCAGTTTGGAACACAAAGCTATAACATCCCAGATTCTTCATTAAGGTAAACCTCTGGCAATGCCATCCCAACCTTGAAACCGAATGTGCAAAAATGTTGTCAGATCAATTTCACTAGGTACAATCACTGCAAAATAAAACAACAACAAAAACAACCTAATTTTGACTGACGCTGTATGATATCCGAAAAAGCGTATACAATATTCAGTGTGAAATATTGCAGTGACGATATGAGCTGCAACAGTTGAGTGTCACTGGAATTCAACATTTTCTCCCTCGGCGAAGTAAATGTTGAATTGCTGTCACACCTTTGCCACAAACTTTCTTATTTGTGCCAACCACAACGTAAATTATTGTTATTTTGATATGTGAATTGTAAATGTCAGATATAATGCCATACCATCATTACTCCAGCTCAAGCTGCCATTGTCATATACATGTAGCTATAAACAAAAGCCCTTTATGATCTTATCCTTAGAATCTATTGGAGTTTAGATGTGAACTCCCATCTGTTCTTTGTAGTATATGTTTGGTTCAGCATCAGTCTGCAGACAGCAACAATGGCGACGTTTGTCCTAAAGACAGAGTTACTATTACTGCTGTCTCTCCAGCCCTCGTCTTCTCTCGCACCAGCTCCATTCTCCATTCTCCATTATCCTCTTATGGGATCCCCCTTTCTGTCATGCACTTACTCCCTTCCCTTGCAGCGCTCTGTTATCTCCTGCCTTCAGCTTGAATACGCTCCGTACTGGGTTAACTCATACCCCCTCCCTCCCCTGACCGCACAAACAAAAGTCAAACACAACAAAGCAATCAGAGCTAGTGCCCGTTTCATGTTCACCAACACGTGTGCAATTAGGAGCGTGTAATCACAAACACACACATGCGCCGACACGTGAGTATGACGCCGGCGCTCCTTTAGCTGTCACAGGCCAATTCAGCCGAGAGGGACCCACGTCTCAATATAGAGCTCAAAGCAGGCTGCTCTCATTCACTAAGAGTGCACAAAAAGCCTGGCTCGCAAAGAGATGTGAACGGGTTTTTTACACACAAGAAAGCCTGTTTGGTCTAACAGGGCTGACTAAGTGCATTCTATCCGCCATATTGGCAGGAAAGAGTGAGCACAAAATAAGAAGCACTTGTCTCAGACTGTCAAAATGTATTAAGCACTTGATTATTGTTGTATGTTGCAAAGACTAATCAAAGCAATATCACTGAACCTCAACAAGCACTACATCTACTAATAATTAATTTTAATGTAAAATAAAGAGATGGCTCACCTGATAGAGTGCATACCACAAACCTGGGAGACCTGGGTTTGATTCCCACTTGGGTCATTTTCATCATTTTTTTTTTTTAAGACTATTTTTATGGGCTTTTTGGGCTTTATCTCACTCTCCTTCCTGTCCTATCAAATATATCAATATAAAGGCAAAAAGGCCAAAAAACTTTTTTCAAATGATTGCATTTTCTAACATAACCTGGTATGAAATGTTAGCTACAGCTGAGTTAGTAGATACCCATCATCCCACAAATTTTAAGTTTGCCTCTATCTGAGTCTTTAGCAACACTTTAAAAAGTTGTCTGATCACAAATAGTGTGTAATCTGACATGTTTGCAGTGATGGTTTATGCTAATTAGCCATGTGCTTTTTTGTTTTAAATGACAAAAAAGTGTGTGATCCATGTGCTATACATAGACTGTAAGCCTCTATTACTATGTCTATAATATGGTTGAATAATTTCCAGTCTGCTATTATTATATATTCCTGACTGCTATATAAAAGCTTGCATTGATTGTAATTTCTGTCTGAATTCCTTTTGTTTATCATAAATCTAGAAGAAAGAATATGAGTGGAATTTGGCTCAATGCTTTTGTACAGATCATTTTCAGATCCATCCACAGATGTGGCACTTTCCTGCCAACATGGAGGAAACAGTTGAATTCAGGATGGCGTGACATTATGTTAGCATGCTGGACAGTGGAGGCCTAGGTAACATGTAACATGAACCATGTCTTTATGGCCTGCTCAATGGCCAGGGAGAATTAGCTACATTTGTTAAAGTGCTTTTACTAAATATCTGACGACCATCTTACTTTGTGCTTCCATAATTGCAGACTAAACTAGTTATAGACTGAAACATGAATAGATCACAGTGACTCTGATTATGATTTGCTCAGGCCTAATTCAGCTCACACTACTAATACCACTGTAACTGGCAATAATTTGTCGATTGTGGAGTCCAATTATCTTACTGTGTGTACTCTGCATTAAAAGATTGTTCCTACATTAAACCACCTGAACACTGCTAGGATTTCACAGATCACTGAACCACTGATAAACTAACCCATCTCACAATTTTAAAGACAAAGCTTGACTAAAGATTTGGGAGTGTGAGCTGAGTTATTATTGCATATTGAATACCCTCCTAAAATTAGTTGAACATTATTTTGCCGCTAGTTTAGCTGTGATTAACGACTGGAAAATTAGGTGTTTTCCAAAACGAGCTCAGGGGCATGATTTGTTGTATGAAATCACATTGAATGAACTCATGCTTGATATTATTATTCAGCAGATATTAGACTTACAGCAAATGTAATTAAATTTATCACTAAACCCATGACTAGCTGACAAGTGAAAGCACATTAATCCAACTTGGATGGAGCCATATCTACAAAGTGTTCATCTAAAGCTATATGGACTGTTCTTCACTGGTCATTAGCGTTGCTAGCTATGTTTACAACTAACTTTGAAACTGTCATGCATTTTAAACTCTTACCTTTTTGTGCTCTATCTGTTTGTATCTAAAAAGAAGGCTATTGCAGAAGGATATTATTCTGGTTTTGATTACAGTTTTTCAAGGACTGCTGTTGAAAGTTTACTTTCAGACCCATCCAGACGTCATGGAGCAATAATTACTTTGCATATTTTTGTACAAACAACCTCGCAGTCAAAATAAATGTTGTCTCAAAATAGTGAGGTGTTAAAATTAACTGAAAACTTTAAAGCAACTGAGAAAAGGAGGTGTAAATGTCAAGTTTCTAACAGAGAACGCCCAGTGAGTGCTGCTGGGTCGTGTATGGATGTCTTCCAGTTAATAACTACTGGTACACACGCCGAGCTATTTCTGTCGGAGTGCTGGGAAAGCAGAACACAATTGGATAGATGAAGACAGAGGGAAGGAAAAAGGGATGAAGGAGGTGAGAGGGGAACAATCGCAGCAGATGGTGAACCAGGGAGAAGTGACGAATACACAGTTTAACCATAAGTGGCTCGGCAGTGTTAGATTGGTGCTGCTGTGTGTCGCATTTGAATATCAATAATTCATTACTACAGCTGTTTAGACACTTTAAATTACAGCAACTCACTCTCACTGAAAAGGACAGCTGACAAAGTGGTCATCACAAAACAAAAATATGAAAGGGGCTATATGTAGAGGTGTTTTCCCAATATTCCAAAGACATCCAAGTGTTTTGTTACATAGCTATGTCTTTCCATTGGTGTGACAGAATGGGTAATCCATGATAAACTACCCCTCAGTAAATTGTACTGGGTACTGTGAATGAAATCTCATCAAATACAACAAAAAAGTGTTTTCTCTGTAATCATGTAATACCACTTTGTACCAGTAGATGGAGTAATGAGCCACTGCAGCCCAAGTACAGCTACATCCTTAACAACAACATTAACCTTTAGCCTACTAATGGGTCACAATTAAAGGACTATAGCTGGGTTAATAGCTATCTTTTCTCTTTTAATATTTTAGCTAAATAAGGTTGCGTTCACACTTGTAGTCCGCTTCATTAGTTCGCCCCGAAATAGAAAACGTTCCATTTAGTTTGATCTAGAAGCAAAAAGCCCCACTCAACAGTTGGCATTTTAAACTGTGGACCAAATAAAACAAAGATGTCTTTTTTAAGAAACACACTAGATGGTAAAACTCGGGAAAAATAAACGTTACGTTTTCGCCACCAATTTATGACACTCTTCCTGTTTGGGCTTGTCTGTGGTCCGCTTGGCAAACACATTTCAATCAAACCCCACCAGAGTTCACTTTTTAAGTACTCTGAGACCTCCGTTTTGAAGGGGTCTTGGCGCATGTTTGATGCGCACTGAGGTTTGTATGTAGCATTCACATTTATCCAAGTGAACAGAGCAACCGCACCAGAGTCCGTTTAAACGCACCAAAGACGGCAGGTGTGAATGCACCCTGAGATATGCACTGGAGAATTATGACAACATTTTATATAAAGGTTGTGGCACTAGAACCCTTTTGGAATTGTGATAGAGTCACTATTTGGAGGCCATGATTGTAAAATATCTGTGCCACAACAGAACAAAGTAGAAGTAAATTTTATGTTATTTATAAATACAGAGTGAATACCAAATTGTGAGGTTGTAAGAGGTTTTAGGGTTATAATTACTGTCATTCAATCATTGGGAATCATTATTAAACGAATGAGTCAGCCAGTGTAGTGTCCTCAAAATGTCCAGCAGTTGTGGGCTCATAAAGAAACAGGAAGCTGTGATATAATATTGTTAAAACAGAGTCTGTGGTCTGTATTTGATCACTGATGACATTAAGTAGATCACAGAGGCTCACAGCAGGACGTCCATCCAAAAGACAAGGAAGGGATGACTAAAAACAGACAGGTCAGATAGATGTCTCCAACACACACAACATTTTTCATACACACACATCCCGTCCAGAGCGGGGAGATAGGTTTACAATCACAGGAAGCCAATCCCACAGATGCAGAACCAAAAAGCCTCACTGGTCTGAACCTGATCCAACACACAGCAGGCCGCACACGGAAGACTGCACTCTCGCTGCCAACACCAGCCTTATCACTCACCTCAAGGCCGCTACACGCAAACTGCAAAACATGGCTACATTTGTGTTCTGCATAATCATTGTTTATCAAATCTAGAAGATGATTTTCAACAAAATAATTAAAGATCCATATTGTGCATTGTTCGGTAAAATTTAATTTAAAACAGTTTGTTGGGTTTGTTGGAACATTTACGATATTTTTTATTTAGCATAAAACACTTTGACATTAGTATGGCTTTTGGAACACAGTTACTTTAGCTTTGTTATAAAATTGCCATGGCTATAAACTACAATAAAAATGTTGCTAGGTAATTGAAATCTTGAATTTTTTCGGACTTTTCCGTAGCCTGGTATGCAATTTTGACTTGTAGCTACTAATTTAAAATATTCTGTCCAGACGCCGCAACTTAAAACTAAATGTAACATTATAAAAAGCTTGTAGTTTTGCATTGAAAAAACAAATCAAAACAAAAAAAACAAGACTCAAACATGGACCCCCATGGACCATTATGTAAAAAAATGTGACTCTGCTGAAGGTCTTTAGCTAGGGACGCTAGCTTCATGGGATGCTAATGGCTTATGTGAATAACCTATGGATTTATTATAAGATATGGATAAGGCACTGCCCTTCTCGCCTGCCGCCAATTTGATTAGTGGCGAAAAAATCGAAAGTTTTTCCCACAGACCGCAATGTAAAAACAAACGCCTCAAATTAAAACTAACAAGCCACCAATAACTACCAAATTGCTCTGATTTTGTAGTGTTTATTGTCTATTGTCATATCCTAGACTTTTTTTCCTTAAAAAAAACTTAAATCGCCACGAAGGACGGTAAAATTGATCATAGCTAGCTAGCATGTTTTAGCTCTAACCACAGTTGACCAAATAACATTCCAGCTAGCTACATTTTTACAGTTAGCTTTGTACCTTTTGGACCACATCTGTTTAAAAGTCAAATGTGAGTCTACTGAGGGTAATGTGCATTGACTGTCACACAGAAGAGAGAAAACTATTGGCTTTGAACAGAGCACAGTCCAGTGGGCCATGTAATGAAGTGACATAATGCAGCGTCAGCAGCAGGCTTCTAATTTACTGCTATAGATTAAGCCTTAAAGAAAGCTACACGCCCAATCAGTCAAGATGTAGAGACACATGAGAGCAAACAAAAGCTAATTTATCTCTTTTATGTGCAATTAAAACTGTCCATGTAACTATTATTTGCAATTTACGTGAATGGCCATCTTCATTGTTTGTACCATTTTAATGTCATTATCAGAGGCTATCACTGTTACCTACACGATGAGGTAGTTTGAGAGTTTGTAACTTTAAAATGCAATATTTTCTGATGTTAGTGACAAGGTTGCATGACGTATGAATTCTAATTGGGACAAACAGAGATGCAGTTTGGCCCGTTCACATTAACGGATCAGGACAATCTGATACGGGCCACTTTAGCAGCTAGTGTGAATGTGGCTGTTATTAAACCATGTTGGACAAGATCAGTTACATTTCAAGGACAAAAAAAAGATGATTTAATACTTGCCGTATCTTGGTTGAACTGTTTTGTGTGGGACCTTGAAAGATATTTGGAGAAGCCTGGGGACTGACTTCCTGATTTGAATGTTGAATGAGATAAAGTTATGGAGGCAGTCTTTTAGAAGGACACATCCTTGTTTTGAAACTCACTCTCATTGAAATCTTTAAAAACAGCCACCCAACTGCTCAATTTCTCTCCATTCTCCCAATTGTGTTAAAACTGTCTTTGTGCCCCATTCACTCACACTACCTCTGGTCTGATATCTCTGGAAGTCATACCAGAGCTGGCCCACTTTCTCCAAAGCTGTGTCCCAGTGTGTATTTAACTGGTTTAGAAACTTGATGCACAGTGAGAATGTGTGGTAGAGTTACAGCTGACAATGGTCTTATTGTACCTGTATCAGTCTTCTGTCCAGAATCTAACTCTACACTAAGCCTCTGCCGTTGGTTTAACACGCTGTTGTTTGACTTAACATGCTTTTGAACACCTGTTTAGGCTGCATTGACTTATTATTGAGTATAATTTGGGAATCAGTTTTAATAGAATTAGACTTAGTGTCACTTGTATTGACTTTCAGCAATTGGCCATAGAGAGCAGAGGGTTTGTGAGGGCTGGCTCCAAGAACCTTGAATCTTACTAATGCATCAATATTTTCTCAAGGCCCTTATTTAAACTTTCTTTTACCTTTAAGGAGGTCCATCTGTTGATTATTGATCAGTTAAGATCAGAAAAAGAGCTAAAGAAAAATTTAATATTAATAGTAAAATTAATAGTCACATTACCCAAAATTGAGAATACTTGTCTGGTTTGATTTATAGCTCAATATCACAAGCTTCAAAAAGTGAAAGAGTAATAGACAAATAGTATGTCGCTGCATCATAGTAGCGTCATCTTGGTCTTTGAAAAACTACAAGAACAAGAGTAAGCTAGAAATTTGAAGCGTCAAATCCCAAGTTTGACACTCATGACTAATGATGAAAAAGGATAAAAGTTAATACTCTGACTTCCCAAGTTTAAAGCACAGCAAAGACAAAGAAAATGCATAAAAAACATAAAAGTGCACAAACTTCGGTAGCTTAGCTTTCTCTTTTTAGACAGACCAAAACAAGGGACAAACAAATTAGCCAGAGAAAGACTGACCCAAAATATGTATTTATCTGTGTAAAAATGTGTGAATGCCACTCTAAACACTGGTCTTCATGTTAATCCAATTTAGAGAATTTGACTGCTCCCCCAAACGAATTAAAACATTTATATGCACTTTAAAACTCCAGTTATAGTTGGACTAAGGCAAAAATTTAAATTTCTCCACTTTCATGTTTTTGTATTGACTGATTTGTATAAAGGCATTTGCAGAAACAGGTTAATCAATATGAAACAAACTGACCAGTGAAAAATATATGATTTATGTTTTACTAATATTTGTGTATAGAGTCACATGGTAACACGTGGTGTTTGTTCTGACTTTCCTAGCCTTTGGCATTGCATGTGTTCATGGCTTTGACCTTTGTCTTCTAAATCACTGCTATCTTGGACTATCAGCCCAAGGTTACATTTGAGAAAAATGAAGTGAAGAAAACCCCTTAAACAATTCAAAAGATATGGAACCAAATAAAATTGAAGTTCAGACTTAATAGTCATCAGATTGAAGGCTGTTAAAAGTTGCACTAAGGTCCTGTTACAGATTCTGCCCACAACTGATGGACATTTGTATGCAGCACAGAGGCCTGTCAGTGCTGAGATGTTTTTTTCCTGTTGTCGCTCTAGCCACTATTTAAATAAAGCAGGCTATGAATGAGACTAAAAGTTGAAGCAGCAATCAGCAGCAGTGAAATGAATTCACAGCACCAGTTTAGCTCTTAACACCCTCCCCCCAAGTTGGCACTGGTCCCTGAAACCATAGCAGCCCGCGGAACAGACCGGGGTTCACTCACATGGTTGGGGGTGCACCATAAAAACACACTAGACCCTTTTACACACTGCCTTTTCACTGCGGCATATTTCCATCTTTGTTGCACTCCACCTTACGTGTGAAAGGAGTGAATGGAGTGTTGATCTTTAGTAACAGGCGCTAACAGAGGCTTGAAAAGAGTGAAGCTAGTGCCCCACGAACAGCCCTGCTCAGCTTTATGGAACAGCAGTGGCCCATGAGTAATAATGGTTGTTTGATTTCTGTCCTTAAACTCCGTAAATGGCACTAAATCCTTCCTTTGTGAACACTACCAATGGGACCAAGTATTGCTTTATTAGTTATGTCCCCACGCTGTAACATTAGTCTCTAAACAGTAAGCATTATTTTTGAGTATATAGCCTCATAAAAACATTTTGTATTAGCGCCATTTGTATTTTGAACTGTTCAGATGAATTAGCCATGTGACGTTATGTATTTTCGCGTTAGTTATTTGTTGGGCTTCATTACGTCAGCCTTTGTGTGACATTAATGTTTAATACACACAATGCTAGACAGTGTTTAGCATTGTTAGGATGTATAGCCTCAGAAAACAAAAAGAACCTTGGAATTTACATGTATTGACATATGCAAATTAGCCATGTGATGTAACATTTCAGTTTTACTCCATGTTTTTCTCATTTAATTTATTCTTTGCATTAATTTGTGAAGAATTTGTGTTGCATATAAAAGATGACATTGAATTGCCTCTAAAGGGGGTATAAGAGACATCACAAAGAAAACAAGTATGGACAGAGTGTGAAAGTCTGTGTAAAGGAAGTGTGTTGGGTCAAGAGGAGGTAAGGTGAATGGGCTGGGAATGAGAGGAAGGAAGTGAAACTGGAAAAGGCAAACAGTGATGGAAGCTGGGCAGGATGACAGCACCACATACTGAGAGGGGGATCAGGAGGGACAACAAGGGATGAAAAGGACGGATCACAGATGAAGAGATTAAAGTGGAGAGATGATGCGAGGGAGAAGGGGGCACAGGGACAGATGAAAGCATAAAAAGAAACAAACAGAAATAAAACTACACTCAAATCCTACACAAGGTAACTAAAAAAGAACAAAACAAGGTTGGAAAGAAACAAAACAATACTTTGACACGATAAAAATGATGCTAAAGGTCAAAAGATATCTACTGATGTCTTCACTAACATCAAAAGATGAAAGACTTCAAAGGAATAAAATAAAACAACACTTAAAACAATACTTAAAAACAAAACAATACTTCTAAAGAGCTACTTAAAGAAAATAAAACAACACTTCAAAGTAAACAAAGACTAAATGAATATAGTATTTTCAAACAGGACTAAACCATTGTAATGTTGTCAGTGTGTTGGAAGTAATGACTACAGAGATTTTTGCAGGACTGTTCTTATTGCGCCAGTGGGGCAGTGGGTCTGCTGTACTAATCCCTATTGTCAGATTATATGGTAATCCCATGATAAAACACACACAATCTTACACACACACACTGCAGAGCTAAAGGCTAAAACCAATGCTGGTGAATGGGAATAACTGTCGACGCTCCAGAAATTTCCTGGCTGCCACTGCGTGCTTGTTGCCATGGCGATGGTTTCAGAAAGAAAGAGAAAAAAGATAAGATAGAACGAGGGGGAGGGATGGAAAAGAGGGAAAACTGAGACCCAGAACCAGGAGGGGCCACAACTTTGGGTTTGGCATCATTCATGAGCAGCAAGGGCCAAACCACATGTTCTGCAGCTGCATTCAAGGAGCTGTTACCCCCACACACACAAACAGCACAGCTCATTGGCCATGGGATACCACTACTACCCTGCTATTGGACGACAAGAGACAAAACAACGCCGTGATTGGCTGAGAGCAACACACACCTACTCTAGCACAGAGATCAAAGGCTGGAGGTAAGTGAAGACGGATGTCGGCCTCGTACAAAATAAACACACACATGCTGCACAGAGAGCCCACGTGCTTTTACGTTCAGGGATATTGCATTTGAGTACTTGATCTGAAAAGTTGTTAGTCTTTTAAGCGCTATCGTAAAGCATTTTAAAAGTAAACATATGGACATAGTTTTGAAGCTTGAAGACATTTCACTTTTTATCACTTTTCATGAACCTTTAGCTTCAAACTATGTCCAGATGACTACTTTTAAACAGCACAACACCTCTGAGGATTTGATCTACAGTTACAGTAAAATACCATTCTGGTTTAATGTAGTGCTTCTTTTTGTATTTGTTGAATTTAGAACATTTAGAACTGGCCTTTTACAAATTGTTGAATTGTCTCAAAACAGAAGAATGCTATTTTGAGAAAAGGAAAGAGAGTGGCTTCTAGATAGGGATTCTTACTCTTGCTGTTGAACACTAAACTAATATGAAAGTGTCTATTCCAGCTTTGAACAAACAGTGCAAAAAAGAAACAGAAACAGAAAGAGGAAAGCAAAGTGAAACAGATTATTAATAACAACGTTAAATGTCAAGTATTTTGCAGCGGCAAATTGGTTGATTTATTTAGGAACAAAGAATATGTGTTGAGTAAAGATATTTAAAAATACCTAAATTAGATAAGTGTGAAAGTTGAAGTTGAATTAAATAATCTTGTTTAAGTAAATCTGAATAAAACCATAGATATTGAATACCTTAAAAACAACTTGATAACTGGATTTAATGTGTGTGTTGCCAACCCAACTATTTTGAGTTAGTTTAACGTTTCTTTTTATCAGAGAAGCATGAACTCTTTTGACCCCTGGCGAACTCCATGTGCTGCTTATTTAACTGGACTAAACTCAGGTGATTGGTCATCGGTTCTCTCTGCAGAGGATCAGAGAGACATAGAGGAAAACATAGAGCTACAGAGGGTGCTGCAAACGACTCCAGGAATTTATGATCAGCGCAGTCACTATAATAAATCCACCTGGCAGCCCATGCTTTTCTATGCACATTTCTTACTTTGGCTTGCGTTGGCATTATTTCGCATTCAGCACCATTTATCAAAGTCAGCTGCAAATGGTGAATGTTGTTGAGGTAAATGAGATTCCTCAAAAGGTCAAGACGTCAGACAGTGGTGTTCATCTAAAAGTTTACTGCAAGAAAAGAACTGGGGAATCAAAGAAGATAAACAGAAATACGGGCTGCAAGAAGTGGGAAAAATTAAATGGCTGCAGCGGAAGAAATCAATTGTACTTCCTGACGAGATTGGAAACAGTATGCAGCAATTAATCACTCGTAATCACCCATTTGGCTACATTCTTTTTGTAGAGTAATACTTTTTATTTGCAGGGACAGAGGGACATAAACTTTTGCCTCTGTTTAAATGCAGCCCATTGATTTAATTCGGAGTCATTAAAATCGTATTTAAAACGTATTAAATTTAAGCAAAAATTTAAGTTGGAGAATTTAAGTTGAACAGAAATAACACTTTTGAGTATGTTTTACAAAAAACATTAACTTTGTATGTTTAGCCAAGTTTATTTGATTCTCTCATGTTGATAATTTTGCATTTGCACATTTATCAGTGATGCACCAAAATATCTTTTTGACCTATGAAAAAATACACAAAACTTGTTGAATGTCGAAGATTGAACTTAAAATTTAACATTTACCTGCTACACCATTGCCACCATTGTAATATAGCCTTGTAGCATATATTTGACATGATATTTTTCCACATTAATTAAAAATTAAGTGTACCAAATATAACCAATTTTTTTGAAAAGGTAAAATCATTTTTTTTAGGTTTTTATTTCTCTGTCGCCCGTTTATTACTGCGGAAAAAGTGGTTTTACACTCACTTAATACAGTCAATTTGTCGCAGCTGCAGTGAGGATTGGGTTTAGATTTTCTGAAAGTGTTCCAGTCTCAAGTTCACAGAAAATTCTCAGCCACCTCTCGTCTCCAAATGCATATTCAAAAGAGTTGGAGCTTCCTGGAAAATAAATGTGACCCAGATATCTGGCCTCACATCAGCAGGAGAGGTTTCCTTGCAGCCAACGAGACGACACGAGGAAAAGCTCAAATATTTATGAGGGAGGTGAGGGGGAGGCCTTGATTTCCAGCTTTGTATCCTGCTTTAAAGTGTCCTCAAACTGAATGCACTGAGGACTCAAAATGTTGCATCATAGATGATAGCTCGTGCAGTATGTCTTGGTATGAGAAAGATAGAAAGAATGAAGCCTGTCATCTTTATATTAGCATGTTAGCAATGTCATTATTGTCCTTCTTAGCATACAAACATTAGCCGTAATCTGTAGTGTATATTAAGGTCCTTATTAGCTTGCTCAAGGAAGCACCTTGCGACAAACCTTTTATACATAGAGGCATACATTTTTTGTGTGTGTTTCGGCCTCCTGTACATGTACAAGTTTTAAACTCTGCAAAACACCTCCCTTTGAAAACTATACCAAAATGAAAACTTTCAGCAATTTTGTTTTTAATGTTTGAATACGGATGGATAAAAGTTTTTCTGAAGAGCGTAAACGTCTAAGCTCAATTCGCATGTACATCTCAGTGGTAAAAACAATATTAGAGGCAACAGAATAAGAACAAATAACTAGTTTACAATGTATAGCAAACAGTTTCATCAGATTGTATCGTAATTTTTTTTGTCCAAAGAAATGAATAACTTAAATCAATCAGAATGTTAGATCCATTTTTACAAATGCCCCATGTAGGCCTATGCAGACATAGCATGAGTCAGTATTAGCCTAGCACTTGAGCCAAAGACAACAGACACATTTTGAACATTTAGATTAGCTGATGTTGAGGAAATTAAATTAGATTGGCTTATATTTTCACTGTTAAACAAGAACCCAATCAATGCCAAAGTTTCCCTTCATAGAGCCAATGTGATTGAGTTTCTAAGCTTCTTTTTTTAAGTAAAAGAACTTTATGTGGTTACTGTAACGAGCCAGACACGGCTAAAATTAAATCCTTAAATATTATCACATCAATTTTGAGTTATTTTTCTGAACTCATTATGTCCATTGGCACTGCTGTAAGCATCATTACAACTTAGCGTCACAGTTACTTTCTGGCCATCTTTATTTGCAATTACCAAACTTTTTCAAGTGAAACACTTCAGTTAAGATTTCTGCAGAAGGCGCTGATGGCTCATTGGTCTTTCTTTTAGATTTATTGGGAGAGCGCTGCTTCAGATTACACTGCAAAAAGAGACAGAAACAACTCACAGTTTTGTGTTTACCTTGGACTGAAGAAAATGGATTTCACAGAGACGGCTTTATGGCATACATCCCGGCAAAGTAATTAGAGAGACAGTGATAGGTACATTAAGTGAACTGTTATAATAATATACATATCAAACTTCTTATGAAAGCTCATTTACGCAACAAGTAAAGTATCATTAATGTACAATTTGTTGAATGTATGTATTAATATTCAACTTAAGCACTTAATCAAGCTCACGTAAGAGGTCAGGTACTTGATCTGACCTCTTCTGTAAATGTGCAGCTGTATGGGCACCAGTCCAACACTAACATCTGCTGAGCTGCTGTATAGCACATGTACAGGCCTCGGACATGCTCGGTCAGACTACGCTTGGGTCCAGATGGCCGGTCCCCTCTGGGCCCTGAGTGTTTCCCCGTGCATCAGGATGTTCTTATAAACACATGTGGGAGATGCACTGGGATTTAGTTACAGCAGATGGTGATGCTATTACATACAGCAGCATTAATACACTTCCTTTTAACGGAGGTTACCAGTACCCGTTTGCACACCTACCTATCAGGTAGGGAAGATATTCTGAATTCTTTTTACGGACTGAATTGATTTATTTGTGAGACATTATTTTTAGGGGTCACAGATGAATTTATAACATAATTCATGATATGTAGCACAGCACCACTGGACTGCAAGGTGGCATTAGTTAGCGGCAACAAGACCAGTAATATTTCCCATTTGTATATAAGAGTACGCAAGTTAGCAATAGCTTTCATTTTCATTATTATTTTGGCATATCCCTGAAACCCTGTCCCGTAGCTTGTAGCCTTTAGCTTGTCTAGCCTAGATGTTCATATAAATAGAGCTGCTAACTAACAAGCCGCTCAGCAATGTTCTCTACCCACTCACTGAGAGCACACACACAGTCGGACAGTTTCCATTTGCCAAAGCCATGGTTATTGGTAACTGATTAACTTTTGTTAATTGAAAATGTATTGCAGTTTGCTCAAATGTCATTGCCAGACTGCACACGGAGCTAAACAGGAAACGGTTCTATAGATGAATTGGAGACGTAAATTGCCCATTGTGTGTTAGCCATGCGATTAAGTTGCAATCCAGGGTGTACACTGCCTCATGTCCCAAGCAGCTGAATAAAAGAATAAGTGATAGACAATAATAAATGAATGTATGGAGTGATTTTGTAATGTTCACTCCACCGCAAGACAATTACACTTCATGATGTCTTTCTTTACTGCATTATAATGGAATTTAGCAGAAATTCAGTTCAATTCCATAAACTTTTTTCATCCCTGGAGTGAAAATTCTCTCTTTTTTTTTTACAAAGCTCCTCATTAAAAAGCAATCATCCACAATATCCAAAGAGGTTTCTACAGCTTTATTGCAATGGGGATGCTCTGTCTACAACAGCATGCAGAGGTTGGTCCATGTTGGTTAAAATAGCATCCATTCTGTTCAACAGTAATTGCTCCAACACCTTTTTAAGATTCTCTTAACTTAAACTTACTGTTGAGCCAAACTAGAAATTATTCACTGGCTTTGTACATTATGTTTACTTATTTGAATTGAATATTAGATAGATATTAGTATAAAATACACATGAAAGAAATCTATTCAAAAGTGCCGATATGAAGTGCCAAGGTTTATACATAACAGTCCCATACAAATCTAAACATAAAGCCATTTCTTTTAAGGGGTTACCAAAGTTTTTCCAAGCTCGTTTCTCTTGACTCCATTACTAAACAAGTAATAATCATGTCTTGGTTGAGATAACACAATGTTCAGTGTATCATAGTAATATTCCCAGACATATGAAAGACACTGGTCTGGGGTGTGTCACTCCAACACTATTTCTCCACTCTGACTGTGTGACAGGCCTGTCTTTAGTGGAAACTCTCACAGCAATAACCCCAGTGTTCATTCAGAAATCCCAGGCGGATGCTGAATGTATTGAATGCGGGTAAAGGGCGGAACATTTCTCGAAGCTTCTCATGTACAGTACAGTAAAACCTTGTCCGTACCTTGTTGGTTTAAGTTCCGAGGTGAAAAAAAGCACAATTTCCTGTCTTTATTAGCAACTCAAACATATATTGGAAGTGGTAAGAATACGGTCTATGTTATGAATTCGGGGCGTGAGTGGAAAAATCCTGCAAGGCGATGCTGAGTACAGTCGCACTCTGCAGCAGCTTGTGAGAAAACACATACACTCCCCCACACTCTGTCAAATTCTCTATTGACTTGTTCTTTATCTATCTCTGCACAATATATAAATCTGCCGTATCTGAGGCAGGCTGTGCCTTGCTGTACCAGTTCACCATCGATGCAGTGTGTGTCGGTAAACGGGTGTATGAGCAGTGGGAGGCTAATGCCGCCTTTTTAATTTGTGGGTGGTCTTTTCACCCAGACTAAACCACTTAACCACTCTTTTCATCTTAGTCTGTTCATTTGTTCTGTAGAATAGAAAAAAATGAACAAAGTCTAATACAAGACATGTCTTATGGATCACATGTTTCCGTTTCCAATGTTCTGGCAAGATAATGTGTGAATTCAGATTATGATTTGTGCATTTGTTTTTATATTTGTGAGTGTATAATAATAATTGTGTGTATTAAGATATTTGGGTGCTTACTCTGAAGTGTAAATGTGTAAAAGTAAATGCACAAAGGCTAAAAGTCTAATAGACAAATGTATAAATACAGTACAGTCCAGTTGTGTATCCATGTTTTGATGTGTGTGTAACTAGGGGGATGTTTGCCCTGAGTTTGGACTTACAGGCTGTGCACCTGTCCCTGAAAAGTGTACTACACCAGAAGATAGTGACCAGCAATGATTTTTGTGTAATCAAAGTGAAGCATCATTTACTTATTTAAGTATGTATTAGCTTGTATTAGCCATTAGCTTGTACTAGTTGTAGCCTAATTCTATCTACGTGTTGTCCTACTGACAGTCGACAGCCTCATGAGGTCTGTGTAGTTTCAAGCAAAAGAATAAAAATCATTGCTTGCGGTTAGCTTTCATGCATATTACCATAGCCTGTAAGTCTAATCTCATAGTGCCAAATCAAAATATGAATTCACAAATTGCACTAACTCTACGGCCTGTCAATTGGTTGACAAAGAAAACATACTCGGGCGAAAACGTGAAACAAAACTGCTGTGGGTTTTCAGGTAAAGCTTGACTCATTTTTGAGACAATCATATTAACAAGAGAGAATGCTACCAGCAAATATGTTAGCATTGGCTGTTTAGATAGAGTTGGGGTTTTACAGCCCCACCTAAAGGAATTTAAAATGTTGAGTTGCTGAACTCTTGAAAGAGTTCTCTCAGAATTTAAATCATCTTTCTGCCTGTTGTTTGTTACGATCATACCTCAGGTTCACACACCAAGGAGGATTTACATATTTCCTTATTCTACAAAACACCTTAAACCTTTCTGAAAACATCTGAGTAGAAAAAAATCTTGGTGTCATGTCTTGTCTGCAGAGCTCGACACAAGTGAACTACCTCCTACCAGCTGGAATGCCCATACATTTCTCCCACATTTCTGTCTAGTGTTGTTCTTCTCATTATCACCTCCGTATCTTCAGCCTTTTTCCTTCTGTTCACTTCCACTTCCTGTTCTTGTTTTACTCTCAGAATAGTTCTCCCTCTCCTCCCTTATTTTTCTCCATTTTTGCAATGAATGACTTCCAAAACATATTTTAAACTTTTTAACTGTACGCCATCTTGAAAATAAGGAACATTAGGGTACTGTCATATAACACTGTCTTGTACTGATTTATGGTTATAGTCTTAGATTACACTAGAATAAAAACAACATTGGAGACAATAAAATCTGTTTTTATTATTGCAAATATGTTATTAATAACAAAGTGACTGACAATAACTGTTTTTTATGATGTCAGTGTCCTGTCCTGTCCTGGAATTTGGAAAATAGTGGGCTTGCTCTGTAGGCCATTTAACAGAAATAAACCTATTGGCCCAGTTTTTTTTGCCTCACGTGGCAATGAAACTTTCATTGAAAAATAGCAGCTGCCATGTTGTGGTTGCCATACCTTGGTTAAAGGTTTACATGAGTCTAGAGAGGCAGCCACAACAAAACAAACAAAAAATCAACTTCTCCTTCTCTTCAACTAGCCAGATTCAAAAGTTTGCGTTTTCATGGAGTGAGTGCCAATCCGCAGCAGAATCATTGAGTCGTTGTGTAAACAGCCTGGTAAATTGTTGTTGATTGGATGAACCACCTGTCAGTAACTGTATATTTTATTCAATCAGAGCTATACCATGTTGTTTACAAACCTAAAACAGGCCCATAAATGCCAGTTCTGCCACAATATCGGTCCGAACATGCCGGGGGTTGAATGAAAACACATTGTCTGGAGACGTACACAATGGATTTTTGTTGAGTTTCTTCTTTGAACCTTTCACTGCAAATCCTCATTGGTATTATTTTCCCCATTCCTGTGTGTTCTTCGTCTCGCTCTTCATTCCGTGTCCTCACCTGTGCCCTCACCTTCTCCCTGACCCAGCCACTGACCCATTAACAGCTGATATTTTTGGCGCAGTACACTGTGCAGAGCTCCCGGGAAGCTTCCGTCGACGGTCTGCATCAAACGCCGTGCCATCCCTCTGTTTCTCTCTTTCATCGTATTCAGCCTTTCATCGACCACCCCCCTTTCCCAACCCCATCCCCCACCCACCCCCATTTTGACTCTTTCTGTAACTCCCTTTTCCCCCTCAAAGCAAAAATATCCATCCGCCGCTGCTGCGCTGTAATTCAATCACGAAGCCAGTCAGCAGCAGTCGGCACAAGAGAGTGATGATGTTTGGGAGAAAACACAGCCTGGCGAGCTCCTTGCATCTCTCAATATTATCATTTCTAATACGGCCTGCACTTTTCAAGATGGAGCGCGCAATCAATAATACTTCAGCATATTTGCTTCATCTGTAGACCCCAATCACATCAATATTAACCACTTTAAGTCCATTTGTTTGTAAGTGGCTCACAGATAAATCTTTAAAATATGACAATTCTCACTTCATTGGATTGAAATATCCATTCTACATAATTACAAATGGTGTCTTAGGATATAACTTGCCATTACATTATATTAATAATGACAATAGTCTTGATGAGTTCAGGCACTGCTATTGTTTGAGCACTGTAGGAATCTCTGAGGTCACGGTCACTCGAAGCCAAGCTAGCAGTCATAAGAGTGTCATCATAAGCGACATATTCTATAGCTTCATGAATAACCCAAAGCAACCGACTTGTCTCAGTGCAGTATTTAGCAGTCGATCGAGTGCAGTTAGTCGATGTGAAGTCTGCGGGTGACAGTGTGAGGCGTCCTCTCTGCTCGCCTGCCAGCTCCTTTGTGAATGTGCAGCGGTGTGGATGCAATCGTGTGCTCCACTCCTGCGCCGGCCTCCCATCAACACAGTCAAGATGGAGAGGACGACAGACAGTGCCGTGGATCTGCAGCGCTGTATCTGCCACGCATGAGCTGCTAAAAGGCGACAGCATAACGCTAGAGGCTGAGAGTTTTACTGATGCAACACAAACACAGCAACTCTCCCTCACACACACACACAAAACAGAGTGAATAGAGATGACACACTTCACGAGCAAACGAGAGAATGGCCCATTAACAAACGCATACCTGAGGTCACGGTCAGGGTACACACTGTAGAGAGTAGGAGGATAGAGGACTGACACAATGTGACATCTAAAATAGAAACTAGAAATGGGCCTTATGGATAAAGCCAGAAGTGATTTACCAGATTAAAAAAAAAAGCACAACAGATCATGGTCAGAAAACCAGTACATGTATATGGTCTAGATACCTAATAAGCTAAGAAACTTTTGGTCAAAAAGGCCTTAAGTACTGTTATTTAACCAACAAAGACACATAACTGAAGCATTTCATTGAATATGTACTTTTACATTTTTCTCCAATAAGGCTTCCAGGCAATCCAACTTGAACTACGGCTGTCACTCCCCGATTTGTGTCAATCATGCTAGCTCGTTAGCCCAAAAACATTACCTATGTTTTAATCTTGAGAAAGAGTTGTAATGTTCCTCTCTGTGTAAAGAGAAAAACTATATTCAAAAACTAAAAACTATAAGCCTGTTTTGATATTGAACCAAATAGAATTGTGATGTGAAATAAGTGTAGATCGGTTTGAACATGCACATGGCAGTTTTTGATGAATGCTTAGTGACAAGTTGGCGAGTAAAGGGAATTAACTTTTCCATACCGATGCCTAAATGATACTAATGGACAGTAAGGTTACACCAAACATTGAAAATGTATTTGTCATGTTAACCTCAAACTACACTTTTGTAAGTCCAACACAAAATATGGTTAATCTGATTTTAAATCCCAGGCAGTCTAATCTAAACAAGGTTTTTGAGCTACTGCTTTAGCCTGTACCTCAGACAGACAGAAGTAAACACAGATAAAGACCAAGATGGCATGTTTTTTAATCAAGCTAACTTGCTGCTAGCTAACTTGTTGGTTGATTGTTTGTTCTAAGATCAATTTAACCAGGACAAGTAGACCAGCTTGTCTGTTGTAGGAACTGATTCTATAAATTGTGTCTTGACTCTTGTATCCTGGGATAGTAGTCCAATCAAATGGTGTTGTCAAGTTTTAACCATAAATCATTGGCTAAATTTCATATTTGAAAAAGCAGTCCTATGTTTTTTTTTTGTTTTTGTTTTTTTTAATGGAAGTTAGAAGTAGCCAGCCTTCATTGAGGAAATCTTCACTTCCACATGAGCTTCCTCCGTGGCCTTTTGACACCAATCAGTTTCACACACAAACACCAGCAGACCGCACTAACAAACACTCACCTGAGGTCACACTCACACATGAACACACTCCTACGACCTCGTCAAGTGCCCCGTGACGGCAAACTGATGACGTCTCTCCAGATGTGCCAGAAGTGTGAAGGTAATGTGCAGTGTGGTGGGGTAAATGAGTTCCAGTCTTCTAAAAGCCCTATTGCATAAACCACACTGAAGCAGGTCTGTAAGCTAACACACACACACTGCAGTCCTGAAGCTTTTTGTTTAATGCTACATGACAAACAGGCTGTGCTAACGTCATCCCAGTGTTAGAGCGCCCTGCTGTTTGTCTGGGACTCTCAGCTCCACTCTGTCATTACAGCCTCTGTCCCATTTGTTTATTTGTCCGTTTTTTGGGGGGAGTTTGGGTAAAAGGCATTGATTTGGTCTGTAGCCTACGTCTGACAATCCTACATCTTAGAGCACTAATACATTAATACAATTTCTTTAACTTCTTAACTTCGATGACATCACTTGTGGAAGGGTATATACATGCAGCTAACGGTATAGCTAGCTGAAAAGAGAAATTTGCATTACTGCCATTTCAGTCAGCCTTAGAAGTTTGTAATTTTAAAGAATCAGATTATAGACAGAATGTAAATTTGTAATACCTAAGCATTTTGCACCTTAGCTGGCTCTACTCTGCCAGAAAAAGACGAGTAGTTATCACTGAACCAATCACTACTTGGTGGTGGGTTCACAGAAGCAGCAGCACTGTCAAAAAGATTGAAAAAGCTACTAACACAAGTCATATCCAATATTGGAAGATACTACAAAAACTAGTCTTGTAGATGGCAGTTCTTTGTATGCCTCAGAAAAACTACTTTTTAGCTTCATTTCTGCTTCTATTACAGATTTTGAACAGTTCTTTCCCCACTGCAGCCTTTCCCCTGTTATGTCTGTGCATGAAATTTCACATGGCATGCTAAACAGTCGTTCTTGATGGGCTGCGGCAGGGCTAGGGCGAGCTGTCAATTATGGGAATGATAAAAGGCCAGAAAGAGACAACGCTGTCAGAGAAAGGATCGGGACGAGCGCAAAGAGACTTGACAAAACTACACAGGGCCATGGCGTGCATTTAAACGCTCTCACTTTGGGCGTAATGGTTCTTCCAATGGGGTGTAAGTGTAAGTTACAGCACGGCCAAACCTCAAGATGGACCATAAAATGTTCCACTCAGCCAATGATGAGTAGTGATTAAGTGTTCATTGAGGAGTGATGATGGCTGTGACATTGGAACCTAAAAATGATTGATTGGCCTGCCACAAATGTCTCACTATATACTGGGGGGTACACTATTGTAATAAAGCAGATGGAAGAGTCAGTGCAAACATAAGCTAATAGGTAAGTTCAAAGGTCAAAACCTTAAAGACATTATCTGCTGTATACATTCATATTTTACTCATATTACCCAATAAGATCAGAATATTGACATCTCCTACTAGCTAGCCACCAAAACCAAATAATGCTAACACGCCACCATTTCTCAAATAAAAGTTTCGCACCATTTTTAAACCTGACCAGCCTTTTTACTTTTTAATACCAAACAAGTATTTTAATATGTATGTGTTCATTTATCATAACTATGCCCAATAGGAACAAAGTCGGACATCCGTATTGCTCAAAATAGTTACAAACTGCCATGTCTGTATAGCAGCTACTAGCTAACTTACAACTAAAACCAAATAATGCTAACACAACTCCTCCCTCTCCCCAGCCACCTCCTTCATTATCAGTACACTCCTTCATCTCTTAATATTTGTCTCATTTACCAAGCATTCTGTCTAAAATAATGTCCAAGAAAGTAAATACATCATACATAACTCATTTTTTCATTTAATACCCCTAACCTTAAAGAAAGGACATTATATATGCATGTATCTTCTACATATTATTGATTTTATGGAAACATACACGTACAGACACATTTACTATAAGAGGATGAGTTGATGTGGGGACACCGTGGAAACAGGAAGAAGTTATTGCTGAACTCATTAAAGAATATTGCTCGAGCAGCTCTCTGTATACACTGCACTCCACAAGGCCTTGATTCTTATTTACTGCAAACTGCTGCAATCCAGTGTCTATAAAATCTGCTTTGTGGTGCTTTCCTACTGATTTACACACGAGAGGCTGCAGGCTAAAGTGTACTGCATCACTGTCTAAAGCCTGTTTAGTGACAAACTATTCCATACAGTGCACTCCAATGTATTTTACTATACCATTTTTGCCTCACCTGGCTTTGATGGACGCTATTACTTATGCGAATACTATTTTGCACCAGACAGAGAGCAGACGAGATTTAATCCCAGGGGTTTCCTGTATAGGCTCTGCAGACTGCATTTTAGTGGCCGCCAGCAATGCACCCCACTGCTTACTCCAAACTCTTGTGAGGCCGTGTTTATACCGCACTAAATCCTCAGGAAGTGGCACATACTGTAAGCTAAAGAGCATATCTGTCTTCCATTTATTCCCTTTTGGGGAAGCTGTTTTGTAATGTGAATGAACCTTGCATTGCATTTAATTTCTCTTCTGTTTGATGTTAGCTCTCTGTTAATCACAGCTCAGCGCTAGAAATTAGCTACTTCAAATCAGTGTCACTAATGTTGGTTCAAAAGCCGGAATACACTGGGGTTTGTTTAATTTTCCTTCATGGAAGCCCTAAAGGAGAAGATAGATTGTGGGGTGGTCGGGTTTGTTTACAAAGCTTCCCACTTTTCCCCTCAAAATACCTTTGCTACTGCTAGACAGCTAATTAGCCATATGACTAGAGGGCATTTTTCAAACTAACTTACATTTCCTTTCATTAATAATGTCTCTCTCAACATATTTATATGGCCAAATTGCTCTAAAGATGATTAGATAGAACCACACACAGGTGTTTCTACAGGCACTGATAAATGAGTCCTGACCATAGACAAAATATTGGACCAATAGATTGTGGTGCCATGTTAGTCCTTTGGAGCAATGCAAGTCTACAGCCCATATTGTTTCTAGTATGTAGACATAGTACATGTTAATTAAAGGGGAATAAAGCATAACGGTTACAACATTAAAGCTGCAGGAAAGTCTAGCTAGTGATGCTAACAGTCTGCGAAGATGCTGTTAAGTGAACTTAAAAGTTCATATGTGGAGCTCACTGGGGGTAGCTCATAAAACACCCACATTATAGTTGAGAAGCCCATCTTAAATCTAATTAAGGTACTTTTAAATCACTAATATTATCTGTCAATTACTATGGTTATTTCAAATGAAACGTGTCGAAATAAAGAGGCCAACTGTGGAGCCAACCATCATTTCTGCACAGCCTTCAGCTCATGGTCCACTTCTTACACTGAATCACACTTCTCTTACATGATTTTAAGTGGGACTACAGACGCTGTACAGAAACCCTGCTTTCTATATAGCTCCGCCCACATCCACTCTGGTACTACTGATAACACCTGTGGAGGAATGCCAATCACATTTCTTATACAATTCTGTTACACTTGAGTATAACCACCTTTTCTTACAAGGAGAGCAGTTTTTAATGGAATCGAGGTGACCAAGCATACCAAGAGAGGAGACGAAACATTTGGTAACATTATTGGGCAAATAATAAAAGGAAATGAGGATTCTTGCGGTGAAGCCCTTACATCCATATTAGAGGAGAGGCTGATGCACAATGCACTCTGCAGCGTAGCCAGCATGCCCACACATAGAAGTGGGCTGTGGAAATGAAACATTGCCTGCAGAAAAGGAGCAGGATGAAATAACCAGAGAGACACACGTAGGCCTGTGTGTGTAGTCCAATGGAGGGGGTGTTCAACCTGCTACTGCTGCAGTGCACTGGGCTGGGGTCTACACGGACTGTCAATCTCTAATCACCTCAATCTCTGGTACACCCCACCCCCTCCCCACCCCGCCTCCTCCATCACATCTCCATCACACACATGCACACTCATCATTAGGCCTGAGCAGCCAGCAGTGTCACAGCTCAGCCTGCCATACTCCCACAGAGGCAGAGGCTGGTGGAGTAAAAAGCGGGGCTGGTGTAAAAGGAGTGGGTGTCTTACTTGCTTTCCCGGGCCGAGGCCTCTGCAGCAGCTTCTGCACCGTGAGCAGGTCCTCGGTCTTGACCGCCTGCAGCAGTTCCTGGTCCTTCCCCATGGTCCGCTCTGAGCCGCTCTACTCCCGCAGCATCCTCCGCCACCGCGGCGCTCAGCCCGGCCTCACTGAAGGGTGCGTCCGCCTCGGCCGAACCACCGAGCAACCTCCCCCCTGTAGCCCAGTCCCACTAGTCCTAGTCCCGATCCTGGTCCTGAACTAGCAGGGCGCTGGCATGAAACGGTCTGAGAGGAGCCGGAGGGAGGGGATGCTCTCGGGTTCTGCTCAGTGGAGTTCGATAGAGACGCTCCTCTACGCGGCAGAAGGCGCTCTGGGTCCGCTGCAGCTGCGGTTCACAACAGTCCGGACCCACACAGACGGCTTCAAAGAGGTCTAGTCCTGGTGTAGTCCTGGTTTAGTCCTGGTGTAGTCCTGGTGTTGTCCTGGTCCAGCGGCGGCTTCAAAGAGCGGCCGCGCGGAGGCTGAGGCTCTCGTGCTCTGCGTCGTAAACACATCCAGCTGCAGCCATCTCCGCGTGCGCTGCTCCTCGCAGGCGCTCGAGCGCTGGATGTGGTAATCAGTGTCCGCGTGGGGGCGGGGGCGAGCACAGAGTGAGGGTGCACGTGCACAGGCGCGCGCCCTCCAGCTGCCTCTCGCGGTGCTAATGGTTCGGACTGCAGCTCGGAGGCGGGCCTAAAGCTAAGCCCCGCCCCTCGTATCTGAGCGGTTTCCATGGTACTGCCCGGTCCCGCTCCTTTCACAAAATACTGAGTCAAGTGAGCTGCTAGCAACATGATTTAAAGACCAAAGAATCAGACTGTGGACAGTTCACATAACGGTGCATGTTTTCACCTCTGCTTTCTTTAAGTGGCTTTAAACGAGAGGATTGACTAAGTGCTATATTTTTAATAAATTAACAGTCAAGTAAGCTGCAGAAATGTAGTTAGTTAAATAGGCATGTTTTCAAACAGACATCAGCCTTAGTTTAGGGAGAGGTCAGTCAGTAACATGGCTGTCCAGATCCATCTGCTTTGCTGCAAATAGGCCTACATGTCCCCCTTTAACCAGTTAGAAAAAATAAGGGCATTGTTGCAAGGAACTGGCAAGAAAGAAATGTTTCAATCAACATGACCTAATATTCATTATATATTATCTGTTTGCTAAGTGGCTTAACTTTTTCTTACTTTTACTATTAGCCACTATTTCAGCCTAAAGCTATGGCTAATACCAAAGTGTAATATAACCACAAAAGAACAGAACAGAAAGTTAGATTCAATTATTGAATTTTTAAAAATTACTTAGGCCTATTCTTTTTCACAACACCCGTCATTATCGACTTCTGTAGGCTATTAGTTATACTTTTGGGTTGTTTAAAGAAGTGTCACAACATGGCTAAGTTAGCCATGTACATACAATCAATACATTGACATCACAAGATCCTGGGTGAAAAGAAAGTGGACAAGTTACATTGCATGTACGCATGTTCTTCATTATGCAGCTTTAGCAGAAATATTATCACAAAATGATGATCACTCTTTTCTAACTCACTCTGTGTTCATTTGACTAAACCCATTGGCTTAACTACACAGCAACACTTCTGCAGCTCAAATGTTTATCCTTTCATGCTGCAGTAACTTTTGGCGAGTTTACTTTAGCATTTTTATCGTGACAACTCTTAATAACAATGTAACAAATATAGAAACCACGTGTATCAACCCATGCTCCAGAAGAAAAGTATTGTCGACCTTGACTTTTTAGCTGCAGTATCACTTGTCCATGTGTGGGCAGTGCAGTGCTGGATGCTGCTCTTCCTCCTCCACACATCAGTGATTATGTAACAATGAAGAACACTAAAGAGTAGCCCATATGGCACTGGAGAGAGTATTTTTAAATGTGTCTTTGTTGGAGATGTATTAAAGCAGCCGGCCCGGGGCTGCAGAGGCCAGATGAAAAGTATGAATGTTTCTTGAGGGAGTTTACCTGCAAAGGGGCCAGACCTGTTACCACGGTCAGACTGCAGACAAGATTCAATCTATGTCTGAAGAGGAAGAGCCACTTATCTTAATCTATTTCCTGTCTTCTCCTTGCAAATAGATACTCTTTAGCCTTGTGTGGGCAAGTATACATGCTGTTCACACATGAACACAAACATTAAACAAAAAAATAATCTGATGAAACGGCAGTAAAATGGCATTCCTAAAATAACATCTAAAAACCTAAATATAATGACTTGATAGTATTGTGATTGCCTTTTAACTGTTATGAGTCATTATAATTGAAGTAACGTTGGTCATAAAACATTTAAAAAGTGAGTGCACTGATTTATGGTGATGTATACACAAAGACACACTGCCCCCTTGTGGTTAGCCATGACTTGTTCTGTTTAGTCATGCCACCAGGCCATAACCATAGACTGTACTACTTATTACTATCAGAGGCATTTCATAAGGCTAACCAGGCATTTCCCCGAGGGTCCCAAGTGGCAGTGGACCCCCTTTATTTAACCAGGGAAATCCCACTGACAGTGCTAATAAAGGATACATATATACAAAATCTGTAAAAAAAAAAAAAAAAAAAAGAAAACCATTAATCATAAATCAATCAGACCTTTGATTACTGTGATGTTGGATTTGTTGTGTATATATTATTTAATAGATTGGCTCATTTCATTGCACTTGTCCCTACAGATATAAAAGACCACTTAAATACTGTCTAAAGAGCAGGAAGACAAGCAATAGCACATCTAGCATATATTTTATCTGAGTCAATGTTAGCCGGAGATGGGGGAGTAATGATTGCATGCTATTTATATTTATTGTCAAGGGATATGACAGAGGTGTGGAAACTTTAAAGATGACCTAGAGGAGTGTGGCTCATTAAAGCAGGTGCAGACTGGAGGAGGACCAAAGGTTAAAGCAGAAATGGGGTTTTCCATCAGACAGCAGAGGAACAGGAACAGAGGAACAAGAGAGTGGGAAAGTTTGGTGCAGTAAGGCCTATGAAAATCATTTGAAAGGTGCATATCGAAACTTCAACACTCCTTCTTTCTGCACTAATGGAAGCTCTGCAGGGACATGCTGTTGTCTATGAAGAAAGCCACTGGAGATGTGTCACATGATAAAACCGAAAGAAATGTACGTTTGTTCATCATGTAAAAAATGTGCTTAAAAGGAACATGAATCTGATTCTCCTTCAGTGGTTTTTAGTTTGTCCACTCAGGCCAGTTGAGCAGGATTGGGAATTAAGGACTCCATCCAGATAAGGGCACAGGGGTTCTATAAAGGTTTAAATGTCTGTATTTTCAAGATAAAAACATGCAAAGCATATAATTTTGATGTGATTGTATTGTTTTGACCAGTAGCTTTATAGCTTTTAGCAATGTTGTTAGAGGTTGTCCTCATTTAAAATTTGGTATTTGGTTACTATATTTATACAACATATGGTATCAAACTGTGGTGCCCTCATGAGTCTTTTTTCTCCAATAATTAAGTTGATTTGATTTTTATCTAATGTTAGGTTGTGCCATGTGACAAAGGGCTATAGGCCACTCATGGATGAATATTAAATAATATACATGTCATACTTATATAATATACAACATACTTGTCCACATGTAGGAGATATTTTTCAAGAAATTAAAGCTTATGTCACTAGTTATTGTCAGTTTTTGTAATTTAATGTCCCAGTTGTTCAAATTGAAGTGCCGATACAGTTTAAAGTAGGCTCAAATGAGTAAACCTCTGGTCATTGTATTATATGTTCACATGTTTTCACAAAAAAAAATCTAGGGATGGCAATATCCAGACAGACAGACAATTTTTCCAGTATAACAACATTATTATTACCAATTGCTTGGTAATATCATGTTTATTGTAATTTTATAATATTTCCATGCAAATGCTAAGTAAATAGTCTGGACCTTACTGTGTACATATACATAGCCTTACTATTTTTGTAACAGACCTCGTCCTTCTCAGTCTAAATGTATCAGGTTTGAAAACAGCACTTGAATGCACCTTGAAACCGCCTACTTTCTCGTTCTCCTTGTTGATTGGTCGAGCAGTACGTCAATCAAATCTGACACTGCCTGCAGTCAGACACAGGGGACAGGTTGAAAGAAGCAGGAGGCTGGAACAATCAAAAACATTAGAGTGCAGGTTAAAACAGGACCTGACACAAACTGGTAAGCACTTTTATTCCACAGTGTTAGGTTTAGCTGTCGATATTTCCATTCTTGCCTGTGACACATTTCGGCTCGTTTTTCTAGTAAGGCAAGCGAGGTGTAACGTTGAGGAGCTTTGTCTGGGCTCATTCCATGCGTTCTCCCGCGTTAGTCCAGTTAGCCACAGCTACCCCATGTTGGTAAAGTCAACAATAACTGTAGGCTGACGTGGAGATGAGTCATTTTGTCAAACGGGGTTGTTTTTATTACCCTCCATAGCTACAGTTAAACACATGCTTTAAACTGCTTCATATAACGTTCTTTATAAAGAGTCAGGTTCCTGGCAACATAGTAATGTGATGCAAAGCTAGCTTAGCAACATAAGAAGCTAATGTCGTGACTGCTGACTTAAAGCTACATGCAAGATTAGCGCTATTTACATGTTGTAATTAGCCGGCTGAATGTCATATTGTTAACCCTATGACACAAAATAATTTTAATATATTTTACTTTTTTAAATTTTACTTTAGCACCTTAGTGTAGCTTAATGTTTTGTTCTGTTTGGGGAGGTTAGCTTCATGGTATTTGATGGATAATAGGAAACAACAACGATTTGTGGACCCAACAGCCCTATATATATCAACAAATGGAAGAAAATGTTAGAAAGATTAAATGACTAAAGCCAAGTAGTCAAATCAGCTTTTTCCTTTGTTAAATTATTACAACTCTTTAGAATACATTGTATGGATTCCTGTTGTTGTCCTTTCCAAAATAAAAAAAGCAATAAATAAGACAAAAGATAAAACATGAGTGTAGCTGAGGGTTTTGTTTTGTTTTGTTTGGGAAGATTAGCTTGATGGCATGATGGGTAGCATAGCCCTGCCGTGCTTTACATTATTATGACTATTAAAAAACTTAATTAACTTTTTTTCTCCCTTAAACTATGACAAATATGTTGAATACACTGGATAGATAAATAAAAAAATATGGAAAATATATCAATGTTAAAAGTTTGACAAGACACTGAAGAAGTTTTTTTTTTAATATACTTTTTTTTAAATAATGAGATTTTATGTGGAGAAAATGACTAGACAAGATTAAAAGCAACCTTTTTATTATTTTTTATTTTCTTATTCCATGTTTACATAAAGCTGCATTAAAACTGACTTGCTATCGGATGAATTCAGATACTCGAGTGTCACCTAAAGTGCGTTTCCTGTTTCCTCTTAGTCAGAGTGCTTTGTATGCGAGTTGTCACGTTGTTTTGAAAGGAAGTAATGTCTCCTCCTCCTTCTCCTCCGCCTCCTCCTCCTCCCTCTGGGCCACAGGAAGGGCTCAGCGCAGCGTGGGTGCCCAGGGATCCACTGCCTGAGTGTGGGGAGAGCAGCGGCCGAGACCCCAGAGACATGAACCACACCAAGGGCGGCCTGGTCATCTTCACGGCCAACTCGCACCCGTCGAGCCGCGAGCTGGGCAAGAGGATAGCAGAGTGAGTATGAGAGGCATGTGTGACCTAATCCTCTCCTACAAACACAATAACAGTAACGCTGGTGTGACTGGTTATTTTACTGTAAACAACATGCTTCTGTTTGAAATGGCAGGCTGGGTGTAAGGGAATTTGTCTAAAATAACAGTCTCTGTTCCCATTGTAGTAGTTACAACAGCATACCACATCATGAAGTGTTGACAGCAGGATAAAAGAGTTAGCAAGCAGTTTAGCTAGCTGGCTAAACTTTACAAATGACTGTCTGTATTTAAAACACAATGGTGAACATTATTTTCTTTAATTGTGCTCTTAAATCTTATTTTTCCATCGGGACAATAATTTTGGAGTTTTAATATGTGGCTTTCACACAACACACATCCTGTTGGATCTAAAGCTCACTTTTATGTATTTGGCACATATGTACTTATTGTATGTATAAAGCCAACACTGGAGTAGGGTTTGGAGTTCACAAGTTGCAATATGACACTGTGAACGACGTTGCAAGTTTTTCTGTTAATGTTTATAGCACAAATAGTCTTGCTTCCCAGATCACACACTGATTTACATACTGTACCTTTAAAGGAAAACAGTGTGGGTTTGTGGAAACGGCAGACAGACTGGCGCATATAACAAAGAGAAGTCACAAACAAATTGGAAAGAACATCTGAAGTGAGGTATAATACATATTGTAATAGTAGCAAAGCACTAACTACAGTGTATGATTACTACCTCTTTTAACTTGCCTTAAAAAGGACAGACTTCTTTGAGGAAAAAAAAGCAGCATTATTTTGAAGGATAGAGCATTTCCCAAACAGCATCATCACAAAAGATAAACACCCGCTAAGCAACAAATGAAGTGGAATTTCCCAATCATTTATATAGGCATGCAAGTAAACATCACTAAATTAGACACAACAGTTTTTTAAAGTATTGTGGGTGATGTGTTGTTTACCATTAGCAGATAGCTAAAAAATGCTAAAACGCTATACCCTTTATGTATTTCTGCTTAGACCCAAGCTGTATGTGTGTATCACTCTATTTAATATGCATTTGTATAGTGTCCATAATAGCTTTAAAAAATTTGGGTTTTTTTTTTTCTTTTTTGTGTTTTTGGAGGAAGAAACAAGAAAACCCCCCCCTGGGGGGGGCCCGGGTTTACCCTTTTTCGAAAATTTCCCAAAAAAAAAATTCCCGGGGCCCCCAGGGACTTTAAGTTTTTGTAGTTCCTATAAATGGAGCAGCTAAATATTTAGCAATTTTCTAATCAGAATCAGAATGCTCTCCAACTACTCACTGACAGCACACAGATGTAGGCAGCAAATGCTGTTTACAAGCAATTAGATGGTCTATACTTTATTAATGAATATCAGGTTAAGAAGAGAGTAATGTCAATTGAATGCTACCTAATTTGCTAAAGATTTTCTGCTCTTTACAAAAATGTTTCCAGCCCTAGTGCTAAAATGCTGAAATACAAGCACTAGTGGCAATAAAGTTAATGGTTAAATGTACACTTGTTGTTAATGCAGCTTGGGTTGTCTTTAAGAAGAGCACAGTATTCACTTCTGCTTAGAAAACGCACCCTCTGTCCACCACAAGGCCAGTGTTTTTGCTGACGTTGCACCTTCAGTTGTTATTGCTGGACCATGTGATTAAATTCGTCTCAAGTCACTAGTTATTCCTGTTTAAATGAACATTTTCTAGTTTCTTGGGCCTTACTGTGTTTGTTTTATCTCCAGGCGGTTAGGGGTGGAGCTCGGCAAGGTGCAGGTTTACCAGGAGGCCAACAGAGGTGAGCTCAAATCTATTTTATCTGTTGAATAAATCGAGCCATGTCTTTCCTTTATTATAATGTTAGCAGCAGTGTTTACAGGATGTGAGAATTTTATATTAGTGCAGCTGGGGATGCCTTTCACACAATGAAGCATCATGTTAGACAAAACAAAGAGAGTAGTGTTGAAGAGCAGATAACATTTCCAGCAAGTTTCAAATAAACAGAAGAAATAGCACACATTAAAACATTACAGAAGTCATTAAAGAGTAGAATATACAGTAAAGATGAGTGTTATCATTTGTGGTAGTTTCTGTTGATGCTTCGACTTTATCTTGTGTTCGTGGGAGGCATTGGTTTGGAATGCTGGTATCTACAGTGTGTCACAGTCGGAGGGGTGGGCGGGAGTGTTTGGAGAGAGGCACAGAACAGGCTCAGATTGCTCACTAATGAAGCGGACCGGCCTCGCAGGCTTTTGTTGTGCTGCAGTGCGACTCGAACAGCTTTTGTGTGGACTTCTTCTTACCACTCAACTCCATTCTCATTGTTTGTTCCCATAGAAACGCGGGTCCAGATCCAGGAGTCGGTGCGCGGCAAAGACGTGTTCGTGATCCAGACGGTGTCCAAGTGAGCCCACACTCATAGAAGAGTTAAAAGTTGAAGTTGAAGTTCTCCCCTTAAGCACTCGTCTTTTTTTTCTGTCAGGGATGTGAACACCACCATCATGGAGATGCTGATCATGGTGTACGCCTGCAGGACGTCCTGCGCCAAGAGCATCACAGGCGTCCTGCCCTACTTCCCCTACAGCAAGCAGTGTAAGATGAGGAAGAGGGGCTCCATCGTGTCCAAGCTGATCGCCTCCATGATGTGTAAAGCTGGTGAGTGCCCAACACAAGATTAATCTTTTGGGGACTTTCACACCTGCATCACGGGGTCCGGACTTTCAGACTTTGTTGTTTGGTTCTAACCAGATCTAAAGGTGCGAAAGCTACAAAGGACCACGGTTCAGAACAATCACAGTCCGGACCAAACAGAACCAATATCTGTTTCAGACCAAATGCAGAAATTCAAAGCCAGTAAACGGATGGAGAAGAAGAGCAAACATGAGAAGGAAAAATGGTGGATAGTGTGTTACAGCTACAGGATAACACATGCCTTGTTCATTTTCTGTTAAAAAAGTAAAATGAGCCACTGAAATGCCCAGACATACCCCCTGTCATCTTGAGATCAGTAAAGTCAGTAGCTGCAGGTGTAAAAAGTGTAGTGTGAAATCAAAACTTAATACAAATACGCACACATAAATACAATAGAAAAAACTCTTTTTGTAGGTGTTGTCTCAGACTTAAAACTAATTTTACACAGTCTTGTACAAAAGTTATCGCTGGATTTTAAATCAAGATCACAACTATTTTATTTGTCCTCATCAGTCTTGTGTGTGAATGAAAACTTTACCAAGTCACAGTATGTCATAAAAATCCCTCTAACTATACGAGTTTGGACTTGGACATGTAGTGTTTGGGTTTTATAATTAGTATCTCTTTAAATGTATCATACACTGGTACAATAGTTCAAAATGAATAAAGTGAGTCCATTAAGGCAGGGCTCCACTTGTTTCATTGGTGTTTTCTGTTGTCTTTTCCCCAACTTCCTCCAAAACAGTTGCAGAGTTGTGCTGAATACAAATTTTCCGGTCTAGTTCTGGTTCTGTTCTAATCTAAATATCCTCCGGCAGGCCTGACCCACCTGATCACCATGGACCTGCATCAGAAAGAGATCCAGGGTTTCTTCAACATTCCTGTGGACAACCTGAGAGCCTCGCCCTTCCTGCTGCAGTACATCCAGGAAGAGGTCCAACACACGCCAACGTACACATGCGAAAGACTGCAACTTTTACTTTCCTTCAGACAATTCTGTTTTGTCTCTGCAGATTCCTGACTATAGAAATGCTGTGATTGTGGCCAAATCTCCCGCTTCTGCCAAAAGGTATGTCTTCAGGCTGCATCTATAGCCCCTTCTATCCTGGGATTCCAGTGTATTAGTGGTGATTTGTCCCGCCGATATACCCTCTCTGTCTGACGGTGTTGTGTTAATGGAAAACGGAATAATGCAGGAAAAAAGGCAGTTCAGAGTGAGCGTTCTGAAAAGGGCAACATTTTGTTTACTGACAGAAAAGATACCATTGTAAAAGAAGTACTTACAAGGCCCATTTTATAATTACGTGAGTTGGCTATGACTGCAGTCTGTTGGGAAGAAGAAAACTGCAGTCTGCACTGTTACATCCAAAATAAGGATCACCATTAAGTAATGTCCTTTCATTAAAAATCCCAAAATACCTTTTTAAGGCCAAGCAGTGAAGTGTTGATGTTGGAATTAAATAACGTGTGATGGTAAAAATAATAGTCTAATATGAGCCATGTCGATCTTGATTATGTTCACAACAATATCATATTAATTATATTTAAGGTAATTAATTTCCTTCAGTTAGGGATGATATAGAAGTTTGTTCAGATGCATGTTGTTGTTCTTCTCTGCGTCACCTCCAGGTGGAGCCATTGTTAGAAACGCTCACTTTGTCTAACCAGTGTTGAAGAGAGAAATGCAACACATACTGAATTAATTTTAAGCATCCTGACTGTGAACCACTTATAAAGCTGAACTAAACAGCAAATTTCAGCCGTTGTGATTATCAAAATTCATTACATTTGTGAAAAAGGAAAGGTAAAATGACAGTTGTAGTGATTTGTCAGAATTAAAACATGAATTGTACTTAACCTAAACTTAAGAGAAATAATCAGTATTAAATAAAATGAGCCTTTAAATATACTTATATAAGGTTGGTTTATTTAAGGAATAGTCACTTAATGGGTGTTTCACTCCAACAGAATGGTCATAAGTAAAACTAGTAAATTACATTGAATTAATAATATTAATAGATGGACTTCTGTTCTGAGCTCAGAATTCAGCCCATACCATACAAGTCCTCTTTCAACTCTTTTATTATGTTCTCTGTTAGGTGACTGAATGGAAATACAAGCATTACTTTTATATTTTTTCACATTTTACAGATATATTTATTGGTATTTGTTAATCTGTTATTGGCATGTTATTGTTTTGTTACGCCTGATGTGATTTCACTTCCAGAAATGTCATATGACTAGCTAGTGTCATTGAGCATGTGATTGGCCAAGGTTTTCTATTCCTGAATAGAAGTTCTCATCTATTAAAATTACTTATAATAAACCGTAGGAAGCATCCTAAAGCCTGTTTTTTCACAAATTATTGCATTTACAATATACTATTTGAGTTTTAAACCATCTCCCAACTAAAATAAAAAAGATCAAGCACAGTCTGTTCAATAAGGAGTATTAAAAGGCAGTATATTTGTCTCTTGTGGTCTTCAGGGCGCAGTCCTTCGCCGAGCGCCTGCGTTTGGGAATCGCAGTGATCCACGGTGAAGCTCAGGACGCCGAGTCGGACCAGGTGGACGGCCGACACTCTCCGCCCACCGTCAAGACCACCGGCGCCATCCACCCCAGCATGGAGATCCCACGTAATACACCACAAACACACACAAAGTTAAAGACGAAGCCGTTGAGAACTGTGTCCCGTCTCACCGTGTCCCGTCTGTTCCAGTGTTGATCCCCAAAGAGAAGCCGCCCATCACGGTGGTGGGAGACGTGGGAGGACGCATCGCCATCATAGTGGCAAGACAAGATCAACACAGGCTGAGAGAACTCTGACTAACGAACGGCATGAGAAATGACTAACCCTCAGGTGTGTTTGTGCCGCAGGACGACATCATCGACGACGTGGACAGTTTTGTGGCCGCGGCCGAGACGCTGAAGGAGAGAGGGGCCTACAAGATCTTCGTCATGGCAACCCACGGCCTTCTGTCCTCGGAAGCGCCGCGGTTCATCGAGGAGTCGGCCATCGATGAGGTGAGTGTGAGGCGACGGAATGGGGATCATGAAAGTTGTTGGTTCAGACCACATAGTTGATTATTGATCTGACAAAGAGGCTGGTCGTGGTCCAGTTGAAGCACATTTGACCACACTTAAGACTTGGTTTGTTTGGTCATTTTAAAACTGTATTTGAAGTTTACGTCAATAGTATTTGTGTAATTACATGACTGTGTGGTTTGTTATTTGTCTCAGCTTAAATGACAAAAAGTAATTGTCCACCCTACTTCAAAGAATGTGGAACTTGATATTAACTTTGCTGCATGTGTTTCACAGCAGCCTCATCAAGACATCTGGACACAAACCCGTGTCCTTGATTGCCCTGATCTTGTGCAATCACTACTGCTCTAGAACAATGTGGAATAAATACTTTCCTAAAATAATTCCAGATTGTCCAGCTCTACAGTCATATTGTTATTTTCAAAATCAACATTTGCAAGATCTCAAAGAACTGCTTGATTTACAATAATACTTGAAACAGGTACTTAACATGTGTAATGTTTTCCTAAAATCAAATATTTACAGCAACTGCAGGTCGGCAGATGGTGTACCACAGGGGTGTCAAACATACGGCATGTGGGCCAAAACCGGCCCGCCAGAGGGTACTTCCGGATTTTGGAAAATAACAGAATACATTAACTGCCATTTTAAATTAACTGCTATTTTTAATTTGTCCACTAATGGTCTCACTGTTTTAGTAAGAGTAGTAGCAGCAATGTGCCATCTCGTTCAATTAATGACAATTTTGCTTTATTCTTTTGCTGTTGACACCCTCAGTACCCAAAATGTCAAAAAATGAGAAAATTATTAGCAGTGAAAGTTTGCTTCCTTATTCCTGGCAAAATAGCATTAGCATCAAAGCCATATTGTGAGGGAGAGTGTGTGAAAACATACATGCTAAAGGCTGCAGAAATTATGTGCCAGTGCCTTATTATGTTACTATTTTACTGGCTTCAGATCAAAGTGGCACTAACTAAAATGAGTTTGACACCCCCGGGGTACCACAAAATAATGGACCTTACCGTGACTGTTCTTTTCTGTTCCCAGAATCCTCAGTGCAATAACTCACGGTGTCTTTGTAGGTGGTCGTGACCAACACGATCCCCCACGAGCTGCAGAAACTCCAGTGTCCAAAGATCAAGACGGTGGACATCAGTATGATCCTGTCCGAGGCCATCCGCCGCATCCACAACGGAGAGTCCATGTCGTACCTGTTCCGCAACATCGGCGTGGACGACTGAGCGGCTGGTCTCTGGAACTCACACTTACCGACCTCCTCCTCCAACACCGTACACCAAACCACTCGTGTTATCACTCGCATCGCACCATAGTAACGCTAACCCTCTCTCCGACGACTGAAACACTTGTGCACTTAAAGCAGGTAGCCCTAGTTTGTAGAGCTGTTGGCCAAAAGGGTAATTCCTTCAAAGTAAAAGCCAATGACTGCCCTGTTTGTACTCTCTTACCTCTGTTTTCCATAGAACTAACAGCTTTGTAATTCATCTCGAATGTCGTCTTATCTCATCGGTGAAGTTGTACTGCAGTGTGCCAGTGCCTTTGACATGTATGACTCAGAACACGCCGCGACTATTTCACAAACATGTCCGTCACATTTAACGCAGCATCAAGCTAATTACATCACTCGGTGCATGTTTATGTTTCTTTGTTTTAAGAGTTAGTTCTGTATTTTGTAAATGGAGTTTTACTATTGAATATTTGTTAGTGTCCTACCACTGGAGAAGCAGACAGGAGTGCTGACACAGGGACTAAACCATGTAGGAAATGGGGCCAATAAAAAATGGATTTCAGGTCTAAAACACCAAAATATATTTATGGTTAATTTTGAGTCGATGTATCTTGCTGAAAGACTGCCGATATTTTGGTTCACGGTCACATACAAATCCTTGTACAAATGAATCAGAAGTTGTGGGCTAAATCAAAATGGCCGCCATATGAAAATGGATATAGCATGAATAGAACAGATTTTATTTTATCAAAGGGAGTCTTGTTTTCGTTTGCCGTATAACTGGCTATACATAATGCCTTCTTGCTGCTCCTGTCTGCTTCTCCAGGAGCCCAATTACTTGATGAAAAAATGACTATTCATAAGTAGCTCATTTCAACACATTTACAAAATACCCAACTATCCCTTTAGGTTCGGTTCCAAGTCTTTATTTATGTGTCGTATTATTAAATGTGTTGCTTATATTTGGGGATAGTGTAGTCCTACGAGTTAGCCATACGTCTTTGTGGTTGCCATAGCGCTTAGCTGCTCAAATATAGCTTTTGCTAAAGCTAAACTGGAATTCACATGAACCATTTTCTCATATCTGTTTCATTTTTGCCACCGTTGATAATGTGCCATCGTTAGTGAGAGGCCATGTTCTCTGGAAACCCAATTATAAACACGTCTACCTATCCACGTTACTGCACTTAAGAACGATTTGGTGAATTCATCCTTGATTATTATTGGTCTCTGAGTAAAATCTGTTGAAAGAATTCAACATTTTTTTTTTTTTGACTGACAATATTTGACTGAAGCAGGTCTTTGTCACTGTATCAGGTGTCCCAAATGTTTTGTATTTATTTTCAAGCACTGAATATGAGTAATAAAGACCAATGACGCTCTAGAGAACATTGTTTTTTCGACTCACTTTTTACAAAGAGGTTTTAAATGTGGTGAGAACAGAAACGGTACACTCCTGAACAGTTTCATTCATTTATTTATTAATTCTGACAGATTGCTCGAGACAAACATGGTGGCATCAGCAGAAGGAGGGGTTCTAAGGGACATTGGGTCGTGATAAGGATTGTCCTGCTCCTTTCCCCTTTTCATGTAGCATAACACCTCAATTATTTCATATATAAATGAGTTGAATTAAGTGAAATTGTTGAAAAACCTACTAAATGTGGGACAAAACGGAACAATATCAACAGAAAATGGATGCTCTCCCTTGTTTTATTACTGTTACCATAAACTAGAACAAGGCACTAAACCCATTACAGGAGCCATCAGCGACGATTCCAATCATTCACAAAAAAAACCCCAAAACTGCATACTTTTAGAATACTTAAAGCGTAAGGAGTGATGACAAAACATTGAACATATTTAGAACACCTTCAGAGCAATGGCTTATTAGTCAGACTTTCAATCTGTTAACGATCCACAATCCCCTCCGTGTGATGTGGCTGAGACGAGAAGACTTTTGAAGAAGGGTTTTGCAGCAAGATCAAGAAAGATTTTGGAACAAGGCAACATTAATTTACACGGTGATAAAATGAGGATTCTACAGCTTGTTATTGATGGAAATAGGATTGGGTTCAAGTGAGTTTTTATTATGGCTCATTATTGTTCCTTCTTCTTTAGCGCAACATTCGATCCCACGCTGTAAACCTTTACTTTTGCACCTCTTTTTGATCTAACTTTGTCCCAATACTGATGGTCAACATATTCACAATTCCTTAATATTAAAATAAAAAATTAAATAAATAAAAATGGCTCTGGTTAAGCTGCGTTTCTGTGATTGGTTAAATATTCAACCCCTAAATTTTTCTTAGTTTTATTTATATGATAGTCAGTGTAAAGGCATTCAGGCATTACCACATTTTCAATCTATTTTTCATGAATAAAATCTCTCTCTAATACTGTCTATCAAATCGTCATGGCCCCTAATTTAAGATGAGACTAATATGATCATATTAAAGCAGACAGAAAAACACTTATTTACAAAAGGAACACTATTTTGTTCCTGGATATGAGCGATGAGTAAGTACAAGCCCAAAGCAAAGTTATTGAGCAATAAAAAATATATTGCATTGGGATTTCTTCAGAGGGGTCAGAGGTCAAAAACTAAAACTGGTTTGGATTTAGATGCAGTTTAAAAGTGCAGTGTGTAAAAATGTTACACTTGAACATAATAGCTATCTTTTCAATAACACTCACTGCATTTGTCTATCATGAAAGATAGACATTTACACTTGAAAAAACTCACTGTAACGACAAATTAGTTTCATTACTTCCTGGTTCTACAACTGCCCAGAGTGGACAAACTAAGTACTGCCTTGGTGGAAGTGCATTCATGTTTACTTTCTTTTTTTTTTATAATTTTGAATAATTACTTAGAATGATTTTATTTCTACATTTATTTGACCTTTGTCCCTGCAAGGCTTCCGTAGACACTCAAAAAGGAGGGATTATGCAATGTTCTGTTTCCACTAAATACACACTGCGCCTTTAAACGTGTCTGTTTTAAGTGATTGGATATATTTCACCGTAGTCACTTGAAGTCTAATCAGAGCTCGCCAGCAAGCCGTTCCAACTCATAAACACACTCTGATGATAAACAGCAGCAGAAATACACAAATTCTGTTTCTAAATCTCAGTGCACTGCCCTACTGTGCACTGTTTCAACATGCAAATATGATATGCCTATTACAAATCAAACTGCCCTGACATTATTAAAATCATACTGCACAGTTTAAACCTGCTTCACAAACTTGACACACCTGGAAGAAGAAACGCTTGAAAAACTGCTCCATAAAATCCTGTAACATTAAAAGACCCACACAACACTTTTGGTTGATTCCCATATTTGTACGAACACTAACTTAGGTTTATTTGCTAAAGTCGTTATACTGCCACTGGGACTTTCTACTGCAGCTAATGTGAGTTGTGTGTTTACATGCACATACAAACCTAGTTTACCCTTGTTTAGCGTGTAGCGGTGCAGACATTTTGGTTTTGAGAATCTAGACACTTCTTTAAGATTAGCATTATCGTCAGTTTATTGTACTTTATCATCTTTATGTTGTTTACAAATCATTCAATTTTAGGGTCATCCAGATGCTAGTATATATGGTGTCTGAGGCTATTTATACAGAATGGATTCCCACTGAAGTGTATTTCTGTTTGCTTAAAATCTATTCTATATGGTACTGAAAATCTAAAAAAAAATTAATCTTATTTTATATTTTTTATGTTTTAATGCCTTTTTGTCATTAGAACCCGATTTTTTTTTAAACAGAAAAAAACTAAATATGCACATATGCATTTTTTATTTTATTTTTTTAAATGAGGCGCTTTTTCTTTTTTTAAATAATATTTTCAATGAGTAGGCTATAATACATTTTAAGCAAACAGTACTCTGCAGTGAGTAATGTACAATTGGTATAAAGAGTCTCTGATACTGCTGAGTACTATATACATTTTTGAGTAATAAATTATATATAAACATAACATGTGCAAAGTCAATTTATGTCTCTTTTGTTATTACACTCAAAAAGGTTGTTATTAGTTGTAAATTTGTAATTTTGTTACTGGTCACTTGCTGTTGCTCTACAACAGTGCGCAGAAGATGGACCATTTTGTTCTATATAGCACTCACCCTCCAACAGATTTTTCCTATTAATGACCTGACCCTTTCTCTCTCAGTTTAAAGTTTTGTAACCCACTGTTGACTAAACCTACTCCATGAATCTTGTTAATTAAACGCTGTCTGATGCTCCTGTGCATGTAAACACAAAACTACTGTAGTAAACACATACTGTATATACACCATAGAAGCACAAGTCACACCCTGTTTGCCATTGATGTTAACAAAGAGATGAAATCTGCCCAATACTGACGTGTTCTACTCCCAACTATCCACCTAAATGCTTTTTAAACACACGTATAGAATATGTACAAACAATATGCCACCATGTTTCAAATACACTTACCACTCATTGCTTAAGTTTAGGCTGGATACAAACCTGGATTTTGTTCATTGTTGTTGGCCAGTTTCGGTAGACAGAGAGAGTCAGGACTTGTCGGCCATTTTATCGAATAGTCTGTTCACAAAAACGTACGGCAACAACAATCCCATGGCCACAGTCCTTTCCTCTCCGCTCTGTCGCTCTATAAAGCACTTTGTGATGTTCCGGTTTTATTAGTCGCGCTTTTGAAAATGGAATCAACAGTAGAATCCCTGTAACATGCCGAGGAGAAAACGTGGAAAAAAAACAAACAAGCTAAACATGATTCGAGTCTGTTTCTGATTTGCCAGGAAGACGCACAAGTGGGACTGTGGGTATTACAGGAGGTGCATTGTGGAGCTCTAAGGTATTTGCAGAATTCACATGACAGTATAGAAGTATATTTGTAGACGTGTTGTTGTCCGTTCCCAGCTCGCTATAGGATCGGTGCAGCAGATAATCTAAAGAAAAGGCAGAGTTCCTCGGTCTCAAACCAGAGGCCGGTCTTAGCAGCAGCAGCGGCGGCCGTCTACGAGGCTTTGGGCGTCTTCAGGGCATCCACTTTGGTCTCCAAGTCGCTTATCTGAGGAAACAGCAGCAGGAAATGGTTTACGCTGCTGTATTTTTAGTATGAGTCTTATAAATAGATGGTGCATTCCTATCTCAGGGACAAGAATGTTGGGCTGGAGAATGTACAGTTAACGCAGGTCTGAAGAGACAGACTCGAGGGGAAGATGGCCGACAAATGGCAGTCGCTGTGTCTAGACAGTGTTAATGTTAATCAATGCAAGCTGCTCTTAGTAAACTGTGTAAAATGTGTCTGAGACTAAGTGTTCTGAGGCTGGCATGTGACAGAAGCAGAGCTGGTTTGAACAAAGTATTTGTATACAGTCTGTAATATCAGTATTTTTTTTCATATTAATGTAAATTACCAAGGTATACATAAAGTGAACTTACTTAAATGAAGTCAAGCCCTATGATAGCCTCATGAATGAATGAATGAATAAAAAATGCCTTAATTTCACAACAAAAATACTACTATGAACCTTTCCTATTGTTTGTATTTAATACATCTGCTGTTGGACAGTATTGGAAGACAATGTCAAATTTGTCATTAAAAATAATTAGATAATAATAATTATATTCAAATCTATCCCTAAAAAAAGTACACTCTTTAATTTTTTTAATTTCCTTGAACTTTTACAAATCCCTTTGTAGCAAAGCAAACACATACAAAATAGCCTTTGTTTAGTGGCCATCTTGGTTTATCTGTCAGAGGCTAGTGACTGCACTGAAACATGAGCTGACATAAAGCAGCTGCTAATCTTATCCTTATATACATATTTCTAAAGTGCATACTAAGTTAATTTAAATATATAAATTGATCATTTCTATAAAGCTCACCTTCTCCTGCAGGTTGTCCGTCTCCTCTTTGTGTGTCGCCTGGCTTTGCTCTTGCAGTTGGTGCTGCTCTGTCTCCTTCTTCTGATACTCCGCCTCCCTACAACACACAAATACATCATTGACATGTCTTACCGTCTTTTACCATCAAACTGTTACTCCTTCTCTTACTTCTGCTGGTATTCTTTGATCAGTCTCTTGGCTTTGCTGTATTTACGCTCTAAGGTTTGGTACTGAGCCTGGGTTTCCTTTAAGTGTTCATCTACAGCCTGTCAGTCAAAAAAAGAGCAGTTTCAGTCATTTATTCAGACATATTAAGACTTAAAAGCTTGATTTGTGTTACCTTGCAAAGAGACTGTGCCTCCATCCAGTAGCCCTCCAGTTTCTCCATCCGCTCTTTACTGTCCCTGATGCTTTGCTCCAACTGAGCGCGCTCCATCCGCCAACGCAGCCTGTCCTGCTCGGCGTGAGCCAGCTGGAGGTGAGAGGGTCGAGTGAGAACAGAGGTCAGTCTGCTAGCGTACGTTCAGAAGAAGCTGGATTCTGTGCTAGGTGTAAATGCTACATAAAGGAGATAAGGTTAAATGGGCTCACCTTCCTCTTGAGCAGCTGGACCTCAGCCTGTGTGACGGCATGTTTGATCTGGAGCTACAGACACAAAGAAACATCAGATTTAAAGGTTAACACAGAAGTACAACAACAAGTCAAAACAGTGTCACTCTAAAGGCTCCAGTAACAAATGAATAACTTCATTTACAAAAGAGCTTCTTTATATGGATTTTTAAATGGGTTATAACTTTGTTTATCATATATAAATATCAATTAAATGTATGAATAGTTTATGAAGTGATGTAAAACGGTTAATGGTTATAAAAATAATGTAGTAATAACTCTGCCTGTCTGATTTTAAGTAATGGAATGTATATTGAAGAAGGAACAGATCATCTTGGTAAGATTTTTTACTGTTAGAAGATCTAAAAGGCTTATATGATTTATAATTGATTGTGTAACCTACCTTCAAACCACGTTTTCAACAAAGTATAATGCTGTAAAGGTGCCCTAATATCAAATGGTTATACTTAATACGATTTCATACAAAGTCTTCAGATAGTTCCATTGATGTTTCACAGGGATCAATCTTTGGACCAATTTTAATGTCACTTGTATGTACACTATCAGCCTAAAACCCCCCCCAAAAAAAGTTTTTGACACTTTATAGTTATCTTTATTTGGCAATCATCCATCTTTAGTGCATTTAACCATCTCGACTGAAACCTATGTCTGTGGGAACAAAAATATTGCAACCTTTGCGAACGAATTGAAACGTTGTGTTTTGATATGCCTTTATAACTTTATTATCATGTTTTCCCTGCAACAGTGGTGTTATGCTAGCCTGGCCAGCCATCGTGCTTCTTTAATCTATACAAAAAATAAGTCGAATCTCTGTGGATTCAATTTGGATTTGAAGAAAGTGGTGGACACCGAAGAAAATGCCTGTGGACACCACTGGAGATAGGTAAAACCAATCAGAGAAAGATAGCATTGCATATATAGCTATTAAAAAAAAAAGTAAACTAAAATGAGATCTTAATAGTTTTGTTAAATACATCTAAAACTAAAAATGTCAAATGTCGGTATTTTTTCCACACCTCTTTAAATTTGTGGGCCAGTTTCTCGGGGTCCACTTCCACAGGAGACAGGGAGTCCTGGTGCTCGGCCAGGTCGAACACTTCGATGGAGTTGGGAAACATTGGGCTCATCTCCTCTTCTTCATCTGTAGCATACTCGCCTGTCTACGCAACAACACCACAAAACTTTAGATTAGCTTACATCGCAGCATAAATCTTACACAATACAGAGGCTTGGACACTGCCAACACCAGGTCAGACCAAATTATAGCGAGATTTGTTCCTGTAACATGAGGAGCTAGTATGATTCTGGCTTCATAGTGAGTCAACACCGAGCGGCTGGATGATTGAATTCAGATTAAAGGGAACAAATGGCAGGGAGCCCAAAAGAAGCCCACAAAGTAAGGATGAGATTACAGATGAAGTGATAGAGACGAGCTATTGCCGTTTGTCTGGCAGCACGAGGCCAACCCGCTGAAACTGGATGCAGCCGGTGTCTTTAAACGTCTCCTGCTAAAAGGCTTTGCAAGATCAATAACTGGCTGCTAATCATTCGCCTTTAGGTTCTCCTCGGCACTACAAAGCAAATTAGCTTCACATTAACTCCTGTCCTCGATGTCTCTGAGTTGACAGCAACACACCGCTGACAAAAAACGCATTTCTTTGTGGTATCGGGGCTAGACTCTCGTTACAGCTTTCTCCGACCCACTCCTTTTATCATTAGTCTACGTGTGTTTGAATGGTGTTGTGGACTTTAATATCTCTTAGTGGCTGACGTCTTTTGATGCTGCAAATGGTGTTCAGAGATTTCAAACATTATATTTCAGGATAGGAAAGCTATAAAAAACGCCATACCTGATATATTTTAGTTCTGTGGTTTCTTGACATCACATAGAAAACCAAATGACTTAAAAATACCATCTTGTTAAAATATGTATCCTACCAGAGCTGATCACAACAAGACAAATTCACATGACGACTTAAATACAAAAGTTCTTTATGGAGGAGTAAGAGTTCAGTGTCAGTTTGCAGCAGCAGTTGTGTTCTTTACTCTTTTAGCAGATATACATCCTACTAAGTTACAAAGTGTGGCTTTAAATGAACAGGATATAAACACAATGTTGAAATGTTTGGATTCAAATTCATAATCAGTAAGAGTAACAGGAAATATGCAGCTTTTTCGAATTAATATTTCATATAAATGAGTAAATCAGCTTTAACATTATATTCATTAAATTTATTACATTGTGCCAATTTCCTATAATTCGGGGACCTAATATTTGAGGCAAAAGGTTCTGCTTGTGTTTAATGCAGTGTACATGATACATACAATGTTTAAATGAAGCGAGAGCTGTACGATGCTGAGAAATAGCTGCTGGTAACAAACACACTTTGACATCGGGGCAAAAAGTATGTTTGAATATGACATTTATCACAAAAACAATGGGTCATTTATTTCATTTTTTTCCTTTTCATTTCTCATTTTCACTTGGGTGAAGATTATCTAACGTCCACTTAGCTGACCACAGTGTTTAGCCCCTCCTTCTCTAAAGCGTACCACAAAGCCACACTTAGGACCCCTCTTGATAATGCAATAACGCAAAACCAGTCCGGGCCTACACTGTACTGCTCCAGGAGAAACGCGGCTTGATATGACAGGATGCTTGACCAATTAATTATTAATCAGAGAACGTGAACCACAGTGTGAAATTTAAAAAAATAATTACATTTTTTGTCCTGTTAGTGTGAAGTAAAAGGTAATGTGGAGAGGCACCTGTTTACTTACCTCAACACTGGTCTCATATTCATTAAAGTTAATGTGGTAAACGTGGTAAATCTTATTAGCAAATCATTTTCAACAGAATGATTTGTCAAAGTGTATAATTTATAACAACAAAGAACATCCCTTCAGCCTTTTTAGTTGGAAACAGTTGTTGATGTATTATGGCATACCTACTACCTTTTTTGACCACAAGGGGGAGAAAATGGACTATATACTTGCTTCATTAAATAGAACATTATTGTCATGTAATCAAACACAAATCTTGGAGTCTAATCTTTTCCTTTCTCAGTTCAACACATGGTTCCGTTGTGTCTCTACCTCATCGTCCTCGTCCATGTACTGCTTGTATCTCTGCTCCATCATCTCCCGCTGCCACCTCTCCTGCTCCAGAGTCTGCTGGATCAGCTGAGCCACTTCGCTCTGCTCGCCCGGCTTCTCTCGCCCGATCACAAACCTGCAAAACATTCATTTGCCGCCGCTGTAATAATCACGGCAAACATTCAGCCGCTCCAAACACACACATTGTGACACAGCAAACCGGACCACCCGTGGTGACATTACAAACCGCAAACTTCAAACTGTTACCCGTGCACCAAACACAAAAGCCACTCCTCACAAACCTCTGTATCTGAGCACAACACCAATATAAAACCTGAAGGAATACACAGCTCATCACAAAACTGCTTTTATGTATGTGGAACATGTCTGAGGTCAAGTCAAAGTGTGTGTTTGACATACTTGACGATTCCAGATGTGTTGCGGAGAACAGAAGCAGCAAAGGCCTGGGTAACACCGACCAGGCTGGTCCCGTCGACCTCCACGATCAAGTCATTCACCTGGATCCTAAACACACACAAACAAAAAAGACATACAGTTTATGTGACAAAAAGACTCCGAAAACACAATATACTTCGAGAGAAACATTTGTCAAGGTTTATTTATTTGACATTTTGATAAACACTTGCAGCACACTGTCGCACAAGTAGATAAGTAACAAACACCACCTAAACCACTGGTTGTTTTTACTGAAATCTACAGTCCTCAGAAGACAGCTCCTCTGTTTAATATATCCTTTAGTCTTAGAGAAGAGTTTTCTCCAGATTCTCTCAATCTTTTGATGCTAACATATCTTTAACAAGTCTTTGCAATTTAAATTTTATTCTGAAATTGTTCCAGCCTTTTTTTCTTTCTAAAATGCTCCTTTTTATATTTAGTCTTAAACCTGATTTTTTTAACACCACTTCCAGCCTTTTGTTGCCCCTGTTTCAACTTTAGTAAGAATATGTACGAAAAATAATGTTCTTCTGTGATTAAGTATGATTTTATGAGATTTATACATCATTGCATACTGCATTTATTTACATTTTACACGTCCCAACATTTTTAGAAATGGGTTTGTATTAACGTTGGTATTATTAACGTTTTTTTGTTTTTTTTTAGGTATGTTTGGTGGTATAACAGTTAGGGGGTACAGAAAAATCCATTCCTTGAATTTGCACATTAGCCATTTATCTGTATTATATGTAAAAGTGTTTCTTAGCTTAGAGCTGTTAGCACTTAAAAAATTAAAAATTAAAACTATAATATGTGATATATTATCTTAGATTAGTGTCAAAATTCCCACTTTTCTCTTCTTCACAGTTTTATTGGTTTATGGCTCAGTAGCGAGAAGATAAATCCACAAGGCTTTTTTGCAGATTTTTAAAGCATAACTGCATTAAAACATATTTTAAAAAAACCAAAACCCTATAAATATTAACTGTGCCTAAATACATACACAATATGTGAATGTAATGGACATAAATGATGTGTAAACAGGCGGTAACTGGTCAGGTACCTGCCGTCTCTCTGCGCCGCTCCGCCCTCCGTCACCGTCTTTACAAAGATACCCAGTTTCTCCAGTCCCATATCGGCTCCTGCACCCATCCCGATGATACTGATGCCCAGGCCGTCACTGTCTGAGAGAAACAAACGTCCGAAATGTCACAATGAAACAAGAAAACAGAAAAGCAAGGAAACAGATGACAAATGACACATTTTTGGTTTTACACATAAAATATCTTATTAATCGATTTGAAATTGTTTGTTTTTAAATAGAAATCGGGATGTGGACATTCATTCCTAATTTACTTTTGTATAAGTCATGGTCCAGAAGGCATGTAAATTAAATTGTGACTGTGGCCATTTAATTTAGCTGAAATAGCTTCAGCTTGTTTTATCACAGGACAATAACCCACTTGTGTTATGAAGACAACTCAGAGAGACGTTTTTCCTGAGAGAAAGGTGCAGGGAAATGAATGAATGAATGAAATGAATCAGTTTTTCATCAGTGAATTAAAACACAAAAGAATGATCTATATAACAGGTTAAGTTTGTAATTTGTTTCTCAAAATAGTGTTAGTAATGCAGTTATTCTGTAGCGCTGAGAGCAGCCATCACACTTTGTCGTCAACTCAAAGCCATTATGTTCAGAATTACTAGCAGCTAATTAGGCTAATCCGCGCTGAGTTTAATCCTATAAAGGGATAATGGAGTTGTTAGTAGACAGTGTGTGACCGCTAGCAGCACTCAGTCAGTAACGGCATGCACGTGTGTGGAGTTACATAAGAGCTTTGACTCCCAGTGTGTGTGTGTGTTTTTTTTTACCTTTCTCCAGCTCCACTGGAAACAGGTCGAGCTTCTCTACTCGTTTCTCCAGCTCGTACTCCGCCGAGGCCGCCATGGGGTCCACGTCATCGTTACGCCTGTCGTAGTCTTCGTTTGAGTAGGTAGTAAAAACCTACACACGGGTCAAAGAGCAAAGATCGGAGGTCAGAAATGTGATTCTTTCGCTCAGTTTGAAAACTTTTCAAATAGGCCTGCACAATATATCGCAAATATATCGTTATCACAATATCATCAAAAGCAACATTTGTATTGCAAAGAAGTTCTTTTTATCGCAATAATGTTACGGTCTTCAGTCTGACAGACATTTACTATTTGCCTAAAAATCACTGTACAAACAAAGTCTTAACTCAAACTGTGGTGCAGCCAAATAAAATAAAATAAAAATCCAGGTTTACATTTACTCTAGACCTGTTTAGTCTGGATTTAGTGCTGGTTCAGTCTTTAATATTGATTTAACCCCTTCTTCGACAAGTAGAAGTCAGTCCAGAGCCTTGTATTTCTTTATATATTCAATTATATTCTCAAAGACTATTCAAATATATTGCATGTTTTTCTAATATCGTGCAGCCCTAATAAATGGCAATGTACTCACAAAATCATTTACAAGATTTATAAAAGCTTTAACTTGTTAATTAGAACAATATATTGGTAAAAACAACAACAAATATTTCCAACACTAATGTGAAATATTGTACTGGCAATGTGACTCCCAATAAATCACAAATAATTGTCAAACCAACAAAAACTTCAAACTATGCTGCGAACAAATTAAAAATTAAAATGTCCTGCAGGATTTCAAAATTTAGGCCTGGTTTGCTCTTAGTCTTTTAGTCCTAGTATTTGATCATAAAATTTAAGAAATGGCACTTTGCACTATATATTGAAACGGGCATTTAAACATCACAGATATCGTTATCGTGATAGTCAACATACTTATTGCATATCGCATGCTAACTATTGGTTTTGACATTAGTTATTTTACCATAAGTGTAAATGTCTATTTTATGTCAGTTCAAACTGCTCAGAGCATGTTAATATTTTAATAACAATAAATCTTTAATGTATGTGGCACTATGTATTGCTAGTACAGTAACTATTATAGGCTTCTAACCTCCTATTATATGAATTATGTACTGTATCTCAGTAATTATGTATGTGGAATGTATGAAGAAACACCACAACAATGCAAGCTTCGAGGTTGTAACAGTAATAGTGACAATTGTGTACACCATATAATCTTCTCTTTTTTTTGGTACAACTAACAATGACAGTATTGTGCTCACTTCCTATTTTTATGCCAAAGTAGTTAATGGGTACAGTTCTAAATCACTGTCCCTGTAGTGAGAGGCCCTAAATCTCTTCTGGGGAATACACTGCAGATTAAATAAGAAGCGATGCTTGAGAAGTCCGTCTATAAATACATCAGCAGCATGTAACTTTCTTTCATGTTGGACTATGGAACACGGTGCATTAATAAATCATAGTGCCTCACGATCCATCTCCCACCTTTCTCCCACTCTCCTTCACACCCCTCCCCCTTCTGGGAAAAAAAAAAGAAAAAAAAAAAGGTCAGCAGCATCTGTCCCCAGTGACCATCTCTGCGGTCACATGGTTTCGGTTTCCATGGCAACCGCAGGCTTGCCCAGTGTGAGTTTGGCACTGGTTCTGCTTTGCACTGGTTTCTGTCTCTCTCTTTGTCTGGTGGAGTGTGATACATATAGAGCGCCAGACGGCGTGAGAGGCCTTTATTATTTTTTATGTGTAGGTGGTGCCGCTAACTGTATTATTTACATTGTTCTGTATCTGCAAGGCTCACACACATACACTTATTCTGGCACTAACAGAGGCATGATTGTTAAACAGCTTCCTGTTGTAGCGTTTCCTTCCTGTTGAGTAACTTTAAAGCAGTTCAAGTGCATGCATGAGCCTTCAGATATATCAGCGTAGCTTGAACATTACTACATCCAATCTCCTACATCTCCTACTCAATATTATAGCTCATTATTTGTACAGAGGTTTGCAGAAAGCTTACTTTTATAAATAAACGTGAAAATGTAAACAGGGTAAAACTCATTTTGGTTGACAGTGGATAATGGCATTATGCAAATTCAATTTCAATTTTGGCTCCCAATGATCACAAAACCTATGTAATTGAGAAAAAACTACTATTTATTACTTGTTTTTATTTATTACTTGTTACTTGTTTTCTACGAGATTGTGAAAGTGCATTACGTTGTTGATTTTATTTATTTATCTTAATTATTATCTATTTTTCTATTCTATTGTCTATTTTTTTTAGCTATTTACATGTTTGAAGATATTATTTATTTTAAGGAGAATTCACTGTTTTGTTCAATAAATCAAACATATTTCGAAAGTCAATGAGTAATCATGTAAAATAACTGTGATTTTCAATGTTTCCATAATCGAGCAGCCCTAATGCAAATTATTGATTTAATGACAACCTTGATGAGCTATCTCCGAGACAATGTGTGTTTTTCTCTGAAGGCCGTGTTAATTTACAACCAATCACACATTCCAAACCCATTTCAGCACACAGCTACGATATGGGAAAGGGATATCATGCTTTTACAGTGTAACCATCAGAATACCTAGACTCAAATATCTACTAAAAGTGACAACAATAAATAAATATCTAATAAAAATCTACTAAAAGTGAAAAGTAGAGTAAAAGTATAAAAGTACACCAAAAATGATAAACAATTAAGATATTTTACCTAAAAACATGAGAACAGAAGCAATGAATAAGTAATGAATAATAAATGAGTAATGAAATAGCCACACCTCACTAGTTTAACATTGGTCAACATTGTCCATCAGGCCTAAGCTGAAGGGATCCCAAGACTTACATGAAACATTAAGACAAGATCTAGCCTGGCCTGCCTTCTCCCATTGACCACAGTTTCCACCAAGTTCAATCCTACCTGATCAATTATATCTGTTACTGTATAACTAAACTGGGGCAGGCTTTAAGCATCGCTCTGTTATTCTGATGGTTGTACGTTGGTTGGTCCTTGCTAATCTTGGTACTGCCCCCTGAATTCTGATTGATTGTATGTGTATTTATTACTCCTCCTAGATATCACACTCAAACCTAGAGGAACCAGACTAATTCTTTGTATAGATGGAGTACAGTATAGGTTGATGTATAGATTCTCCAGGTCTATCTTTAGCTTCTAATGCGCATCACTTCTGAACGACAGAAAACAATGGCCCTTTGCCCATTTCACATACTGCTATGTGGCATCTAAAATGAACCTTTTTCTGGAATTTCAATTATATTCACATTAGCTTTGTGTATTTGCCAATATAAGAATAGCAATTGTTATGTGCCCCCACATTACATCTCGACTGAAGTCATCACATCACTGCAAATGTCACATTCCAGGACTGTTTCTTGACAATTCAGGACAGCAGTTCTCACAAACAGTCATGTTATTTAGTTATTTATGACAGATCCAGTTTTACACAACCTTTTCTTACACACGGCTTCAGTGTAGCCATCACCTAGTCACTTAGTCCATTTCTGCTTTAGTTTGACTGCACAGACTACAGGAGCCTCAGAGGGCCAAAACTCAAAGTTCAAATTTCCGGTGGGCTTTCACAAAGAGCATAAACTTGATTTTGTATAATTTCCAGTTTTAATGTGCACCAAACAGATAGAGTCTTGAAAAGTGTGTGTTGGCTAAAACAAGGCCATTTTTTAGGACAATAAATGTTATCATTTCCATTTCTGGAAATCTCCAGGTTTTGAGTTTACCTGGGATTTGTTGGAATCCTGAGTTTCACTTCTACATATATTTCTTGGCTACAGCCTTCGGGCATGTGCTAGTTTTTCTGAAGCCTGGAAGTAATAGCTATGCAATCATATATTTTACTTTCATATAAACTTTATATAAAGGGGTTATACTTTAGAGGTATTGTGTTTTTGCAACACAAGTCTTTATGTTATGAATGTGTTATGTGACATGTAGCCAAGTTCAAGTCTGAAATATAACCTCAGACATTAAAAAGGCCACATACCTGGTGTCTTTTTGGGCTCCGACAGTGATTCTTATCAATCACCTTCCTCTGTATGTATTATATGTTTGTGTGTGGAGGCGTGTGTTGTGAAGGAAAACACACACACCCAGTCACATTCCTTCTCTTTATAGAAACTAACAGAGGTAGCCTTGTTTACAGCTGAGCCCAGCCTGTGTGTGTCAAAGTCAGAGGCAGGTTAGGGCAAGATGGCTACTTTACCTACAAACAAGAACTTCCAAATATTGATAGCATAATGGCAGGTTGGGAACTTGCTGGAGTGTTGAAGGAGACCTGAGCTTTTTTGGCTGAACTTCAAGAAACAAAAAGGAACAACCACACACACAACATGTCTGGACCAGTGAGGCTCTGTGTCACAGCAGCATAACTATCTCTGAACGTGTACAAGTATCTGATCTAAATCCCCAATGAGCACTTCCAGGGGGCTTTATTCACACGCATGCTGTCACAATGAATTATTAGACGTTAGCATGAGCATATACCTCCTACGGCTTAATAAGAGTTACAGTAGCAGTAACTTTGGGCCTAAATCTAAATTTCTTTACACATAGATTGTTAATTACTACAGATGTATAGAATATAGAAAAAAGATTTTCCTGCTTTTATTACATATCCAACCATTGTTGGGATGCTCATAGAGATAAGATAAGTATAAAGCTAAAGAATGGATCCAATGGTGGTTTCAAAGCAGAAGCAAAAAATTCTGACCTTTTTTTGGGCTAAGTTTACTAACCACATTAGGTAAAAACAGCTACCAATCTGGACCATGGGCTAACTATGAACACCAAAACAGCAGCTAGCCTTCTGCAGCACTCCAGATGTTTACAAAGTGCAAAAGGACAAGAAATACAAGGGAAAGTGAGATCTTTGTTTTGATGAGTGAAAGTTGAGCAACTAAGGTTAGCATAACAAAAGCCTTTTGACTACGATTGCTAACAAATGAAGCAGTGGATGAGGTATGCTGTTGCTGTTGAAATATTGAATTTCCTGAGATAAGTAGAGGGTTGACAATAATTGAAAAAGCACCATCTTACAGCTCACACATTTCACAAATATTTTTCTCTGTTTTGATAGTTAGATGAAATATGACCTTCTATTAATTTTAAAACAAAACTGACAACTAATTATTCTTTCATTTTCAGGTATCCTACTGTCCTAGCAGACTTGAATGGATGGTGCTGATGCGTGTTTTTGTTATTTGGTCCAAATTGTTTTAGTGTGATATCAGGTGGCAGCATATTTGCAGTGAACGCTGTTTTGACAGGACTCTGTTGGCTGCTGCTGACTGTGCCTGTTACCTTCCACATAAACAAACAAAGCTTCCTCTGGCCAAAACTGTAGTTATAGTTGAGTTGTGGCTGGAGATGTCAGTGGTCATATGTTTAAAGACCTAAGAAAATGACAAGAAGGATGCCTTTGACCTGTCTCCTCCACATGACCCCAACTCAGCATGAAAGAGCAAGTAAATGGGATCAGTGCTAACCCGGGTGAAGGCACTCCGCAGTCTTTACTTTCTCAACAGCATTAAACACTCCCTGACCACATCCATTATGTTCTGTACTTGGAAGTGTACTTGGTGCATACGTGGTGACAGCTCAATAGCGTGTCATGGCATGTTTCACGAGCTGCTGAGCTGCACCAGCTGACTGCCGCCCTGAGGTGGAGGGTGTGTGGGAGAACTGCGCACCCCATATATAAATAAGCTTAAGTTAAATCGAGATCTGTGTTCAGACATACTGCACACACTTTAAGCTGGAGTCAGCAGGAAATACTGTGGTGAAATCAGCGAAAATCCCCAAAGAAACCTGCCTGTATGACGCTGGAGAAGAAGGAAGTCTCATTCAGTTAAAGCTAGTGTAGGCTATTTTATGAATGTGAAGATAAGACCACTTTATTGATCAACAGTGCATCAAAGAAGCAACATGGCAGCGCAATAACAAGCAACTACCATCTGAATTGGTTTCCAAATGTTAAACTACTCTTAACCAATAATAATCGTATGGTTAGATGCTTTACCTGGGGTCTAAAATGTATTTTGCTCCACAGTTATTGTTTGAATAAAACAGACAATCCAACACACAATAGTGTAGCTTCTGTTGGACGTACTAAGCTTAGCGTTAACTTCCGAAGCAGGCACAGAAACCACAAAGGAAGTGCTTCAAAAAGGCTGATCTCCAGGGTGCGCATGACTTGTTACAGCAACATCAACTTAACCACCATATTGAATATACATTTTGTCATTTTTTGTTGTCTAAGGGTTTGAATAGTAAATATGTTTCACTGTTAAAGTTACGAAAAAAAAAAAAAATTCACTCACCTTGATTGGTTCAGTGCTAAATTTGATCTTCCTGTTGCTCGGAGGAGGCTCGTCTTCCTCAGGCAGACCGGTTATCTCGGTGCAGCTGCTCACCGGTTGGTACGCCTCATCGTCTTCCTCGTCCTCCTCGTCGTCCAGCTGGCTGCCCCCCGAGTCGTCCTCTCCGATGCCGCTGTAGGCGCTGATGTCCACCAGGTCCCCCTCCGAGTAGTCCTCCTTCCTCGAGCAGTCGTCCTCCTCCTCCTCGTCCTCCTCTCCCCTCTCAGTGTCTTTGGAAGCTGAGGCGTCTGTTTCTCCGTTTTCTAAAGTCGCGTGAACCTCGGCCAGTACGAGTCTAGCTCCCGCTTCGGTGGTGCCGTTTGATTCCTGCGAGTCCACTTTTATGATGGGCTCTGTACTCGAGCCCTTGTCTTTGGACCCTACCTGTGCCTGAGATTCTGGCTGGGCCTCTGAAGAGCTAGTAGAAGTCACAGTTACTGACGAAGGTGAAGAGTTGGAACAGTTAGACAGTTGGATTTCTGACCAGTGTTCGGTGCTGTCATTCTCCTCACTCTTTTCAGTTTCCTCTATTCTTTGTTGAGAACTGGTTACGTGCTCCTCTGTTTGGTTTATCATAGCTCCAGTTGCTTCCACTGAACCCTCTTTACCATGGGGCAGCACTTTTGTCTAAGGCACAGAAGAAGGAAAAGACAAACTGTTTTAGTGATTTTTCTTTAACTATATCATAAATACAATAATTATGATAGAAGAAGATAGATTTGCACCCTGGATATGGCATTGAATGTTGCTATTGACACAAGGGCACGACTAATAATTAAAAAAAAACTTAATATGCAATGTGGCTGTTATATAATGATAATGATGTTGCGGCTTTTAATGGACATGGAATAAAGCTAAATATGCTTCCTTACTGAATGGCTGTGATGCTATGCTATTGAATTCAAGGCTCTGCAGTAATTTCTCCCGATAATGTTGACGTAAGCATTTCATTTAAAACTACGACTGACTGAATTATATTGATGAAAAACAAAGCAAAAAACTTTAAACTAAAACACACATGTATAGAATAATCTCAAAATATGTCAAAAGTAGCTTGTTTTGTTTGGACACCAAAGCTAGTTTCCAATAGATTTTTTATCCCAACTAACAACGCAGTCACTCAGTACGAACTTGTGCACTTTCTGGATGTTGTAGATGAAGTTAGATGTGGAAAAAATGCCGTTGAGACAGGATCAAAGACATATCACCAAAAATCATGTGTTACAAACATCTATCAGAGTCAGAAATTTTTGGTAATTGTAGAGAATGGAGCCATGACATAGACTGAATATCATGAGTGGAGATTTTTTTTCCAAACCACAAATCTGTCTACACTCTATTCCTCTATTTTTTTTTTAATTTTGTATTATTAAAAATAAAATGGCGTGGCATTTATTTTGTTTTGCTGTAGTGCAAACAAACACTCAAAATATTTCTTTACCTTCCTTAGAGCGTCAGTCTTGGGAGGAGGTTTAGGTTTTGGTGCTAGAGCGGGACCTGACCGACGTTGAGGGAGGTAGACGTTGTTTTGAGGCTCTCCTTTTTCAAACACTGCGCTGAGCTGGCTGACAGTGGGGCTAACGGCCTCACCGGGGCCTGCATCACCTGCTGGAGCCGGAATAGTGGCGGGCACAGGGACGGGCGGGTCGTCCAGACGGTCCAACGCTTCCGTGGAGCCGTTGAAGCGAGCCACGACATCCAATCGGCTGTCCTGAAATCCAGACGCCCGCTCCTTCTTTAGCAAGATTCTGTTGGTGGCTGCTTGCTTCTCCTGATGGAAACACAATCACAAATCTGTCTTGAGCTGGAATTAAAACACAACTGTATGGTTTAGAAGTAAATTCTGTTAAATTTCTAACCTGTAGCACCCTCTGTTCAAAGATCCTTCTTGTCTCTTGAAGCTTGGAGAGGCCCACGCCCTCAGCGCCCGGTTTGGCATCAAAACGGTTGACCCTTTCAGACACAGAGCTCTTGAGAAGAGGGCCGTGGTCGACACTGTCAGTGAAGCTGGACACCCTTGGCAAGGATAACTTAACATCCTGATCTTTACCTGTAAGTAACAGATATTATGGTCACAAGTTGCATGCATTTTACTCAGTACGGTATTGGTCTCAAGACATATGGAACTCTGGATTTTAAATCAAGACTGGTCAAGACCACAACTGATTTGTTTTTACACATCATTAGCGTGATGGGATGGAAAACTCTCATCTTCAAGCACAAGCAATGACTTCTTTTCATCTTCAGTGCCAAAACCACAACTTACATCTAATTGTACACATTGAGGTCAAAGAGTTTGCCAGAATGTATGTTATCTGAAGCCAATTTCCACTCATGGGACTTTTATGGACAACTGTAAGTATGTGATATACAAAGGAATGACCATCTTTTGGCCAAGGTCTCAAGTCTCAGACGTCTTTGTCTTCTCTTGACATGTCTTGGTTAGTGTGGTATTAACAACACTAAAAAATGAGAGAAAAAAAAAAACTAAGATGAAAGCAAATTTCCCTTCAGACTCACTAGGCTCGATGCCAGGTTTGGTTGTAGCAGCTAATAACAAGCAGATCAATGTTGATCAACAAATAACTTGAGTCCCTTGGGAACCAATTGTGCAAACCGCGGCGACATGTTGTTTTCTAGCCCCAATAAACTAGGGTTTGTTTGGTTTTTTTTCTTTTCCCAGTCTTTGGAATAAATGGCTTGACTATTTACTGACTCAACTTTAGTTTTACATGTAGGTTGGTTACCAGAAAGTAGGGCTGCACGATGTATCGCAATATTACCGTTATCAAAATAATCTGTATCACAAGGAATGACTTGTATCACAATAAGGTTATAGTTTTCTATGGGATGGACACATACTTTTTGCCTGTAAAAACCATTGTTCAAACAGAGCATTAAATCAAACTTAAATGTTGATTTAGCTCCTGCTTTTGAAGAGTGAAAGTTAGTCCAAAGCTTTGTATTTGTTCGTATTTTCTTACTCAAATGTTATTACTTGTTATTAATGTTATAACATTTTTACTCATCATCATCATTCAGATATCAGCAGCCCACATCATTATCGTTTACCATTTACTTTCTGACTAGAACTGGGATAAAAACACGAGCGGCTCACCAATTGTTTTACCGTCTTCCTCATCCCCCGGCGACTGCATCTGCATGAACATGTTCTTGATGCGGTGCACGTTTGATCCATATTTGCGGCCTCTCTCGGTCGGACGGGGCAGGAGAGCAGGTTTAGAGCCCCGATCGATCCCTCGTCCGGGGTTGTTGAGGTGGTCGGTGGCCTTCTTCAGCGCCGCTAACCCTGCCTCGTACGCGTTGCGGTGTGGAGAGGCGCTGCGCAGGCTTGTGTTTCCTCCATTCGCCCCATTGTTCCCACCGGAGGTCCCATTGCCTCCTGTGGCCGACGGGGGCTCAGTTTTCATCATGTTTGGTAAGTCAGATGCCCCCTGGTGAACAGCAGCTTAGCAGGGACGAGGGGGGCAGCATCCTGGAGCTGTCAGATATTTAACACCTGAATTAAGAAACAGATTTGCATTTTTATATTTATATTACAGTGGGCCATATATTATAAATTGTGTCATACTGTCATTTTCTTTAATTCTTTTTAAAACAATGATCATAGACAAGATTATGTTAATTATTATGTTAATGTCAGTGTTTTCACTTGTGGCTGCTTCACTGTGTATATGTTTGCATCGAGCCACATGCTGCTCCAGGAGCTGTCAAAATAATCCCATTAAAATGATGCACTGTGACCTCACACGCTACGTCTTTGTTTTGATGCTGTCGGAGCTGAACTCACTGTGTGAATATAGAGCTCATGGGGTTCCCTTGATATCAAAGTGTTTTCTCCTGATCACAACCTAATTTTGTGGCTGATTGCATTTGAGGCAGTTTGACAGATCGGAGCAGCGGTAATATGATTTTTTCATTAAAGAAATTTTCAGATTTTCAGATCGTGCCTTTTAGAAGTAACAGAGGACAACTCAGCACCAGCACTGGGCACACTTAACAGTTTAAAAATATAATAAAATGCCTTTGCACTATGATAACAATATCTTTCAGCAAATCTTTTTTCCTAAAAAGGCCAAGAAGGCAAAATTAGAGAAGCAAGTGATATAGACTTTTAGTTTCGTCATTAACTAAAGCAGGAATGGTGAGTAATTAGTATGTCGTCCAAGAGAAGCAAGTTCTTGGTTCAGAGTAGGGCTGGGCAGTTTACAGTCAGCCAATTTACACACTTACTTATTTTTTTTACACTTTCTATTGTTTTTTTCTCTTGCTACTGACCTTAAAAGACAACAACAATAGCAAAGCAGCAGTGATTGTGCCCTCACACTCAAAATAAAGCAGTTTAGGTTAGATACCTTTATTTTTAGCCCATAAACGTATCACTTGTGCAACAAAGTCTTCAAAGACACAAAAAGTGCCCTGGGGCACATGGCTAATTTGCATAAATCAACAAACTATGTTATATTTCAGATGTTACCTGCTCCTTCTCATCATATTCCTGCACTTAGCCGAACCAAAACATTACAGGGTGACAATTCTTGCTGTGTAACTGACTCTATCAAGCTATTTAGACCTTTTTAAACAAAAATGTATTGCTTGTTTCCAATACTGATACTGATACTGTCTTGATGGATATTAATGAAACTACAAAATTCCTCACTGTTTTTGCTGGTTGGGTGATTTACTGATGGGAAAACCTACCATTTCTCAACTTTTCATACTATCCAATAAACAACAATGCTTTACACCCACAGTTTAATTTAATATAATAACAAAGCACTACATTTGGATATTTTTGACATAATATACCAGGAAATTACAGACCACAGCTTAGACTGCTTTCTAACACATATTAAAAAGGAGTGGATATGTGAGGACATTTAATGAAAAACAGTTTTGTAACAGTTACCTAATCCAACACGGACACTGGCAGGATCTCATTTCCAACTCTATCTCAGACTGTGGGATCTGTGTGAAAATAAATTCACAGCTGAGGTGTGAAGATTCATACAGTAGTTAAGTGGAGATGGTCAGATTGTACTTCCTATAGTTCACCCTACAGACTTTAATACAAAACAAACATCTGGCATTAACTTTGTCTTTGAGAACCATTTTACGTGCTTTTGTTCCACTGTTTCAGACATCAGCACAATAGAATAATGTGATTAGGTACAAAATGAACAAGGCCAGCACTAATTAATCTACACTATTCAGTACAGTGCATCTCAGTGACTTTTAGAGGGAGCTGTTATCTGTGATCGCGATGTTCAAATAAGCTCAGGGCATGTTGTGTACTTTGAATGTCGAGACTTGTTCAACACTGCTAGTATTGTTTCTGTAAATTAATTTTCTCAGCTCTTAATTGGTGACCAGTTCTAAAAGAAACATTAAAAAACCTAAAAACAACCTAAAAAAGGGGATATGCTTGTTGTTAATCACAACTTTTCAACAACTTATCAAATAAATAAATTTAAAAAAATATATCTTTATGACATAACTATTTTTGATTTCAGAAAGAGGCTTTAGTTTTAACACTAGCTTTAGAGATGAAATCTGAAATGAAATTTGAAAATATTAAGGCTGGATACAATGTTGTCATTATTGTTAAAGGATTTGAATAAAATGCTGCATAACAATGGGACTTCATACATATTTTGAACTGGGTACATTTTCAGTTTTATTCAAAGACCTGATAAGGCTTGTCCAAAGTCTTTTCACACAGCTGACATTTTTTGATTAAAATTGCCTACTCTGGCTTTAAAGCAACACTGTGAAAAAATGTGTATGTGACAGTTGGCCGTAAAGTCTGTTTAAAGGCATACTCTGCAAAACCTTTATGCAAATGTTGGTAAACAAACCTGGCCATGACATATTTCCATTCTGAGAGAGTTAAGTTAAAATCCAGCTTAACTCTGGCTTTTACATGAACTCTAACCCACTAATATAGTTTAGCTGCATTTTCTTTTCATCTCTGAGCTGTGATTGGTTGAAAGCTAACATCCTTCCCATGTAAACAAAGGGCGAAAATGGTGAAATACAGGCACATGGTAGATACATTCACCTCCACTTTGCAAAAAACAGATTTCCATAGCGTGACAATTAGTATATATATATTTTTAAATCCACCATAGTGTACCTTTAAATGTTACTGATGTAATCTGAACTCCACCTCTTTGTTCATAATGTTACATTTATTACATATTATTTGCCCCACATATACTATTAGTATCTCAGAATATGTCGAAAGGAGTTTTTGGGGGATGTGGAATAATCAAAAGAATGAAAAGAAATGTGGCCTCAACTCTTTTTTTGAGTTTAAAACAATAGCCTCAAAATCTTCTTGATGGTTCTTGACGTGTAAAACAGGAAGAATAGACAGTGGCTCAACAATACAATTCGACCACTCTGAGTGACGGGCCACGCTACCATCTCATGAGAAGATATCCATCCAGAATCACAATAAAGCTGTTGAACAGACTAATCAATGTCAAGAAAGTGGCCTGCTCAGTGTAGTCAATATCTACAACAGGGGTGTTTTGATGCATGCAAGTCGCTGATATGTACAAAAGATGACTCAGCTGGAGGAAATATTGATCAACATGTGCTGCCTTGAAGATGATTTATTCTCCCGCAGACTGCAGCTGAGGTATGTCTTGTGACACTGTCTCACTAAAGAGTAGATTCTCACACTAAGGTCATGTGAGCAAATCCAATGTAAAGCAGAAAAAGACTGTTTATAGACAACTGTGTAGAGAAAGACACAGTCACAAAGGTTATACTGTTCTGGGCCTTTTTCCTGTTATTGTTAGGACAAAGCTGCTTGCTCCTAGTGGGAGTGATAAACACAAGCCTGCTGTGGAGAAAACAGACAAAAACTCAAAATCACTATCTCAGCAAGACAGAAGACTGTATCTGTTGGGTGATAGAGAAAACAGTGGTAGGTAAATACAGCATGGTAATCTAGTTTGCTTTTGAGGTATCTGAGGAATGCTCTCGTAGTAGATTGACAAAGACAAAATGAGCTATCTATAACAACAAATGGAGCAGATTCTACTGGAGCTCATGTGTACAAACTCAGCCCTGATTCAAGAGATGAGACTTTACATTATCGAGCTGTTTCTCAGGGACTTTTCAGTAAATCTAGGTTGCATGTCTTAATTCTACCCAATTCATCTTCCGAAAAAAATGTCAAAAAAGTCAAACAGCCGAGGATAATAGCACACATTTTGCTAATAGTTACAACCGACATCAATCTAGTAACTATACTTTGTCCAATTCTATATAATTAGCATACCTTCCTAAACTGAAGTCCTTGCCTTTCCACTCAAAGCACCACTGCTACACTTCTGGCTGCGGACAATGCTTGACATATGGAAATAAATGAGGACTGACTGATATCTATTGATGGGAGGTCCCTCCAGTGCTCCTCGCTTCAGTAAACAACCAAGCCTGTGTTTTCCTCCAAATGTCATGGGGAATTGTGTCAACTTGTGCAGCCTATAGGACATAAAGAAAACGATACGGCTATTTTTTGAAAAATGACCGTATCATGTGAATCCTGAATATATCCAGTGTGATATGAGGTAAACACTTGGAAGCCACTGGTGTATGCAGCCTGTACAGATGAGTAATACGTCCTTGCCTGCACAGCATCCTTGTATCTCTGTGCGTGTCTGGGTGCGTCACGCATAAAACGTCCAACAGAAGGCACATTATGGCAGCTACAATGCCTCCGTCTATCCACACGACAATCCCCGCATCTGTTGGAGGGGAACTCACAGGCCTTGTCCTAATGCTACGGTTCATTTTGGGCAAAAAAAAAAGTACAAGAAAAAAAAAAAAAAAAGAGCACACTGCCTTGTCCCGCTACTGCTGTGCTGCTGCTGCTGTTGGCTAGAAAGAGGCTTTGTTGGCACATCCGACATATGCTATCCGCTAACTCCATTTTAAAACTCAGCCTTTATTTTTAGCTCGACTTTTTTTAACGTAACGTCATAGTTTGAAGTCATTCTTAAGGGTTTCTTTGAATGAGTACGTAACATGCACCGATAAACCGCGCATTAAATGTTGATATTTCGTGCTCTTGCGGTGTCCTCAGCTTACCGAGCTCGGACGTAAAAGCGTGGGGTTTAGTTAAAAAATGAATCGATAAAAAAAACAACGCATTCAAACGATTACTACAAGTTTAGTTGCGTTTTTATTCGTACCACACGTGTTGTTCATCTGTATGCGGGCTGGCGTTTGAAATAACAGGTTTATAAATGCGCACGAGTTGACTTTCAGAGGCAATAAAAAGAGAAGAACGTAGGGCTAATTTTCGCGCCATTAAAACGCGACGCTTAAAAACATAAAGATGGAGGGGTTTTTTTGTCCGTGTTGGTGTTATAACGTGTCACTGTCCGGTTTAGGACCCGGAGGCACAAGGACGGATGGCAGGCCCTGCTGTGGTCCGTCTGTCTGCTGCTTTGCGTCGCTTCCTTCCTTCCTGCAGCGGTTCCTCCAACACCCAGTCGCTAAAGCTAAAACGCGGAGGAAAGATAAACATAATGGAGTCTGGTCCTACCTGAGGGTCCAGTTTGTGCCCGTTAGTATCCGCTGTGGAGACGGTCCATTGTCCCGCTGCTGCTGCTGCTGCTGTTGGGTCCTGTCTGAGAGAGCAGACCGCACGCCTGCCTCCTCCCGGTGCTCCTCCCTCGTTTGCTCGCTATCACCGGACTCCCCCTCCCAACATCTCCTCATCTGTTTTCCTCCATCCTCGATTCCCCGTGACCCCTGTTTCTTCACCCTCTGCTTCCTCAGTCGTCACTCTGACACCTTTCACTCCTCTTTTGAGCCAGTGTCTGTTTGTTCTTCCTCTTTTGAGCAAAGCCTCTTCCCCATTCTCTCTCTGACAGTCACTTCCCCCTTCAGTGTGTTGTTCCATTATGGTGCTGCCTTTCCTTGTCCACTTAACAATAGTATTTGGACAGCCCACTTAAAGTTGTTAAAAATAGGCCTACACAATTTCTTGTCACAAAAAAGCCACAGGGTAGATAAACCAGGAAACTGTATAATGTTTTATTGCCAAAAAGATGGCCACTTTATTTTTTTAAAACCTTTTTACTAGGATCAAATCTACTTTAAAAAACAACAAACTAACACTATGGCTGTGTCAAAATGCACACACTATTCACTGTAATGCATTAAAAACTGATTGCGCCATTTTGAGATGGTGTCCGAATGTCTAGCGGCTGAAATGTAGTGCACTCAAAATTTCCCACAATTCATTAGTAAGGGTAGTGAAAAGCAGTGGTTACTAGACAGTCAAAATAGACCATAATGCTTTGCAAGTTGTCAGAGGAGAGCATGTATTGGTTAGCCAATTGTTAAATACTTGGCTACAGCAGCTTCATAACTAGATAAATAATGTAACTAATGTGGCACTGAATAAAACAAGAGTATTTTTACCAATAGTTTTAAATATTTGTATGTAAATTATTGTAGCTATATGTTATATTATATTACTTTAGCTTTATGGCCATTTTATTTCCCTCCCTAGGAGGGAGCTTTTAACAAAACATTGTGAAAGAGTTGCAATAATACAGTCAGTTTTGTGTCTTAATGGCACTTCTTGAATGTAACACATAAGCCTATTTATATAATTTATCACTAAAGTCTTGCTTTAGTTTATTACAGAAGTCCATTATCAGCAGAGTTCAGTGGAGTTTAATTTTCATGTACGCTGGCGTTATAACAGTAAAGGAAAGTGATTGTGTGGTATCTAAAACTCCACTATATAATGCAGTACTATATAGTGTTTGAGGGGTTAGGGACTAGGGGGTGTATTAGGCCACAGGCTATGTTTTATATGTGTATACAGGACTGAAACTAATTTGAAATGCCAAATGTGAATTTTAAAATATCAGTCTTTTGCAAATGAACTTCAATATGTAAAATCTTTAATGATCCTCAAGTTTAGTGTGTACTGAGGTGCACCTGTGAACTTTCTGCTTGGGCCCTACAGTCTCTAGAAGCACCTCTGCTGCTAACCACGTCTTCACTCAGTGTTTTGTAATACATTGGGTAGCTAAATACATAGCTACAGCTAGCTTCATAGCTACATAAATATGTAACTAATATGGTATTGTATTGTGTAAAAGAAGAGTATTTTTTACCAGTAGTTTTATATATATATTTTATTATTGTAGCTTTATGTTATATTATATTGGCTATATAGTTAGCCATTTTTAACCTATTGAGTGCCTTGCTACTTAGCCTTTTGGTATTAAGTAAAAGGTTTTTTTTTTATTCCTTTCGGTGGCTGACAATTGCATTTAACATTCTCGTGAGGGTTTCATAGTTTTATTGTACTTTACCTTTTTCCTCTGGGAAGACTAAATGAGAAGAACACCTCCAAAAACATCGCTGTGGTAAACTATTCTTCAGCCTCATCATTGGCGTGGATGTATAGAAAGAGCGCGCCCTCTGGTGGCCAAGTCAGATGTGTACATACAGCACTGAAGAAGCACAGGTTGTAAATAAGATACGTATAAGATTTAGGTCCACTTCATACAGATTATATTTGAGGGTGTTAATACTTGTTTCATTCACCACTAAAAGCTTATACATACATACATACATAGTGTATGAACATGAAATAATGTTAAATGTGACTCTGCTGAAAATGAGTACCTCTTAAAGTAGAAATAAAATGCCTAATAGTAAAGTTATCACTATAGGCTTTCAAATTCAAATTATGGAAGGTTTTTGCTACACAGGAATGCTCCACTATGGTTATATTGTTTATAAAATGGGAAAAAAACAAATATCATATTAGTGAGTACATCTTATACCTGCCCTCTGTCAGCCACATTTAGGAACAGCAGTGTCAATCCTAAGCCAACTGTTCTTTTTGTTTTTCTAGGTAGATTTGACATACAAGCACATCAAGTACACTATGTGAATAGTTTTATCAGTAACCACGGAAGGCAAGATGCTTATATGTATAGCATAAATAGGATTGTACAATATTATGTAGTATGCAGTTACAATGCTGAATATCCCAATATAGATATAATGCTCAATTTCCGAATGTTACCAAAATATCATATTGATTCTAGTAAGTCTTCAGATAGTCTTCAGACAGTGCTGTGATTGTTGATATTGCTAAAAAAAAAATTGTGATATATTGAGCAGCCCTAAACATAAAAGTAATGTCAACCTCAACTAGGTTTAAGAAGCATAAACTTTCTGACCTTTGTGTAAGTTGTAATAACCACAGTTGAACAGAAGGCGGCAGTAGGCTGTAGTTCCTCAGCGGTGCATGTGTCCCTGTCTGTTTTCCAAGTCATTTACATCAAATGACAAAAAACAGGCCTGCACTTCAATTTGTCTGTGATGTTAATCCAAAAATGAAAAGAAGCAGCCTCACATATGATACCCATGCCACTTGTAAATGCTTTAATTCACTCACAGACCACTCAAACAAGATCAAATAAGCTACAGATGAGAGATTGGTTTAAAGTAGGCACAAGAAGAGCTGTAAGTTCACTGAGTACACACAGGCAGAGTCATCCCGAAAAACAACCCTGCTGTGCTAGAAAACAATGGTACATAGTGTTCATCGATGCTTTCCTCAGGAGGTTATTTTCCAAAGGCTGCAAACGGAATCGATGTTAAAATGAATAACTGCAGCTACATCAAAAGGACACCATCATCAAGAAATTCAAAAGAAAACAAACCAACTGGGTGTTTTTAATCATCCAAAATATAGTAACTCATCTCCAAGGAAGAGCATTTCACCCAACATCCCTCCACGTCCCGTCCCAACCGTCAGCCCGTGTGGAGCCAGTTCAGTCACTGATGACGTGCCCGCCCCAGGTCTCGTGCTTGGTGCCCGGTTTCAGGTGGGTGATGGTCACCTCCACGGCCTGGATCTTCTCATGTTTGGGAGGAATGGAGCAGATCTTGTAGCTCACCTCGTCGCCTTCCATTGGGACGTATTCTCCCTCGATGCTGCGGGACAAACATTTTAGTCAAGTATGTTTACAGTACACAGTGGAAAGACGTGGCTGTGGTCTTACAAATGTAAAAAGATACAATCTCAGGGCTGACTTCCTGTTGTTTCATTGGTACCACCAACTTTTAGGTTCCGTCTTATCACAGTTTAAATTTAGGCTCTAGGCAAATTAGGTAAATTATTTTGACATGCACATGCAAAAATTAATTTGCAGTATATTGCAGCCCTGAAGACCACTTTCATCCTTAACATTCTGGTGTGCTCCATATGTAAAGTATTACACACTGGAAAATTATTTGTTTTCCAAATGATATCAATGCTTGAGATGTAGTAGAGTCTGGAGAACTGACCAGAGAAGAAGAAGAGGCCAAGAGAAGCAGTGCCAAATACAACCATACTTAAAAGATTACAATTTGATTTATTTTTTTATTAAAATGTTTAGACTGCGCTTCATAGCACCGCCTTCAACCAAGTAAAGACATTCTAATGCAGGTCTACATCTTTTAATTGTCTGTTGTTCCCAATGTCCCAAACTATTTTATCTTCCACAAAGATAAACATCTCAAAGTTTCTTAACAAAAGGCCAGTGGGCCTTTTGATAAGAAACTTAACAAATCAATCAAATCTCCAAATAAACCCTCTATAAACCAGCTGACAGGACATGTCACAGTAACATCACATGACTCAGGGAAATTAGCAGCCAAAACATGCCTAGCTATTATGCTCTGGTCTATTTTTAAAAAATGAAATTTTTCTATAGGCATGTATTTAGCACCCTGATATACAATTGATGTCAAACCATAGCATTTGGGCAGCCAATTTAAAAGATATATATAGGGGTTTTAACGCCAACAGAGTACCTTAGGGTTTTTTTGCCACTGCGTTAACAATGGTAAGAGAATAATTAAGTGTAATTGGGTAGAAAGTCTCAGACATGACTTCCTGCACTAAGTCTTACTGCCCTTTGCTCTTTTTACAGTTTCTACAGAAGCAGCATCAGCAAAAGCTTAGCTCATTTAAACAATTCAGCAAGAAGTAAAATTACACTTCAGTTTGCAAAAGGCTCTTTAGACCATTGTTAATATCACATAATCTTGCTTTATGTAATGAGTATTTATAGACTTTGGACATATCATAAAATTGTATCAACCTAGATTTTTGTGATCCTGAAGTATAGTCTTTGTGTAGCCTTGTTTTATACACAATGTATATAAAAAGAAGAAATTCAACAAGGGTAAACAGGGACAAAAAAAAGCAAAATATAATATTAATCAGAATGTAGATGTTTTTATTGCCCTCTCTTTTAAATGTATGTAGGTGTTTTATTGTGCAAACAGTTGTTTAGACCTTGTGGGTGAAAACAAAGGCACTTCACTGAAGGTCATCAGATATTCACTCCACCTACACACTCTTGACACTACCACCATCTTTTTGTGCGAGGGTGGTCATTCATATGTAAAAGACATTGTGTAATCAAAGAAATAAAGAATATCTTATTTTACAGATTGTTCTGGGTGTGTTTAAGTAGCCTGCTTTTGATTTGATTTAACCTCCTGTAACTACATTTCCGTGCTTTATGAATAACGATGTTCATCCTCAGTCCATCAAAACACCACCATACAGTTCACCCCACGCTCTATACCAACAAGCACAGGCCCTTACTCTGAGATGTGAACAAAGATGTCGTTGCCCCCGTCAGATGGCGTGATGAAGCCATGGCCTTTGGAGCGGGAGAAGTATTTACACACACCAGTAAACACCGGACCCTCTGAAGCTCGGGCCGTCCTGTATGAAGAGGAGAACAGTGGAGGGACAGAATGGGACTGAGGCATAAACCAATATTTTGAATTTTGTCAAACTAATAAACATGACTTGATACTGCTTAAGCTGCATATGATTTGATTAAATTAGTACAAATACCCCACAGTTCTTCATTCTGTCACTTAATTGAATATAAGTCACAATACAGTGGTGTCCTCAAATGTGACTTATAATATGAAAAACATTATGAACTACAAAAGTATGTTGAATAATAGTATACTTACAGGTACTCTACTTTTCTATGCTATCCTATCCTATTAAATGCTACATGATATAAAATCACACGATACTAAATTATATAATGCTATACGATGCTGTACAATACTATAGACTATACTATACTGTAAAGTACAATACAATACAATACAATACTACACTATACTACGCTATGCTATGCTATACAATGCTTAAAAATACTATACAGTACTATGCTAGGCTACACCAAAGACATACCTCTTTGCACTGGCTTTTAACTCAAGCGGAGCTTTATCTTTTTTTGTAATAACAATAATAACCTTTATTTATGGCACTTTTTAAAAACAAGGTTTACTAAGTGCTTAACAAAGCAAGCATACAACCAAACAATAGAACAGCAAAATTCAAATCAGAGAAGCAGACAGATGGGTGTAGAGGTGATCACATGATTAACTGTTTAGGGTTAGGCTATGATATTGTTTTGCACATTGTTTTACATCAATACATATCACCAGTAAAATGTATAATGATAAAATAAATAATTTCTGTTGGAGGCCAAAGCAGAGATAGAAGGTTCTGAGGGCATATGTGAATAATAAATAAACTGTCGAAATTTCTAATTTAAAAATACGTAAATCCAACAACCACCTGAACTAATCATTTTCCTACTTACACAACGTGGCTGCAAAACTAAGCCATTTGGTCTAAACAAGCCATAATTATAATTTGCAGCCTCAGTGCACATCTACCAAAAGAAACTGTAAACAGTGTCATTCTCAGACTCCACACATTTGATGTGGTTGTGTTTTGTTCTTCTGCACAAGTGGGTCAGGACTACCACTGTGTCACTACGTCATAACTCTAACATTTCTCAATTGTAAACTGCAATAGCTGAAGTTTCCTCTTATTGAAATGTTCTGAAAAGTCTAGAAAAGTGGCTGTAATCTCAAGATAAATCTAAGATCTTTGATGTAATGCTGTGGCTGTGGGGAGTGCTTACGCAGAGCAGGTCCTGTTCCGGCGCGTGGGCAGTGGGCTGGGGATGAGGTAGCCCCTCATTGGGGAGGGGGAGCGGTCTCTGTGTCTGCAGGTTGGAAGCCGGAGGGACTCTGAGACGACATGTTACAACATGATCAGTGTCACGCGTTCCTTCATCTCACTGTCAGGAACATGTATCCAAACACATTTAATTTTAACCAAATGGTAAAGTAAACCTACAGGTGGAACTACTCTGAAGTCCCAATTAAAGTTCCCTTCACACATGCAGCCTTTTCTAGCAAAGATCCATCATTTTACCAGAAATGGTCATATCTGAAAACAGCCAGAATGATATTTCCAATAACAAAACCTGGTGACATTCCAAGACATTTACTAGAAAGTCTGTGTCGAAAAATAGGAACATGACCACAGTGTACCGTGAACATGGAGAAAACGTTAAACTACCTTCTTCTAACAGTTTAAGAACCATATTGCCCACCCACTGGCAATCACTGCAGTGCCAAGTGTGAAGACGGGATATATGGAAATGTACAGGAACTGAGCAGCGAAGTGTGAACAGTGAAAATCACTAGAGGACAAGGCTGCTACAAATATATTTCTGGTCATTTAGAGGAAAAAATCATTTGGGCAAACTGCTTTCAGTAAAAATGGACAGTGTTGTGGTTCAATATATGTTTTATGTATATATGTATAAATTGTCTTTTTACATTACTTGTCTAGGTATGTGAATGAGCATTCAAAGCAGTATAGTAAGATTCTTTTATTTATGAAAGTATACCTATGCTCATCAATGCACACTGCAACAAGATATACAAACTCATAACCTAGAGTCCAAATCTAGCTCCTTGTGAATTGTTTTCTGTCCCACACATTATGAGTAAATATCCTTCCTAGCATTGGTGTAAATAAAGGGGGGGCAGGTGGGACACAACCCCCTCTTCCAGACTGTTACCCCATAAATATTTTTTATAGCTTAGTTATAGCTTAGCATTAGACAAAATACATTGAGTAGCTTTTAAGCAATGTTAGAGAATATAGGTTTTATGTCTAGGTTTTTTGTTTGTTTGTTTTTTAGAAAACAAACAAACAAAAAGCTCCAAGGAGAGAAATGATAGCTCCGCCCATGCATTCTAGTCAATTAATAATATTTAGATAGTGTTTTAAAAGGTTCCATATTACTGCTTTGTGTGAAATTGAGTTTAACACAAAAAAAATCAAATCTTAAGTTTTGTTACCTGATGATGGGGAAACAGGAGACCGTGGGGATCCTGGAGAGGGGAGCGGAGGGGTCAGAGGTCGTGGTGCTGCGACAGGTGTGGTCTCAGAAGACATGACGGTAAACGTGTGAGAAGAGCGCAGAGGAGGTTTGAGAAACACCTGTGGAGAGAACAAGGAGGTCACCTCTGGATTCCACTTATCTTCACCTCAAACTTAAACCCCACTACACAGACCATTAAACAGCCACCGTCAAAGACCCACTGATTGCCCTCTCACAACTGTTGGCCATGGCAACACCAGTTTGGGGACAGAGTGGTGTCAGAGCGACCAAACAGAAGAACAGCGGTCCCTTCATTTACCTCAAACCGAGGCTTACATCATCACTAATGACATCAGCGACTTTTGTCACCAGATAATTAGGCACAGCCAGAGAGCCTTCTTATTCTATTAGGAGAATGCTGAAAAATAATAAGATAAAGAGATTGTGAAAAACATCATATGAAAGGTGTTCCTTGGATAGTTATGTTTGACCCCTATTGGAAATGATTTATGATGATGACCACTACTTCACTTTATGAGAGCTGCTAAAAATGCCAAACTAATTATGACACATGTTTGATATTTGGAGAGATTTTTCTTTAAGCTATGGCCCCCAGTTGTACGTTCCTCAAGTAAAAATCAAGCCATTATTAAACCATATAAAGCCCTTTTAAATTTATAATACTCATAACCAGTAAGTAACTAGGAGTATATTTAAAATGGTACAGCATTTTTAAGTTCCTATTAGGGTAAACCATAAGATTTTTGTTGTTCAAGTCCACCATGATCACAAGAGAAAAAGCCCTATTGGTCAAATACATTGTTATGGTGAAAGATATTTACCCCTTCTTGCCTGGCCAGTCATACCCATTCACTTTACAAAAAGGTGTCTGAATGAAAATCAATCCCTTCACATCATGGTCATTTGCCAAACAAAAAAAAAAAAAAAAAAGGGGGGGGGGGTGGGTTGTTGGTTTGGTTTGTTGGGGGGGTTGGTTTAGTTTCGTTTGTGTTGGTTTTATAATAAAATTTAAAACACAGAGGCCAGACAATCTTTTTATACAGAAGATAAAAAAGAATAGGAATGGGTGGCCTAACTCCCTCCATATTGTAAGCATAAATAAAACTATTTACTACTATTATTTGAAGTATACTTCTAAAACATGGGCCAAATCAGACTGATGGCTGAATGATATTAGTCTAACACTCTAATGTTCTAATTTTGGTCCTAACATGGCACTGCTTAAATGATCCGTTTTTGTTGTTGTTGTTTTTTTATAAAATCAGACAAGGGTTCCCAAATTATCAAATCAAATTATTCTCACTCTCCACTGACAAACTACAGCAACATCAGGTTATCAAAAGTCCAGCAACAGGTAGAGCACATGGCTAGCACACGGGCGACCCCAGCTTGAGTCTTGGTCAGGTCATGTGCCCAAAGTCATTCCCCACCCTCTCACCCAGCTTCCTGTCAGGCTACTTTCAACCATCAATAAAAACCATAAAAGCCCCCCCAAAAATAATCTAGCTACGGAAGCCTCAGAGGGACAAAACAAAATGTAAACCATTTTTTCCAGATCTTGCAGAGTGGCTTATTCCACAGTGAGACGTGCGCGCTCACACTCACAGGAGCCGAGCTTCATTCATTTCAAGTTGCAGAGCGTGTTATTTCACTGTCGACCAAAGTGAGCACTGGCTTAACTCAATAGACTTGAAGCTAATCTAATCACGGACAGCTCTGGACCTCGTACTTCCTGCTGGACCGGGGCCCGCTGCAATCGAACACGCACACAATTCACAACTCAACAAATGATTTCTACTGTACAGAAGCAAACCTTTCATGTAATGTTAGCCTAATTTATTTAGACAACACTTGTGATTATATTAAGAAGAAATGGAATCTATAAAATATAAAATAAAAGAGCTGAGAGGGATGATATGGTGAGGAAAAGTGAAGCAAACCCAGATGAAATATACCTTTGGATGACAACCTTCAGGTCGATTCTTTTGCTGATGATTCAACATGATCAATGACAACAACATACTGCACAGATTAAAGCCATAGAGAAAAAAAACAATCCAATTCGTGTGTCATCTACTTCTTGGAGTTTTGTACTGAAAGCTACATAAATCTTGGAAAAACAAACATTTTCGGAGTCTGCAAAAAAATGCAAGGAGAAATACACAAAAACAGCAGACATAAATATCACTGTCACGGTTTTGTATTACAGAAATAAGGAGAAGACTGAGGCTATGTCTACATGTATATGGGTAAAAATAAACTGATATTGGTCCCAGAATGTTGAACAGAAGAACAAGTCCATCACACTAGGGGGCAATAAACAATATTCCAGTACTATTAATGTTTATGTCAATAATTATGGATGTGCACATGCTCAATACATAAAGCATGCTGCGCTGTTTTTCCTGCCTGTGCACATAATGGCAATAAACTGTTTCATAAAGTCGTAACCCTGGCAGACGTTTTTAAAACGGGTGTGTTTACTGCTCAAACCTCACACCATTTTCCACTGTCTAGAATGCCAAAACACACAAAAAAGCTATGTTTGATAGATAGATATGCGCCTCTGTGTGGACAGGGCATCATAGAGTGCCATTTTAGGTGTGTTTTTATGTCACTTTGTACCACTAGAAGGAGTTATGAGGTATTTTTTTTATTTTTTTAATCAGATGATTGTTTGACCTTAACAAATGATGTGAGAATAGTTAGACAGTGTGCTAAAGTAGCTTTGTCTCACCTTCACAGGATCAATTAGAATGTCTTGACATTGATGTGACAGGAAAGATTTGTAGGAGAGAGAACTGTAAATGCCATATATAATTCAGAGTTGAGTTGTGGTATGCTTGTTTGACGCCGTGGAAATATAAATGCTTCTACAATACTAGAATAGTTCGTCATAGTAAAATCACTTCCTTATGTCAAAAAAAATATAATCACTTTAAATTCCCAGTTAGTGGACTATTAAAAAACAGTGAAAAATAGCGGTTTGCACAATATAGAGGAACATGCACAAAGCTGAGTCAAGCGTGACCAGTTAATGATAAGAACAGTCTGTGAGGAGGTCAGATAAAATGACTGGTACAGACATGCCACAAGTATCACCCAGACACTCAAAACAGATGTTGTAATCTGTATAGAAAACTCCAAAAGAAGAGTCTCAGACCACAGCTTCTCTGCTGACGTAAGATCTGACGTCTAGTTTTCCACTCAGGGAACACATGCTGCAAGGGAAAGGTACAAACACCGTCCAGCTCCCTTTACCACAACAACAAAACACACTTTTGGACCAATACAGTTTCAGCAGCAGGCTACTCTGTCACACAGATCTGCTACTATTTAATTATAGTATACCACAGTTGCATATTGTAATGTCAGGAGAAATTTATATGTTTAAAATCCATTTGGAAAACATCAACCATAAGCAACAACAATAAATGTATGTACAATATAGTGCAGTTTATAGTGATTTTGACATTCTGGACTGAAATGAAAGTGTAAACATGACTATTAACATTCTACAAAACCACTAAGGCACACCTCAAACGCTACTGTTACATAAGCACTTATTATGACTGGTCTCCTGATGTTTCAGCTGTGGTCAGACTGTTAAACAAAAAGAGGAAATCAGGCACAGTCCGTCTTGCTGTTGGAATATGCTTTTTTTTTTTGTTGTTTTTTTTTTAATACAATTGAACAGAAACCAACACATTCAGCCACATTCTGTTTTTCTCACTCCAGTACACATATAGTACATTAGTAGTTACCCTATGTCCTATGGAATTTTCCATGATGGTGTTTTCCGGACACAACGGCACCCAGGGACCCCGCTGATGCAGCAAATACCAGCTCAATGGGGCGCACTTTTTCAATTCATGTGACACACACATCATGACACTGATTTATTAGCACCGGACAACTACAATGCTAACACGCTGAGGCCACAGTGGACAGTAGGATCCACTGCTTCATAGTGTGAGTGCGCCAGTGATTGAAATTGGTTTATATTGTAGAAGTTACATTTCTTTTCAAAACTGTCTGCAGATAATATGATTAGTAATTACTCAAGCAATTCAAAGCAGATAAACTGTTAGAGCGAGCATTAAGAGACAGTAACAAGTCTTCACTATTAAAGGTCCACTACCTGATTTTCTTTTTGACGTCCCTGTCTCAGACTCCATTTATCCCAAAAGCAGCCAAAAATAAAACCGGACCAATTTTTCCTCCACAAAATACTAATACATTTTTCCAAACTGAAGTTTAGGGCTTAGGGTTAGCTTAGTGTTAGCTTAGCTGCGACTTCAGCATCAGAACGGCAATTTTCTACGCCTTAAACATTACGTGACTGAATTGACAGGATTTATCTTATGTTTTAAGTTGCCTTCCTTTTCTGTCTTGAAGCTTTTCTTTTTTGAGATGTTTCTGTGTGTTAAAAGACATATTCAGCAATGAAAATACACTTTATCTGCAGCTATTAATCTTCCTGAAAAAAAAAAAAAAAAATTATACTGATTATACGGACTTTGTTCTAATAAATAAAATTGACTGTTTGTAGATAGTTTTAACTGGCGAGTGTTTTGGATAAACGCAATGATTAGTAGAAGTTTTTGCCTTAAACTCGTCCTTTTCAAATGCTTCAAATACAATGGAATATAAGCTAACTGGTTCATACAGTTAGCAAAACGAACATGTGCCTCCAGTGACAAATTACAAGTGTTACACATAAAGAAGCTAATAAAGTACACTGATATCTTGTAGTTAGTTTTTCCTTAAAGGTGTTTTTGTGTTAACTTGATTAATTAGTGTTGAACTTGTAAGATAAAGCTGCTTTTTGCATCTGACTTGTCCTTGTCAAATGCTAACGGTTGAATCAAGGGAAGGAAGTCCTGTTACCTCCCATCCTGCCAACAATTTATTGCTTGGTGTTACAACAGCAAAAGCATTGAGAAAAGCAAGGACACTGCACAAAAAGGGGCTGTTACATAATGACAACCACTTTTACGTCTGCTCAAATCTCACAACAGAAATCATTATGTAATAAATTATGTTAAAAAAAAAAAAAAATTTAAGACTGAACCAAGTTCCATCACCATGTGAGAAACTTTCAACAAAAACCCTGCGTCCTTGTCACCTCATTTCGATCCATCTTAAGTTCCTTCCAACTCTTTCATTCTCTGGCGTCAGCGCCTCTTGGGTAATCTCACTTTTTCACTCAGTTCAACACAACAGGGGGGAAAAAAGCAGATGAAATGTCACTGAGGTACAGATGACACAAAGGACGCACAAGGAATGAGAGCCAAATGTGTACAGTGAGAAATCCGGGAGGAAAATCTTCTGTAATTAGACTCCGGGGGAACATTGGCCTAAAATGGAAAATGTGTACAGTGAGAGGGAACCTTCTGTGGGTAATAGACCCGCACAGTGCTTTCTTTGTTTCTACTATTGTTGGAAACACTATGTACGTCATACTACAGGAGGCATATACAAGCCAATGTAAAACAATAAACTGATGATATTTTATTGGCCCATGCAAACTTAATATGATTTTATACAAAGTTTATATGATGTCAAAGATGCACAAAACCTGACGTTTGAGAACCGGGTTGCTAGCGAGTGATGCTAATAAAGATGCTAGTGAAGTGCAGCCAAACAGCTCATAAAGCTTTAGAGGAAGACAATGAACCTAATTCATGAAGCTTCTTAGAAATTAATTTCCCTTTAGGTTTTATTTAATAAGAATTTTGGTTTTCTTAACTTGTAAAAAGTACTGAAATTCACCCTTAACCTTTTTAATTTTACTTAAACTTACATTACTTTGTGAATAAAGCTTGTTGTAGCTAACCAGAGTAGCAGTAGCTTTTAAAGTTCATTGAAACTAGTTGATTCAACAAACCCTATTCTTCTCCAAAGCTCATAGTTCACAAAATCTACAAAACCCTGGGACAATGAGACCAGAACTGAATAAATAAACATACACTTAAATCATATCGAATGGGAGTCAGTTTAGTTAGTGGTTAACAGCTAGAAATGCTTATCTTAAGTTAGCTTATGGAAAGTTAACTTGGTTTGACCAAATTAAAATCTGTAAGAAAAAAATTACTTATTAGTGTCAATTTTTGTCAATTGAAAATGTATCGTGGTTCTTTACCAACAGTAAAATGGTAAGTCAGGCACAGAAGTGTATTAGGACAAGGACTTTCTGTATTCCTCTAAAGCCTTTGGAACATGTATTTCAAAATGTACTTTATAGCATTATAGTAAGAATAAAGCAACTATGAATACCACTGAAATAACTGACACAATTAAGAACTACTGAACAGATTAATTTTTGTCACAGCTGTTGTAATATCTTGAAGAGAAATTCATTCTTATTGATGCTTGCCTTGTTACAGCATTCAAAAATAATGAAGTGGACAGGGTAAGATCATTGAGGACGGCATTAGGACATATTATGCACACACAGTCACACAACCAAAGCCTTAACCTTATTCAAAGATGGCTTTTAAAACCCTGCTCAGTATGTGTAGTGTGTATGGTTGTGCAACAGCGCAAGGCCAAAAGTAAAAAAAAAAAAAGCAGAGAGCAAAAAAGACGGTTTTCATCCTACCGACTGATGACTCACCCACCAATGTGCGTCAGTGCAGCTTCTCCTGTATTTCAATCATGCACACATTGATGAAGGCTCAAAAGCAACAGGCTCCTCATGTCTTATGGAGCACTCCGGTCATATTTATGATTGCAGCATGATTCTTAGATGTAATAAGCTCGTTGAACACAGCAGTGCCTTATATTGCCCAAGATAATACTCTATCTGGTATCTCACAATATCAACGACATAGTATACACACATGCAAGTCAGAAAACAGTCCTGAACAAGAACAGCACTCCACATCTCACTATGGTTGTGCACAGAGATACAAACGATATCTGCTTCAGCGGATTAAAAAAGAAATGTCTGTACTCTCAGAAACAAGTGTAAATGCTTTGTTTACTAATTTACATCAAAAGAAAGAAAGAAAGAAAGAGTTGCATTTTGCATTTTACCCCTCGGATGACAGTGTTTGCGAGGTCAAGAACCTCTGGATACAAGCAACCACCCAAGACAGCACTTTCTGAGTCTTCATGACACAGAAATGACGTTATGATATAACTCTTATTTCCATATTTGTATTCCATATGCAAATAACAGAACTTACTACAAATCTTTATATTCCTTTTAGCTTATCCTCTTTCTGCATTCAGGCCATTTCAAGCTCTCCTTTGGGTGTCACAGCCAATCAACACCACCAGTTCCTGGATCGACAGGAAACAGGAAGCAGTCAGGGCTCATCCTGTACAAATACCACCAAATCTTATATGTAAAGATTTACAGTGGAGGCTTAAATGTTACTGCTGTCACAGCACTAAAACTGTAAGGATTGCAAAATATCAGAGTGCATTTGGCCCTGACAGAGCCATTACCACACTGTTTCCAACTACATCAGACAAACAAGTCACTCAGAGGCGAAGCACAGAGCCTTCAATGTGACCACTGGACCTGAAAATTACAAACAATATACATTCTCCTGCTCCCACCTACACTGCCACCTCATCAATGTGTAGGCTCGACTGCTTTCATTTTCCAATAACATGGCTCTTGATCCCCTACTCCTCTACAGTCTATCAGCTAGAACTTCTCAAAAAGATACATTTCGACAAAGGTAGCAGTGTTTTTCCGTGTATTTATATGAAACCGCAAGTAAAAAAGGCTAATGTGGTCACTTTGGAGGTGTTGAAAAAAACTTGCTTAATCTATTTACTAGATTCATTCTACTGACTTTTGAGATTTACATGTTTTTGCATAGCCCTAAAGACGCAGAGGTATGTTCAACAAACTTTAGCATAATGTCAGACAAGTCTCAGTCTTCTGGCACAGGTTCTAAAAATGTCCAAATATACATCTTTGTTCTTCATGTGATGTTATTTGCCGTTCTATACAAATCCAACATAAAATAGTGCAAAGCACCCAGTGCCGTGTAGCTAGTAGCGTTTACCTGGTGGAGCCCAAATGCTCCTATATTAATGCAACTGAATATCAAGCCACTACCCACTCACTGACAACTCACATGTAGTCAGTTGTACCCATTTTGCCACAATCGTCTTGGCTAATGTCCTTTTGTACATTAAAAATGTTTTGTGGCTCTTTATAAACAGTAAAATGATAGGATATGCACATCAAATAACTGAGACAGGATTTTAAATAGGCAAGATGCTAATATGTTTTTGTTGTAAATACATTTTGCAGCAACTGTACACAGTGCTTCCAAATTTTATGAACATAACCAGATGACATTCTATTTCAAATTATGATAAAGGCCTTTTTTTTTTCTTTCGATTTTTTTGGTTGGCTGTTATTTGAGACCGTGTAGACAGGAAATAGGGAGAAAAAGAGAGGGGAGTGACATTGAGCAAATGACCCAAGCCGGAATTGAACCCAGGTCTCTTGAGTATGTATTATGCAATCTACCAGGTGAGCCACCGAGGTGCCCAGACACTGCCTTTATATTGTCATTACTTCAACACTGTTTACCTTCTACAACTCTGCTTTAAAAATGAAAACACATTAGTGTGGACGTTGCCATTACTTAGCACTGAACAACGTGCCAGGACCAGAATTAAAGGCTCACAGTTGGCTGCCTTCATGCACCAGTAACCTCCTGGTTATGTCAGCCTAATATAGATAACCTTTGACCTTTGAGATATTAAACATAATCCGACCTCAGCATTTGCCTATTACTTATTTACATACATTCAAGTTCAATTTATTAGAGTCTCATAATGCGATTTACAGTCACCTTGACCTTTAACTAAATAACTCTTTCATCCCTTGATCATTTTAAAAGTTAATGCACTTTCCCCCCCAGGGTGAACTTGAGCCAGGACATTGAGAGGCACAGCTATGTAGAAACACAATCCTCCAGTTTAATGAAAATGTAGTCCTGATGCAGTATGTGGGGGTATAATAAACAACGGTTGTACTCCTAAACTAAACTAGTTCAAGTCAACCACCTTACTGTGAAAGCAGTGCCAACAAACATACAGACACTTTTTGATAAAATACCAACAAAGAGGCAGTATGATGATAAAGATATGTCAAGTTTGATCCACTGATTTTTGTTCTTGTATCAGAAGCTGAAAAAAAAAAATTATATTGTACTATAAATAGCAGTGACAAGGCGTCAGGGTGATCAAGGTCAGCAAATCCTTAAGAATTCTCAATCTAAAGAAATAAAGAGTTTATAAAAATGAAAAATCAAAATCATTTGTAGGTTATTGCCAGTAAGTTATTTTGACTAATAAGAGAAAAGAATCACATGCATATTATGTAGTAAATTTTTTCCACTAAAACAGAGTAAAACCAAAATATTGTTGATGGTATTTAAATGACCAGGTTTCTTTTGGAATGATAAAAATGAGTAGATATATTTTTGCGATGGGCTCAATACAACATATTCTACAAATACAAAGCCTTACAATGAGTAACCCTGCTTTTCACTTGGCTCGTCCAGCGTTGTGAAATCTTTTCTCTGCGCGGAGTCGGAATCAGGACAGTGTGACCTGATACATCTCTCTGGGCTGATGCGAACAATAGCAGTTTATGTCAAGTCCCTGGCAACGGTACAGACAAAACAGTTTAGAGACATGCGGCGCTGACCCTGTCTTTGAAAGATGCAGACTGAATGACTGTGTTCCTTCTTAAAAGTAACCTTCGCTAGTGTTATGTCACCAAAAGCTTTTATTATAACTGGGAACAGATTGAAATTAGAGGCTAAAGAGCAGAACAGAGGTCACGGGTGAAAACATACTTGACCTAGTGGTCTATGGCGACTATCGTGACTTCTGTGACAATAGGCTCAGTGCTGATTTGATCTATAAGCATATCTGCAGGTTAAATGCAGTATTTAGTCAAATTCAGTTTTAATACAACATCCCACAAATAACAAAGGTGATTTTAAAAAGAAATGTTGCAAAAAATATAGTAAAGTATAGTAAAGTTTCCATTAAACTGAAATGACCAAATTTGTTTTCTTGGATTTGACAAAAACTGTTTAATAATTTAATTCCATACTTTCATAGAAATCATCTGTGAGAACTTAATGCGTCATTAAGGCTTTATTATGTATATGAGAATGTTCAGCACATAACAGAAGTTTTGGCCAATCACATCCTCGCATGGAAAGACGTCTCAATTTGGGGATGCTCCCATTGGCTGGTGGTTTACACAGCTTGTCAACAAGGAAGTAATGTCAACCGATAAAACAGAGAAAGTGTCTATTCCAGCACTCGATATGTCTGTTAACTGAAAGAAACAACAACAGAAAAAGAAAACTACGATTAGAAAAAAGGCAAGTAAGTGAAATGTAGAAAGATATTGGCAATCCATTCACAAGATCTTTAACGGGGCCGCAATATATCCAGGATGGCAATGTTCTGACCCTGAACTCAGAGCTAAATGTTTAAGATATGCATTAAACTTCAGTCTGATGTAATTAATTTGAATTTTGCTTTGCCAAATTGGTCTAGTTTTACTTTTGAATGAAATAAAGGCAGGACTAGAAAGGTTGGTATGCTGATGCTGTACTTGAGAGCTTTCAATGTATTTTGCAGATACCTAGCTTTTCAGGAGTTTTGTTTCCATAACCAATATAACAGCTGTTTTTTCTTCTGGCTTTTGTCTTATCTTTACTAATGTTACCCAAGCAGTGAGGCTCACAGCAGTTTGAAATAACGGCATTTACATATAACTAAAAAAAAACCTGTATACCTTCTTTTTTATAATGTGTATTTAACTTATCTTATCTTTTTTCTGTTTTCTTTGTCAATAGACCATGTGAACCAGGAGTAAAGTAACTCACATGGAAACTCAAACTATTTTTAACAACTTAAAAAACAAGTTATGGGCAGAACAGCAAGCCAGAAAAGGCTCGTCCGACTACAAAACAAAGAAACCTGATCCTATGTGTGTCCTGTCTCGACCTGTGCAGCGGTACCCTCACTCAGCGTTATGCAGCCGTATGTACTCGTCCGTCTCTGCACACCAAAACCTGTTTTCCCATCCTTGTGTAATATGACACCAGTAAAGAATTAAACCAGAGTATGGGTTTAGAAAGACAAAAGCACGCACAACATAATTCACAATAGGTGGATGAAATGAATGATATGTCTCGTGTTGTAGTCTTTGAAAGCAGAGACAAGTGAAAAAGTGGCCATGCAACAAATAAATCAACAAGTGAGTCACCAGAAAACCTTGTATGACGAGAATGTCGGTACTAAATATAGCCTCGGTTTATTTCCTATTGGACGAGTGACAAGAATTGGCAGAATTTTTACTCTCGCACAGGAAGTCAGTGAAAGAACAGATTTACGATTTCCCAGTTCTTAAAAGGAGCAAGTTTTTGTGGATCAGCGACAAGATGGGAACGTGCAAAGAATGAAACCTTAATGTATGAGTATCTGCACTTAGAGGTCGGTCAAAACTATATGACATTAGAAAAGAAAATGTTGAATAAATAACTAACACGATAAGCCTTTTAAACTGTTAGGGTTTACACAGACAATGAGAAAAGCTCAACATTTTAGCGCTATAGAAATGAATGAGCAACATGGCAAGCGCAGTTGTTTTCTTATGTCAATAACATTTTCTAGTTAATCCTGTTTAGTAGGTCATTTGTTTTCACACACTTCAACATATTAACTTGAAAATGTTTCTGTTTTGGGCACATATTCATTTGCCAAAACCTGACTGGCCAGATAGTCTGTTACACGGAACCATTTGGTAGGGAAACGTTTTCTGTGTGTAACCTTCTAAAGCTTTCATAAATGTTTCTGTTGAATCACTAAATGGTTACTGGATAAACCAGACTATTTCAAGATAATTTAATGCACTTGAGGAATGTTATATAGATCAGTAGTGCCAGCAAAAAGTGGGACTGCATTCATAGATTTGTAAGAGCTCTATTTGATTTTGAATCTTGTACGAACTAAAACATTTACTTCTCGTGCTAGACTCTATTGCTTACCTGCTTTATCTTCCTTCCTAATTACATGCAAGGAGAGGATCAAAGGTAAAGCGTCAAAACAATACAACGATAGTGTAGTCACCACCTACATCATCACTGAGGTCCATTCTCATCTCCAAGCGACCACATATTTACATGTGAATATAGCAGCGTCGGTCCAGTGTCCTCTCACACACTCCTGAGTGATGTGTGATAAGAGCAGATACGGCGGCAGGAGCCATTCCAGTCATATTTCAGTCTGAGAGTGGAGTTTGTCCCTTACGCAAACACACATCCACACACACTCAGATACTGTGGGCTATATAAACTCACCTGTATATGTATTTCATCTTGATAAACTGGTTTCACTTCCTGCAGAAGCGCTGACATCAATAGTGCGAGTGGCGATCAGCTTTACGATCAAGCGGCGACACTTCAAAGCAAATGGAGCTTCTCAGTGTAAATGCAAGTCCGTTCTTTTGCAGGTGAATACTCCACTCGTAAACGGGGGTAGAACGCTCACAATGCACTACTGGATATGCTGCTCACTATAACAATAATGTCACAATCGAGTGCTTCTGTGATCCTCAAAACAGTGCCATCGTGTCAATGTAAAATAGCGCTTTGACAAAGGCCAGGACCTCCCTGACCTTGAAGCTTCACCCACTAGGGATTAGAAAAAAAAAAATCCTGCTTAAAATGAATTTATATACGCTAACATACATCTTCAGTTCAAGCTAAGCACAATTATTAACATTCACGTGACTGTCGACTATCAACAAACCAAGACCAATAATACATTACACCAAACTGAAGTGTAGCGCTTACCTTAAACTTTTAGCTCTAGCCATCTTGCAATTATCTCCGTCTCTATAAATATTGTGTGGCTAATATTAATCACCATTTCACGTTGCTTCCCGTTTCTCTGTTTATTGTTAACATTTCCCTACTGTCTCGCAGCAGCACTGGGTTTAACGTTAACCATTACTTCCTTGTTGGAATCGGTGGAGACCAATGGGAGCGCTCCCTTTTCCAGAGCAAGTATGTGATTGGACATTCTCAACTATTAAAATCCTTCATAATAAAACATAGATGACGTCTTCATTCCTATTACAATATGCTGTTTGCACACTGAGCCAACAAAAACGGATAATATGGCCAGTTATAAATCAATTGATAAAACAAAATGACTAAAGCAACTATGGAAGGCCTCACATTAAGTCCGTTAATTGGCTTTTTAGCTTTAGTCATACAGATGTAACACAATACCTGCCTGGCCAATCAAATTCTAGCCCTGAAACTAGAGCTGTGTACAGTCTATTGTGCTAAAAAGAAGTTATGTGTAAAACGATGCACAATTTCTAACGTATATTTTATGTACAACTTCCACTAAATAGGCTACATGCTCCAATAGTGTGTGTTTTGTGCACTTGGCTTTTTGAATATAGACCCATTGAGAACTAGAAAAGTGAGAAAACATAATGTTGTTATTTACAGTAACACCCTCTCACCTTCCCACACCCATTTGCCCCTTTTTTTTGTATTATTACCTTCATACCTTGCTTATGTTGTATTTTTTTCCTCTCCCTACTCAGCAGCCCTCTATCAGTCACCCACTTCTCGCTGCCCTCGCTTGCCTCACGTCTCATTATCAGCACTTTACTGCCTCCAGCCAGCGCTCGCGGGGGACTATTACCACAGATCATATTGCACAACAACATTCGCGGCCTTCAAAACACGGCCCTCGACTTTAACAGGGACCGCCATAAAAAATGACAGAGCCATTCGCTGCGGCGTATAGTGCACGTTTGAAGTGAGCCTGGTGCGCTTTATTTCACAATGTCCTTGTAATGATGCCCATGTCGCCAAATGTATGCGTGTTGAATGAATTACAGAGAAAAATCACGCAACGTCAAACAGCTGATGTGTTTTATAATACTTTCTTTTTTATCTAGTATGTGCCTTGATTTTTTTGGATTAAGCACATGGCGGTGTAGTCAGATTGAACACATGCTTGCCATTATTCACAGTACTGAAGGTTTACAAGCTCAGATGCATTATAGAGTCTTTGAGGAGCTTCCAATCTTATTGACATAGCTTATAATAGAGCGGCTGAGTATCAGGAAACAACAAAATATGGCGTAACTATTTTGAATGTCCCCTTTGGCATAGTTAAAGTTGGTTACATTGCTGCCACTATTTCTTGGGAGGGGTTGCATCACAGTTTGATGTAGGACTCTGACCGGTTAATTATTTTGACATGGAAATTGCAAATGTCAGATGGAGGACCTCGGCTGTGTCTGAAACCGCTGTCTGGTCACTGCGATGTGCACTTTATATAAAACATGACAATAAACAAGCAAGAGGCACAGGTTTGACCAGTTTTATGGCCACATTATTATTATTTGTTAATTGGTCAAATTGCTGACGTTACCTTCTCTTGTATAGATAGCTTTCCTGAAGAGAGACGTGCAATAGTACAATCCCAATGAGACACAGTACTTACATCAGTTCATTGAATTAAGCGTCAAGCTTTCAGACACTGCCTATATGCTAGCTTTGTGAATGTTGGGATTTAGCCCAAATATATATATATATTCTCAAAATCATTTTGATGCTTCTTAGACATGAGATCGGTAGAATCATACCTATTCTACTGACAACGACCTCCAGAAAAGTTCCTGTCACCGGGATGGTGAGATATGGTGAGAGATTCCGTGAGGGATGAGCTCTACCACACGATGCATATAATAAAGAAAACAAGCCAATACACTGAACCTGGCAGAGTCATATTTGTAAACTAAAACTACCCTAATGTTTCAGAAGACATGCTCTATCTTCCAAACTTGCCATCTAAGACTTCTCTACTTGTAAATAAAGATGGCGCTGATGCAGGTGCAGAGGGATATGCGCCCTCTGCTGGCTAAAAGTTACACAGGGTGGCTTTAACCAATCTCCAGTAGTTTTTGCACTAATGTGTTTTCCTTCCTTTCCTTTCAAAACATTACCTGTTTAGTGCTCACCTGGCAAGTAAGACCCATTCACTTTCTTAGCACAATGAAGTGGGTCTGAAACCCCACCCTTTGTGCCCGTCTTACCACCATCAACCAATTCTAATCTTAAACAGGGCAGGTTTTACGTGATGACTCACAAAGAAGTTAAACTAGTCTTGTTGTCGCATTGTGTACGTCAGATTGTTCTTTTCTCTGATTGTGTTAATCTGCATCCATTTGTCCTGCCCCCTGGAAATCAAGACAAGACTAATTCTTTGTACGGGATAGAAAAAAATTAAGATGGCTGGCCAGGCTACCAATTTACAGCCACAAAGTACAATTTTGACACAACTAACTAACTGCTCGGCAACAATGGCCAAAACTGCACAGTGTGACAGGAGCTTGACTTTTATTTGGGCACATGATTTGATTTGAGGCTCAGAATGTCTGTAACATGTAGGAAATATAATAGTATGATTTAGGAGTTCTATGTAATATGGTCAGTGTGGTTGTTAAAATTGTAATAGTGATAATTTTGCAACATATTAACAAGCCCTAGCTTATTGTTACACAAAGCACAGAACAGAAAAAACAGAAAGTGATTACCGGAAGCAAGAAGCATTACGGAGACAAAGTAAGCCTTAGCAAATGCCAATGTAGCTGGTGATGCTAACTGCTCTAGAAATAGTGGTGAATTTTAAAGTGCAATGGGCCATTCTTAGGAGGGCAATGAGTCCCGATGAACTGAATATGAGTGACATTGATCAATTTGAATAAGAGTTCATGCTTTTTCATTCCTTTAAGAATTGGACAAATAGTTAAAGGCCATATTATCTTTTTTGAGTTTTTGCGAGAAATTTAAACCTCACACTAGCTAAACCCCCAAAAGGATGCTTAACATTTCTGATGCAGTTCTGACTCAAGGTCCTGGCAGTATTTTCTGATGCTTATACCAAATGGTGGAGAGTGTGCTATCATTGAGGCACATCCTGTCTTAAACTGACTCACTACACTTAACCATCTGCCACTCACTCACACAAACAACCAACCTGACTCACCCACACCCTTTGCCACTCACATCAGCTGATGTTTTTTTGTTTCAACCAACAACAGATTTGGAACCCACCCCCAGAAATCAGGAAAACAAGGGCTTTCCCTTTTAACCTCTGCATTGCAATGTGGTTAATGCACAGACACATGCACCAACACAGCCCTTGTAATAATGAGCAGCATCCCACAGCTCTAGAGCTCTTCTTCCAGCTCTCCATTCACTCTAGGGGGCTCCGAGTTGAGAGAAACCCTTTTCAAGTGTCCAAATAAAACCATCCCTCCATATTTATTCTCTTTGAGCATTAGCTTAGAATTCACTTCTTGCTGGTTTACCTCCGAAGAAAACCAATGCCGTAGGATAAAAATATGAAAATTAACAGACAAGACAACAAAAAACTGAAAGTTTCAAAGACAACCAAAAAATAAATAAAACGCGCATATACGTTAGTACTTGTACGAATCATTTTTAAACTTTCGCATCTTGAAAAGTCATTGCAGCAAAAGGGTTAGCCGTGAAACGCTCGCGGACTCAACCAATTTGTTGAAATTGTTTGCAGACACTCACCTTTCCGTCAACTTCTCAAAGTCAAACGTGCTCTGGAGTCGTAGAAAAAAAATAAAGTGCCACAGCGAAACTAAAATAAACTTTGCGTGGAGTTTTTGGTTCAGCGGATTAGTATTAAATTGCAGAGATCCCGTAAATGACTGGACCAGAATAAAGGTAGAGTATCCAGAGGCAGGCGCCAAGCAGCGTAAATACCAGCTCCCTCTCTTTCTTGTTTCTGAATGGGCGGTATCTGCCGTAAGGCTACGTCACCGCGCTGTCCGTTACCGTAAAGGACACTGTAGTGTGACCCCAAAATGTGCAAAACACCGTAAAATAGCGGTGAAAGGTGCAACGCTTTTTAAAATTTAAGCCTACACTGTGTGATTCCGAACTCACTTTGAGAATTGCTTGACTTATTAAACAATTATTGAAAAAAAAAACTATTCACAAGTTAGTAGGACTTAAAGCATTATATTTTTAGATACATGTAGGTAAAACACACTCACTATTTGCACATTAAACCCAGTGGATGTTCCATTACTGCACTGCTTTTTAATATTTTTTGTTTTTTTACATACAATCTTGCATGAAGGCTGAGAGTGAGGAGTGGAATTGCTACTGCTACCGCCAATGATGCTAAATGGCAAATTTAATGAGTAAAATATGGCATACTTTATATAAACACCTAACTACAGCTCTATTTTTGCATTATTGTGCATTTAATTTTATAAGGCTTATAGTTGGCTAGTGCGTAAACAACAGTGGAGAATAAAAACAGCTCACTCTATACAAACATGGTGGGAGATGAATCTCAAGAATCTCTCTGTGACAGTATTCACAAACTCAACATCAGTAAATAAAAGGGCTACTATTTACTGGATGAATGTCAACGGCCATAAAACAAGCATGTTTTACACTGTACTCAGTTCTATAGACTTCATATGAAGATAGTGCAGTACTTGGAGAGGATATTTCAATAACTTACATTTGTGAAGTGGTAAAGAAACAATAGCAGCCTTTTGGAATAGACAAAAACATTTATAAGCATGAAATATGAAAACAGGGCTCAGGTTCATAACAATAACAATCAAATCTTTTGATAAATAAAAACAGCTACCCAGCCGGACCATTATTCTATAGCTAATAATCAAAAAACAAAAAAATCCTTTATTGCATACACAATGTCTGAAAAGTACTTTTTAAGTAACATCAGCAGGACCTTCAACCTTGAATGCATGTGTTTCCATAGTTACTATAGCATTTGCCAGGACGCTGTCAGCAGTAACTAATGCTACTCTGTTCTAACTCTCCTCAAAGGCATGACAGGATCAGTGTATGATTATCAGTGCAACACAGTGTGATACATTTGACACTGAAACAACACTGAGTAAAGATTACAGTTCAACATGTTGGACTACTTCTCCCAAACAGGTTTGACCGACATTTGGCATGTGCTATATTTGTATGCATCCACTGATGTTTTTTAAATTTAAAAAAAAAATGGATCATGGCCATTTTTGAAAATCAAACATATGGAGATTTGTCTTCATTAGCAGCAATTTTACATTCATAGGGCAGATAAATGAGCTGTTAACATCTCTAAAACTAGGATCAGAGGGAGGAACATTTTAAAAACAATGTTACAGACCATTTCTTCCTCCATGACGCTGCAGACCTTGTGCAGTACATAGTTTTAAAAAGGGACAAAATACACTTCTGAAAACCTGTGATGCTACTGAAAACCCTGCAAAACAACTATTCTGTGTTCAATTTCTTCATTTTGTTCCCATTCTGAATCAATTCCCATAAACTAGATCTGTGGATTTACTAAGGATTTCTAATGTAGAACTGGAATTGACTCTGAATTCAGTCTATACTCCAAAAGGGAAAGGGAAGTGGATAGCTGTCTTCACACTAGGTTTACCAACAGCAAGGAACAAACATACATAAAGATAAACTTATATATATATATATTAGCTTAGTATATATAATATACAAACAATATACATAGTCTCTGTGACGGTGGTGGAGAGGACAAATGGTGACGGACCCAGTGAACAAGTTTCTTCTCACTGTGCATTTGCTCCAAACCACTACCTGTGTTTGCTGTATCTGGGTTGACAGCAAAAGCAGATTTACCGCTCTGCTCTGCTGCTGGGGTTAAAGTGGTTTTGACATGGTACAGTTTTGGTATCACTGAATAAACTCTGGATTCTGCAGTAACTACAAGAAACGCTATGGGATCGTGGAGTAAATGGTTTTACAAGGTCACATTATTTTGCTGAATGTTCAGTGCAACAAAGCATTGCTCTTTCAACGCTTAAACCCTGTTTAGCAGATCGGAGGCGGCAAACCTGAATGTGGTGAATAGTGGCTGACAGGGACCAGTAATCAGCCACAGGTTAAACCAGTGACGTACACAGTGTGTGGAAAGATGTGGACTGAGAAGGTGAGAGTGTGTACATCCTGGTGTGCACAGGGGAAGACTGATGGGAAAGGGAGCACTAGTGTCCTGTAAAAGATGACATATTATCAGAACTTAGAGCTAAATGAAAATGTAAGATAATTAAGAAGAATTTGCGCACCACATTGTGTCACATTGTTCTGCTGTACTGTATGCCGGTTTTGGAGGCGAGGTTGGACCAGGGCAGCAGGGAGCGCAGCAGGGACTGGGCTTGACGATACAACCTCTGAGGGATGGAGCAGGGGCTGAGGCTGGCCAGCGTCGCACCAATGTGCTGGATATAGTCAGTGAGAAGCAGGTTAAGGAGAATGTCAATAGAACAGCCAGCACAGAGGATAATAAAACACCAGCCTTGTGCTTTAAACAAAGGATATAATATTGTCCACGGCGGATGGCCTCCGTTAATGTAGAGAACATATGTGAAGCCATCTTTGAGGACGCCGCGTATGGAGTAGTAGTAGGGCAGGTAGTGGTGCTGCCTGAAGTCCCTGTTCTCGTAGAAGTGGATGGCAGTGTTGTTGGTGGTGAGGACGTGCAGATAGATGGCCTTACAGTGGTCCTGGGCTGTGGTGGAGATGTGCTCCTTCAGACTGTCCAGCAGTAGGGAGCCTAGAGGGGAAACAGTGAGACAGTTCAGTAAGAAGGCAGGAAAAGCAGTGAACTCACACATCAGAGGTAATAGCACAATCAATTAACATGATTTTCTTATCATATAATTATTCTGTGAAAATATGATTTCTTTGTACTGTGTGTAGTATACATCATGTTTGGCTGTAAGTCAGGTTCGTGAGTGTTATGTGTGCATACCTATGCCTTGTTTCCTAAACTCTTTGACCACTCCCAGACTCAGAATGTAGGCTACCTGTGTGTCCACAGGGAAACTGGAGGCCAAGATGTCTCCATCCTAACACACACACACACACACACACACACACACACAGACGCAGAGAGAACGTTAACATCAACACATGTTTTCAAAAGTTCTTTACAAACTGATGGTTTCAATTCTGTGATTTGTCCACAAGAGAGCTCTATTGTTCATCAAATTACAACCTTAAAAAGGTTCTGGCATTGTTATTCAAAAATATGTATACTTGAGTATAGTGTATTGTCCAAACATATTTAAAGATGTATTATTCATACACAAGTATGAAATTACATCCACCATTAGCAATTCTTTTTATGTTTAATAGTTTTAGTCATTTTAGTCAATAAATTATAATAATAAAAAATACAAGTAGTACCATCATCACATCAGCTAAAAATTGTCCTTGTACATACTTAAAATCAACAATCAGACAAGTAACAATGGGTAGTGTTCTGACTAATGTCTAATTTCTCCATGAGTGTTAAAAGTAAACTGAGAATGGGATAACCATGGGATTAAACCATAGGCCTATTCAGATGGAGCTGGGAAGGCAAATTCTCTGACAAATGTAAATGACATTAAATGAGACTCTTTCAGTGACAGGGTTATAAAGCACAACATGAAGTGGGAGAGGCCTTGAGATGGTGGTTAAGAAGACATCACGTTATAATCAAACACTGAAAATCTCCAGTGACATTGAAAACAGCTACACTGTGTGACTCTGTAGTGTAGACTTTGTGTCATGTTCTTTTCTCTCTTTGTCTAACTTCCTCAGTCTTCCTCTGTCTTTTGTCAGCGTGTAACTCAAGGGCAATGGGTTTGTCTAATTAGAGGACTAAAAACAGAACGAAGCTTGTGGGTGTCCCAGTTAGGAAATGTTAACTGAATAGGAGAGAATATATTGCACTCATCAGACCAACTCTCACAGTTAAAGTAAACAAACTACTCATTAACTCTTTCTTTGAGCTGCACTGAAACTTTGTAAAAGCATCATACCTCTTTGTGTACTTTGGTCCGGCCTTTGATCTCGGCCACAATCATCCCCACTATGCCTCCTCTGAAGGTGGCAGCGAGGGAGAAGAACTTTTTGTTGGATGTGATGTCCTGATACCATGAGTCTGGGTACCTGCAGTGAAGACAGAATATCATTGTGGCAATCACACCCAGTTTCTGCTTGTGTATTAAAACAATTATATACAGTAACACTTTAATGTTTGAATTGTCACAACAATATCACTCAATTGAGACGGTGTGAAGCTTACTCGATTGGAAACCAATCACCACAGAGCAGCTTGACACTCTCTATGTCATCATGGCAGAGGAAGCGGAGCTGGACTTCACTGAGAGCTGAGGGGGGCACCACGTCACTCATTCACACCTGAGAACACAACGCATATGTGGGAGGTCTGTGCCAAGAGCCATGCACAATTGGTAAAAGTGCTCTGGGATGTGGATAAACGTTTGGAGATGTTTTAAAGAAAGGTTAAAACTGTGGTTTAGTTAGTAGTTAGGCAATATAATTACTTTAAAAATTAGTAGAAAGATACAATGTGACTCAAACTTTTAGAATTATGTATTACTGTAAACTAATGCTGACCAGGAATATGCCATTTCATCTAAATTCGGTACAGTCTGTGAAAGAAGTACACTATAGGTTTCAGCAAAAGCTATACTTCCATACAACAAAAAAAAGCATTTAGTAACATTATTTAAATTGTCATTTGATACCACAACTGGTTTAAACCAAGTTTTTTTATTTCAGGTTCAGCCACATAACTTGGCTTCCTTTTAACTCGCAGCAACTCTTTCGTCTGAATTTTAGAATTTTAGCCATCTTACAAGAAACTCTTACATAATTCCCCCAGTCGGTAGTTTTTAACCAATGACAACACAGTTTATTTTAGGATCACTGTTTTTTGGAATTTACGTGCGAGAATAATGTGCAAGCAAGCGAATACGCGTGCCTAAATTTTAAAAGTCACAGAAGCTATAAGTTAGCCAACTAGCTAGTTCATGTTACTAAATTCTATATTCACTAAAAATCTTCACTAGTTTAATTTGACATGTCTTTTTATTTCAACATACACTATCCAACACAGTAAACCTCCTGTATTAATAGGTTTTTGATGAATGAAACCCATTAAATTATCGTTAAAAGTATTATAGGCAGATGCATGATAATTAGCGGGCATGCTAACAGGAGCTAACGCAGCTAGCATTGGGCATCTGAGCTAACGTACCTTGTTTTAGCACTCAACACGCAAGAAAGTCGGGAACAAGTGTATTCCTCGCTATCAGTCGATAATGACACTACTCCGGACACACCATGCTAAATTCGGGTCTTGTTCCCCTGGTCCCTAGACTAATTCATTACTGTTTCGGAGAGGCTAGTCGAAAATGCTAGGATAACAGCTGGATGTTTACTTCCTGTTTGGTGGGCGTCAAAGCCTTTTCCGCCCGCCTATGTCACGCTCACGTACAAATATCTCTGTCGCCACCTACTGGACAAAAAGGCGTAAACCGACGTGAGAAAACCCATTAACAGGTGTTTCTTTCATTTTCCCTGTACAAAAATTAAATAGTTATTTATATATAATTTAATAATATTTATATACTTGATAGAGCCAGAGCGTAGCCAGAGCTAAGCTGGAAGTCTACAGAAGCCCCAAGCAGCATTGATAACTTTTTTCCTACCGTTTTTGGTTTGGTTTTTTTTACTAATTTTGTTAGAGATAACGATTTAATTTTTTCACACACCAACCTGACCTTTAATGCACCATGTTTATTTTGTAGAAATGTCGTCTGTTAAACTCTCATTGGAGTTATGGTCTCATTTTATCACCTAATACAGCAAATATCTCCAAATGGCTTCATCAACATTAAAAAAATCAAACTTTCCATTACCATTGTAATACTATCTGCATAACATTGTTACATCAACCAATTAAATGTAAGATGGGCCATTTCATCTTTAATCTCTGGCACTACATGTACACTTTCTATCATGTAGCAGTGATTATATTACTTCTCTGTTAGAGGTCTCAGATAAGAGAGTTTCAGATCCTCCTGCAAAAAAATTCTCATTGTAACATGTACACAAAAGGCCATTGTCATTGGCTGTGGTTCCTTTTCTTGTGGCTGGGACTGTTTTTTAGAAGCACAGGTCTTGATGCACCTCCAAGCTGCTACTATTCTTACCTCTTCTTTACACTGGTCAGCCAGTTATACAATATTATGCTGCTATTACACAGTTATATCATGTGACATAGCCTACTTGATACAGTCTTATTGGGATTTTTGTACATTTAAGGGCACATTTTGATGGAGAAATGAATTGTCTCTTGCTGGGATTTTCAGAAAACAACAACCACGAAGATTCAAACAACTGTGAACACAAACTGGATGAATATGTGACATCTGAACACAAGGAAGTGTCTCAGGTCTGACCACCCCTCCTCTGTACTACCCCACGGGCTGATCGGATCACATGTTGTCGCAGGTAAGTAAAAACCACACCAGGGACTCCAGCAGTTCTGCACCAAGAGTTACAGTTGTAGAGTCTAATCAAACAAGACCTCATCAGCACAGAAGAACTACAGGTAGATGTGTGATATTCTTAAATATTAATCAACAAAAGTGAAAGAGAAATGCTTATATGGAAATAACCTGATTTGTGATTTAAATACACATTATTAGTGACACAATGCTAGAGAGATTTTTAAGACATCAGACATATTTGGTTGTTTTAATAGTTTTACAGCAAGTAAATGGTTTACTTTTGTTTTTAAGAAACTCAAATGATTATTTGAATTGAGTGAAAACACCTTGAACTAAAATTGACAATAAGACAATACATATCATGCTTTGTTTTTGTATTTTGCCTGTTGTACCTCTAGATGGAGTCTTGAGCTACTTTGGTGCTAAGCCCCAGCTCAAGACCAAGAGTACACACTTACGACTACTTACTCTTTTACAAATTCCTCAGATTCACAGCACTTAGTTTAACCTTTGTCCAATGAGCTTACCAAACATGGTAACCAGGGTAAGAGGACACATTTTTTTCACTACTGTAATGTTTTATCCAATGCACTAAACCAAATGTGACTTCACAGACACGTCCAACTGTAAGCTGTGGACAGGTCAGATAACCAGCCAGGAATAGTACCATGTGAATCGTTGCAGGTGTAATGTCCAACACACGCTCCCACACTGAGCCTCTGTGGACCTGACCACCAACAGCACTTACATTTACTCTTTGTAACTGAACATTTTTGTATCTTAGGATGCGTTTGGTGTGGACTTTGTGTCTTCTTGTGCCCCTGCTGCATGTGTCTGCCAGTGTACTGATAGGAGCCTTCAACATCAAGTCGTTTGGAGACAAGAAAGCGTCCAACACCACTCTGATGGACATTATTAGAACGGTTTGGAAGCCAAATGTTTACCAAAACCATTGTTGATGTTGATGATAAAGGGATATATGTTATTTTATAGGTATACATATTTAAAGGCATACTATGTAGGAATTTAGGGGATTTGTTAGGAAAACACGCCTTGATCCCACCTCTAACAGTTTTTTGATTAAGCACGATCCATTATATGTATTGTTATGTCTTGTTTTCTTGTCCGCCATTTTTACACTGCCACAGTTTTGTTACTGTATTCCGCTGTCGGGCTCTGCAAGTTGTGATTGGCTAAGAGCTACACACCTTTAAACATTTTTGAACATGTAAACAAAGGAAGAAAACCGTAAAATTCAGGCAGAGAGCATTGTGTTTACAGATACATTCACTTCTTTATTGCTCTAGAGGACCATCAGTGTGTAATTATTGGTGTTTGAGAAAGAGTTTTATTTTTGATGTAAAAACCACCATAGAATGCCTTTAAAGAAAGCTTTACTCTCATTATACCGATATATAAACATAAGCTTGTACAATAACATTGTCTGTCTGTAGATTGTCCACCGTTATGACGTCATTCTGATCCAAGAAGTTAGGGACAACGATCTGTCTGCAACTAAAAAACTTATGGCTCATGTCAATGAGTGAGTTCACACACTAATAAAGTTAGAGTAAAACATACAAGGCTCACAGTTTAAAGTATATTGAGAAAAGGACTTGTTTCCACAGGGGATCTTCTACCTTTACGTACCAAAACATTGTCAGTGAGCCTCTAGGCCGCAGCTCCTACAAAGAAAGATATGTCTTCCTTTACAGGTAAGAGAACAGTGTAGAAATGTCTGGTAGTGTGGACGGGCAAAAATGGAGATGCTTGAAAAAACTGAAACTAGAGGTGATTAGAAGAACCAGCAGCCAGTCCAACCAAAACAAGTCCTTGTGTACATTAGCAACAGTCAAATGGCCAGTACTGCCACACTGTTGTTCCAAACACCCAGCGAGCAGCAAGTTTTTTTCTGTATCTACAGGGAGCAGACAGTGTCAGTGGTTAAAAACTACACCTTTGACGATGGCTGTGAGCCCTGTGGCACTGACACCTTCATCAGAGAGCCCTTCATCGTCATGTTCTCCTCCAACACTGGTAGGACCGCAGTTTAAAGTCATTCATAGCCTTTCATATTTATAACTAACTGAAGACAACATACCCTCTGCAGTAAAACGCAATAAAAAAAAAAAACTCTGTCCCAAACCTCTCTCTATTTCATAGCTCTAAAGAACTTTGCTCTGATCCCACAACACACATCTCCAGACTCTGCTCTACAGGAAGTGGACGCCCTGTACGATGTGGTGACTGATGTCCGCAGACGCTGGAATACCAATGTGACCACTCTTAGAACGCACACCTTTCATTTGTTGAGGCTATATGCAATAATTAACCCTCTCTCTGTTGAGCAGAACATAGTGCTCCTGGGCGACTTCAACAGCGACTGCGCATACGTGAGCGGCTCGGAGTGGGACCAGATCCGACTCCACACTGACAAGAGCTTCCACTGGCTTATTACAAATGAGGACGACACTACGGTGACCCACACTGATTGTGCATATGACAGGTAGATACACACAAATAGCTTTCAATAATAAATATACAGTGATCTAATAAAGCTTCTGCAGGATTGTGGTCACTGATGATGCGTTGGAGGGGGTGGTGCCAGGCAGTGCAAATGTCTTCAACTACCAGGTGGAGCTGAACCTCAAGCACGATCTGGTAAAACAGCTTTAACCGTATACATGATTTCTCTTTCGCACAATGATCTTTTGGCATTAAAATGTACTAGACACATCTGCATCTTCTCAGAGCACAATGTCCAATTTGTGGGAAAAATATTTATATATATTTATAATTATAATGCCAAGGGTTAACCTAGCAGGCCACAGAACTCTGAATTACAATTCATTTTTTATGTGAATACCAGTCTTTTTACACAATCCACCAAAACAGTGTTTGTAGAAAAACACCCTTTTATGTTAGACTGAGGGCGACAGCTGCAGCTACAATATCTGGAGCATTTACAAGTAATTTACCTATTATCATTAATACTTTATGCAGGATTTAATGAAATATTTAATTAATCTTCACCCAATGGAAATCGGTTTTATTCCACACCTGTGACGCTTTGGAATAATGTGGAGGTTAATGTATACAAAACCATTTTGCCAGATTTTTTTCGTTACACAAATATTACCCAAAAGTACATTAAAGGTGCAGTGCCTCCTATCCTGAATCACTATAAATGTAAGTAAAGTTGAGCTTAATATTTCACTACAGACAGATGCCATGTTTTTTGTTAATGTGATAACATGAATGATGTATGCCATTTAAGGGGTCTCCATTTTTATTTTTAAACTCTAAAGTTGATTTAAACAACAGATAACTTAAAGTTATTTACATTTTTTGGAATGCAAACGCCATTAAACCTGATTTTTGGTTTGCACTCATCTACTACAATAAATGAGCTGATTAAGGTCCAAACATCCACTGGTGTTTGAATAAAAAAGGGCATTTTACAAAATATCATAATGAACACAACACAATGATGAATTCTCTCCAAAGTTTGCCAGGATAATATGCCAGTAGAAGACAATAGCAATCAGATTTGTATGGAAACAATAAGGATAAATGATTTAGTATTAGCATTACCTTATGGTGGCTAACTTGTTATTAGTCCAAAACTTTGTAGCGCTGGTGCCAAATATGTTCATTCCAAAGGGACTTTCTGACAGTCTTCAACCTGAAAGGAGTTAATTTACAACAGGGTCAGAGCTTGAATTAGTAATATCTACATAAAGACTTGGTGTGTAGTATTTAGCAACAAACATGTGACCAGCACCATGGATACTGCTAATAATACTTACTGGAAGATCTTTTCTCTCTGGCAGGCGCTGGCTGTGAGTGATCATTTCCCTGTGGAAGTCAAACTGGCTGACTGACTGGAATCAAAGTTCATACAGCCTCACAGTTGTTGTTTATACGATGAGGGAACTTTCACCAAGGATGAAGACTACATGTTCCACATACAAAATTAAAAGTCCGCCTCGATCATTCTCCGTGTTTGTATTATTATTACACCATCTCACAGTTGTGTGAAAAAAAAATCATAAAAGCAGAGTGAAGTTGACCCATAATATTTTAATTATATGAAACTTAGGGCTTAGAAAAACTAGTCAGAAAACATGTTTTACAGAGATTCACAGTCTCAACCGAGAATTCTATTGTAATACCAGAAGGAGGCACAAGAGCTGTTGGTTTAGAGAACATTAACAGCACTCTCACTTAGGCCTTTCTCTTTTTGAGCATCTCCAAGTACATGCGCAGGGACTTTTGAATGGAGTCTTTAGTGATGAAGCTGACAAAGTTCTGGATGTCGGCCTCTCTGTTGGACGTCAGCTTGTCAATAGTTGGCTTCCTCATCATGGACTTTGTGATTTGTCTGGCGTGGTCTGTTAAAAGGTCGTGTTTGTAGTTAGCAAACTCATCACTCAAATTTTTTAACAGATTTTGAAAAGTTAAAAATGACATGGAATGTTTTGTTTTGTAAAAAGATTCAGTGGACCAATGCCTGTAGCCAGAGAAAAACAATGTGGACCACTTCAATAAAACTGTTCCGCTTTTTGACATGATCATAAGGATCTAGAGCCAGATTTAGTAAGTTCCACCATTGTGTGTGAGGCTCTGATTTTTGACTCTGTGGCAAAGAGTGGCCTATTTAGAGGCCGATTAATTGTTTAAGATTCTTTTGGCACAACACAGCACAAAACAGGACAGAAGTGTGACAGCAGGTGGTATTGATGCTACGTTTGCTGTGAACTGTTTTCTCCTAAACCTGACTCAGCTAAAGCCATGCACTAATTGTGAAATAATCTTTTTGGTTTAAATGTACCAATTTATTTTAGGCACAAACTTTAAATCACCTTTAAACTGTAAATAAGGGTGGACGCTGCATTTAGACACGCCCCTCCAATGTTTTTGCACCATGCAACTAACCCCTACAGTCTAAGGAGGTGTGGTGTGTACAGTACCTGGGATGGCCAACCACTTTGTCATGGTCTGTGTGGCTGTGGCAAGGAGCTGGTCTTGAGGCACCAGTTGGTCCACTAGTCCGATCTTGAGGGCCTCTGTGGGGTTGTAGAGCAGACCCAACTCAAGAGCCACTTCTGTAGTGCGGTGTCCAACTGTGTTAACCATTGTGTCCTTAAACCTGCACAAAGGACCAGTCAATACCAAAAAGAAGCAGAAAAAGCATGCTGAATTTTCGAATGCTGCACAAGATGATTGCACCTTACCAAAAAGGTGCTACTATGCCAAGCTGTGTCTCATTGAGGCCAATGCTGAAACGAGGATTGTCTGCCATTATTCTGTAGTCACATGTCATAGACATCAGACAACCGCCCGCAGGACTGGAGCCCTATGGAGAGAGGCAAAGTAAGAACATTAAAATTACACCAGCTCTACTTATCTTTTTATCATGACAAACACTGCTTTTAAATAATTCAAATGTGTAAGCTAAAAGTGATGTTGATGGTTTCCTGATAAGAAAAACCCTTAATTTATAGACACAGGAGGTGTAAACATCTTATCTACATCCAGTTATAACTGGTTTAAAAACCTGCTTAACTCTGAGTTGAGCCTTTTAAAACCTGTTCAAATTTATTTAACACTAACGCTGAAGTCCAAATTAAACCACTCAATGACGATGAGTAAATAACAAATAATAAATCTTATTTTTTATATTAAAAGCTATAGGATATTCCAAGTTTTCTGGATAAATCTGGGCCTGAACAAACAGATTTGCTGGTTCAAATTTCAAATGATGTGACATTTAATTAATAAATCAAATAATAAAATAAGAGCTTGTTGTGTTTGATACGTACATTGATGGCAGCTATAGTGACCATATTTGAGCTATAAAGCTTGAGCCACATCTCCTGAACGGCTCTCCAGAACTCTCCACACCGCTCTGGGCTCTTCCCGTACATCTCCAGGATGTCCAGTCCGGCCGAGAACACCTTGGGCAGGCTCTGGTTTAACAGCATAACAATTACAACAAAGACAAGAGGCTTTAAAGAGTATGGAGTGGAGGACTGATTGTTTATTTTTGTACCGAGGTGATGATGAGACCTCTACAGCTCCTGTCCATCTCCAGCTTCTCCAGACTGATGCACAGCTCTGTGAGGAAATCTAAACTGAGGCTGTTCACGGGAGGACTCTGCATGGACATCAAAGCCACACCTAAACAAATAAAAACTCTGCAATTACCTTTGGAAGAAATTGATACAAAAACTTTGTTCTGCCACTGTGATGAAGAAAGCAGATATTGACAAACCAGTGCTCTGATTGAGGTCTACTTTGATCATGGGCGAGGTGGAATTATTCCTCATCTGACTGACAAAGACTGGAGATACTCTGCCATGACTTCCACTGGAGCACAGCTGGGTAAGAAGGCCTACACAGAAAATGGAAGAAATGCAAATGATTCCAGTTGTATGGTAGAATGAGGCAAAGTTACATAAAATAATATTGTTTTGCTTGATTAACTCTTAATGGCTGAGCATAAACTATGGCTTAAGCTGGTGATAGTTTAAAGCTACGACGTGCAGTATTTTATAAAACTATAGTAATGCTCACACAAGAGATATACTTTTCCCATTTTATTCTTTTGTTTACATAAAAGGAATGTTTTTGTTTGTGATGCTATCAACCAATCATAACTTACAAAAGAGACACAAAGAAGCAAAACTATAAGACATTGGGTTAATTCATTCAAAAGTCAGACATTAAATTATTTCTCCAAGAAAACCTGTATATTGTGCCATTAAAATCAGAGGTCGCGCACTTTACGACCACCGTTCTCCTCTTTGCAACACTAGGAGTATATGTATATATTTATGGCAATGTAAAACATTATTTCAAACTAATTTTCATGGTTCATATGCAATAAAAACTGTTAATTGCGCACTTAGTCTCAAGTTTGCAAAACTGAGTGGGCTCCGTCTCTGAACTTTAACCCAGATATCAGACAGCTGAGCTAACAGTTAGCCGCCGAGCTGCAACTATTGTTATCAAAACGTTCAAACGGGTTGGAAAGTAGGGACATGCACAAAAAATAGTTTGCATTAACCAGCAGACAGGGACACATACCTGAAAAGCCACACTTGTTTCTCAATGCTGCCCTCAAAGCCATTTTGACCGATGCAGTGGGCAGCGGAGGCAGAACAACTGCTACTTCCGCGATGACGCTTACGTCAAGGCGGGGCTTAAACGTGAACGCTATAAATGATCTACGAGCTCATTGAGCTGTTAATCATCCTAATAAGTGAAATATAATAAATGAGTCAACAAATAGGAAATTATTAAACAAGACGACTACTTCTATCAACAACACTAATAATATAATTTTCATTTATACGGTGCCACAAAGCAAAATTCAAAAAAATTTAATAAAACAACAGCAACAAAATTTACAGAGAAGTTCAGCAGTGTAAGCCTGGATCAGTGTTATCAGAAACGCATTTTCATTCATAAATTGTTATTGATGTTATAAAAACAACGATATGAGCAAATATGCAAATGCTCTGACATAGTAAAAATGTTAAACTGAAAAAAATACAGAAATACAAGGCTCTGGACTAATTTCCATTTGTCAAAGCAGGAGCTAAATCAATATTAAAGACCTGACAGGTATGAACCAGGACTTAATGTAGGAATGAAGCAGGTCTAAACCAGGAGTGTTTTATTCAGACACACCACAGTTTCAGTTAATGCTCTGGTTGAACAATGATTTTGCGGCAAAAAAGAGCTGTACATCACATTGAAGACCATTATGTTATTGTGACACAGTTCATTCTTTGCGATATGGATTTTGCAATCGAAGGTACATTTATATTGTACAATATATTGTGCTGCCTTATTGGCTAATTTATTTGTTTTCATGAAATCTTTAGACTATATGTAACAGCATCAATTTGTCATTTCCCCCATAAAAATTAACAAACCATGAAGTAGTATTATGAAACCATTTACATTTTCTATAGCAATTATATTATGGTGGTCTAATTAATTAATATTAGGCCAATGTAAATTATTAAGCTACAGTACAAATATTAGGTATAAGTTCACTTTCACCTAACCAAAATATATAATGCAAACAAAAACAAATTTAGTATGTTGCTTGAAGAAGAATAAAATGGGAGGGTGTGTGAAGGCGTGAGAGACAGAGAGCACAAGAGAGAGATCCTTGATGCTACAGCACAAGCCCCGGCAGAATTATGTGAGCAGCAGAGATGCACCTGCTCCCAAACCGGTGAGTAAATCTTTATTTTACTAAATTAGTATTTTAACCTTAATAGAAACATGACATTATTTTGGTGTCTTATTGTTTCAGGCTGTTTCTAAAACTGATTAAATCTGGTTAGTTTGTAATAATAATCTTGAGATTGATGATGAACATGTTGCCTGTTATTTTTTTTATATATAAAACTATATTATTATAACTACAGCCCCAATGGAACAACTTGTTGAGTATTAGTGAACTGTGGAAGGGTGATAGTTAACTGGCCTAGTTATTCACTTATCTCAAAATGTATGAAATCTAATCATCAATAGACGGACCTCACAAAAAGCGTGTTCAATTGAAGACAATGAGACCAGAATTAAAACTGAACAAAATGGTGACTCAGTAAACTACATAAAATTGCTCACAGATAAATACACAGTGTAGATTTTGGTTGAATTACAAAATTGTTCTTAGTGATGTCATTATAGTACATATAGATAACGTATTGTGGTCAATTTAGTGATTACATTTTATTATTACAAATGTTTGTATATGGCTGTCTTCAGTATGTAACTTACCAGACTGAAGTTGTCCTGTCTTTTTTTTTCTTTTTACAGTGATGTTTGATTAAGTGACATTGGAAATCCATGAGAGTGCGTCAACCTGCAGCCTGTATCCCGGGACACACACCTGCCCCCTGCTGCTTTCTCCTACTGCTGAAGGCTATAAGATCTGATGGAGCCCGGAGACACAGGAAGTGGCTGTGAAGAAGAACACTGTGGACTAGCCTCAAGCTTCCTGGAAGAGTGCTCCGAGTGCCACAGGGACGAACCCATGTTTGGACTCATTGAGTTAGGTGGGTTCAAGGATCAATGTTTTCCAAGTAAATACGATTCTGGGTACAGTTGGAATTTATGCAATGCTTTGTTTTTCTTAGTCTGTTTAATTAAAGAAACAGTTAATTGGCATCCGTCGGTAGTACTAGTGGAAATTCAGCTCAAATCCGCAGAGATCAGACTGATTCTTTGTATAGAAAAGAATTGGATGAATGGGCAGGCTCTGTTGTTTGAAAGCAGAATACAGGAGATGGTCCATATTGTTCAGTATAGCATCCATCTTGTTGCTCTATGTTTTAAGATGAAAATAAGCAGTGTAGATATAGTCTTTAAAGTGTCCTTGCAATATCTATATAAATATAATTTTTACTCTTTGACTCTGTCTTTATTTTAGTGTGTGTGACTGTTATTTACATCCCCCTGATGCTCCTGGGGCTTCTGGGAAACATCCTAACCATCCTAGTGGTGTGGCTCCGTCCACACATGAGAACCTCGACCTACCTCTATCTGAGCAGCATGGCTGTGAGTGATCTGCTCATCCTCCTGCTGCTGCCACTGGATCTTTATAAGGTATGTACTCACTAATTACACTTCAATAATAATGTGGCCACAGAAGGGAACCAATAAAACATTAACAGAAAGCTATTAAATATTTTCCACACAGGGATGTAAGTGTAAACAAGATATGTTGTTGTCTGCCCTGAGGGGAACCCTACTGAATTAGGTTTGGCTCTATCATGTCATAGTCAGAGTGTCCTTACATCTGTCTTCTATAGACAATAGTATCATATGATATTACAGTTTGGATACAAAAGAATTACTGTATTACTGTCTTGTTTTAACTTAAATGTAAATTATGTTTTCACAAAGAAGAGGTGCAAAATGTGGTCCTTCTGATTCACTAAATAAAAAAAGCAAACTTAAATTTCAGGCTTAGCAGCGCCTTTTCTCAGTCAGTATGAAACAAGAACCATAATTACCTTTCTGCATGTTTTGCTAACTATTTAATTTTTGTAATGGAGACGACACAAGTTTGAAATCTAATGTCAGATGAACTGAACATTTCTCTGTAGCTGTGGAGGCCCAGACCCTGGCCTTTGGGAGACCTGCTCTGTAAGCTGACTGTGTTCCTGTCAGAATGCTGCACCTTCTGCACCATCCTCCACATCACCTTCCTGTCTCTGGAGAGGTACCTGGCCGTCTGCTGGCCAATCACAGCCAAGACGCTGGTGACGCGCCACCGGACTAGAGTTCTGATTGGCTGCCTGTGGCTGGGAGCGGCCGTCAGCGCCGCACCGGTGTTAGTCATGGTGGGAGTAGAGGAGGTCAGGGGGGAGGAGGTGGGGTTCAGGGGGTGGAGGGAAGACACGGGCTGGACAGACAGAGAGGCAGTCAAGGCAGAATTTTTAATAGGAGACAGAGGGAACAGACATTTAGCAGTGAATGATCAAGTACAAGGAACAAGTTGGGGAGAAAATGACCAAACAGAATGGAGTGAAGGTGTTGAGAAGAGGAGACCTAACCATGATGACAATGGAGTAGAAAAGTCAGTGGAACGACAGAATAAAATGAAAGAGGATGAGGGAGGTGGACATGAAGTGGTTGAAACTCACATAAAAGACATGGACAACAGTGAGTGCCGCTGCACACAGTACGCAGCCTCCTCCGGCCTGTTGTCGGCCATGATGATCCTCTCCAACCTCTACTTCCTGGTTCCGTTCTGCATCCTGGGACTGGTGTACACTCTGATTGGACGCACGCTTTGGCTACGTCCACGGAGCAGCCGCAGAGACCTGAGTCACAAGAACACTGTCAAAATGCTGGGTGAGGCACACACATTTTCCTTTTTCTTTTGAACATTATCACAAAGAAGTCTTTTTTTCTGAGAGTATTTTTAAAGAAATTATTCTATAAACTGCTAAAAAAGTAAGCAGTGTTAAAATTACCCTACAAATTGTTAATGTTACCACAATTTTGACTGGTCTTGGCATTAATTGACGATTTATTCCATCTTTTTGTGTCCCTCTCAGGAGTCATTGTTTTGGCGTTTGTGTTGTGCTGGCTGCCCTTCCATGTTGGTCGGACTATATTCTCTCTATCATTTGGGGCTGGTACGGATGTCAGTGGACAGGAAAGCACTGAAATGGACTCAAACCCGCCTATTTATGTGTCTGATATGCACATAGACACTGTCACAATCCCTGACTACAGCCACTTGTGCACTGATGGCAACACTGACAGATGTACACTTGTTAACACTAGAGACACACACATGTTTACTGTGACCCCCAGCAGTGTATTCACTGATAACGCCATAGAGTTCAACTCCACGTACCCGACATACGCCGACACTCACCTGTATTTTTTATATTACCTGTCTCAGTATTTTAACCTGGTGTCCTCAGTCCTGTTCTACCTCAGCGCTGCTATCAATCCTTTACTGTACAACCTGATGTCGGCCAGATACAGACACGCACTACGCAGCCTCATTCACCCAGAGTCGCCTTCACAGGTGCAGCGCACACGCACATTCACCATACAGCAGCAATCAGCCACCACTGTCTAAGGGCTTACTGCATTAGAACAGAGCAACATCCCAACTGCAAAAAATGTAAAAAGTTTGTTAATTTTGGTGTAAAACCTGTCTTGTTTTGTAAAATGTAATACTTTTCTTTATAGTTCTAAAGCAAATGCAGTTAAATTAATTCATGTAGAAAATCCTGCTGAACTGAACGCTAACAATTGCCATATAACAGCAAAATATAGGTCATTACACTGTGTGTTTAAAACAACTAAATGCAGTAATTCATTTAGCATTAAATAATTTGTTGCATTTGGCGTTTGCATCAGGAAGGTCTTAACTAAGGTCTAGCTTCAACTGAAATCATGACGCCAAATATCTCTTCTATGCTCTCTTCTGAAATGACCCTCTTTTTTGCTGTCTTTATTTGTTACAGTGTCCACTAAAACATAGTCTGGTCATTTAGCCTTTATCATTTAATTATTTTGTGTGTTTGTGTGTAAGTGAAAAAGATTGTTTGCAAGGTTCTGGTAGTTCTCAAGGAATAGTGCTGCAGTATTGATATTACAATGCCATATTACTGTAGTGTGAATCTTTAATGGATATTAATGCATTTTTTAGCCAACAAGTAATGCTCCATATAGCTGATTACATTTCAAAAAGCCTAAAATGCATTTTTAGAATACTAATACATGTAAAAAGTGCATTTTACAATTGTCACAATTATGTTTTTGCCAACAACTAGTGTTACATTGGAGGAAATAAGTGGTTTTGACAACCTCTGGACAACCAGAAGGCTAACATATGTGCTTGTGTGACTGTTTGGGCTCTACACACTACAATGCAACCCCAGATTTGATGAAATAGACTAATAAACACCTGTAGTGATATGGAAGTAGAGTGTAAACGTGTGAATTGTATGTTTATTCGACTGAATTAATGGATGGCATCCATGAATTATTGAATAAACGAGTAACAGAGATACGTGCTTGTCTTTTTTCGGTTTTCAGTATTACATTACACGTATTACAAAATTGGCTAACTTACAGGGTCTGTATTTTGTCCTGGTCGTCCTTGTCCTTGCTTGTGTTTGTTTTCAATTACAGTCAAACAGAATGATGTCGGGCTGTCTGTTTCATAAAGGTGTGTATTATTACATATCCAATTGCTTTATTTATTTCACAGTTGAGGTCATATTTAGGTTTACTCACATAAAGCAGGGAGCACAAGAAACCAAGCAGATAAGTTTGGCCTCGGGCTACACGACAGGAGATTGGATCCGGATCAGAAGAGAAGATTTGTCTTCTATTCACAGATCTGTGAGAAATGAAGAGACAGTTCAAAGGTTGATTGTACAAAGTATATCAAATAAATCTGGAGGATGGCCCATTCTATGCATTAATTCCTGCTTATTAAACACAGGAATGTATTAAAATGCAATTAATCTAATTTGTTGCATGAAGTATATGTCAGCATTGAGTTTGCATTTCATATACAATGTCATATGGTTCCTTTAAAACGCCGCTTGCCAAGTCTAGTTATTAGAGAAGACAGAGTATGTTAAAGTAAGACAATTATAATCTATCTTATTTTACATCATAGTACAGTGCAGTCAAAAGATTTCTAAGGACAAAAAAGTAGCATGTGTTTTCAAACAGTATATACAAATAAATATTTATACAGAGAAATAATGTAACAACATGTAATATATCTTTATTGCTAAACCATCTGTCAAAGATAACAGTATATTGAGGTGAGTAGATATTATGTTGAGGTGGAACATGTAGTAACATCTCTGTACCATTAGATGGCATTGTCATGTAGCTATTTTCATCGCTTGGATTAAAGTACAAGACTCAGAACTAAGACACGGATATAAACTTGAAAACACTGTTGAGTGCCCTCGCATTTTTAAAAAGTATTTGTTGTTTGTGCCTTGCTTTTCACACGTCATGTTTTCATCTGTGTTAAAAGATTCTGTATGATCTGTGAATGGCATATACTGGACAAACTTAAAAAGCTTACCTTAAGTAAGTTTCTAAGCATGTCATAAGGATTTGTGGAAACAGATCAAAAGAAGCTGATACCTTTTGTCTTTGTGCATGCTCAGGGGAAGCTGGCTGGGTCAGGGTTGCACTTTCTCTTATAACGACCCTAAAAACTAACTTGGCTCATCAGGTGGTCTGTTCCACAAAACCATCTGGGAGGGCAGGTACTTTAGGTGAATACCTGGTCAGTGATTGAATTAATCACTTTTTTTTTTACATGTTATTTCCATTAGTAACGGTAAAATAGTTGGTTCTTGGTCGAACCCAAACCATGCCCAGAACTGCTAGTGCTGCCACACCATTAAACAACTTTGTAAGGAATGTATAAAAATGCAATTACTTCTAATTGGTGCATGAAGTATATATCAGAATTAGTTTGTAATTTACATTCAATGTTACAAGGTTAGCTTCCTTTAAATTTAGTTGTTAGGGAAGACTATTGTTAAATTAAGATTGAAATCTATCTCATTTTACATCATAGGGTAGTGCATTTAGAAATAGAGGTGGCCGACATCTTAATTATTTTGTAGAAATAAAAGGACCATGTGTTTTTAAAGAATAGATACAAATAAGAATATAAATATATAAATATTTGATCACGAACAGATGCTTTGCTCGGAGCAATACAAAATGGATTTTCTTGGGATTGTGAACTTGAAAGATCTTGCAAAAACTCAGCTGTGGCAAAAAAAAACAAAAAACAAAACAAATCAACACCTTTAGAAAATGTTAACAGCATCTGCACTTAAGTTTTACTGACAGTGAAATATCTCAACCTAAATGAACTGCTATCAAGTTAAGTAAAGGGCATTATCCAGAAAATAACATGCTCTCCGTCTCAATAAGTGGGATCACACAGTGGGTTTCTCTGTGGAACTGTAAAAGAGGCAGAATTGGCAAATCACAGCGTGAACCAGTCACATGGACAGGTCAAAGAGAGTTAACACGACTCACTAACAAGAAGAAGAACCATACACTGATTGAACAGCACATACACACCAAGTAGCTAAAGATGAACTAAATCAGACAGAAGTGTAGAGTCTGCTGTTTAAATGTTGCATCAAATCATAGTTAATCTTCAAGTTAAGTAAAGGGCATTATCCAGAAAATAACATGCTTTTCTTTGCTGTCACTGACAGCTTACTTAAATAGAAGTATGTCTTTGCACTTCACAACTTTATACATCAACTGGAGGTGCGCAATAGCAGAGTGCTTAGCAATTCTGCCTCACAGCAAAAACGTTGGCTTCTGTGTGGATTGCAGGTGAATGGATGAATATAAATTGCTCATAGTGAATTCATTTTATTGGCTGTCCTTCAGTGTTAAACCTGGGATTAACTGGCAGTTAAAGCAGCAGGCTCCAGATCCTCAGTGACTCATTAAGGACAAGAAATGTAAAATGAATGAATAAATACATCAGCTGGTCACTCCTTTAAAATGATTCATCTACAATTAAATCCAGGAAGTGACAATAAATTATATCTATGTTTAATACTGTATGAAACATTAAGGTTGGCTGTGTAACAACTATCCATAAGCCCATATAAGAATCTAAATATAATACAAGCTGATGTTTAGTGTAGATATGTTCTCACAGCACACACAAACAAAGCAAGGCCCTTTGCAGCACAAGATTGAGGGATCTAATTAAGAAGCTGGCGAAGATCTTTACAGCCAGAAGTTGTTACCCACCTAGTGTTTCTACTCACTGGAGACTTGTAAAATATGGTGCAAATGAATGCAATGTGGAGTCCCTGCTTCTGGCCTTAAAAGCTTTGAGCTTAAGAAAGATATATCATGTACACATGGTTAAAGGCATGCACAAACCCCTCTGAGGGGCAACATCAGTGCTCTGTTTTACAGCAAAAGATACATACACATATAGCATAACTGTAATGTGGTATCCATTATGCCTTTTACTGAAGTAGGGTTGTATTGCGTAAACAGGCAGACTGTTACCTGGGCCCAGTACTACAAAACTGGTGCAGCTTGTATTTATGTCACTCTTGTTGATTGTGCATTCTCTGATGGATCTGAGGCATAGCTAACTTTGATGGTGTCCACTTGATTCTAACTTTTTACTAAAGCAAAAGACAGATGGACATTTCTTCATGCTGCTATGGGATTCCAGAGCTGCCTTTGCTCCTAATGGACAATGGACAATGAACAACACTTTCACTTTCATTTTCTTTCAATTATGACTTCCTGTTGGAATTTGTAAATTTTGAATTAAAATGAAAACAAGTCTGCAACAATGTGCATCACACCAGCTGTTCTCTGGCTGTGCGTAAGAGGCAGAGAAAGTCTAAATAAATTTTCTTATATCATATGATTACGTCTATGTGTCATATTCTATATCTTTTACTGGTCCGAGTCAACATGTTGGGCCTGAGTCATAGTCTTGTTTAGATGTTTGAATATGTGTGGGTGGATAAAAAAACTGCAATATTATTTGGAAGCGCACTATCACACCGCCTTAATAAATTCCTTTGGTGCTATGTTTGGGGTTTCTTTGACTCTAGGACCTATGCACAGGAAGAAGTGTTAGTTGAAGGGAACAGGATGCTCCTCTCTGCTCACACTCCACTCTATCTTTAATATTTCTTTTTTTTTTACTCGTCAGAAAAGGGCACCTTTAACAGCTCGAAGTGAAGGCAAGGGCACAAAGTGTGTGCATTTTTCTTTTTGTAGTGATGTGTTCTGATGTTTTTCCTGTTTGGCCCATGTGGAATATCTGCTATTTGGACAGACGAGAGTGAGGTCAGATGAGACGCAGCCAGAGTGAGATGAGTTTGATAAAACAAATCAAATGCAATTGGATCTGCAGTCAAATGATTGGCAACATGACAAAACAATTTCTGTCCAGTCATAATACAAGCCCCATCTTATACAACGGTGTATTGTGTGGTTTGCAATACAGTGGTGCATTTCAGCAAAGATTGAAGCTATGGTCTGAGTAGCCAGAACCATCTATTTGTCAATTCCTACTTTGTTTGGGTGGACAAAATCTAACAATATCAAATGTAATGAATGTGTATTGTGTCATTTGTCCGACTGTATATAGATTTGTGTGAAATTTGACCTTAATAAAACTGTAGGGGCTGTACCACGCAAGATCAGACTTCAATTCTTTGTCTTTAGATCATTATCATTACACAAACCTACAATGACAATGAAAACAATGTAAATCCATCTCTTTTTAAGACTTAGTAGCATATTCTTAACCATAATTGTGTTTTCAGGATGGTATAATTTTTCAATATAAAAGATTTCTTGCATCAAGTTTGTTCACATTGGCAAATTGTATTACAGGGGGATACAAATCTTTCTTCCAAAGGTCTTTAAAAAACAGACAAAATTACAAACTACTTAATCATCCCAAGACAATGTCCTTAAAGTCTTTGTCTTATGTGGTGCGTTGGTCTCAAAATGATTTCAGTCCTTAAAAGGTTTGGTTTTGGACTTTGTTAGTTTGGTCTTGACCACAACACTGTAAAAGTAAAACTATAAGGATTGTGTCAGTATGGGCAAGATTATGGAGGGCAAAGACTCCCAAATCTTTTTATTTTGTTGTTTCAATATTGCCTTAAAATGTAACAACAAATAATGTGCAAAAATACATATTGGACCATTTAAAAAGTCTTAGTATTGTTCATTTATGAATACACTTTTTGTGCTTTTTTTTTCAACACTTGATGTAAAGCTGCCAATTCGTGGCTTATAAATGATCTGCTCTACCATCCAAGCTAGGGCTGCTCAATTTATAGCAATATTATCACAATATTATCACAATGTGTGTATCGCAAACAATGACCTTGAAATAATGGACTTCTTTGTGATGGATTTATGTTGTTTAGAACGTTGCTTCCATTACTTGTGAACATCATGGTCCAAACAGAGCGTTAAACCAAATTGTGATTCATTTTAAAATCAAATTTAATTAAACATTTTTTTACTCAAATATATCGCAGCTCATTTCATTATGGCAATATTCAAAACAGTCTTTACATTTCACGTTTCTAATTTTGTGCACCCATAATCCAAGCCACTGCCACGATATGATTTATTGATATATTTATTGATTTACTTTGTGTATTTCCAGAAAATAGAATTAAAATACTTTACAGTTATTTATTTCTAGTAAACAAGCTCTATATTCTCCTTACTCCACTACGTAAGACTGAACTGTGAGTCACACATGTACATACCAGGACTATTCCCTCAAGTAATACTATTTATTAATGTGAACATGTGAAGGCTACTACTCACATAGCATTGCTCACACCTGCTGAACTCACCCAATGGTGTCCATAAGTTGTTGGGTTTTTTTTGTTTACTAGACCTTGGGTGTGCCATTGAGACCTAAAGCTTGCTGGACACTTGGTGGTTTGAAGGGCGTAGGGAACATGTGGAAGATGGAAGACAGTAGCAGGAAAAATAATCTTTGTAATGTGTCTATACCAGCCACACAATGGGTTTAAATGATTCATACAACAGCTATGTGTCAGGGATCTATGTGTTAAGCAGCTCAGGTTTAGGATGTCCACTCACTAACGTATTTTCATTACAGTTTTGAAGATTGAAATCAACCTTTTTCTAAATGCCTGAATGAGTGCTGCGAGGAAAAATGGAATCTGTTTTCGAATCAGATTTTGCTCATGTTTTATTGCTTCCTTTTTCTGAATGACTGTCAGTGGTAGATGAGGAGACAAAATGTTTCAATTTAATCTAAAATGACCCAGACCCCACTACTGCAGTTTTTGGTGTGGTACATACCAACAGTGGAGTCTCTAAGTCTCCAAAGCATTCACGTTGGGTCTGTGAGGTGAAGTCATTCCTTAAGTTAGAAAAACTCTGGTGTAATGTCCAGAGCTGCACCGAAAGGTTTAAGTAACCATGGCAGCCTTTCTTAGACTATTATATAAATAAATTCAACGCAAATTCTTTGGAAAAACCCGAATCTTTCATGTATGTAAGGTGTACAGTTTACAGGACACAAAGATGCACATCAGCTTAGTTCTGTATGTCATGTTCAGTGTATTTATCTCAAAAACAATATAAACACTTTGAAATGAATTTTGCCCAAAACATAATTTTCAAATCTGATTTTCAATCTGTGTTCATTTTGATGTAATTGTAACTGTATGGTGACCTCCATAATGGACAGAAAAAGATGTATTTGGTTCAGGTTGAGTCTCCTCCTTAATTGTTATCTCTCTTTTGATGTATTATGCAAGGTGAATAAAATATTTCCCATGAAACCATAATGTAAAACTGCTGGGAGAAAACAAAGTATCACAAGTATCATAGTTTTCAGTTTGGAAAAGAAGTAATAAACCCACCACACATGGATGTGGCAAAGAGAGATTAAAAATACATTGCTATCTTTGACTCCAAGGGCTCCAAGTTTTATGACTTTAGTATGACTTCATTTATCAAAAACATGTATCCCAGCACTGTGCTTTGGGCATCATGGTGATATAAAGTAACATTTTTCCTAATATATCTGCAAGGCCTTTTGTTAAAATTCTACTTCCTCTTTGTCTTTATGGCTAACCAGAGGTTGGCTTATGTAAGTGTTAACGTTTTCAGATTTTTTTTATTAGTTTTAGTTATCACTACACGCATCACTGCTGTGTTTCTTTCCAAGTTTGGATAACAACAATGTAAAAGATAAAAAAAGAAAAGTAAGGGCTCTCTAACAAATAAAACAAGTGCAATGTGACTCTGGTGACGTGCCATTTCATTGTCAAATCAAGTGGAGAAACACTGAACTAGATAAACCCAGCGTGGTTTCTAGTCCAATAAGAACAATGTAAGACAATATGGACTCTATAAAAGTACCCTTTGACCACATCTTATTGGTAATTAGATGCTTCAAACGATAGAGTACAAATGAATAAAAGACTGAAGATGGTGGAGAACAATGAAGTTTCTCTCACCTCTGACGTCCTTCTATGAACAATCTCCTTGCACTGATTACATGACTCACTTAGCCATCACGGTAGAGCGGCCTAACATAACTGGACTAATGAATCAGAGATGTCTTTCTGCAGAGCATGGGGAGTTCCAGCGTCATGTTAAAGCAGGCGGTCTCTTCCCCTGGTGCAGGTGTTCTTTTGAGGACGTCCAACAAACACTTGCTCAGCATTTGTGTAACAAAATCTCCAGGGCAAAGCTTCTGCATGTTCATACCTTTGTGCTAACTGCTTACACCTTTCCAAGAACCAATTAGTAATGACTGGCAATAATGGCTTCAAGCTTTTACTACTGCTCATTACCACATGGCATTTGCTCCTTTAGAGTATTGAATGCATTGCACACAAGGGACCACATGGTTCTGGTGCATAATGAACCTTCTATTTCTTTCAGTTCAGTACAGAAGAGTCTGAAATGTAGTACAAAAAGAGGTCAATTTATAGATGCTGATTGTCAAAGGAGACTGATTGCAGCTGGTCAGGAAAATAAATAAGTGTAACAGAAGTAAATGAGAGGACATTTGTTCAAAATAGAGTAATTGACCCTAAAACAGACTGCCACTCAAGATAAGAACTGCAGCATCTTGGTCCCTTTTATTATTTCTTCATTCATTCATGACAAAATGCACTGCAAGCCTATAATCTCTGACACCAGGCCATTTAACACTATGGCATTTGTCTGATGAGATGATCAGTGTAATGTAAAGTATTTAAGTTTAAAAACATACGGTGATTGATGTCATCCCAACGTAATAATGTCCCTGTTATATATATAAATGTATATATATATATATATATATATATATATATATATATAAGACAAAATGAATGTTGCTGGATTAAGCCAAGATCCTGTGGGACTTCCAGGTACAGACTGATAAAATGGTAATGGTGAACCAACCGGACACTGTGGTAGTGGAAAACAACAGAGGAAAGCCGTTGTGGTGGACATAGCAATACCTAGCGATTCAGGAAAAAGGAACATGAGAGGCTAGAGAAGTACCAAGGCCTCAAAGAAGAACTCGAGAAGGCCTGGAAAGTGAAGGCAACAGTGGGGCAGTAACCCCCAAACTGAAGGAGAGACTACAGCAGATCCCAGGAACAACATCCAACATCTCAGTCCAGAAGAGTGCAGTCCTAGGAACAGCCAAGATACTGCGCAGAACCCTGAAGCTATCAGGCCTCAATACATATTACATGTACTGGTACATATACTGTCACAGATATGGATCTGATAGGAACTCATTTTTCATTTGCCTGCTGACATTTCTATCTTTCTTCATTACTAGGTATTAGACAATAACTGGCCCCAAGACACTGTGCGATATCAGGATGTCACAATAATCAGAATTTTAAAACCACTAACACTGTGAAATGCCATAATATGAGCTAATGTCAAGAGCAGAATGTACAATGACACATTTGACTTGCTCAAAACCCCTTACAGCTCTTGCTGATGTGGTCAGTTTAAAGCCCTGCCTTACGGGACCACATCACACAGCATATTTGTATTTTACTATCATAAGATTATAAGACCGATCTAAAAATCAGTTGTAAATACACAATACCATAACACCATGATCTTTTTTCGTAAGGTTAATCATACCATCAGAATCTCACACTGTCCCAGCTTGTACCTAATGAAAACTCCTCTCTAGGGGTTAAATAGATGCCTAAAGATGATCAAACACCGCTTTTCCCCCCAGGGGCCACTCAAATACACACAATACACAAGCGAGACATTAGTCAATTCTGTTCAAACTGTTTGAACATTTGCTTTTTTTTTCTTTTTTTTTTTGCTTTGTATTTTTCCATGTAATAACTGTGTGGGCTTGCTCTGCTCCACTAACACATATCTTTGAAATAACAATGCACATCTTTTATTTACTGCGCCACACTCATGGGGCCACTTGCCTCTGACTATAAATGGTTAACCATTTGTCTGTCATTCATAAACGCACATTTTGAATAAGAGATCTAATATTTCTGTATCTCTTCCCAGTGACTGTAAATGCGTCTATGTGACTTTTATGAGTGCGTAGAGTTGGATAAGGACCACGGTGACCCCCCAGTGCGTTAGTCTCCCGCTTAATGAACTCATCAATTCTTCATAATGTAGCCAGAGGAGAGGTTTATCAACACATCCATCTGTGACGATATGTGTTTGAACAAGTTTACATCACAACTGAGTCAGAGGAAGGTTTAGGAGGTTGGGGACAGCGGGGAGGAGCGAGGAGTGTGGAGGGTTTATAAGAGCAGACCCACATCTACACTCAAGATCAGAGCTAACAGTGAAGAAAGAAAAAACAACAGACAGCCACTAAAATCTGGTGCTTTTACCTTTGGTTTTCTTTATGCGTCCTATCCGGGGGACTTTTACTTGACCGTTCTGTTAGTTCTTGGAGCCCAGAGGTAGTGAGCTAAAGATGGAGGCTGTGAAGTTGGTGGCGGTCTTCTTGGCGGTGGTGCTGGTGCTGGTGCAGGTGGTGGGGGCACTTTCTAGTCCTCTGTCCAACGAGGACCCGGACGGAGGCGTGTGGACCCTGGACACCTGGAAGGTACTCAAGTCTCCTACAACCTACGGACATTTACGCAAGCGGGAAAAAATACAAAAACTAAACGCTGCTGTCAAATTTAAATATACGTCAAGTCAATTAGCATTAGCATTAGACATTAGGACGAGGCACCTGTACCTTTACAAAGTAGGGTAATAAAAAGTAAATAAAAATATATTTAAAAATTAATTAGCTAAAATGATAAACTTTGCGAGATTAAAAAAACCCCGAAAATAAAGTCTTTTTATTTCCCTTGCGTGGTAAAAAGTCCAAATAAGTGCGCCTTAAACTGACCGAACTTCTTTCCTTATTGTCACAAAACTCCAGAAGTTCAATAAGATCTAGTTCCTTCTTAAAAAAGTAAGAAATATGTTGCAAGGAAAAAATGAAAGCGTGTAAAGAATATAATGACGTAATTTATTGAGCAACAAAGACAGACCAAAGAAATATCAAATTAAATATTAATGTATATATAATAATCACAGTGCGAAATATGTCTGTATATTTTCAGCGGTCACGTTAAAAGATTTCCTAATATTATACATATAGTTGTATATAAATGGTATATACATTTACATAAACTATTTTATACCTTTTATACCACCTTACTGTTATATTAATTTCAACTATATATATATATATATATATATATATATATATATATATAAACGAACATATATATATATATATATATATATATATATTGTTGTTATTGATAATACCATTTTATTAACCTAATTACCAGACATAAAGACCTTAGCTTGACATTAAATGACCTAAAACCTTTCAAAATGGGCAAGTGTGATAATTCTGTGTCACTGTTCTTTTTTTATGCTTTTTCAGCTCAAAATAAATGTGTCTACAGATTTGATTGTTTTCATTAACACTTCATTTATTATTCATACTAGGCTGTGTTTATATTCCAGACTGTGGGGATTACCCTGATGTTAAAGTGTTGCTCTGCTTTAGCACCCTGGACAGCGACAGCAGCAGCCGTGAATCAGCTGCTCAGGTGTGTGTTGTGTTTGTGTGTGTGCAGGAATACCCACTGGAGAGGGGGCTGAGCTTGCGGCTCGCCGAGATCATCAAGCGCTCCCAAGCACAGCAGTTCCACGGACTCATGGGGAGAAGCTCAGGTAAACACATTAAATCACACTATATCCTAATGTTAACCCTCTACAGTACTTTTATTGTCATTGTTTTATGGTCCACAGGGGCTTCTCGTTCTGTAAGGCTGGGCAGGAAACGTGAGTATATGAACGCCCAAAGTAAGTCTTTTTTCATATGTATATGTATAAACACTCTAATCTTGTCTTATTTTTCCCTTTCAATAATCATTATCTGGGTTCCTTTATAACAGGAAATAAAGGCGAGATGTTTGTTGGACTCATGGGTAGAAGAAGTTTAGGTGAAGGTAAATTCATTTATAGTTACAGTTCATTCTAATTCTTATACTTTTTACAAAAACAGCACAAACCACCTCTTCTTCATTGTCTGATATGGTGCATTATGTCTCTGTCTTTCAGAAATGAAAGAAGATTGGGACTCTTACTAATGAAGAAAAGTCATAGTATCATATTCCAACTTTAGCTTCAACAGTAACGTCCTTTCGAGTAGTCATCGTTTGCTGTTTGGTGTCGATCAAAGGGACGTGTCCAGTATAACACAGTGTGACCAGGACACAGTCAGGTTTAGTCTGCTGCATTACACTTACCATCATGTTCATCCAAACTCAGTATTGTTATGCAGAGGATTTATCACATCTTAAATGTTCATACCACATTACTTAAAGCTGACAGTAAGAGGCAAGTGCGTCTTTCCTTCTGGCCAAACTGGTTTTCATTGTTAAAAATATCTTGCCGATGATTGAATAAAATACTATTTTGTTCAAACAAGTGTCAATACTTCATCCTAAATACTTTTAAGTACATGCAAACTTTTCTGTCTGGATAAAACACATTTGACAAGCTTTTTTTTTTTTTTAAATGGATCTTTTGTTTCCTTTAATGGCTCCTTAATCCATCTTAGATTATTATTAACGCTGCCATATATGTACGATGACATCATCACTATGACAACAAGGATATTTTCAGTCTTGAGGATCCCGCCCTCAACAAATGTGTCCAGAAAGTGCAAAAGGATGTAATGTCTTTAGTGAGGCAGCAGTTTTAATCATTAAATGTTATCTTTTTATTAATATAAACTACTTTAAGCAGCACATTATCACTGAATCAGACTGACTGACTAATGTTAGTAAAATTATACCACAATAAACTCTCTCTTATGGATGGATTTGTCAGTGAATCAAGTGCACAGTTCAAACATGAGTAGCCAGTATTATTCTGTTGGAGACTGTGTCCAATTGAATCTTGTGAATACTGCAATTAAAAAATGATTCTCTGGTCACTTTTAGGTTTGAAAATCTTTGCTTTGTAATATGTCCATTGTGATAAAAGCACATAATAAAGGGATTGTTTGGTATTTTGTAAATGAAGTTCTGTTCTGATCTTTAAAAACAGTTGTGTGTTTCCGAGAATAGACAGCACATTCCTAGTTTTGGAGAAGCACACTGGAGAAATGCTACAAAGACTGAAGCATGACTGAGGATCATTTAATTATGTGGTACATAAAGGATACAATATACAGTATGTTGCCAAGAGACTGCCAGTCTTTGCTTCTCCAAACTAGGAGTAAACCCCTTTTATAAACAAATATCCCTTTAAGAAAATATTCACATACGTAGTTCTGCATCAATCTTTGACGTTTCAGTATTTTCTATTTCATGAATGACCAAATACACAACCCAGTATCGAAGTACTTTGTATGTTTTCACTGATGTAGAGCAGAATACATTCCATTGCTCATTAAGACAGGATGACCACACCTGAACGCTTTGTCCACTCATTGTAAATCTTCCCTGGGGAGCCCCTGATGCTTGTTGCCAGTGGAAACCCACAGAAGCACAAACAACACCAGAGACAGAGATGTCCATTTGTTTCAGAATTTACTGAAGAGGAAGAAGAGCTGAGGGGGAAGATGACGGTACAAAAGCACAAATGAGATACACGCAGACTGCCGCGCTGGTACTTTCTGTGTTTAGCGGCTTTGTGTGTATAGTTTAAATCGGACTTGAAGAGCTGTGTGATTCAACTGAGTGTGGGTGATGGATTTGCTGGGGTTTCTCGAAGCGAATGTATTTAAATGGGTTAATGACCGGCAAGGCACTCTATAGCTGCCACTGGTGTAAACAAAACAACAGCGTGAAAAGCTCGGACCACATTTCTGGGAAACAGAAAACACACTTAGAGACAAGGTGAGAAATGAGGTATTAGCAACACATTCCGCCACTTTTATTTGCAACAGTGTTATGTATGACTCAAAGAAAAGGGTGAATACAAAAGAAAATCTCTCACATTTTAGATGACCCTTTTCTAATGTGTTGTGGCTGACAGGTAAATGCACTTTGGAAATGACTCAGTACAATGACGTAAAGTGGAATTTTGATTAATAAAATATTAAACATTAAAAGCAGGAGCTAAAAGGGTGAGGCTGTAGGGTATGTGTTGATTTAACAAATTGCGGTTTATTAAAAGGCAATGATATGAGAAAAAAACGACACTGTGTGAAATGAAAGAGAAGATAAAAATATAAGCACATCTATAACAAAAGGCAAGTGAAGAAAACAAGATATCAATCTGCAGGAAAGGAGAAAATCATTAGATTCAATTAGGATTACAGTTTAAGTCTAGAATTACAGCTAAATTAAGGCAAATGAATCCAAAATAAATAAGAAGATTGTCCAAAATAAAATTAAAAAAAAAACAAAACAGAATTATACAAGTTTTTTCTAGCTTACGTGTGGTAAGAAGTATGAGAAATGAAAACAGGACAAAAAACATGAAATAGAAAGGACCCTTTGTAATTTTCCCTCTTGTCCCTTACGGACATTCTCATACACATTCTTCCACTCATCTTTTTAACAATATAAATAGCAACTTAGTAAAAAAAATCTAGTAAAAATTTCTGGCCTTTTTTTTTTTTTTTTTTTACACAGGGAAGAAGCAGAGCAGAAGCTAAAAAGGAACATTCTAAACAGTGGTAAAACCTTAGAGGTAGAAATCAGTCAGAACGAAGTTGCACAAAATTACAAGTATCCCTTTTAGAGCTGAGCAAAGATTAGTATTTTGAAATGACAGGCCAATGGCAGCTATAGGTTTTTTGCATTAAAAGTACTGGGTTCAAACAGCCACTAAAAATAAAACTACAGGTGTATTCAAAAAGCACGGTTCAGTCTTTACCCATTTCTCTTCAGTCACATGACCTGTCCTGTTTAATCAGAACTACCCGGAGTTAGTTTTACCGCGATGGTTCTGCGTGAGTCAGTGCGTTGTCGGACAGCGTTGAACAAAAATGAAATGCACTTCTGCTTCTCTACCTTCCGCTAAAGATAAATAAACCTCTTGCAATTAATTTTCCTATGTGGATAATAAACAAGACTGAAGATATAACCTCTGGCTGCTCTATATCTCATTATTTTACATTTCAAGCATACTGTATTTCACAAGATTGCCCTAGCTGAACACATACAACTATTTGTAACAAGCTTAATTACTTTTACAATAAAGCTGCTTCTATTCATAATAATTCATTTTATTGAGAATGCTGATACATCCTAACATGACCTACTGTTACCTTGGTGCAGGCCAGTGACTGCTGAACCCAGACTAACGTGTTGTTCCAGGAGGATTCGAGTTGTGTCCGTGCCCGTGCGAGTGAGGGGAGTGCGTTTGTTTGTGTGTGTGTCGTAGGTCTGGAGTGTCAAAGGAAGCTCCTCTATGTCCCTTTAGGCGGTGTCCACTTTAAGGCTGTGGGGTCGATGGTCTTGGCGTTTCCGCGTTTGGTCTCCTTGGCTTTCCAGTCGTCGATAAGGTCCTGGAAGAGAAGGGAGAGAATCGTGAGGGTGACGTCTAATGAGATTCCAGGAGTCAGACAGAGCTGCAGAGGTTTTATCGGGATGGATGTGTCCGTCTCGTACCTGTCTCTTCAACACCAGGTGCTTTCCCTTCCAGTACTTGAGCATCTGGAGTGACTGCAGCGTGCTGACGATGTCCACGGGGTTGACGGCTGTCTCTTGACTGATTTCTGTCAAAACAAGGGCAAAACGGCACGCAGTTCAAGCATCACTTATGAGGAATCTGTAGATTTGCATTTCTAGGTAATGTTAGTAGCAATGTGCAGTCTATTTATGATACCTCTACAAAGCATCAAGTAATACCTTTGATTTTTGGATTACATTGCTATAGAAAGTGCTGGTTCAGCCAGTGTTTTTGAGTCCGAGTCATTTTCAAGTCTTGAGTATTTGGGTCCAAGTCTCCAATGACTAGTACAAGTAGAGTCCGAGTCGTGTCGTCATCACTTAAAGTACAAATCCGAGTCCACGAGTCATGCAAAAAATTTCAAGTCGAGTCTGAATTGAGTCATCTTGAGTTGAACTGTAAGTCAAGTCCACATCAATTTGAATTGAGTCCAAACAAAACAAATCTGAATATTTTAGGAGCAAAACTGACACAGTGACAGGGATTTTAGTTTGAATTGTGCCAATTTCAAAGACATTTCATAGAGTTTTGGCTATAGCGTACATCGGCCCATTTTTTTGTATTTATTTATTTATTTAAACCCACTCAAAATACTTTAGTGTAAAGTGAGCAACTGTTTATGTTGAAAACTGTTTGCAGAGTGCTTAATGTATGCTTTAATCCTTGAGCATTGTCTCCATGTATTGCACTAATTATTACTCCAATTCTTGCTGTAAATGTGAAACCCTGGCTTCATTCTCACTTTAGACTTTTATTAACTAAACTAAGCCCAATCAATCACGTGAGCCTCTGTTTCAGTGCTGTGAAAGGGGAAAAAGGAGGAGCTAAGAAAGCACCGAGAGGAGAGACGCTCTGGATCACATCGGCCATTTTATAATTAAAGGTTATTAACTTACGTAGCCTATTGTTGTGCATGTTTAATGAGCTTCAATAAATCCTGGACCGTTACAAATTAGTATTACACCGGTATATTACGTAGGCTCAACTTCACCTCTGGGTTATATTTAGGGGCTGGGAGTTACATGAGCGGCTCACGACCACATGCAACAGGCAGCGGATGTGTTGTCCTTAGTTCTCAAGTCTGAGTTGAGTTATGAATCCCTCTCTGGGTTCAGCTACAGGTATTAGTTTGGAGACTCTGGCTGAAGCAGTGAAGCAACACAACAGGATGAATGCTATACTGAACAACATTGGGTTTTTGAACAACAGAGAGCAGCCAGTGGACGTCTGAGATGTCCGAGATGTCTTTTTTCCTGACTGCCACAAGACTGTGCAGTAAATAAATTTGTTTGGTGAATGCACTAAAAGCAGATAATAATATAATATAACCAATCAACCACACTCATGTAAAAAGTAGCATTAAATAAGATGAAAATAATTGAGTAACTTGACTTGAAAAACATTGTATTTTCACAAAGGTCACTTGTGGGTTTGCTAATCTTTCTGATAGACAGTCGATCTGACACTCGAGGCAAACTCATTTTGAATCCAGAATAAGGCAGATGATGGGGTCTCTCTCTGTATTCAATACATCTTCTCAGATTTTAAATATCACACCCAAATCTCAACAAAACAGACTCAAAGAGGCATAAATAGTGGGAACAGACTGTCGTCACTTCTCTATGAGCTGTTAGTAGCAGATAATATAACCTACATGTTACCATAATCCAAGCTTTTAATAATGTGCGATTCCTTTATTACAAAAACAGGACTTGAATGGACCAATGTTTCCTCGGTAAATGTTCACAGTGGTGACCTATTTACAAGACACTGCTTTGGAAGTCAATGTGCACATGTCACATGTAGACTTATCGAGTTTTCGGATTCAGTCAAGTGTTAACAAAGAAAGAGTTTGACCCTCTTGTTTGTGGTTGACCAGACAGACCAGACTGTTCCATTTAATGCAGTGGATGTGGAACAGTGCTGCTGTAAAAACCTTTTTCCTCAGCAAAAAAAACCTGAAGTGTTAAGGGACAAATGTGCCAAAAAAAAAAGTGCCATAAATACACAAATTCAACATACACATGGTAATAGCCTGAATGTGGTTATAAATATGGTTCTTTTTTGTAAGTGAGACTTGACAATAAATTAATTTGTAGGAAGCTGTATGAATGAGGCCCACTGATCTTCACCCGATACCATGCATGAGGGTTGAATTCTGACCTTTAATGGATATCTCTTTGCCCTGAAAGTTGTTCAGGTAACGCAGCAGGACCTCCTTCCAGTAGCTCCTGTAGCTGATGAGGCCCAGGTCTGACAGAGGGCGCTCTGGTGACCCCACCTTCTCCTCTACTTTTGAGAGCAAGTAACCTAAAGACACAGAATTATATTATTAAACACCAAGGAAACAGACTGGAGTTGAGGTAAAAACACACACTCTGTACTCACTGAAATCTATGAGCATCTTGCCATAGCCCTGCCTCATGTACTGAGGCATGGTCAGGATGCACGACACATTGTAGTTCAGGAAAGAGTTCTTCTCCTGCAAAATAAAACATAAGAAAATACACTTTTAACCATGGAGGTAAAATATTGTATTTATATAGAATAAAAGTAGATACATATGCCTCATTTCCACTAGAGAGGTAAGGTGTGGGTCAGTATGTTTAAGTTTTTATGACCAAAAAGTCTCTCTACAAAGTGTACTGTACCACTTTGGGGATGGTTTGACCATGGGTCTCAAGTGTGTGGTCCCCTTTTATCAATGCACAGACTGGACGGTATGACTAGAAATCCTTACTTGAACAAAAATGAGCAAAAGCCAAAAATAAACAACCACACTGCCTGAAGTATGTCTTGTTCTTGTGATAAACAGTCACATTACAAAAGAAAACATGCTAAATAATGTACCTTTTTTTCAAACACAAAGCTAGAGGTTGCATTTTTTGCCTACAGTGCATTCAACACAAGCAGAAATAGACTCAAATAAAGAGTCCTTAAAATGTAGTAAACTGAGACAGCTCTATCAATGTGAAATGTCACCGTTTACGTAGCTGGACTCAGCACAGTAAAAACAGGCTTACTTCCTGTTCATGTTGACCAGAATATAACACATTTATCCACAAGTACCTTATACAACCCTACTTGAAACAAATATCTCGTTGATTAAAAAATGTTTAGGCTGTAATTTTCTCCCCTTTTATCTAATAAATTCCGGTTTAATATTCTATCATTGTATAAATGAATACAAAATGACATATAATCAAATATAACTCAGTTTAATTTTCTCTGGCCTCGATTGCACAAATCATGCTAATCAATGTCGGAACAATTCACTATTAACCTTTGGTGCCGTTATACTAAATGTACATTTTTTGCTCATTCTTTGCAAAGTAGATAAAAACTGCCAGTCACAAGCAAATCTCCCACAATCCTGGCCTTTTGCTTACGCTGCTGACTTTTAAATTGAAAACGAATATAATAAAACAATTCCCAGCAGTACCTTGGAGAAGTACCCGACTAGATGGCAGCCTGTGTTATCAGCTTCGGTCATTACGTAGAAGAGGAAGGGTTCCACGTCGTAATACAGAGTCTTGTGGTCTAGGAAGAGCTTGGCCAGCAGACACAGGTTCTGACAGTAAATCTGCACAAGATGGTGTCATGAATAAAATGCAAACGTGTGTGTCATTGATTTGAAAGTAAGATTTCTTACCTTGTTTTTCTTTCCGTCCACCTCAAAGACAGAGATATTGCCCTTTCGGTAGATCTCGTCGCCCGGAGGATGCTTCCACACACACTTGGCCTTTAGACAGAAAACAATAATCATTCAGCATATACTTTTATACTGTTACAAAAGACATCTGTTTTCATTTTTTCTCCTTTAAGTGATTGTAAAACTTTGCCTTTTTCTGAGAAACTTTGATTGTTCATTAGAAATTATAACATGTCAAAACAGTGGCTTAAAAAATATTGCAGGAACTTATGAAGGATATCATTTGAAATACAGTGACTGGTTGTAATGAAGTTGACCCATAGCATAAAATGTGATCAATGTAAATCACAATAGGCCAAGAAGACAGAAATTATTAACATTTATGGAAAAAGTTCAGAATTCAAAACCTTGACAGTGACAAAAAGAGCTGTGCAGTTTGTAAGCTTTCTAATTCTATGTAGCTAGCGATGCTAATGACAAGTAATGTGCCAAGGAACAAACCGAAATCTTATTGCAGCATTATTTGGCTTTACCTTTAGATTATTTTGGGGCACTGTTTAGGTAGCTGACGCCGCTCTCTTGCCCACAGCGTATTGGAAATGCAAGCCACTTTAGTTGTTTCTCAAACCGTAAATCTGCCTACCATGTGCCTTCGTAGGATGGTCTGACTCTTCATGTATTTCAGGCAGAACTCGCACATGTAGAGCCTCCCCAAGCGGGCGTACTCCTCGGGATACGGCGAGTGGTACCAGGTGTCCAGCTCGTAGCGGCCGAACACGATGGTCTTGATCATGTTCCCGCCCTCTGACAGTTGACCGGCCAATCGCAGCTTGTCCTGTAAAGAGTCAGGGAGAGGAAGGAAAAAAAATTGAGGTTTTTGGTAAAGGCAGTAAAATGGGACATGATGATTGAACGTGGAGGTAGAAAATGTATAATAGAAGAAATTAGGACAAGATGAGATGCAACAAAAAAGAGGCGGGTTTACCCTTGTTTGAATGGTGATCGAGATTGCTTTTTAATCAGAGGTGATTGCTGCTTTGCAATGCTTTTTTTTAATTGTCTGTGCCCCCAACCGCAAATAACATTTCTCCTAGATGGACAATAAAGCTGAACTGCTGAATGTTTATTGGTGATTTTTTTGCAACACACAAAAGGGAACACATTAAATCAAACTAATATTACAAGTGGACAGAATAATCCTCACCAAGGTCCACACTAAGAACTCACAAATTGTTCTATGGTATTCGTTTGGTTTGTAACTTTTGGTTTCACAGCGGACCATTGGACTTTCCCTGATGCTGCACTTACTCTCGCCAGAAGAGACAACTCTTACGCTTGTCTCTTCCCCGGCTTATTTTACAATTTAACCAGGAAGTGTTATTATTAATATAGAATTAATAAAATCAACAGAATTAGCGTTTAAGGCATGTTTTAAATCCCTCATTAGAAAACTGAGGCATCTGCTGTAGTGTAGCTATTTAAAATCTGTCAAATAAAACATTCATTAACGTATGTGTCTAATGTCTTTTTAAACCCGACAGATATGTTTCTCTCTTCTCGGTTCACTCTTCTTTGTGTGCTCAATTGTTTACGATTTCTTGCATGTGGTCGGAAACTAATAAATGAACTAACTTTAACAGGTTCATGAGATAAAACGTTTCTTTTTAAAGACAGGTTCTTGTCAATCTCCTGCTGGGGCGGCAGAGGAGACGATTGAGGGCTCCTGACTGAAAGAGAGAACAGTGGGGCAAAAGGGAGGAGGAAGATGAGGTGAGTTTTCTCTCTTACAAGGTCCTCCGTGGCACGTGCCTGCGCTTTCCTGAACAGCTCCAGGTCGTAATCGCTGGTGATGTTCTCCAGCAGCGGCTCTCTGCTGGTGCCGTGGCTCTGACGATGCTCCTGAGCAAAGACAAAGACTTTTAATACAGTATGACAATGATACGAAGGAAAGAGGAATAGATTGTTCGCTCTTTTTCACCATGTGTTTCTCCTTCTGCTCCTTGTTGAGGCTGGCATTTCTCTTCCTCCTCAACTCCGTTACTTTTTCTTTGTACCGCAGCTGACGGTCGCTAGGCGCCTGAGGGAAAATGTCTGTTTACTTTTTATGATAATTTCATGAAATGATGGAACCAAAAAAGTCACGTAGGATGCAGCCCTTTCATACTAGAATTATGTGGCCTATTTTGTAGTTTGTAAACCACCTTGTGAGCTCTCATTATTACTCCGTCTGTATAAAGGAATTCCTCGATGTACACAAAACTCTTGAAAAAAATGAAGTGGACAGGTGGAATAGTATTATTTCACCTTTTGATTGGACAGAGATGACACATTTCTGTTTTTTTAGCCGTAAGGAGACAGGGTGTGTTACCTGATTTCTTGTGGAGTGTCTGTTCTCGTCCTGCCGGTGTGATAGCGTCCTTTCCTCGGACTGTTTGTCTCGCGTCGAGGCTTTGCCCTGGCAAAACATCAACACAGTTGTCACCACCAACTCACTGCAAGCCCCACAGCAAAAATGTAACTGGGACCACCTCTCAGTTACTTCACAACTTGACAATAGGCATCAAAATCACAGGTTATTTTTAGTCTATTTTTTGCACATCTCAACAAAAGAAGGGCAGGGGTGTACGCGTTGTTGTTGCACGTAGCACTAGTAGTCCTGAGGTCAATTAAACCTTTCATAGGCCGGCTATAAGATATTGTTATGTACCTTAAAGCAGGGCTCCACAACTCCCGGTCCACGGACCACCCACAGAAAAATGAACATTTATCAGTATTTCATTTAATTTTCATTTTATAGATGATCACAATATTCCTGGTGTTTTATTTTTTTTGAAACATCCGCCAGATCCTCTTTTTCACACTTGACTCTACTTTACTCACACAATTAGCAACTTCTTTAAATTTTACAATATTGAAGTCAAGTCAGAATATAACTCGCTACACAAGCACTGCCGTAACAGCAACTAAAACAAGATTACAGTGTATCCTGGACATAAAGAACATACTTCAAGTGTCACTGGCTCCCATACACTGGACCGTCTCACTGCAGTGAAACAAGCCCAGGGGACCAACCGACTCTGGTGAGTTATGGTGAGTTTTGTTACATTTACATTATAAACCAAGACGTTGCATGTGATCATGAATCAAATAATGTGCTTTTTTTATTTATTTGAAGAGACCTAACAACTGAATTTTCCCTTTGGAGTGAATAAAGTGGCTCAGTAAGTAGAGCAGGGCGTCCAATAACAGAAAGGTTGGTGGTTCGATTCTCGCTCCCTCATGTTCATACTGTTGTTGTGTCCTTGGGAAAGACACTTCACCCAACTTGCCTCCAATGTCTATGGCACTGGTGTATGAATGTGTGAGTATGCTTGGTGGTTGTCAGAGAGGCTGTAGGCACAGTCTGCCACGTCTCTGTCAGTCTGCCCCTGGGCAGCTGTGACTACAGAGGTAGTTTACCACCACCAGTGTGTGACTGTGGAGTGAATGAATAATGGACCCAATTGTGAAGCGTTTTGAGTGCCTTGAAAAGAGATATATAAATCTAATCCATTATTATTATTATTAAAGCTAAACTGAATTAAAAAAAGACAATGGGAGGTATGTTTGTACCTTGCACTCATCAGCGGAGAGGTTGTGGTAAAGAGGACACCCGGATATGGAGAAATGTCTCTCATGTCGTCCCGTTAGATGACCTAAGAGAAAAACAGAGCACAGTTTAACCAACCCATATGCATGCATTCATTCATTTATTCTATCCCTCTATACCAAATGTTAATGGTGGTGCATTGAATCACCAGTAAGTCCCTCAAAGACAGATCGACCCAGAATCTCTGCTAAAAGTGTGAGACAGCAAAGGCTCTGACCCAGTGAGTTGCAGCCGGGTGTGGGGCACTTCATGTTGAAGTTGTAGCTCTCGTGGAAGCGCCGTCTCTTAGGCCGGTGGGAGAGGTCGTGGGCGGCGGCCTCTTTGAGTGAGAGCTCCTTAGCCAACCGTTCGTCCTCTTCTTGCGAAACTACTATATCGTTGCTAGAGGACACGAGGTCATTGCCGGGACTGGACACCTCAATGTCAGACTCCGAGGACGGAGCATTACCTGTGGGAGTCCGGGGAGGGGTCTCGTCTCTATCTGTACCCTGTTTTAAGTCTGCTGGGGAATTAGACAAGACTTATTAGTAACCTTGGTTTATTCAGTGGTATACTCTTAAAAATAAAGGTTTCAAATCGCTGCATGTAGAATATTTGGTTGATGATGTTAACAAAGAAAAGATAGTTTTAGGGTTGTTAAAGAAAAAAGACTCTTATAGGCCAATAATGGTTAACAAAGACAGGGTTAACCATAAATAATGATAAAAAAGAATTGTGTAGTTTATGTAATTTATGAAGGAATTCCACCATTTATCACTGAGTATTTTCTACCTCCTTCTTGACACAAATATATCTTTGGGGAAATCTCGGTGTGAAATATATGGGCACAGGCAGATCTAGTTATTGCCCTCCAGTTGAGAAATCCAATACGGAAAGACTGATGTTGAAGCAGAAGACTCCAAACCCATGTTTTTCTATTTTGCAACCAAAAAGTCATGCATACTTCTGCATTACAGCTTTACTGCGAATGTAGCTATTTTGTGTACACATAAAAACTCAATGAATTACCTATTGCTACTGCATTATAGGTATTCATTTAATTGTAAAAAAAATACGTATACTTTAACAGATACATTTCATATCTTTTATGTACAAAGGCAACAAACAGCAGTGCATTAGAGCTCTATGTGATAAAAAGAGTTGCTAGTTTTCTTCTTGATAATGAGGAAGACAATTTGATAACCAACGGGGCTGTTTGTTGTTTGACAAACACACAGCTTCATTTTCCACCTACACACCTCGTTTCCTTCTTTCCAGCTCCCTCATTAGTTTAGTTTAGTTTTGTTTGGAGAAAACTCTTTTAAAACTTTGCCTGATGTACAAACTCTCACCATTGGCCTCGGTGTCGGAGCCTGACGATCTGCTTTGGCGGAGAGGGTATTTTTTGGCTGCGGTGTTTGCTGCCACCTGTTGGCTGCGGGTAATTCTGCGTCCGGAAGTGAAGACGGAGGCTGCCACCGGTGTCTCTACTGTCGGGCCTTCGTCGGCAGCTAAGGGAGACCTGCTCCGGACCACGCTGCCGTTATCTGAGGAGACAAGCAAAGGGAATGATTATTGTGGTCAAGGGTAAACTGTTCCTTTACAATGTGTTTCTAATAATAAACTGAACTTTTTACTTGCCCATAAAGTACAAAATAACATGAGTTTTTTGATAATCTGTGACCAAACATATACAAGCAAAATACAACACTACTATAAGAAGACAGAGTTACTTGTTGAGCTGCTGCAGTAGTGATGAGACTAATTTTATCAGCTTTGGAATCCACGCCTTTTAAAGTAACTTGCCCCTGTGTTTCGAGCCTGTACGGGGAGGAGGATGACACTGCAGCAGCCAACTCTTCCTGAACATAAAACAGTCGTGTCTGCCTTCCTTTCTGCTCTAAATCCCCTCTGGCAGCCACAGCGGAAAGAGGTCAAACAGGGGGTGCGAGCTGAATTGGAACATCTCTGGCGGGGAGAGGGGGGGTCAGGCTGTCTGAAAGCATTCGTACTAAGGCCGCCTGGTGATAACAGTTACAGCTGGACTGGGGAATTGACTTAACCACCCGCACATACATAGAAATGAGCCAGTAAAAGCATGCGTACAATGATCAGGCTGGGGAATAAACAATGACAACAAAATACAAAAGCCGAAATATGAACAGAGTTAGTATATAATAATAACAATACCATCTCATCAAAATCAGCTTTTAAAGTTCTCTGGTGCAACATTAACTCCACTAAAAGTGCTCCTATAGGATGGAAATTGCACAACAGAGTATTCTGTTGGCCTTGAGAAATGCCAGAATGGACCACATTATAGTGTCATTCAGGGGCAGTTCTTTCCTTAATTGCATTTGAAAAAATAGGATTGTGCATTATAGTCATTTGTGTACCTTATGTAATTGCATTTCATGGCATTTGTGTAGAAAAAAGGTAAGAAAATTGTGTAAAAGTGGAAAATGGGAGATTACTGCTGTAAATAACAAGGTCTATCACATTGCTAGTAGGCATGGGACAGAAAGTTGAAGTGATAATCACGATATTAAAACAACAAATAACATGAAAGAATGTTTTTATGATATAAGCCAGTGAGACAAGACCAAAAATTACATTTATAAAACAACTTCTCTATTCCGTGTGACTGTTCTGCTCTCTGTGCTGGCAAAATATTGAATCAAGTTTCATATTGGCTATTTTTTAACTTTGGGTAAGGTTTAAAAGAATCTTATAACAGTGATAATGGTCCATTCACCTAAAACAGCGAGTGAATCTAAATCAGCAATAACACAAAACCGCAATATTGTGATATTTTTCTTCAAGGTTATCATACTGTCTTTTCATTTCATGCCATGCCTAATTGCTAATATTTTTTCTGCTATTGTAATTCACATAAGGGTAAAAATAAACGTCCTAAGTACAATTTAAACTTCATTTGTAGTCTCTCATTCTAATATATGGTGCCTGTATCTTATCTTATGAATAGCCCACCTTGTTAACCTACTGTATAATGATAATTTCCTTTTCAGCAATAGTAGCTAAACATTCTTTCTTACTACTTTCTAACAATACACACCAAAAATATGCGTTTAGTGTAAAGAAATAGTGCCGGGGATCATATAGGACATCACCAATTACGTCTGAGGTGCGTGTACCTTGTGAGCTCCGGCTGAGGCGTAAAGACGCACGGGTCAGGCGCGTGCTGCTGCGTCTGAGCGTGACCTCCGAGGGCTCCGTGTGCTCGAGGTCAGCCGAGAAGTCCGAGTCTTCCGTTCCGTCCGAGCTGCTACCTGCCGTCCTCTACAGAATAATAAATATGTCAATTCAGTTAAAAGAAACGATGGCGACCAGCTTCAAGCGCATGAGTGGGTGTGCGTTTTTACCAGCGGATAATTCAACATTGCTCCCATTCTGTGGGAGGAGCATTACTCGTATCCCCGACCCGCTTGTTCACCAAGAAATACACTTTAAAAGCTAACAGTTTTCTGGGTTGACTCTAAATTTAGCTAACAACGTTTACGGTACCAAACCCTCGCAAACATCGCGTCAGTCATATCCTTCCGCATGATATTCCAGATAATGTGCGTAATTTACGAGAAATACGCAATTCAAATGACAAGTGTAATTTCCAAAATAGTTTCCATTCTGAAGCATAATTTAGCTAAAGGTATGCCTGCCAAGCTGACCGAGAGTCGCTATGAATGGGGGCTGCAGATAAGAGAGGCATCAGAGGGGCTCTCCTCAAACCCTAACCCGCTGAGTGGGGGTGGGGTACGGGGACTCCACAGCTGAGTCATTTGCATTCAACAGACAACATTCAGGGGTAAGCTATAATTCATTGGTACTAAACCACTGTAGCGTTGTATTTTAAATAAATTTCCTGCAATTTGAATAATTCACTTTTTGCTCTACCCTTACATGCATTAGCTATAGCACATACGCCATTTTAAATGATTTGTATCTTTAAATAAATAAATAAAAGTTTACAATACTGATTTTCTTCCATCAGGGAAACTAAATTGATACCATAATATAATTTGATTTTTATTTCTATTTCTGTTTTCATAAAAATGTAATATAATTCTTTGTTTCTGAAAGTAGCAGAAAGATCATTTAACATTGTGGTCCTTGTTAAATTTACTAAAAAATCAAATGTTGGGTAATATTTATGATTATTTTAAATAATAATTTATTTGTGTGGTAGAGCTGAAATGTCCAGCAGATGTTTAGCTAATTTATTTTACTCCCGTGATGCTGTTCGCTCAATTTACATACAACCAATCAAAAAAGAAAAGGGGCGTGGCGCCAGGGCGGTTGATTTTAATTCTGACCAATCACAGCGTTGTTTTGGTATGCTCCGTCTTCAACCAAAGAACAGCCTGTTCCTTGTGTCAACTTAAAGCTGTCGTTGTCAAAAATCAGCAAAGTATGAAAAATATTACAAGTGGTATAAAAGTCCCACCGCCAGGCTTTTTAAATGTTTAATTGCAGCGCGACGAACAATGATGCGTAATAAACAAGTACACGTTTTGCAACTCAGCAATACGCATATGCTAGCTTAGCATGTAGTAGTGACAGAAAACGACACTTTGGTTGTAGGATTTACGGATATTCTTATTCAAAATGCATGAAGTTAACCAACAGACCTGTAGAATGCTATCGTTTTGCAAAGGAATGAGGTCCGCTGGGCATTCACAAAGTCCAGCATTCATTTGTTGCTAACATTAGCTATGACGTTATGTTGTTGTGACTCCGACTGCAGTCCACTCTAGCCTTACCTTTCTCCGGGGCATTTTCAAAGGAGTGGCGAATCGGTTCTTGCTGTAACGTGCTCCGTAGAGTGTAAACAGCTTATCCGGAGTGTATACATAAAGTAAAAAGAACACCAATTACGCTTATATCTGAAGTAAGCAGAATAAAGCGCATAAATGATTCCTATCTATCTGCACTTCCTAATGTTTACGGCGCAGCCCATTCGTTGCTGTGAGGTCCGTTGACAAATTCCTTCCGAGTGGAACAAAAGCGCAGAATTGTTTCAAGTTGAACAATTATTAAAAAAAAGCCACAACAGCTGACCAAAACAATGTAAAATGTGACCCCTTGCCTTGGCTTTTTTTTTTTTTTTTTTTTTTTGACGTCTGTAATACGTCTGAGGGACTTATAAAAAGAGCGTGGCAAAGAGGTATTGAAGTCAATAAACGTACAATGTAATGGCCTACTTTATATAGTAGCTTGCTCTGGGGCTTTTTTGTAATTTCAGAATTCAGGAAAGTGTTTTTAGCAATACTCAGTATTACAATTGTAATGTGTGATAAACACAATAATTGTTTATATATTAGAGATAAACCATATACCATATTTGTTATAGTGTAGTTAATTAATGTGGAAATTACAGAATTATAGGCAGAATTATGTATTATAGAGAATGACACAACTTATATTATGAAGAAAATCAAGGGGTTCCATTAATTTGCTGCACAAAACTGTCTGTCACTACCCACATCTGTACACTAGGTGGCAGTAAATATCTGGTACACCATCTTTCAACGAGCCCAAAGAAGAAAGACGTCTTCGCTGGAGGTTTGCCAGTGGGAGGCAGAGGCAAGACAGCACGTTGCATTTGCTGCAAAGGGGTACTCCTGTTGGTCTGTTAATTGTGTTAATTTGTCAAACGGAGTCAAGTAATAAAGGAAAACTGTCAAGGAACGGACACATCGTGCTTTAGCTTGTTCATTTGGACTATTATGGCCGGTAGCACCAACAAGACCGTTCACGAAATCTTTCAGAGCATGGAGTACGGACCAGCAGCGAGTTCAAGCACAGCTACTGCACAGGTAAAGTTTGACAGTGGGATTTACAACACCTTTAAATTAATCTAAACTCCATTCTCATTTCTCTTATCTTTTTCGATATTAACCCTCAAGAAGCAGCGCACACCTGATAGCTCGAGTGACCCATGTGAAGTTCATTTACAGTGCACAGCAAACTGTAACTCACAAGACAAACATGTGACTGAATGTACTGCTGTTAGTTAGGGCATGTCAAGGGTCAAGCAAATTGTCTGCAAACATCAGTTACTGAATAGATTTCACTTTCACACACAGATTAGCAGTATGTTGCAGAAAATAGACACCTGATTTGTGACCTCAGGTGTTTGCATAAAGACTACAGTAGTTGGCAAGACTTTTGGCAGTCCATGGAATATGAAAGAAAAATTATCATACTGGTAATAGTTGCCAATTACTTGTTAGCATGACAAATCTTGCACCTAACAGTGAGAAATTAGTAGCAGAAAAAAATCTCAGCGGTGCACTTTGGTCTCTCATCTGTAAATGGTTACACACTGCTCTTATTTATCTTTCAGTGGTCAGCAGAAGGAGGGAGATCTTACCCACTAATAAAAACACCTATGTTATGTCATATCTGTCATTTTAATGCACAATATTGTATTTGGCTGCATTACTATCTCTCAGGGTGCTTTTGTGTTTTGTGTGTACATTAACCCTATTTTTATGATATTCGCTTCCTCAGGCATGGCTGGATCACCATTCCCGCACTCTCGGTTTGTTCATCAATGGCAAGTTTGTTCTTCCAGCAAACAGAAAGGCTCTCTCCCTGGATTCAAAAGGTGAGGACAGATTGTTCCCAAAGACACAGCTTGACATAATATACAAAAATGTAAATTATGCCTCGCTAACTCCTGCTGCCTGTTCCATTTCTGGCCTTTAGGTGTTTCCATTTGCAGAATAGTGTGCGCTGCGGAGGAGGATGTTTCCCAGTGTGCCTCTTCCTCTGTCAGTGGCTACAAGTCGTGGAGTGGTATGAACTGTCAGCAGAGAGCCAAAGTCCTGCTCAGGTACAACACACACTGACCTGCAGAAGACTATGCTATTTGAACCATGAGCCTAAAATTACTTCAGTATAGGAAGAGAAGCTATATACAAATGAATTGCAACTCTATAACAAAAACATCCTGAATCCCAATTATATTATATTTTTCCATATGATTGGCATTTACACTTTGCATGCCTAAATAATTGGCTGAAGAGAGCTTTGATTAAAATTGTGGTGCCATCAAATGTCAACGTTAGTAACTTGGCTATGACCAATTGAAGCAAGTGTCTTTTACAAATGTACAAAAGAATTCAAGGCTCTGGACTAACTTCCACTGCTGCTACTGACTTTAACATCTGGCAAATAACTTTGGCGTAAAAAGTGTGAATATCGGTCAGTATCGTAAGTAAGTCGTTTGTCAATAATATCTAAAAACAGACACTGAAATATTCTGGGTCATTCTGGTTATTGCAGAATTCAACATTTATAGCATTATTAAATGTTGTTCATATATTCGTATTTCACATACATATAAGAAATACTAAGTACACTGACCTTTATATTGGAGGACTGTTTGGCAAATTGATTTAAACATGCAAAGTGTATCAAGCCATTGTGATTCAAATATAGCTAGTTTTAATACTTGCTCTAATTGAATGTCTATACATGAATACAGTAGTTTTCTCTATCTCAGGTTAGTGAGTGTGTTGGGACAGCATGCTCAGTGTCTGTCTGAGTTGTGTGACATGTGGGAAACCCCCTGTTCAGTCCCGGCCCTGGTCAGACTGCTGCAGTACTATGGTGGCTGGGCGCAGCTCAGAGACACGCTCGTCCCAGGCTGGGCACCACTCGGTGAGGAACAGCGCTTTTGTGATTTTATGATGCCGCTAATATGTATTTGTCTGTAGAACAAATTTTCATTTTTGTTTTTTAGGTGTTGTGGAGATTGTCGTGTCAAATGAATGCTCTCTCTATTCACTTATGGCCAAAGTCCTGCCAGCACTAGCAATGGGTAAACACACTAACTGCATTTTTTTAATCTCATTGTTCTATATGCATTTTATTGATATAGGGAATTATTGGTGCATTTGGCATTTCACACTTAAGTTTTAAAACCATGATTTGTATTTCATATTGTCCATTTTCTATATAATGAAGTCTTACAATTAAAGCTGCATTGTGTGAAATTAAAAAAAAATCTGTCAAAACTTTGTTAGTATAAAACATCATATTATAAAACATACCACTAGTTGCATTTGTTGATCTTATTAACTACGTTTTATTACTTCTGTTTGTGTACAAACTTCCCAGAGCAAACAAAATTAGCCAACAGGGAACATACTTACCCATACCCATAGTACCGCATTTACATGGTTCTTGGAAACTCAGACCATGTTGTCTTAAGAAGTCAAAACTTGGGTGCTAAGACAAAACTACTACTATTACTACACTACTGAGGGAGTAAAAAAAACTTTTGACTGCTGTTTTATAGAGGTTAAAGAAAAGGTACTCAAATAAGTTAGTTAACAAAACGTATGTTGAAATCAATAAACTGAGCTGAACTGAGTAAATAATTTTCTATCCCTAGCTATACTTAGATTAAAAAGAAGTGCTGTAGTACAAATTATTAACATGCAAAATAGTTGGTATGAAATATATTTTAAATACTTTTTAAATGTTAAATTATGTAAAATCCTGATTTGTTTATTAGGTTATGTGGTTTCTCAATTGGAAAAACATTTCCCAAAGTTTCCGAGGACCACATGAATGCACCATGAGCACTGCTGGAGAGGAAGCACATTCATGCGTCTTTTCTGAGGAAAGAGCCTTGCAAATCCGTCCATAACCTACAACACATACAGAAAGGACTTTGGATAAGTTCAAACTGCAGTGAAATGTTTTAAAATTCAATAAAAACCTGATTCTGATCTACTCACACAGTTAGTTTGATTATACCATTTTCATTACGTTACAGCTATAGTGTAGATATTTTGATTTGGTATTAACTGTAACAGTTTTGCCCTGTTCCAGGTAACTCTGTAATTGTTGTCCCTGGAGAAAGCACTGGCCTAGCCACACTCCTATTGGCACAGCTTTTCACGGGAGCGGGACTACCTGCTGGGACCCTGAGCGTTCTAACAGGAACTGACATGTCCTTCGGCGCTCAAGTGGCCCAAAACGCAAGCATCAGCTACGTCACCTACAGCGGCAACAAACAGGTTTGTAAAGTAACAGTTTTGAAAGAGTAACAACAATTTCCTGGATGTTTGACAGCTTTTCTCCCCTTTTTTTAGGACGGAGTGAACCTGTGTAAATCCACAGCTGGGATGGGTGTTCCTGTCTCCATTTCCCCCAACATCGGTGCCACGTGTCCCTTCATCATCTTTGAAACGGCTGATATTGACAGTGCTGTGGACGGAGCAATAGAGGCTGCATTTAAGAAGAAGAAAGAGGTAAAAAGGATACCAAGACTTCATTTTGAGTAATTAAAAACAACAATAGTACATATAATATAATCATATTTATATTTACATAATCATATAATTTCATTTTTATCATTACATTGAAATTCAGTTTTTTAGTCTGTTTGTACTTTTGTACTACCCTGGCCTGCCATACCCATTCACTTTACAATGTTAAATTGGTCTGAAATCTCTTCCCCTCATAGCAATTTCCTCTTTTTTGGAAATCCTACTGGAATCTATAGAGACCAGACTAATTACTTGAATAGGAAAGAAACAAACAAAAAAGAATTAGGATGGCTGGCCACACTTACTAACAGTAAAACGAATTTTTATTCTGACATATTAAAATAATTTAGTTTTGTTAGTTTTTCTTATTCTACAATAAACAAAAAAATATCGTTGTATTTGTATCACATGTATTTGTTTGGGTCTGTCTAATGCAGCCACACCTTTTGAAACACAAAAAAGATTTGTCCACAAATATTTCATAATGATATTTGAAATTGTGTAAAATTTTAAGCGTGTCCAAAAGCTTTTTTGTATATTAACAAATGGCACAATTAATATGTTTTTTTTTGTGTCCTGCCCCTTAGATGAACTGGGTGTTATTCGTCCAGGAGAGTGTGTTGAATAGCGTCGTGGCTCGTCTTAAACTGCGTGTGACGGGAATGAAGTGCGTCTCACTGGCCACAGATGAAGACAGCATCCTGGTGGACGCTGCAGTGCAGGAGGCTCAGCAGCAGGGGGCCACGGTGAGGAATGGTTTTGGACTGATGGCAGCAAATCCAACTAAACCACACACCTATGAAGCAATTAACAATAACCTCTTTTTTTGTCCCAGTTGATTCGTCCCTGTGATCCCGTTCCATCCGGGACACAATACCCCCCCACAGTGCTGTGTGGGACAGCGCCCTCCTCTCCCTGTGTAGTCACCCCAGCTCCCGGTCCACTACTGCCTCTCATGACGTTTAGGAGCAACGCTGAAGCAGTGACTCTGGGTAAGCACCATTCATCATTGAGGAGTGTTGTGTTTCGATGGAAGGCAAGAATTAGTGATTTTAAACAGACACAATGTCTTTAATGTGTTACTGTTGACAGCAAATTTTAATTTAGTTTTAGTCTTTTGTCTAAAATGCAATTTAGTTTTAGTGATTTAGAGTCTTCTAGTCCTTATTAATTCCTTATTAATAACTAAATATCATAAGAATTTAGTTGACTATATCTACAATAGACTTAGTAAAAAGTTCTAAAATGTAATGCATTTTCAGTGTTTTTTTTTCAATACATACAGATTTCAATCTAGTTATTCAACATAAATATATGTTTATTTAAAATTGTTTAAATAAAAGAGCATCTCATTAATAATAAAATGAGTAGGAGATGTCTGCTTTCCCGGAATAATGAACATGTTTTAACAAATTGAATACTGTAAAATGACCTGTATAATAGCTTTAACGACATAAATCATCAAATGAGTATTCACCTTTGACATTTCCACAACTGAAATCTGTCCATGCTCCCATTCTTTTCTTCCCTAAAGAGATGTTTTCATATTTAAACGCCGTTCTCTTTTCGTCTCCTGTCGTCTTCCCACGGCTCTAACAAATGTTTGGGTCTGACATCACTTCTGCAACGCTCAAAAACGTGGGTTCTGATTGGATCTCTTCTCAACTCGTCCCGTCTCCTCCTCCTTTTGATTTTATTTCATCTCTGTCTGTTCTTTTTTGTTTCGCTTTTATTAATTGATGAAAGTGTTGTTACATTTACATTTGTCCGAGTTTTCATTCTCATTAATTATTTTTTATTTTGTTTTTGTTTCATTTTCGACTGCAAAAATATGTTGTTGACGAAAACAATGACAAAAATTAAAAGTTCTTCTAAAGTTCTTCTTCTGTTCTTCTTTTTTTTATCCAAGGTAACCATAGTCCTCACGGTCAGGCAGCTTCCATCTGGACCGAGGACCTCACACTGGCACTGGAGACCGCAAAGAGGTACACACATACTCTATAATGAATTGGGTTATTTGTATAGGGACTTTAAGTGAAATGGTGCCAAAAATAAAAAGGTTATGTAGGTTAAAGAGGTCTAAGATGAATTAATATGTCGATCTTTCTGTCTCCAGTTTATCCGTGGGCTGTGTGTGGGTGAACTCCCACTCCGTGTCTGACCCCTGTATGCCCGTCTCTGGTCACAAAGACAGTGGAACCTGCACAGATGGAGGACACGAGGTCAGTTTCAATCATGTTACATTTGCGGAGAATGAAGTTTGGACTTTGTCTGCTAAAAATCTTCAACAAAACCAAAAATGACCCGTGTTTTCCATTTTGTCAGGGCTTGTACCATTTTTTACGGCCGTCCTCTTCAAGTCCTGCTCTCCCTCGGTCTACGCCTGTGTCTTTGGATTATGCCCAATATGGAGCTGCAGCACCTACCGCTGTCATTCCAGATGATTCCGACCCTGCCAGGTGAGTCTCAACATCACAAAAACATGGAAAAAACAATAGTCTTAGAAGTGGCCTGGTCACTGATAAAACTGAGCAAATCTTCTGAATGTAATGTTAATTGTTTTCAAGATGTTGCCTGGAAAATTCAGTGCACGTTTTCTTGTTATTGTTGAAACTTAACCGACTGAAACAATGCAGAAACAGCACATGCCCCACGGTAAATCCATTTAAAACCAGTAAGGCTGCTGTAGTTTTTGTGAAGAGAAGATTAAACTGAAGAAGAGAGCGATAGTTTCAGGATCATTTCAGGTGATGGCTACATACAGTATAACCCTGTGTTATAAAAATGTAAGAGTTGAAATTTGTTATCATTTATTGTTGTTAATGAGAAAATGCTTTCCAGGTTTGCAAAGGAAAAAGTGCTGTTAAATGTCCCAAAAAAGAATTTAGTAAAAGGACTGGGAACCGTGGTTATTACACAAATGACAATTCATGTGTTTTTGTAATATACATTAAGAATTACGTTATTGACATTGTGCTCAATCTGCTCTTTCCCAGCGCTCCAAAATCCTACCTGCAGTTCGTCGGGGGCAAGGCCTGTAAATCGGAGTCTGGCTGCAGCGTGGCCGTGCACTCACCAGACGGAGCTAAAGTGTTGGCCTACTGTCCAGACGGAGGCCGGAAGGACGTCCGCAACGCCGTGGAGGCAGCGATCAAAGTCCAGCCAAGGTCACGGCACAAACAGTCGAGAATCAATACAACACAATGCGCAAAAGCTATCTAGACATATGTGGCCAGTGTAACTTTTGCATCCCACTTCTTATTTCACGTACTCAGCTTCTAATTGGTTCAACAGTGCTTTTAAACCCTTTTTATGTTTTCCCTCCCATCACACTTCTGCTGCATTTATCTTTTTGCTTTGGATAAGTTACCAAACCCATTGCAATATGCTGCAAGAGCTTTACTTAATTTACCTTTATAAAACTTTAGACATTCACTGTTGTTGTTGTTGTGTTTTAGATAACCTGTCACAAACTGCAAGATCAGGCCACTCTAATCATGACTTTTTTGTTTGTTCAGGTGTTCATACCTGGACACAAAGCGGGCAGGTTTAATATTTTTATCACCAGCCAAAGTCCAACTTGACTTTGTGAGCTGATAAGGATTCAAAAAGCAAGTCAAAACCTGTTAAATATTGTGGTGTCGAACAAAAGAAAGAGAATTTGCTACATAAGCACTGAGTTAACTCATGAAAACTGAACCTTTTGCTGTGATAAAAGAAGTACCCATCTAGTCCAAAACACAGAAGGACCACTCCCATAATCATTTTCTTCTTCTCTTTGCACTGCAGTTGGATGAAAAAGAGCCCGTCTGCCCGTGCTCAGTCGCTCTTCTCTCTGGCAAAAGGCCTCGAGGCAAAGAAGAAGGAGCTAGCAGCGTCTCTGACTGCACAGACTGGTGTGACAGTGGAAAACGCTGACAATGAGGTGGAGCTCAGCATTGCCAGACTCAATGACTGGGCCGCTTTTTGTGACAAAGTCCATGGTGGATCTCTGGTGAGGCTCTTATTTTTTACCATTACAGTTATAAGGTTGTGTGAATAATCATCGGTCGTGCCCTCTCCTTCAGCCCGTGCCGCAGTCAGGCTCCGCTCTGTCCATTCCCGAAGCCCTGGGGGTTATCGGAGTCATCCTCCCCGACAAAAAGCCCCTCCTCTCTACGGTTACCACACTTGGGGCAGCTGTCGCCACCGGCAACGCTGTCGTCGTGGTCCCCAGTCAGAAGTATCCATTGCCAACACTGACGTTCATCCAGGTACAAATATGGATCTTTAACTACATTTGTGTCATGTTTAGCAAATACAATCAAAGTCTTGGAGCTTGTAAAAAATGTGATACGTTAACATAGTATAGACATTACAAAACACTACAGACCAGGTTTGTTTAAAAAAAAAAAAAAAAGTTGTATTTCTTTCAAATATGAAACACATAAGTGACAAAAAAGAACAATGGTGTATTTCTATTAATGGAAAATAGAGGCAAATATCTTGTTTTTTGTTGGATTTTGTTGAAGCCCTTGGAAACAGAGGTTAAACCCAATACAGCTGTTGACGTATTTCGATGTTACATTATGTCTATTCATCCTTGCTAATTAAATTTGTTTATGGAAGAAGGCATCCAGAGATAGTGTATGAAGTTAGACGTTTCACCCCTTGGGACTTTGCTGATCCTAATATAAAGTAAGGGCTCTCTCTGACCATTTTTCTTCCGTCACACTCGCCATGCCCTCTTCTTAACCTTTTATTTAGATAATAACAGAGATAAATTGCCTCCTTGTCCTCTGATTGGTTGTCTGAGGTAAGCAGTGCAGTTACCAGGATGAAAAATCGCAAGGCATAAAATCCTGCTTTATTTAAAGGGAAACTGCTTAACTTTTAGCCCCAAAATATTCTCAGAATCATTTTGATGGTTCTTAGAAATTAGATGTCTCTGACACTGTCCCATCAGCTGGACAGAAACCTCCAATGTAAATTATATATAATTCCTGTCGCCGGGACGCACCCTTAGGCTCAAATAGAGGGAGCAGGAATATGCCAATACACTGGACCCAAGCGAGTTGTATTTGTACAAAATACACTGAAATGAACTTACATTGACATCCGTGAATATCAATATCCATATCCATAACTAAAGTAATCTAGAAGCAGTGTACAATGATGTTATTATTTATATTTATTTAAATTGTGACAAAAAATAGAAACTAAGATTTAAGATGTCAAAATATGTGTCTGTCTTTGCCATTTCCAGTAGTTTTCTCAGTAAACGCAATATAAATGATTGCCCTGTATGAATTTAAACATGTTCAAAGTCATTCTATTTCACCTTCACTGATATTTAAGCATAATTATTACTTATTTACGCTTTTGAGTGTGTCTGTGCTCACATCTAGTGTTTACACTGAGCCCTCTGTCATCTTCAGGTGCTCCAGTCCTCAGACCTGCCTGCAGGCCTGGTAAACATCATAACAGGAAGTAAACACCAGCTGACTGTGGCTCTGGCTAACCACAGTGTCATAAAGTCCGTCTGGTACTGGGGCAGCGCTGAGGTGAGTCCAATAACACACTGAACACTAATGTCCCCACCAGATCTAAGCGTGTTCTGTCGCGGTCCAGGGCTGTCAGTACCTCCAGTACACCTGCACCAGTCCGCTGAAAACACTGCGCTTGGTTTGCCAAAAGGACGATGAGGGAAACCAAGGAGACAGCGCGTGGACTCAGTGTGACCTGCCTCTCCTGGAAGAGTTGTGGAGAAGTGCTGTTCAGTGGAAAAGCGTGTGGATTCCCACTGCGTAAGATGATAGAGGCAGCCAAACGTAGAACAAGGACAGTGTTACTCATAGTTGCTGTTATGACAGACGCCAGTAATGTTAAGAGTAAAAAAACAACAAGTACAGTCATATTGTACTGTTGTGAGAGAGGTTTGTAATATACAGTTTACCACAAGATTTGTCTTTATGAACCATAAAATCTCACGGGCATGAATCCAGAAAACAGGAAGGATGCATGTTGCATTTAGAAATCACAATAAAACAGCTCCTCTTGAATAACGCAGCAAGTACCCGTACTCACTGAAACCAGACTGTAAAGACAAGAAAACAACGAAAAGGGCTCAATGTCTGCCAGTGGTGTTGCTAATATGGTCTGACTTTTGCACAGTAATACAATAAAACCTCAAAAGTGTAAGCCATTTAAAGAGGAGATGAAATGAGGATCATACAAGATTCTGTCCAGTTTGTTTAAATATTACCCAACAAAATATTTCCATGATATCATATGTAACATAAAAATATGTAGGATATGTAGTAATATAATACAAAGGCCTTATCTCTGACTTGGGAATGATTTACATGAAGCACTTGGATCACAGATCTGGAAGAAATCACTCTAATGAAGGAGAAAGTGTAACTATAAAACTGAATCTGTTTTATCTAGTACAAGGGTATTTTTTATTTGTAACTTTTTAGAATGCTTACCCACCGAAGGCATTAAAGGAGACAAATACTGCTACAAAACCTCTTTACTTGATAAGTATTCTAGTTGTAATGTAAAATTTTGTTGATGCAAGGTATGTGATCTCATTAGATGATAGTAGGCCCTGCATTTCACAGTTGCATAATGGATAATCTGTCAAACAAAACATCCAAATTCAATTAATGCTCTAGTTGTAATGACTTTCAGGCTCTGTATTTGGAGGTAAAAAGTTAGTGTTGCTTTAAGTTAAAACCCCACATTAGTTTAATTTCTGTTATGGATGATTCAAACATAGAGACAATCTTAATGAAATCTGGATGCGTGGGTATTATATGTTTAGTCGAATTCTGTTGCAAATGTCCAGTTTGGAGAAGCAGACGGGAGCAACCAGGCTCTGTGTTATGTATGGCTGCTAATGTGGTCACTAAAAACACACTTTAAAACAACTATCAAGGCCCTTAAAGCTTCAAAAACGACTATTAGCGCAAGCATGTGAAGGTGTATTACATATATTTTGTCCTGACATGACTGCTTTTTATCTAGTTCCTCATTTACACAACCTCAGAACTCAGTAAGTCCAGGCTATTTCTCAATAACAGTTATGGTGGAGATATCCTTCTTAAACATTAAAATTGCACTTAAAGAATTCCATTGTTATAAATATGAAGTGCTTAAAATTACCTCACCCCATTTACGGCAATACTGGGAATAAGCTGATGAACTGTGAGGAATACTTTACCCTATACGTACCTCATAGAACCACATTTACAAAACCACAAACTATACATTTAAATGCACTCATCAAATCATTAACTCACAAAAATGTGTTAATTTTCTACCTCTCTCATGCTGTTGATCCTGGTTTATAACATTTTAGTCTCCTTTAACCTTAGTTTTAAAGATATTCGCTGATAAAGATAAAAGAAACTGTGCCTCATATTTTACAACATTTTACATTACAACATTTTGTTAAGTCTACAGGTCAGATTCATTGCTGCTACTGCTGTTAAAACCCTATCTGTGATTGACACATTGCATCAGCAACCTTTACAGTCACTTTATCGATACACTGTACTGTATATTTGATTACTGTACAATAGCAATGCACATTACTGAATTTTTATTAAGCAAACATTCCCAGAAAAAGGTAAAAGATGTTTATTTGTTCCATCTGTAAGTTTCCAACAGTCTGAAGTAAAACAAGAGATTTATGATTTTGCTTTGTGTGCTTTTTATTTTCACTTTCAAACAAAACATCATGTAACAGATAATATCAGTTAAACAGTTCATTTTCTTGATGATAATACCCTAACACTGTAGAAATGTCTTCAGGTCAAACCCAGCAGCGGTAATCTTTGTTCCTTTTTTCTTTCTTTTTTTTACATTTCCAAACTGGTTCAAACTGGCTAATCATTGATGTAAACTTCCGTGCCTGTTTTTGCTAGAAGATCCATGTGACTGTGAGCTTCCTGCCTTTTTTCACCGCAGCGTAACCTTAAACAACTTGAAACTGGAATGCTGAGTCACTGCAATGACACAGCACAATTCTTGATGCCTGATGCAAACACACAGCGTGAGTCATAGTCTTACTCTTTTCCTGTAACAGCAATTTAAAGAATCATTGGAAATGTAGATGGGTTACATGTGAAACAAAAGCTGGACAGGCTAAGGACAAAACTGAATGTAGGCTGTAATGTGAGCTGTCTCGTTTTTATCTGTGCTCTCTCACAATCAGCAATGTTTACTGTAAACTTAAAGGGACCATATTCTGGATTTTCATCATAAAACTCCTCAATACTCTCATCTAAGTCACTCAGAATAACACAGATTTTAATGCAAACTACTTTTTGCGAGATATTTTACCATTTCCCTCCTTTGTTTGGAATATGGGTTTTAGCTCTCAGCCAATAATATCTCACTGAAAAAAAATGAGAAACTATGAACTGTCTGGATTTCACTTTAACTTAATGAGTAACACTAATAGAGAGAAAGGGGCAGGAGGTCAGGTTTGTTTTTCGTACTTTTGTCTGGAAACACAACGTATAATGACTTTAAAAAAGTGTGGTGCAACTTTAACGGTCATGTGTGTTATTGATTGTGACACATCTTTTATTAAGTTTTACAGTGTTTGAATGTGAGGTCAGTTTGTTTTTAAAATTAATTTCCTCTTTTATGCCTCATTTTCACGCATCACTTTGGGAATTCAGTTCAATTTGTAACATTTTGGCCCCATTTTAAGCCCCATTTTGGTCTCTTTAAAATGGTTCTCCCTGTTAAGTGTCATTCTGTGGTGGCATTTTTTCCTAATACATGTCTTTAAAATAGCTTAGTGCTTTTTGTCTTTTTTTTATCACTTTGCAAAGTCCCCCCAAAAAATCACCTGCCAAAGGTATTGGAGGATCAACTAAAACATTGTAAAGGGCCACATTTGGCTCCTGGGCCTTGACATGTGTGTTCTACACCAAGCATTCTTTTACCTTTTTGTAACCGTAGGCCTTCAAGTTCAGATATAATTCTTTTTAGGCGTTGGGAGTCAGTTTCTAGTTGTCATGCATGGGAATAAACTCATCTTACTCAAAGAGTATTATTAGTGTTCTTTGCTATGTCAGTATGTCTGTATTTTGTTTTTCAATTTAAAAAAAAATTAAAAAAAAAATTGAAAGTGAACTGTATTATTACAGTTTTAGGCCAACTCTTTGTATACCCATATGTAAATAAAAGTCATAAATATGGCTTTTTGTCTATTATTTTAATTTACTAGATTTATTGCCATCAAGTTTAAGTTTTTCTTCTTCCTACTCCTTTTTGAGCAGATAGTGTCTGTATGGTTTTATTGTAAAAAACAACAACAAAAACAACTCATGAAATCTGTTTGAGATTAAGTGATCACGATAGAAGCATGTATATTTTCTTGTAAAAAAGAATACATAAAGTGTTCATGTTGATACATGCTAATTTATTTTATGTGTTTTTTCACTTGCTCGAAATCAATACATAAAAATGTGCTTTGTCATTGTAGTTCTATGTTTCACAAGACAAGCAGTCTCTTACTCAGAAACGCAGCCTCATGGTTTATTTAACGTTTTAGCGCTATCGTTGTAATGTGCACTTGGGCTTCGTGATTGGCTGAGCAGACGCGCGTGCACTAGTCACGAGGTCTGGCCAGTATAAATACAGGCAGCTTGGCTTCTTCCATTTCAGACTCGGGAAGTGATCCACAGAAGTTCTTGCTTCAACAGTGTTTGAACGGAATTTCTTGCTTCGCCCGTGCTACTTCACTCTAAACTCGAAGAATCCTTTTTTTACTTGAACACTACTGAATATACTCGACGCAGAGCTATATTTTTCTACTATTTTTTGGTAAGAAAAGAACATAAAAACAACGCCAGCCGAAATGGAGTCCCAAGTGCGTCAGAACTACCACCGCGAATGCGAGGCCGCCATCAACAGGATGGTCAACATGGAGATGTTTGCCTCCTACACCTACACTTCCATGGTAAGTACACGAAATAACTGACTTAATAGTGTTAGCGATTATTAGTTTGATTCGTTTCTTCTCCATTTGACCTCCACTGGCAAGAAAATCTAATGTAACAAGTGTAAAGTTAACGCAAAGGAAGAAAATGTAGCTTTACGTGTATATTATGTAGATAATGAAACATTGACAAGGCTGAATACCTGTTTGATGTAAATTGTGGAGCTGTCTGTTAGATGAGGACAAGCTTTGATAACTCTCTACACACTAGCAATAAAAAAGTGCTGCGTCATGCTTAGACAGCCTTTTTCCTTCTCTGTAAACATGAACTCAGTGTCCAAAGTGACTAGACTAGATCTAAGCCATGACTCTCCTGACTGACCACAGCCTGGCTTCATAACTACCGTTTGTCGCCATGATGCATTCAAAATAACAGGTGATGTGCTAATAACTGTGATTTTAACCTGTGACACATTTTAGGGCTTCTATTTCTCTCGTGACGACGTGGCCCTGCCGGGTTTTGCCCACTTCTTCAAGGAGAACAGCCACGAGGAGCGCGAGCATGCTGAGAAACTGCTGGCTTTCCAGAATAATAGGGGAGGACGCATCTTTCTCCAAGACATTAAGGTGTGTGACGAGACAGTTCATAGATTTCTTATACCAAGTCATAAAGTGCATTATAAGCAGTACTTTTCTGTTTTTTCTTTTTGATGGTACTGACTGTTAACTCATTTTATTTTGTAGAAACCGGACCGCGATGAGTGGGGCAGTGGGCTGGAGGCCATGCAGTGCGCCCTGGAGCTGGAGAAGAACGTCAACCAGGCTCTGCTAGACCTCCACAAACTGGCCTCTAGCCACACTGACCCTCATGTAAGTTGCACTCTAAAGAAATAACACTTTTGTTTTGAAATATTTTTGTACTAAATTGTCTTTCCTGCCCTTAGCTGTGCGACTTCCTGGAGACCCACTACCTGAACGAGCAGGTGGAAGCCATCAAGAAGCTGGGAGACCACATCACCAACCTTGGCCGTATGGATGCCCACAACAACAAGATGGCTGAATACCTGTTTGACAAGCACACCCTGAGCGGAGGGAAAAGCTAAACCCAGAGGGTCACGTCACAGCCCGCAGTACTTGTCAAATCAAACAGGCTTAAACCCTCACACTTTCCGCTCCTGTTCATCATTTGACAAACGTACATTAACTGCTAAAATCTCATCTGTTCTGTCGCTGCTGTTTTAATCTGACTCTTGTAACCTTACTCTGTGACCAAATCTGAATAAACATTTTGAGCTGGATTTATGTTCTCCTCTTTATTGCATGCTATACTACACATAAAACTAGTGTTAAAAATGCACTTTGTCTGTAGAACCACAAGATGGCGACATTTGATACACCATAAAAATACTAATGGCAGGCAACTTTTTGCATATTACTTTTAAAAACCCAGCTTGCATATCAATTGTTTCCTGATTTCACTCAGTCATGTCAAGATTTTCAAATGTACCAAACATTCAACAAAAATTAGATTATAAAAATGCCTTTAAACTAGTGCAACAACGTATTTCTCTTATGAGTAACATATATCCTAGTGAAAATTCACTTCAGATTTAATGTAACAAAACAACACTAATATTGAAGCACACAACAGCCCTAAACTGAGTGGAATGACACTACAAATAGTATAAACCAACAGATAACCTAGTGAAAAATGAATAAAAAAAATATTTGAGTGTGTTCAACTAATAATCTCCATGATTGCTACAAAAACAACAATGGGTTCACACTATAGAAGTTCATTTTTATTCCAATATTTATGCCTATGCCTCTAAAAAAACACTGTGGAGGTTAGCACATCTCTAAACCAGTTGCCCACTGTCTGTATTTAATCATTTTTTTCCTTTGTTTACTGTAAGAGTGAATGACCATTATGTAAATTCTTCAGTAGCTGTCCAAGGTACTGAATTCTCCAAACCGCGTTTCCTCAATAACACTGAGTTTTCTTTCATATCTTCAACTTAACTTTCTGCAGTGGACATGGCGGATGGCTTTAAGCATTTGGCGTGAGGATGTTGTGCAGTCAGATTAACTGAAGGGGGAGGGGGCAGACGGTGAGAGTTGTGTGCAAAGACGCCTCTCCAGTCCGTCTGTTGGCCGGATACATGGATTCAGGTGCAATTAATGCGTAAAAGCAAGAAAAGAACTACGGTTACGGGCTGAAAACAGGTAAGGAACAATTTCTTTGCATTCTTTGTGTTTGAGAAATTCCACACAAGAATTTAGTTCACCCATTTGGGGAACTATAACCTACTAAAAACACCAACTTGAGAGAAATGCAGACAACTGATCATTTAGGTTAAATGTAAGTAGTTTTTCTTGTCCCAGAAATACTGATCATGCTGAGAAAAATTATGAATTACTCTGTCTTGCATCTGCATTTTGTTCATTTACAGATTAATGTAAGCTTTACTTTAGCAGTGAATTAAACCCAATAAGCAGAGCCACCATTGCAGACAGCAGAAAGCCCCACCATTAGAAATCTTCCCATGAATATTCTTTTTTATTCGTTGGCATTTGGTTTAACGCTTGATTTTACACACGACGCAGGAGGTTTATCCAAAAGTGTCCAAGATTAGTTAAAGTGGATTAAGTGTGGCTAATGCAGGTCTATTTACAGGGTTTGTGTTTGTTCACGTGAAGTCACTATACACCAGTGTTTTCCTGTACAGTCTTTAATCACAGTCCAACAGGTTATTTATATTATTATTTTATACTATTACTTATATTCCTTCATGTCACTTCATTATGTGTTGTGGTAAAGGTCCACATACTTTTAATTCCTCTAAAACCTGTGAAAGTGGTTCCAAATACTCATTTTTCGCATTTTTATTTTTTTAACCTAACCCAGTTTCATAGTGTTGTCTTCTAGTAGAAGGGGGAACCCAAAATATCAATTTCTTTTCATTTTACTTATTGCAAAATAGAGATAAAAATGTTTTATGACTCACAAAAACTCCATTATTAATATTATCTAAAAAAAATGTGTATACTCGAGAATGAATACAATAAACATCTAAAATGTATGAAGCATGTAAAATAGTTATAGTGTAGTTAATAGTAGTTTTTGGCAGTGCTGACCCTGACTGTACTCATTTTTGGATATTGTGATGAACTCAGTGTCATTGTGCCATAGACACCGAAGTCCACATGCAAAGCCAGGGTTGGACTGTATTACCTATTACAAATATTTACAACACCATATGCCTCATATTGCCGCATTATTTGATGAAAATGACAAATTTGACATTATATTAAAGAACCACTGCATAAAAATCATTATGAGGCTGTTTTATATTGGCTATGTATGTCTTACTCTGATTAGGTTTGTGGCTCACTCCTGTTTTGTTGGTGTTAGTCTAAATCTACACTGACCCAGATAGCTCTAATTTCAGAATGTTTTGATCCCAGTGTCATTATGCAACATCCAGGTGCTACACATTTAAACGCAATGTTAGATTATATTAAGACATCACGCATGTGAAAAAGGGTTAGGCTGAAGTTAGAATACATTTTATATTTTAAAATGTCATTGTTAATTTGAATAAATGTACATTACGTAAAGTGAGTAATCTCTTTTTGTAATCCAAAACAGTCTCCAGACTCCTTGTTCTTTATACTAAAGATGGTTCCTTATAACATCGACTGCATGTTTGGAGTCACTGCAAATTCATAAAAATATTTTTAAAATTACACTTTTGAGAGCGGACTTACTTTGAAACATGTTCACATCTGTCCAAAACTTTTGCACAGCAATTGATCATTTTTTAATTGATCACCTCATTTTTTGACACCTCATTTTGTGCACAAGATTGGATGCATCAGAATTTTTTCTAATGAATTATTTGTATCTATATGCTAATGCTAATGCTAAAGCTAAAACATTGTGCCCAATAAGATCTCTTTTTAAAGTAAAACTACTATCTCAGGTCTTGACTAATGGAGTGCATATGTGTCTGAAATATAGTGTGTCTTTATTGTGTGAAAAGGGATTATAGGAGATATAGTGAAGTGGCCAGGAAATGGGAGAAGAGGCGTACACTCAAACTGCCTTTCATTTGTTTAAGCCAGCGGATTTTGGGATTACCTTTGGCAATTAATCTCGTTACATGGGCGCACAGCACGGCGCTCGGTGACAGAGAGATGTCTGGTGTGGAAGGGTCTGAGTATGTGTTTGTGAGTCCACAACCTGCAATACAATGATTTGATTGGGCAGGGACATAACAAAATGTTAGTTGATGGAATGTATCAAGCTGCTTTGGATCATGCCTTTTTAGAAAGCACATTAAGTCTTTCAATGATGTAAGTTCTAGCGATAACAAACTAGTAAGAGTAATATAATAGACATGGCCTTTTATTCTTGGAAATGTCTGGGATTGCTAAAGGCTACTCTAAACTAGCTACATCAAAGGAAAAGACATACAAAGATACAAGAAATAAAAAAAGAGGAATATTGAAATTTATATTTTGGTTGCCAACTATGTCAAAATTAAGACTAGACTAGCTATTTGATGAAGTTATGCTCATAGTTACATTTGGCTTTTTTTTTTTTCAGCATAACCACAAAAGTAGGCTAATGTTTCATGTTAGCTAATAGCAGTTAGCAGCTAAAAAGATACACTGCTGGATGTATTTACAATAATGAATATAGAATGTAAAATGTAGCTAACAAAAAGGAGAATGCACATTTTCAATAACTTTGTGGAATAAAATTATTAAAAACTTATAGTTTTAGTCAGATACAGGACATAACATACTTATACAAACTAACCATTGTCTTTCTTGGACGTTGTTATTGTCGGACATGTCTGGGAATCCTAAAGCCTACTCTAAACTACACAAAAAGGGAAAAAAAAGGAAAAAAAGAGACATTTTGAAAATTTTAAGATTAAATGTTTGTAGCCTATTATGTGAAATTTGAAAGAGTGGGCCACTTTGATAAAATTTTGTCATGGTTAATGAATCTGTTTAGCATTTCAAAATCTAGTACTGTTTTATGTTTGCTATTAGCAGTTAGCAGCTAAAAAGATTACATTACTTGATTTGCTAACTGTTTTTAATCATACTCAGGATCGTTTCTAAAATGTAGCTAAAAAGTCTAATTATATAATTTCAATTAGAATGCACCCTTTCAAACAACTTCTTGCAGGATTAATACAAATTTTAGTTTTGTAGCTATATTATTGTTGGATGCGTAGCAACGGGCCTGTTTCGTGTTGGTGCCTAGCTTGTAGCCTACCCAAAGAGAGCACCACAAAAAAATTTCATATGAGATGAAGCTATATGATTGTTTACCACTGGTGTAGGCTGCACAGGGACTGAGGCAGGACACTGTTTTTAACAAGAGAGGATTAGAGGGATTACTGCCAGGTGAAAGGTCAGAAGGGATGCAGTTGGGAAGGACAAAACTAATAGATATGCACAGAAAAGCAACATATTTCTGTACAGAGAAAGATAGCGGTGGAGAGATGCTTTTGACAATAACTATAATAACTACAAATATAAAACTACTCATCTCATAATAATAACATACTACTTGTTTTTGTCTTTTCTAATTATAATTATAAAGTTGCATTATGGGAGGCATGGGGACATCAATTGCATAGACTTAGCTATATACATTTAAAGGTGCAACATGTAAAAAATTGTAGTATACAGTTGAGTCACTTGGGGCACACTGATTGGTCAAAATTGTTTTCAATACTGTATAACTGTTGGCACTTGTCTATGATGAAAAATGGACTTTTAAAGCTCCTCAGAACCTAGTGAAAGAAGCCATACTTTCTTCTTCCTGTTGCAAAAGGTGCCCAAAGCAAACAAACTGAGCACTGAGTAGAAGCGCATTATTGATTCTTTTTGACCACAGAATTTTTCATGAAAGCTTATTGTTTATTGCTAATTAAAGTAATACTGCATCCATTAAAATTGTCCTTACATGGCTCCCATAGATGCAAAAAGAAGGGTTGTAGTAAAGTGTGGAGTTATAACTGTAAATGTCGCTACACAGATGCATGACAGTTTGTATTTGTCCTAAATTGTTAGTTTTGTGTCCGTGCACAGATCAGCGATGCGACTGGTCAGCATGTCCGGGGGGCGGCTCCGGAGGGCGGCCGAGGAGGAGGAGAGGGAACGGGAGCGCCCCCCTCCCCCGCCGCCCTCACACCACTCCAACCAACAGTTCACCAGCCTCAAAAACAAGTTCTTCGACGAGCTCACTCACCTGCCAAGTGAGCACACCCCCACAGTCACATACAAATACTAATTTTGTGTCACTACGTTTACAAAAGATTCTCCAGCAGGTTGTCCTCATGTAAAAATGTTTTTCTATTATGTTTAATCATTATGTCATCCCATTTTCTTGTTTCTTGTGATTATTTCTTCACGTGACCACTCTGCTCTGCACTTCAAGATCATAAACTCCGCAGTAAGTCCTTTTGTATTTTCTAGGCAAATGTGGCAAACAGTAAACAGATATTGATCAATTGGAGCCTATCTTGTTGTTGTCCGCAGTGCCCATGTGGGCTGTTGGTGCCATTGTGGTGGTGGTCCTGGCCTTGGTGGCGTGTATGGGATTCTGCATCTACAGGAAGTGCTGCAACAAGGGCAAGAAGCAGAAGAAAGTGCGAGAGAGGAAGGGCGGTGGAGGACGAGGGCGCAGGAAGAAGAAGGAGGATGGGGAGGACGATGACAAAAAGGTAAGGAATTATGCATAGGGGTTGTATCACAAAGGCCCACTTGTCAAAGTTAAAGATGTGAGATTTTACTTTCATTACTGTATTTATCACTGCTGTTTATATCAACTCAGTATTAACTTCAAAATTCTAATGTGTGAATAAATAGGTGTGTAGGTGGGTTTTATTACTTATAGGCAGCATCCTTCTTCTCTCAGCTAACATTAATTTAAAAAAAAAAACTCAGTAAGAGCTCAGAAACTAGGCACTTTTGGTGAAGAAGAGCACAACGGATGTCTATTTGACATTGGATGAAAATGAAGTGATGCGGTGGAGGAGTGCACTCACTTCACGTTACATTAACTTCATGTGTGTATTTCCTCCAGGAAGGAGAAGAAGCCAAAGAAGAAGAAGAGAAGGAGTTCTTTGGCAAACTGGAGTACTCCCTGGACTATAACTTCAATGATAATCAGGTAGAAAGCTCCCTTTTTTTTTGCATTGTTTTGCAGAAGCTTAGTCCAAACCAGTCTCATCTTGGACATAGACGTTTCAGGAATTTAGTTGAAGCCTTGTGTTTGTCTTGACTTGGCCTTGATTCCAAAAACTTGATACACTACTGGTCATGACCTCAGTTACTGTGGTCTTGACTACACTACTATTAACTGCACTCAAGTTACTGTTCCATACAATTATATTATATATTTATATATATTGGGGGCTTTCCTTCACTCTCCAAAGACTCATATATGTAAAGCCAAACCAAAATGTCCCACAGTGAATGTATAAGTATGAATGGAAGTCTTTTTCTAAGTGCTATGACGGTCTCATGTGACTCATAAAGGATCAATTGTAGAAGATGAATGAAAATATGAATAACAACATACTTTCACTCATTGTTCTATTGTGTTTCTGTTTGTTAGTTGATCGTAGGAATCCTCCAGGCCCAGGATCTGGCGGCCATGGACATGGGCGGCACCTCCGACCCTTACGTTAAAGTCTACATGCTCCCCGACAAGAAGAAGAAATTTGAGACCAAAGTCCAGAGGAAGAATCTGTCCCCGGTCTTCAATGAGACATTTACATTTAAGGTCCGTGCACTACAAAGATAGATATTTTGAATACAGAGAGTGCTTTATTAAGACATCATCGTTTGCCTCTCCAGATTCCCTACAGCGAGTTGGGCGGTCAGACCCTGGTCATGCAGGTCTATGACTTTGACCGTTTCGGTAAACATGACCTCATTGGTGAGATCAAGATTCCCATGAACACTATTGACCTGGGGCAACCGATAAACGAATGGAAGGATCTGAGTGGAGGAGAGAAAGAGGAGGTATGAGTTAATGACCACCTTTCGACAATTAATACTTTAATGATTGCCTTCATACTGTCACATCTAAAACAGTTCTACTCACAAGAGTCTTTGATGAGGAAGCACAGGTCCTAACAGCATGTTATAAATCCAGCATAACGTGGATGTCGCTAGTCTTAGCTTCTTATAGCATCCAGTGACTTGTAGTTTGTAGCCATTAGCGAGTGTAGCCCAAATGCTTTCATGAATTGAGCAGCTAAATATCGCGCCGCTTGTTAATGTTCTCCACACACTCACTGACAGCACACACATAAAGTCAAAACCTAGTATTTGCAGAATGGCAAATGCGTTTTTGTCCACTGAAAATGTGTAATATAAATGTTTAAATAAATACTGTCACTGAATTTGTGCAGGCAGGTCATGTTGTTGTCTGTTATCTCTGACAGCAAGAGAAGCTGGGTGATATCTGCATCTCCCTTCGCTACGTCCCTACCGCCGGAAAGCTAACTGTTAACATCATGGAAGCCAAGAACCTGAAGAAAATGGACGTAGGAGGACTTTCTGGTAAGAAAATGGACATAAATAATAATAAGTAATCATGTTCTACACTATTTGACACACCCACTCCTATACCTCTTCAGATCCCTATGTTAAATTGGTGCTACAACACAACGGCAAACGAATAAAGAAGAAGAAGACGTCGGTGAAACAGAACACTCTGAATCCATATTTCAACGAGAGTTTCAGCTTTGAGATCCCCTTCTCCCAGATCCAGGTTTGTAAAATCTCAGCTCTTTTACTACACAAACTTCTAATGTAGAAGTGGTACAGTACAGTTCAAATCAGTACCAGTTCCATTTCCATTGTACAAAATTATTATCAATGTCGATACAATCTGAACCTTGAGTTGTGGTGGAGGCAAAATTGCTCTTTTTGCAAACAAAATATTAAATGTAGAATATAAAACACAATTAACAGCAGCCAGCAGCAGCACAATTGAACTGATTACTGAGTATATTCCCCAGAAGATTTTCTAGTTAGTTGCTAGGCCCTATACCTGGCAACCATGACATCAGACCTTTGTGTTTGCTCCTGTCTGCTTCTCCAAACTTCAATGTTCCTATAGTAGAATAACTCTCCATAAATATTAACCTAATACTTGACACATTTCATTTACATTTATCCTGTGCTCTGCTCTCTCCACACAGAAATTGCAGTTGCTCATTACCGTGTACGACTACGACAAACTGGGCAGTAATGACCCCATCGGTAAGTGCTGGATCGGCTATGGAGCCTCCGGGGTGGGCCTTCGCCACTGGTCCGACATGTTGGCCAATCCCAGGCGTCCGGTCGCTCAGTGGCACACGCTACAGCCAGAGGAGGAGGTGGACGCTGCACTGAAGGCCCCCATCCGCTAAACGTACACCCTCTGCTTGTGCTTATCTGTAAATCAACATGTCTAAACTTTTTTCGGATTTTGACCTCAGAGAAATTTGTTCTTTGAGAAAAAAATGTGTTTGTTATTTGCTGATGCTGAAGGTGCCCAGTAGCTATCCTACAGATCCCTAGCTGCATCTTTCATGTTTGTTGAATTCAGGCATTAAAAGTCCATTGTGTGAAATATTGCGGTGTACAGTGCAACTAAAGTCAACACAACAGTTTTATCAATTGTGTAAAATCATGTTAAAATAACATCAAGCTTGAGAGAAGCTCATTCTTGCCTTTTATTTGAATACAATCTTTTGATTTAGCTCACAAATGAATTAAATCTGTTTTGTTTCTAAATTTCAAAAGCATCATCTTACCCATTTCTAACTACAGTCTGAACTATTGTTAGACTTGCATCAACATAGGACTATTCTTGGGTTAATGTAGAACGCTAAAGGCCACCTTCAGCATTAGATTTGCCAGCGACTGCAGGTTGTTATAATAAACTTGGCCTCCAACAGCAGAGATACTGTAGTTAGACAAAAATCTGAAATTTTCTTTTTATTATTTCTCACCAAGGAAACTTGAAAAATATATGTGATAACTGTATTTGTTTCCTGTTTTTGATTGGTTTCCATGTCTGTTGTTTCTATGTTTTCTGTCTGTTCCGTTTTCTGTCGTTTGTCTTTATTCATGTGATTGTGTTACACTGGGAGGTAATGCTGAGTTTTTGCTAAGCTGACTGCATTGAATACCTGGTTTTACATTCATTGCATTCTATTTGACTGTAAATAAATAGCTGAACCAATAAAATATTTCTAAACAACAGACGCTGGGTGATAATAAAGGTGAAGGTCATGACGGTGGCGTTACAGAGGGTGATTGAATGACTGGATTAACAGAGTCCTCTTTAGCCCTGCCTCACGCACTGAGCCAAACATGTGCGTCGGGATTTAGTGCAAAGAGAGAGTCGGATGGAAAGATATTATGACCACTGAAAGAAGAAAAACATTTGATACACCTGATATGTGCAGCAACCACTCACTATTTTATAAAATGTATAAATGAATTCTTAGCTCATTACGGCCATCATCCAATACAACGTTATCTATACAGAAAACGTCATAATGCTACTAATTTTAATCGATTTTTTTAGATGAATTAGTCACAGTTTCTGATAAAATGCATGTTATGAGGAAAAACTAATTGTTTATAGTAAGGGTAGGGCAAAAAGATGAATACTTGTGATATGCTTGTTTTGCACGTTTTGATTTACATGCAGTGACAAGTAGACCACTAGAGGGAGCACTTAACTGCAAAAATGTTGACAATACCAAAACAATAAGCAACATACTGAATGTAAGGGTTGTTAAAGGGCAACAGTTCAACAGAAAATCCTCCTGGTGGGCTAAAAATGATATATAATATGCTGTAAAAGCCATATCAGGTATAATAACAACCTGAAACAATAAGAAATGTTTGAGCAGGCACTTCAGTAACTTGACTGAAAAAAGACCGATTGAAAAGCAGTGCGATAATAATAGTGTAAGTACATACTATTTATTATTAATAAACTTTTTTTCTCTTTTCACAAAAGGCCTACAGTAAAATGTGCAATTCCCAATAACTTTCCCATGAATTTGATTTCAGGGGTTGTCTTCTCTTCTGAATTGTTCTTTTACTTCCAGCGACCTCCGACCTTCCCTTTGCCGTGGCCCTTTTTACTGTGAACAAATACAAAGGTGAGAAGTGTAAAGTAGAGGACAATGGAAAGGCAGTAAAGCCTTTTGTAGATCTTGACTTACAATTTCTGAGCGTGTTGGATTCTGTTCAGCAGAACAACAATCTGCAGAAAGCACATACAAATACATTAAAATAACAAATGTATTTATAATGCTGTTAAATGCACTTTGATCACCATACCTCGTATTTCTGGTGCTTCATGTGCTCCATGTAGTCAAACTTCTCAGACTCCAGTTGGTAGATCCAGTCCCACATCTCCTGGGCCCGTTGCCTGAAAACAACACAAAGAGGCCATTTACACAAAATAAGCATAACAATAAGCACTTTATTTATGGTCCATCGTTATCAAAATTGTAGGTAGAACAATAATAAAAGTCTAATTACAGCCTTGACCTAAAATGTTACAGTTTTGCGAAGACAACAAGATTATTGTCAAGATACACTGCTATGATCTGAAAACAATGTGTTTGAAGCCAACACAATATTTTGAACCACCCATGAAAGAACCATGGCTTGATATTGTAAAAGGAATATTTGATATGGAGATGTTGACACACAGAGTAAGGACTCAAGAGAAATAAAGTCCCAGGGAATGTGACAAATGGACAATTTTCACATAAATTACACAGGACTATCTGGGTTTTCCAAGGGACTGGAATTTTAGGACAGACAATGAACGCCTTTAACATTTGTGCTAAAATCTTGGAATAATTACAAGACCTATTGTACATGTTTTAGAGGAAGGGGAAACCCACAGGGAGTACCCATAGGAACATGCAAACTCCACACAGAAAGGTCTCACCTGGTTCTGGGATCAGATCAAGGACCTCCTACCTGTGAGGCAGAGGTGCTAACCACTCTGCAATAGTGCCATAAAACGTGCTTCTTGTGGAGCATCCTCAATGACCTTCATCCCAACATGTGGTCCCAGACAGACCATAACCCACACAATAAATCAAATACTTCTTTCCTTTCAGAAAAAAGAGCTCCTCTACACTTAAGTGGCAATTTAGTACAACTATATTTAGAATGACTTCCCCTTACACTTGAGCAGCACATACTCACAAATACTGTAAATATGGCATGCAAAATGTAATTAACACGCATGATATTCTTGACACAATAATCCCATGTAGTGGCTGTTCACCTGAGAGCATCCTCTCTCATGTTGTCAACCACCAGAGGCTCTCGTCTCTCTGCCAAAGTCTTCTTCTTGATCTCTCGTCCCGTCAGCCTCTTGCCCTTCCTGAGCTCAACCTGCAGCAGCAGAACACACACACAATACACTCACCGTTTGGATTGTCATCATAGTAATTACAACAGCAGGTCAGACCTTAGCCAGGAAGCCTCCAAAGTTGGACATCCCGGACAACACTTTCTTCTTCTTGGCATCATCATCAGCCTTCCTCTTGGCCTCCTCCTCCTCTTTTCTGTGGCGCTCCTCCTGAACATTTAAAGAACATCTCAGAATACACATCGCCTCATTCAATATATGAATTATTGTGTGTGCATTACAGCAATCCTGTTCTGCCTGTCCTTCTCCTTCTCTGCGCGGACCCTCTGGATCTCAGCTCTCTCCGACCGACGGTGCTCCTGAACACACCAAACATATTGTCTCCAAGTTATCAGGTTGAAGTAGACAACACAAAATCTATGTAATGCGTGTAGTAGGTCATAGTACCCAGAACAACATGTGACAACCTGACACAGTACATTTTGTCCACCAAATTGGCGGGAAAAAATGAATCAGAAAGGAATAGTTTATTTTACTAAGCACTTTAATTCCATTGTTAGTGAGCTGCACGTCACAAAAAGTAACCAACAAATTTCATACAAGTAAACAATAAAAGGGATTGTATTTTGTAATATTTTATAGTGGTCACTACAATGGAGTTACTGTATGATCTAACTGGATTGCTTTTTTAGCTTTGTCTCTTTCCAAGTCATCGACAGTAAAGGTGTGCTGCTTTTCACTTCTCTGCACTAAGTTTAAAAGTCCACTGCACTATAGCTCTGTACAATGTCACAAAAGACACATTAGCCTCTATAGCAGAGGTGTCAAACTCAAAGTGGTGAGGGGCCGCAATAGTCAATAATAATCCTTCCAGGGGCCGAAGATGGAGATTAAATTTTGAGAAATTGTATCTTGAACAGGTTTTAGTTGGATTTGAACAGATTTGAATTGGATTAAAAAGTTTTAGTTGGATTTGAAGGTTTTAGAGATTTGACAGATTTTAATTGGATAAAAAGTTTTAGTGGATTTGAAAAGTTTAGGATTTGACAGTATTTTTGGATTTAACTTTTTTGTTTGATTTGAACAGGATTTAGGGGATTTGAACAGGTTTTAGTCCAATTTTAACAGGTTTAGGTGGATTTAAACAGGTTGTAATAGGAAGTGGTAGGTTAATCTTTGTAGCAAAAACCAAAACCATCTAAAACCTGTTTGAATTTAACCTAATGCTAAAAATATAAACTACTAAATGAATTGAAGGGCCACATAAAACAGTGCAAAGGGCCGCATTTGGCCCCCGGGCCTTGAGTTTGACGTGTGTGCTCTATAGCATTATATTTAGACCTAATCGTATGCACACCTCTGTATTGATTTATGTTAATTTGTACTTTTTGGTTTTGATTAAATCTTGTGTAGTGTCAGCATTTTAAGTAGACTGTAGAAATCAATCTTTATTAATGTGTGTGAAATAAAGCGCAAAAATTGTCTTACGGTAGTTGCTGAATAAAAGCTCAGATCAAAGAGCTCTGTATTATATTATATTATACATTCACTTATTATACAAGTGTGTTATTGTGAGCTTACAATTCTGTCCTTGAGTCCGATGAGCTCCTCCTCGTCCTTCTTTCTCTGCTCAAAGTGCGCTTCGATGAGAGTCTGCAGCTCCAGCAGATCTTTCTCCATTCGCTTTCGGTGGATGTCCTAGTGGAGAATGGACAGTTTAAAACTCAATTACATTTAATACCTCCCAATATGTCCCAACACTGTGACACACTAAACCTAAGGTAACACTTTTTATGAATCTAGTAGTCTGTAATGTATCAGGAAAAATTATGAAAGTGCTTTAAATAGAATAATAATTGAAGCTGCCTATAGTACATTCTAGTACATTTTTATTTATACAGTTATGTTGTAATGCATCAAACTATCATTATATTATGTATTTCTATAAGCTTGCTTTGTCGTCATATAAACTGCAAATCCACACGTCACACTCATGTTCATGTGAAAAGCTATGGTAGCCCAGCAGGGACACTCTGGGGCAAAACCGAGTAGAAACAGGTCAGAAATGAGTTCTATAATTTTTTTTTCCCATAATGTCCTAAGTCTTAGATTGTGTGCTCAAAAGAAGAAACATGGATGTGCTTTTGCTTTTCAGTTTGTCCTCTCTAGGCATTTGTAGGAACAGGAAGTAATGGAGGTTAAAATGGCTCCTCCCACTGGGTTCTGTGGAGCTTTAAATTTCAGTTTTTCAATACAAAGAGTGGTAAATTCGTGTGATTAAACACTATTAAACAACAAAATGTAACATCTTGGCATCTTCCGGCTTACATCAAAGTCGACTCTCTCTCCTTCAGGAATCTTCGGAGGGGCCAGCTGAGGCACCAAGGGCCTTTAAATCACAAAGGCACACACGTTAACACTGTGAAATAAGAAAGCAGGGATAAAGTTATAATAAAAAGGCACATACTTGGGTTTGGGGCGCTCTTCTTCTGTTGATTAAAAAAGCACATGTGAATAATTGTGTTATACTATGAAAGAATAAGCCAGTAATATGAGAGACAACACAGCAAGCATGAAGCTAAGACAGAACACAACATTAGAGTTAAGAATAGAGACAAGTACACTGGAGAAGTCAGCAAAAAATACAATACTTAGTTCGGAGGGAGGTAAGGGATTTTTCCATTAAGATATTACTAGTAAATGCAAAAGGAGTTTTACATGTTATTGTGAGACAAAGAGCATTTGGGTCCAGGACTGTAACCACGCTGCTGCCATCTCTCACCTTCCTCCTGAGCGTCTTGATCTGAAGCACCAGCAACACACAAGGCAAGATGGAAGATGGTGAAGTAATAATGACAACGGCATCATGGGATATCAGCCAAGGCAAGAGACGGAAGCAATGACAGCAAGGAAAAAAACAGACAGAAGCTTAAAACTACAATTTCCCATCATGCACTGAAGCCACGGTGGCTGTAGGAAGATGTAGTTTTACAGCACATACCGTAAGCAGTTATCATAAAATAATGCACAAACAATTTGATTTGAACGCTTTTAAAGGTGCTGTCTGTAGCTGTTGGCAGCATCTACTGGTGAAAGTTTAAGTTGCATTGCCACACTCACACCTTTCTTTTCACAAGCCTGTGGGCAGCTACGGTAGCCCTGCAGGGACATACTGTTATCTATGAACAAACCTTGTGAAAATAGGTGAAATGATGGTTTCTCTTTAGAATTTATTTGGCGAAAAAAGTTCACTTTGTAAATATTTTTTTCACGACAGTTTGTTATGGAAGTAATGCCTCCTTCCACTGTGCTCTTTTCTTCTTTAATTGTCTTTGATTGTCTGTCAGCACATAATAGAACTCAAGCAAAGCGTTTAACTGTTAAAAAACTAACAAATTTGCTACAATAAATAACAAAAGTATATTCTCTTCTAAGTTACTGAAAAAATGTACCCAAAAAGGGATTTACTTCAAATTTACTGGGGAGTCCAGGAACAATAAGTGTTAAGTTAGTGTGGGACAAAGTCAGTCTGAGTTAAACCATGTGGGTCCTGCTGTCATCTCTCACCTTCCTCTTGAGCATCTTGATCTGAAGCTCCAGCAACACACAGTCAGCACAAGGCAAGATGGAAGATGGCAAAATAATGATGAGAGCAGCATCATGGGATATCAGCCAAGGCAAGAGAGGGAAATCATGACAAGAGAGAAAGGAGAAGGAAAGAAGTAGAGCGCAAAAGAAGACAGACAGAGGCATAAAACTACAATTTAAAACTACAATTTCCATTGCATTGACACCACAATGCAACAGTGGCTGATGGAACACACATTAAAGACTATAAACCATTAAAGAAAGCACATATTGTATCTGGCTGGTAAAATAATGCTTTAATCAGCAATGAATTTACGCAAGCATGATTTTATTTAAACATACAACTCTTGTTTAAATTTGTGTATGTAGTTTGTGGCAGTCTGTAAGAAGCTATGGTAGCCTGTTAGGGACATGCTGTTGTCAATGAAAAAAATTAATTCCAAAAGGCTTTAAGCCTTTTTGCAAAATTGTGAGACATCTCAAATGCCATTGATTTGTAACAACCAATCACAGCAGACTGTCCTTTTGGCCTATACTAGCATCAAACCCTTCCAATGGTTCTGTGGAGCATTAAATGTCTAATTTTCCACCATACAAAAATGCAGTGAGTGTTGTATGAGTTGACAGATAAGAAGAGCAAAGAAATCTCATCTGCAAAGCTGTACTATAAAAAATAGCTACAATTAAGATGTTAAAAACGAAAAAGAAAAACTGTAATTTATAGTGGGCCCCGGGCTGAAGGGGTTTGGGACCTTTAAGTATTCACTCCGCGTCTCACCTTCCTCTTGGGCATCTTGAGCTGAAGCACCAGCAGCACACAGTCAGCACAAGGCAAGATGGAAGTTGGTAAAGTAATGATGAGAACAGCATCATGGGATATCAGCCAAGGCAAGAGAGAGAAGCCATGACAGGAGCATGAGAAAAAGAAAGGAAGTATAGAGAGAGAAGCATAAAACTACAATTTCAATTGTGCATTGACACCACAATGCAACAGCGGCTGATGGAAGATGTAGTTTTATAACACACACTGAGCAAGTAACAAAAGAATAAAGAAGTAATAAAAGAATGCACATATTGTATCTGGCTTGTAAAATAATGCTTTAATCAGCAATGAATTTACGCAAGCATGGCTTCATTTAAACATACAACTCTTGTTTAAATTTGTGTATGTAGTTTGTGGCAGTCTGTGGCAGGCTATTTATTCCTATTTGCTTTAAGCCTTTATGCAAAATTGTGAGACATCTTAAACGCCATTGATTTGTAACACATAGACCTTTACTAGCATAAACCATTCCAATAGTTCTCTGGAGCATTTAATGTCTAATTTTCCAACATACATGTGATGATGTTTTTTTTGTTTTTGTTTTGTTTTTGTTTGTTGTTTTTGAGGTGACAGTTAAGTAAAGCAAAGAAATCTCATCTGCAAAGATGCACTGTAAAAAAAAAAGTCATGTGACAATTTGGGCTCTGGACTGAAAGGGATTTGGTGCTTTTAAATATTCACTCTGCTGCCAGGGCTCACCTTCCTCTTGGGCGTCTTGATCTGAAGCACCAGCAACATACAGTCAGCACAAGGCAAGATGGAAGACGGCAAAGTAATGATGAGAGCAGCATCATGGGATATCAGCCAAGGCAAGAGAGGGAAGCCATGACAAGAGAGAAAGGAGAACCAAAAGAAAACAGACAGAAGCATAAAACTACAATTTCCCATCATGCATTAAAGCCACAGAGGCTGTAAGAAAATGTAGTTTTACAGCACAAACTAAGCAATTAACAAAACAATGCACAAGTAAATTATTCTTAAAACCATTTAGCCGACATAGTAATAATTTGTTCTAAACCTGCAACTCATTTTAAGGTGCTGTGTGTAATTTTGGGCAGAATCTAGTGGTGAAAGTTTAGATTGCATTCCACACTTAACACCACTTTTCCAGAGCCTGTGCGCTACTACGGTAGCCCTGCAGGGACATGCTGTTGTCTATGAACAAACCCAGTCGAAATAGGTCAAATTATGAGTTAAGTTCATAAAGTCCAACATTCATGAAGTCCACAAAGTCCATCTGAGTTAAACAATATACTGTAGGTCCAAGACTGACAGGGGTTTTGAGCAGCCATGTCTCACCTTCCTCCTGAGCGTCTTGATCTGCGGCACCAGCATCACAGAAAGTCAACGCAAGACAAGATGGAGGATGACATGGCAATGATCAGCCAAGCCAAGAAGCAGTGTCGAGAGAGAAAGAGGGGAGGGAGTAGAAAACGCATAGAAGCTTAAAACTACAATTTCCCATCATGCATCAAAGCCAACATCCAGTAATGGCTGTAGGATGATGTAGTTTTAGAGCACACACTGAAAGAATGCACAAAGCAGTTATTCTCCACAATCATGTAGCTGGTAAAGTAATGCTTTCAGGAACAGTGGATTAATGCAAACACGATTTGTTCTAAACATAAAACCCATGTTTAAAGGTGCAGTGTGTACTTTTTGGGTACATCTGGTGTGTTGAAAAAAGAAACATGAATCCTTTGGCAAATGGAAAGAGTGTTACTTGCAGGGGATTATTAAAAATAGAGTTCCACTTTGTTCAACTGTATACTACGGGATTTTACACACTGCACCTTTAAGGTACTTCCTGTAAAATAATGACATCTACTAATATATATCATTTCCTATTAAAGTTACTTATGAAGACATACCTTGGTACACATGATCTGATGATTTGGACCAGCACACCATCGACCAATGGGAACAAAGTAGCAGGTCATAGGTCAAAGTTAGTGCAAATAACAAAACAAGCATGAAACAGAGGGAACAGCTATTCAGCTTCTAAAAAAATGATATCAGATTTGGGATATTACCTTCTCAAAACCATTATGTGTCACTAGAGGCAGACCATATACAGCTAGGTTCATAATAATAGCAGTGTGTTAAAAAAAAAGTGAGTAAAGCTCAAAATCTGTACAATATAAAAGTTATTTTCATGCACATTATCAAATGTTTCCTTTACAGAAAGTGAAGAAAAGGGAATATTAGGCTGTTCAAAAAAATTGCAGTGTCTGTATTTTTCTTTACTGAACTTAAACATTTTGGTCGACTCCATACAACACAGCATGTAGTATGTAGTATTATGTAGTGTCCAGCACAATCATTGGACCTTAATCCAATAGAAAACTTATGGGTGACATCAAAAATGCTGTTTCTGAGGCAAAACCAAGAAATGCAGAGGAAGAGTCCAGTGGTCCCAGCTATTCACAGTTAGAAACTCGTCAAATCCATGCTACACAGATGTGTCAGCTTCTCACAATCAGTGGTTCCACTATGAAATATTAGTTTAGTGATTCACATGAAAGATAAATCTAAAGAATTTTTCAGTTTATACAGTAAATGTAGAGAAAAATGTAAAGAAAAATGCAGACACTACTATTTTTTTGAACAGTCTAATATTCCCTTTTCTTCACTTTCTGTAAAATAATAACAAATTTAATCATTTTTTTGTTCATTTTTTGTTTTGATTTGGAATTGAATGTGCAGTGTCCCCAAATCTTTTGCGTGCATGAAAACTAAAGCTAAAGGACTTTGAGCTTTACTCACTTTTTTAAACACACTGCTATTATTATTAACATAAGTGTGTTTTGGTTCAGCCCATTCTCTCAAAGAGCTTTTAACTACATCTTGTTTCTATTCTTATTTCCCAAGAATTAATTTACAAATTTTTGTGCAAGCATCAAAGCAGAATCAGTGTCCTTCTATTCGAGGATTAAGACTTAATTACGCTCATCAGAGAGGATGTTCTTGATGATGATGATGAGCTTCTTGTACAGAAAGAAAGACATGTTTGAGAAAAATGTTTCGCAGAATCTGGACAAGCAAAGAATACATAAAACTGATATTATGTCCAAACAATCCAAACAACAACAGTGTATCACCTCCTCCTTCCTCCCCCGGCTGTTCTGTTTCCTCAGGCTCTTCTTCTTCCACCTCCTCAGTTTCTAAAGATCAATCCATAAACCAGTTGCATATATAAACATATAAACTACAAGAAATATGTCACACAATATACATTTCAGAAATCATAAAATTACATTAATGTGGTATAGAACTATTGAGGCTCAAAGGGATTACAAATAAACTTTTCTATTCAGCCTCTGACTTTTCATTTACTATGAGCATTTCTCAACACCAAGGTGGATTCTGATACATGTGTTATTAAACCTCAAACATGAGTAATGATAACCATGTAAGTGACAATATAAAGTCTGCTGAATGAAGCCAGGTCCATCCATTTAATTTAGAATTTTGTTTTGTGTGATTGTGTGATGTGACAAATATAAAAATGATCTTACCCTCCGTCTGCTCCTCTCTGCATTTGAGTGAAGAAACAGAAAAGTGTTAATTGCAAATGGTTAACAAACAGATGGGTGACATCTAGTACTACACAGTAATGAATTAAGTGTACTCACTCGTACTCTTCTTCCACGTCAGACATGGCTTCAGAAACACACAAAACAGATCATTATTACATGATCAACATTAATATAAATAAGTAAACATATATATATATATATATATATATATATATATATATATATATATATATATATATATATATATATATATATATATGTCTAAATGGACCGTTACTATTGGATACGGCAGTAGTGTCTTATTTAGATTATCCTTCATTGTCATTTTTATGTCACACAAAAACAAAATTGTGTTTCACAAGTCCACTAGTTAGTATTTCAGAGCACAATTAAACAATAAGTCTAAAATGTATTGTCTAAATATATAAATAGTCTAATTAAACTATACATAATAATTATAATATAATTAATTATTTCTGTTATTTACAATTTAGCTGTTGTAACCTCTGACAAATTGCCAAATAACATCCAGATTGGCTCCAATATTTTAAATAAACGTTAGTATATATAGTCATTGAAAGCAACACTGCAACATTTTTCAAGATTATTTACCACTAAAGAAACATTGGTGATACACAGGGTAAAGTTGCTTCTCAATAAGAATCTTATTTATGAAAGCTGTGTTTCATTGATTTAACCTGATATATATTCTCACCAGGTTACAGTCACTCAGAGTTACAGTGTGCTGTATTTGAAGAGCAAGCTGCATAAGCTCATGAAAATTATTCTGCTGTTTTCATGTCAGGAAACCTTCAAAATGGATTTGAGGCAACAAACCTTAAATATATATATTTTAAAGTTAAAAAAAAAGTTATGTAGTGTTCCTTTAAAATTTGCTATTTTGCTCAATTATAATGGAACTTTGTTACACTTATTTTTACTGAAGTAGTCATTTAGATCATCAATTTTCAACTTCTTCTTGGGTCATTTCTAAATAAAGAAACTGCACTTATACCTGACCTGAGTATAGAACTAGCAAACTCCACCCACTTCTAATTTTACACACTCCATGAAAGACACTGGCTGTCTCTCAGAACCTGTCAGGGTCTGAGCTGCGACGTGACGTGTGCTATCAGTTCATCACATGTGGACATATTCTCCATCCTTGTGTCATTATTCTCTTTGGAGATACACGCACACAGATTCTTGTGGATATAAATGGTGGCTGTGGGCTGCCATTGTCCTGACATAAAACCACGCAGAGACACAATGTGGTGAGCAATGACACTGTCTTGGCAGCGCTTGAGCGGATTGATGAAGAGTCAACAGGTGGGAATGTGACGAGGGTTCCACACTCAAAGACCAACGGGGATAGTATTTCTCACACTTTCTACTCTGAACTCTGGCCGTAACCTCTTTGCTTTGTTGGACAAGCGTTTAGAAATAAACAAAATGTGTCAAAAGGAAATGTGTCCTTTTGACCCCCACTTCCCCATGCACAAGAAATGTCCAAAAGCCTCTTAACCCCGCAACAGAATACCTTTGAGTACAAGAAACAACATAAATCAAGCTTATTTGGACATCCAAATGTCCTTAATCCCTTCAGTTTTGTCTGAGTAGTCCCAGTGATCCTGTATTAAACCCACTTTCCGCCACAGTAATAAAAGGCGAAAAGTTTTCAGTCAGTATTGTCGGGAAGCTTTTCTTGCAGGAGATTTTTGATAACAGTAATGGGAAAGTAGGAATCTGAACAAAAGTAGATTCAAAAATACAAAATAAAATGATTATTTGAGTATGGCTGATTGACCACATTACTTTTTATTAATTGCATAAAAGAGTTTAGCAAACTCCCTACAGCTACGATTAGTACTGCTAGCTACAGCTACAACTACTGCTTAATGTTAATAAGCTACTACAAATCCTACTACTGCAGCTACAGCTAATGCTACAAATACAGCTGTTAATGCTAAAACTACTACTCCTTTCAGTTGTTGCTAATGCTAATTCTACCACAGGTGCTAAGGTTAATACTACTGCTATGGCTCTTAATGCTGCTGCTGCTACTACTACTGCTAATGCTACTACTACAGCTGTTAATGCTAAAACTACAACTGCTTCTATTGCTAATGCTAATACTACTAAAGTTGCTAATGTTAATACTCCTGCTAATGCAACTACTACACCTGCTAATGCTAAAACCACTACTGCTCGTGCTGCTAATACTAACACTACATAGTACTGCTAATGCTACAGCTACTACTACTAATACAGGTACCGATGCTAACACTACGTGGTAATGCAAATGCTATTACTACTATCGCAGTTGCTAATGCTAATACATCAAAACTAAATGTTATCTGAGTAAAAGTAACATTTTTCTCTAAAATACACCAAAGTAAAATAACAAAGAACGTCTTAGGAATTGTACACATCAAGTAATTTTTCAGAGCAAATGTAGGCTAGTTACTTTTTAAGGCTACTTACTTCCCAACTCTAAAGGCTGTAGGTGGTTGTTTAAAAAAACAATCTTAACATAGGGTTTATGGGCTCTAACACCATTTTTTCTACAGTTCTAAAATAAAAAGACACATTTTTCTTTAAGACTGTCAGGACATCATATTAATTTGATTACATTGCAAATAGTACAAATTTAAAGAAGCATGTATATAACCTTACTTAACCTCACTGAGCTTCAATAAATAGAACACAAAAGTATGGATCTGAAAAGGACTGTATTCGCGTCATTCATTCACGGATTAGGTATGGACAGTTGCACATTGATGAATGGCTGCACATTTCATCACCTCTGTCCGAGCAGGGCAGGGCAGTCCAGTCGGAAAGTGTCCGTTTGGAGCTAAATGGAGAGAGGGAGCTGGAGTGTACAAATCAAAGGATTTTGGAGAGGATTCAAGTTCCAACATGCCACAGTCATCAGCCACAGTGGGATAATTTTAGTCAAGGGCAACGTGTGTGTATCTGTGTGGGCTAAAGAGGAATGGCCGTCCAACAATACCTCATTAGCATTTATGATAAGCTATGGTAAAATGCTATAAACGTAAAATGTAAAAATGTAACGTGGCATCTGGATTAATGTCCTCTTCTTTGAACACATAAAGATGGTTATCAAAATATGTTACTAGCTGAAGTGGACTTATCGAATTAAAACAGACTATTTTGGGAAGTCTTTAGACAGGGCACAGAAGGGCTTTGTATAAAACAATAAAAGACTTTGATTTTGAATACCCACTTTAACATCTACAGGAAACTTCCACAAGATGTGTTCAAGAGTAAGCTATGCAATCAAAAAAAAATTGTGTATCATAGGCTTGATATATTGTAAGACACAGTTTGATCATTAGGATATACTACTACAAAAATTATTAACAGACAAATATACTTAAGAGTAAGATATTAAGCAAATTAGTGCTATGGAATATTTTTCAAACTACAAATTACATTATGTTACATTATATTAACTGTCTATGCTGTATTAAGCAGTACTATACAACTTTTTTATACAATAAACTGTCTTGAAGTAAGACACAATGCAATGCAACCGGCTCACCATACTACACTATGTAACTCAGAGTTGATGGGTCATGTGAGTGAGTATTTTAGGGGGTGCAAATCCTGAAAGTGTTGCTTTAACTGAGCCTGTTGCTGAGAACTTCCATAATAAGTATTAAACGACCTGGGAATGTTTTTAGCCTGTGGGGACAGACTGAGTGGGTCACAACTCATTTGCTGGTGCAAAGCAGGGCAAGCCACCCAAAACTGCGCTTTCTGAGCGTTTTGTTGTGCTGTAACACTACACATTTGCATGTTTACTGTACTGTCAAAACATTCCCATCATGTTTTTAGGATATAACTGAACTTTTTGTTTACGTAAAAAATATATGGCCCCTTTTTATAGCCTTTCTCTTTGACAGTTTGTGTTTTCTTTCATGAGTGACAATGAGGCAGGGTGGAAATGTGCCACTCTGAAGAGGGAGACTTGTTAATGAGACGACAACTTCGAAACATGACACTAACTCATCCTCAGACCGTGTTTTACACACAAATACATGCACTGGCGCAGACTGCATCAGCCTAGATTACACTGGTTTATGTACACACCTGTTTAGTAGCCATTAGCTGGGCGCTAAAGTTAGCTATAGCCTGATCTCACACTGTTAGCATTCGAGGCTGTTACCTCTGCGAGAACAGAGACAACACTAATGCATCCTCAACACTACTGAGACTTTAGGCTCTAAATTACTGTGATTAGCTAAGAGATATTTAGACATAGCTTTCGGTTAAATTTGTATTGGCACATAGCATGGTCTTAAAAGCTAACAGACCCTACTTACGCGCAGAAAGCGTCAAACTTTCCTTTTATCTAACCCAAAACCTACAGCTATTAACATTTTCCAAGTTACAATCCTGTTTACATGTGGTAGGCTAACAATAAGTGCTAATAATAAATAATGTACATTAAAAATACATTTGGACTCTTTAAACCCCATCCAAGTAGAAGAAGCATTGATTTAATCACATTTTTGGTGCTAGAACTCACTGGATTCCAGGATTCATATCTATAATACTGCATAAAATGTATTGCTTTTGCCAGAACTTTAATGCAATTGATAAATATAATATTGGTATTCAAATATGATAACCCAATTCACACTCAGTCAAACAAAAGTATGGTGCATCCCTATTGTTTACATGTGGTATGCTAACAAACAGTGCAAATTTATATATATATATATATATTACAAATATTTACACTTTTGACACTATGACCGAATACATTAATTTTATATTTAATTAAAGGGACCTAAACTAATACTGCATTGGTATTGCTAGAATTGTTATAATAGGTCAATAGGTAAATATAACTGTTATTCGGTTGTAGAGGGTACCCACTGTGATTTGCATTCAGTCCAACAGCTTTAAAGTAGAAGTAGGCAATATATAATCCAGTACATAACATTTGGATTGTAAATATGGTTAATAGAAATATATTTCTCTATAACCCTTGCGATTTTATAGCAACTGAAGGAACAGACCTTTCTCACATCGTCTTTATTGCTATAACAATTAGCACAGGTAAAATGTGGGTAATATTGATATACTTTACTTGATGCTACTATAGTCCACTCTGTTTAAGAGCAGCCTTAGGAAATGTGAAGCAACATCAAGAACACTACATTGTATGATCATACATTCTCTGTTATGGATTTTAACTCAATTAAATCTTTCTAGGAAAAAAAATCTAGGATGTTACTACACTAATATCTTATAATTTAGCTGACAAATAAACAAAGACATACCTGCGATAAGGTGTGATAAGTGCAGACAGCGAAACGATGGAACGAGGGTGGACTAGACAATGACTATTGTGGAGCCACTGGGGGTTTTATACTGAAAGAGGGAGAGGCACTTGTATATGTGTGTGTGCATAGTCGGGGATATTACCCAGTATACATTACCAGAATAACCATGGCTTCAGGGCTGGGGGGGCCACATGTGGATTAGAAAGATGAGTACCTCTCAGGATTAGGCCGAACAGAGGGATGACCTCACTGGACAAATGCAGGGCTACCGCGGACCAACTGCACACAGGAAAGGACACATAGGGAGGGACGGATGGAGAAACACTGGTACTGAGACAACTGGACTTGGTTTATGGAGATTTCAGTTGATAAATTACTACCAACAACTGCCAGCATTAAATTCCCAGTATGTAAGATAAGCCTCTATTTTGTCACTGTACAAGTATATGTTCTTGTTCTTTAGTATTGTGTGTGTGCGCGTGTATATATGTGTGTGTATATGTGTGTGTGTATATATATATATATATATATATATCAATATATCAACCTCCTGGGCTGTTCTTGGTTGTTGAAAAGCAGGATGCAGGGGTTGGTTCATGTTGTGCAATATAGCATATGCCCTGTTATGTGTATGTATATGTATGTATAAAAATAATTAAGTATAAACATTGAGCAGATACCAACCCACACATTCAAACAATTAGACACACACTCCATGAGACATATTATGAAAATATGATGTGACCAAACACTTATTACAATAAATTAAGTAATAATGAGTAAGTACTTGATGTAAGTCTTTATAGAACTATACTGACTTAAAAAGTAGTATGTTAAATATTACTATCATCCATAAAAGCTAGTAAAAAAGAGAATGATTGTGTGTCATTAAAACAGTAACCTAGCTTTGAAAATATTAAAATAATTTACCCCAAAGATCATAATTATATTTATAAGGTAGGTTGTTTGTCTCATGTTTCCTTAATGACTGACTATTTCATGATGATCCTGAAGTGACAGCAATGCTAAAATAGCACAACACAATACTAAAAAAAAAAGGACCAAAGGTAAGGCTAAAACAGAAAATGGGACAAAACGATTCAAATATTTATTCGTCCCATTAAATATTGTAGGTTTTTGTGTGTGCTGAAGTTGTTCGAAGAGAGAAAAAGACAGAAGTGTCTCAGATGTTGATGCTTTGTTGCAGTAGAGAAGGCCGAGGTAGACTGGTCGTCGGATGAGCTGAGCAGGTCCATAAATAGAGGAGTGACAGCTCTGCTCGTTTATGTTTTCCATGAAAGGAGAGCTTTCCTGTTCACAGAAAGCAAACCTAAGCAACAAAACAAAACAAGAACAATCAAGACTTTACACATGACAATGGCTTAGATGATTGTGACTGCTTTGAAGACTCCACTGTGGACAAATACCACATTTTAATGCTCACCTTTCCTTGAATGTAGTTCTATGAGTCGCCAAATTGCCTGTGAGATTGTATATATAATGTCTTTTGATGGAGTAAGCCAACACAGTAACTTACAATCAGAAAAGGTGTTTATTAATCATTACAAACAAGAAAATAAATATGTGAAAAAATACTGCAGGTTCATGAGGACAACACAGGCATGGTCACTGTAAGGATCTGAAAAGGAGAAAGAAGAAGTGTTTAATTTAACTGATAATGTGTTCATTCAGGTGGATTCAGGTGGATTTTCGTAAGCAGAACAAAAACCTGTACCTGAGTGCTAGTGTTGTACTGGGCCACACTTTTCTCCTGGTCAACGAGAAAAGGGTGGAAGATGTCTAGGTTGTACAAGGAGGGCCGAGCGGTCAACACCAGCCTGTCCTCTCCGACGTCCAGGACCAAAGAGCGAGCGGACGGCTGAAGAAGGGACATGAATGTATTTAGAGTGTCTTCTAAACTACTCAGAGGATCTAGTAACAGTGTAAAAATGGTACATACAGTTTTAATGTTACCTCATTTGTGTTTTTTTTAATCTGTAGAAATGACAAAAGTAAATTTTCAGTCCTAGTCTGGATTTTTAAAGTTGTAACTCTTGCATGGAGAGACTGTACTGAACTAAGCATACTTAGGAAAAGAGTGCAGTTGAACACAAAAGAAAGTGTTACTTGACCCTATAAATATTCATTATAATCTGCCAACAGGACTTTAATCTTTTCCTTGGTGGCAAAGGGATACGCAAAAGCACAGTTCTGTCTTTTTTTGTTGTTGTTGTTCCAAATAAATACTGATTTGTTGAAGTTAGTTTTTGCTGTGTTCTTTGCCTGACACTAAAGCAATGTTCAACTGGAGTACAGTATGGACCATGTGCTTTTAGTGGTGTTCCCATTGTTAAATAGGGTACCAAGCATCCCAAATAATGTACTGTACTACTTTATTAACCTCTTGGCTTTGGTTCCAACCAGAGTTTCCACTGGACTGATGGCCAATTTGGACGCTAATGTTCGTGGATTGTGAGCATAGCACACATAGCACCAGGAGCACAGAGCACTGGGAGAACACAGAGAGGGTGGGACATCATATTTCATAAACACTTCTCATTGAAGCAGCTCTTTAACTTTATTTGACTTCCCCAATAGTTTTTGATAAGCAGTTATGGCTCTTGAAAGAAGGGAGCTCTGGGCATGAGCCAGACCTGAATAATGAGTGACAAACTGATGATGAATAAGTATATACTTCGTGGCATGAATGAAGCCACAATCCACAGTGCGGTGCGGTTACATTAACCTATTTATTTAGTCTGGTTTGAAAAACTTTTTTTTTTTTTCTCACTTTCTCACTCTCACTCTTTACTTCATCTTATGTATTTATTTACTTAATTATTTTATAGATTTGGGGGGGGGGGGGGGGGGGGGGGGGGGGGGCGCCGGGGGGGGGGGGGGGGGGGAGGGGGCCCCCCCCACACCCACCCAGGGGGGGGGGGGGACCCCCCCCCCCCCCTTTTTTTTGGTTTTTTTTGTTTTTGGGGGGGGGGGGGTTCTCCCCCCCGCCGCGGGGGGGGGGCCGGGGGGCTCCGGGTTCCCCCCCCCCCCCCAAAATTTTTTTTTTTTTGGGGGGTTGGGGGGTTTTAAATCCCCTTTGGGGGGGTTTTGGGGGGGGTTGTTTGGTTGTTTTTTGTTTGTTTTTTTGGCGGCCCGGGGGGGGGGGGGCCCCGGGGGGGGGTTTCCCCCCGGGGGGCCCAAAGGGGGGGGGGGGGGGCTCCGGCCCCCCGCGCCCCACAAAGTGGGATAAGCGGTAGAAGATGAAATTTTATAGATTTGTTTTACTCTATTTTACTCCATTCTATTTTACTTGTAAAATACAGTGAAACAAAGCCATTATTGTTTTTAAACTGTTGTGAATATGGTGTTAAACGATTTTATTTTGTGAAGCATCTTGAGTTGCATTGAGCTGTTTGAAAAGTACTTTATAAATAAAGTGTGATTGATTGATTGATGGTCAAGATGGAGCTAAACCCGCCAAGAGACTCCTTACTTAAAAAAAATAAATAAAAAAGACAAAATAAAACTCACAAATAAAACAAGGCTTATAATAAATAGACATATTCCAGTATAAAGAAAGCTAAATGTTGTACTTGAAAGTGGGGTTTATTTGGCAAAGTTCAATTTTAGATAACGTTTCTGAGCTTGTGCAATGCCTTTTAACACTGGCTGGTGCTCATAACAGAGAATCCACCTATAGCCAAAATCCCATACTAACACTTTAATACAGAGCACTTTAGGGTGTGTGAAATATGGAGTGTGCACATGGCCAGTGTAATGTGTCCTCTCACCACTCCGGGCAGCTTTATCTCAGCTATGAGGTATTCTGCATCACCAGCAGGGGGCTCCACTATCAGCGTGAACTCTGGTCTGAGGAAACAGAAGAGAATAAAGGGGTCAGTGAGAGGAAAGCACACACAGACAAAAAATGGACACCGTTTACCTTTTAGTAGCAACAACAGCGGGGCTCTTCCTGCAGGACAAAAGACACACTTCAACTTCCAACCAAATGTATAATAAGAGACAGATAGGAAAAAAAAACAAGCAACATACTGAGGCTGTAACTCTTGGATCACAGGCCTGCTTTTGGTCCGAATGCTCTGCTCGCCAATGGAGCCCAAAAATTTCCTGTTCTTCAAGACTTTCCAGTCTGCATGGGAAAAAACAACCCTTTTTTTAATAACACATCAAGGAAAACATACATATACAGATGGTCTTGATGATACCTCTGCTGAGCTCAAGATTGTACTTGTTCTCTAAGCCCTCCACAGACACCAGAATTACAAACTGCTGGAACAGAGGATCCTTCTGCAATCACATAACATAATCCATACACATTTTACAAGTGTAACGTAATACGTAATGGTCGTATTGTTCACAGTAGTATATCAGTCTGAATAAATTACAATGATGTGTACAGCTTTGAAGGCTAAAAGTCACATGGTGCTCCCTTAATGAAATAATTTAAGACAATGTGCACCTGGAGCTTTTATCAATGCAGTGAGCTTCACAACAATTCTAGAGTTAAACATATGGACACTTTCTAGAAGTAACAAAAATTGAAAGTTGACGCAAATTGATGATTGGAAATTAAAAATATTGTGAACTGATATCATCTAAAGATCTAAAGTCTGTCCACATCAACGTAGACCCGTCACTTTATCAAATCACACGCACTTTCATCACATCCCGTTTTAATAGTCCACAAGCTGTTCTAGTAACTGTTTTTTATTCACGTTCTTTAATCAATTTAAGAAAAGGTTTTAACAAAGGCATCTGAGTGTAGGTTTGCAGGTGAGACTCAGGGGGAGGAGTTTAGTACTGTGACTGGACAAAGTTAAAGTCTGGTTTCAGTGTGGTTAAAAGTTAAATGGGCAGTGTGAGTGCATTATGTTCACACCCTTTTTATACACGGCATTCTTTAACTTTCTGACCAACTGGGGTAAATGTTTTTTACGTTGTTTTCTGAGTGAAGATGGGGAGCGCACACCTGACAAGTCTGGAAGAACTCCTGGTTTATGACAACATCATAAGCAGTGCAGCCCTGGGAACCTAGGATAGACACCAGAAAAACAGTTTGTACCTAGTTTAATTAATCACATTCATAGTGGAGTTTGTTCTTGGTAAAGAATGGAGTACATACTGTTGTCCATTTCAGTATGTGGCTCTCCGAGACTCATTGGGACTCTGTAGCCACTGGGGTCTTCAGACTGGAGCAGCTCGACCAGCTCCTCTCTGGACAGATGCGGTGGGGGAGGAACGGAGTTTGACTGACAGATGTTAATGAAAACCTTCTGCTTGCTTGGCTCCAACACAGTCTTGACACACATGCCTGGAGAGAGGGAGAAAGCAAGTTCTACTAGTAATACTGGGGTTGCATAACAGAAATTAAATTCAGACAATGGAGATATTGTTTCACTATATACAACTTACCAGGTTGTGGCCTTATAACTTTGGAGTCTGGATTTTCATTCTGTATTTTACCCATTGTCTGTTGAAAAGAAACAATATTGTTTAGCTAAGAAAAAAGAGCTGTGTTTCAGTGCTTTAGTGTTGCACAGCTGGGGTTTTGGCTTGCTGAAAACAGTGCACGCAGAATACATCAGAGCAAAGTTGAAACGCTCAGAGTGCATGTGGAAGTTTGTTCTTGGGGTCTTGCAACCCTAAAGCTACATGATTTTATTTCCTTCAGTGTAGTGTAATGTAGGATTCAAGACTAGAATTACTGTATGGCAGAAGAAGAAAAATTCTGTAGGGAACTCAGGAAGAAGATGTCCATTAGAACATCATTTCCTATCAACACTTAACACTGAAGAGGTCTTACTTGTAACAGCAGCTGCTGATAGAGCTCCTCTTGCTGCTGTAGCTCCAGCTCAGAATTGAGGAGTGAAGAATCCGTCATGACTCCCGGAAGTTGGTCCAAAATTCGGCTAATAGAATGAAAAAGGAAACAGAACAAACGTCACTGTGTTGAATGAATTACAGCCACTTTCCATAAACATAAATGATGGGATGGCATTAAGACACTAGTTAGTTAAGAACTGTTTTGATGGCTGCTGAATGCATTTCTTCTGAACTGTGCAGCAGCTCATTTGCACTGCATTGAAGAACACAAGATCGAAATCAAGATCCTAAAACTAAGCTGGTAAGTATTTTCAAAATGTGGGGTATGTGAATACGACTCTTTTTGGTAAAGCGTTATGTAAACACAAGACCTAAAAAAAGCTTGATATCTAAAATGGCCAAATATTTAGCTAAAGTTTTGTCTTCTAGCTTAACCAGTAGCGGTAACTCCTGAGACTGCGTCAAACGAGAAACTGATGTAATATAAATACGCTTTTCCATTTTAGTGGAGCAGTGCTGGGGAACAGTGTTGCCTTGGTTACATAGCCACGCGTGCTGTTCCTCACGTTTGTACTAAAAATGAGAGCAACGTTAGCTTAGCTTTTTTTTTTTTTTTTTACAAATACAGAAAAACTCGACTGTCTTTTTATTTTAATATCATTGTTTCCTTCTTTGTTGTGAACACCACGTCTGACATTTCCTTCCGTGAGTGAAATATTCCGTTACCTTTTCCTGAACCAAGTTTAGCTCTACTAGAGCTAATTCTTCCGTATGCTTCCTCCATGCAACATAAACGTTTCCGTTCTGGTTTCACAATAAAAGCACTGAAACGTTGTTGTTACGGAAACCCTATAATGATGTCGCCTACTTCTCTCTTAATATGTTAGATTTTTTTTAGATATTACTTGTCTCATTTTAAATACTAAATGTAATGAAGAAGTTTCGACCTTTTTATGGGTTTTTATATGTATACACACACACACTCACTACCACGAGCTCCCTACCACGCTGTGTAACACTCGTTAAAACAATACTGACATTGATGCAATTATATTAGAGACATTAGAAGCCAACATAATGTTGCACGACCTATTGATCCTTACTTGATTGTGGTTGCTGCTATCACCTTTGGCATGAACTTTTATTGAACAGATTATGGAATCACGTGTAATGACACACTGGGCTTTATAGTATGATTTATCTTGATAACACTGTATATATACACAAGTATACATCTTTTGTGCCATGCAGCACAATGCCAGCTATGCAACAAAAGAAGTCTAGAGGCAAATGATACAGTCATGCTAGTGTTTACTTCTTTTCAACAAAACTGTATATATTTTTTACATACACAGTAAACAACATCAAATAAATTAGAGGTATAGTATGCCGGATATTTATATAAACCTTTTATTTCACTCATTTATCCCTCCAAAACAGATTAAGTGAATGTATTATTAAACATATAGCATTCATGCATTTTATTCCTTTTATTCCTTCCTTTTTTTTACATTTTAAGGTGCATTTTAAGTAGCAAAACATTCAGTTCAAAACATTCCCAAATGTTTGTCAATGATGGGTGAGTTGGCTAAGAAGCAGAGGCTTCTGACTATGAAGAGCTACACATTTATTATAATCAAAATATGCTGAATGTTGTGATAACAATATGACTTGTTCCCTTTGACATAATTAAAAATTAAATCATATATAATAAAATTTACAAAGGCCAGGTCACACTGGTGCCACTGACTTCTACATCTGATTAAGAATAGGGTTTCTATGGTTCAGTCAGTAGGCAGTATGAATTTACTCATTTAAAAATGTACTCATTTAAAAACTCAAAACAATAATTAGTAACATTAGTAACAACAACTCAAATAGACACAGTGCAGAGTCCTGTTACATAACCAAACAAACTCTACATGGCCATTCATAAACAGTGGCAGCTTGTTAGATCCACCAGTAGTCAGTCAATCAGTAGTCACATTTGGCAGTTTTTATTTAAAGGGATGACACTGATATATTAAAAATGATACGAATGTATCATCGAACTATCGTCCCTGTTTGATAGTTCCTGTTTTAAAATGTTATCTAACACATAAGACATTTGTGTAATGAAGGTTACAGCGGAAAATGGGCAACTTTATTTTAAAAAGCCATGCATATGAACTGTTTTCTTGTGCCATCTTTGTTTTTCTCTTATAGGCACAGTTCTGGATCGACGTCACATCACATTACGTTAGCACTCCCACTCTGCAAGCTACACATTGACCTTTTGCATTTAGAAGAAGAAACACAGCACTGTACAGTTTCCATATAAGATGTGTATGCAGGTTATAACTCTACAGTTTGGTTTTGACACTGAATAGGTTGTTCCTCATCAGACATACTTCCTGTAACTTCTGCGCAGTCTTCCCTTTGGGTTAGCTCCAGTCAGAGAAACAGGAGCAAACTAGTGGTCACATTAAATGCACACTGGAAACTCCAACAGTCATACTTCTCTTGAGGGAGTTGAAAGAGTTGAAGAGTCCCGCTGAACCTCTCTCAGTCTCGCCTGAAAACTCAGAGAGGACTAGCATGCTGCAGTTTGTTCACTGTTGGTATTCATCTTCACAATTTACATGTATGTCTTTGGTAGATGCAGAGTTCAGCGTGGGCTTTGGTATCTCGCTCAAACTTTCCTGTTTCCCATCGAGCAACTGTCTCTCTAATAAAAGCAAAAAATAAATAAATAAAAATCTTTAATATTTTTCAAATGCTCTGTGTGTAAGGATCTTTTTCTCACATCATAAATTCTTTCAATTTGACAAACAAATCAACAACAACACATTTCTTGCTGCCATCATCTTATTCCCTATTATGAAGCACGGTTTTACCCACACTTACAAATAACATTAGCCACATGGTCGCCTTATATCATATCACATCATCATACCCACACATCATCACCACGTTTTTATCCCCTTTATGTGATCTACTGACTGCACAAAGGCACAGTCATTAAGTCAAAAAAGAGGAGGTGAATTTTCTGTTGACTGCATGGTTAAGTTTTGCATGTGTCTTTTCAAAATATCTGGATATTGTGAGAGACCAAGTTAAAGTTATTCGAGAAAGAGTTGAGGTTGTTAATTACCTTCATTAAGTGGGATGTCTACTGGACCTCTATTCATCTGTGGTGAATGGGTCTACAAGAGGGACAAGTCTTAGGCACATTCTTCAGATAGTGTGTTTGCATTAGCAGCTATTTAGTACTGCGCAGCACACAGTCAAGTCCATGCTTTAAAAGTCCACTACTCAGGTTGGAGTCAGGTTGGACTGTGCATGAGGACTTTAATTTAATTTAAATCATTGATTACTGCATGATATGACATTATGAAACACACACATGATGCTTGCTAAAGTCTGTGTGATATTGTATTGTGATATTGAGATTGGGGTGAAGTTAAAAATTCAGAATGATTTACAGTGATATACTGTAGTATCTGCCTATATATGACTGTAGTAAATACACTTAATTACCTTCAAACACAAGGCCTAGTGTGTTTTTTTTGTTTTGTTTTTACAATGCTTTATGATTACATTTTTTACCAGGGCGTTTGTGATACACTTCTATCACAAATTAGTATTTAGTTGGCAGGGAGTGGATGTTTGTTGGAGTTTCCCTCTTTTCCGTGCTTCTTTGTTTTTAAATAGCCTATACATGGCCATGGGCATTTTACTTTCAATTTTGAATTAGCAGCAATTGCCAGTTCGGCATCAACCTCGAGTTTACCAAAAAAAAAAAAAAAAAAAAAAAACCTGATTAATCTGACTCTTGCTGCTGATGTGACATTTGCTCAGCATGCTGCATTGCGTAGCTGCTTTTAGTTATCAATTGGAGTGTCTGTTTTCTCCTACACTATTTTTTTATTTTACTTACTTAAATATTTTAATAAAAAACGAATATATATATAAAAAAAAAATCATTGACGGTAGGAAGAGGTGCCATGGTGGGCAAGTGACACAACCGGTGTTGTGACTTAACACCTGTATCACCACCAACACCGTCTATTGCAGCAAGCCAAGTTGTAACTTAGGTTAATGGAAAAACCAAATCAATTCAAGTTTTGGAAATAGTTTGTTGAACTGCTGCAGTGCCTTTAGCCAGCAATGTTGTACAGCGATGCTACAAAGTCGTTACTTGTAGGTTCATACACCGTATTTTCAGACATTTGCATTACATTTAAACCTTGTAATCTTGATTAACACTTGTACACAATCCAACTTGACTTGTGTTTTTGTACAATATTCTGGCGTATACTTACCGAGCTTCCTCTGGGTCTCATGTAGAGTACAACAACCCACAGCAGCAACGCCACATTAAGAATCAGAGATATTCCCAGACCTGTGTACATCCTTTTATCTGAAACAAACAGACAAACATCATGCATGAATGATAAGCCCATTAGAAAACAAAATGTCAAAAGTGTGAAAAAAATCCTATACCTTTTTCTTCATTGTAGATTCCATATTTCTGATGATTGGCTATGGAAAAACATCAAATTAATACATTTACCATTAATGCACAACAGAAAAGAAAGATCAGTTACTTTAAACAATCAGCAAAGCAAAATGCACAGCTGAAAAGCCAGCAAGAAATCATTGAAGAAGCTGTTACGCTAACCTCGCTATAAGTTAATTGTCATGTTAGCACAGCTAGTTAGCATGTTAAAACAGTTGTAAATACTAAGGAGTTACCCTAGTATTTAAAACTTTTTACCATGTAACTAGCTGTGCTAAGAAATTACTTTTAGATTAATTACAGTTCTACAATTTATTTTTTGCTTTATCCTGGCTTAAGTAAGTAACAAAGCACAATTGCTCATCTAAAATAGTCTTGGAGTCTGAGATAATAAATAAAAAAAGAATTATTACTATTCACTTACTCACTAACCCTTTTAAAGTCATTTCCCACCCAATGCAAAAAGAAATAGCCTACTTCATTATTATTAACAGCAGATAATCTCTTTACTTCTCTAGTTGTATAATATATATTCCACACAAAGCATGTTGCTTTCATCCCTTTGGTTTTATTTCTTAAAACTACAATTTTACGTGGGATTTACTGTACTGCCGAATCAGCATGAGACACCTCCAGTCACAATCAATACATAATAAACTGGAGTTTAGCTCTGGATGTAGGGCAGGTGGCTTTAGTCTAGTGGAACAGGGTTCAAGTCCAAATAAGTGAGACTATTTTTCCTAAATGTTCCTGGATCCAGGTAAATAGTTGCCGGATCCTACCATGTCAAAATAAGACAGTTTGCAGATCCTGATCCAGCTGAATCCATCTGAAATTATGGATGTATGGATGTATTCTAATTAAGTTTTTTACTCATGGATTTCCAATTTGGAAAGATAAAAAAATATAAAATCATTAATCAGTCAATAAAGAGAGGAAAACTAATTTAAGTTGTGACAATGATAACTTGAGAAATCCATCAGACAATATTATCATTAGGTTACAAGCAAGAATGCCAGTAAAGCTTACCAGGGAGAGAAGTCATTGAGGTTGTGCTTATTACTGGTGCTGGTCCTATTGTACTCTGTGTTATTAGTGATGTATTTACTGATGGCTGTGTGGTAGATGTGGCCAATGGTGAAGACCATGTTGTTGTTGTTGTTGTTGTTGTTGTTGTTGTTGTTGATGGTGCGGGCAATGTGGTGGTTGTCTGATCTAAAATCATACGTACCTCAGTCAGTTACATTGCATTTAATAAACGAGTTGCAATGACATTTTCAACAGGGGTTCAGAAGTAAGGACAAAACAAATACCAGTGCAATGTGTGTACTCACTGTTACAAACTTTTTATTTTAGGTCATTTTAATTCAACTACTTTAATTCAACTCACACTAAGTCTTTAAAGTGAGGATATATCAGGTCAGTAGTGATACGTAGCAGATAACAGGACTTTAGCCCCTTGTATGTTACAAATTCATTAAATCGAGTGGTTATAAAATCCCCTATAGCCTTTTTCTAAAATGTTGAACACTTTATTGAAGGGTAGCATTCACTGAAAGAAAACAAAGAAACATAATCATCCTTTAAAATGCTTAACGGTGCATGACAAAAAGCTGAAAAAGAGCAAAAGGTTGTCCAAATAAATTGACAAAAGAAAAATAATTGAAAAAATCATTTCCATTAGTTAAAGGAGCTAACATAAACAGACATAGCTACCACAGTCATGCAGAAATGGTGAGGAGGTTAAATAAGAAGAGGCACTTACGCAATTTGGATTTCAACCAGTTCATAACAGTATCTAAGAAGCAAAAAAAGAGAGACTATTAGAAAATCTGCAGAAGATACTTAAAAGCTTAATGAAGACTAAACACAATTCGGTCCATTTACTATAAAGATATTCAAAATAATACATATGAGAATATGAGAATATGATTGTTTTTTTATGGACAGTTTAGCCTATGTTAGCCATCTAGCTGGACCAAAATTGTATTGATTGATGTGAGTGAACAACAAGCTAAAAACAACAACAAATGTTCATGCTAGCCTGGTAATAATCAATATTAATGCTCGGGATTACCTAATGTTTGCAGGGCAGATGAATGGCACCATTTTATTAACACATCAGATTCAATACTCACCATTTGTACAGGCTGTAAAGGATGGAAGAAAATAATAGAAAAATGTTACAATGCTGCTCAAACTACAGTTACCTGAGTTTGTATGGGGTGTGCCTAAGTCTTACCTTCAGATTGTATATCGAATGCTTTGGCCGTCAAGCACATGAACTCATAAAAAGAAACTCTGTTATCAGTTTCGTTTTGACAGTTTGGGCTCATCTGAAAATCAATACAACAATCTCAATCAGGCTTTTTCAACAAAAGAATAGGCAAATTTGAGTTTAGGAAAACACTGATTATGTCTGATCTTTTGTACTGAGTGGAACACTTACCTTGATGTCATTGCAGTCCTTCAATATGTGTTTCGCGTCCCTCCCTTTTTTAATCTCATTTTGTAGAGTGCAATACATCACATCCTGCAACAGAAGATGTATTCACTGAATGCAAAGTCAGATCCGAGCCGTATTATAATCATTATTACAAAAACTGTTGAACTACCTTGAAAGTTTCAGCGTCCACAAGTGGAATTGTTTCTGTCAAGTTTTTCAATGTAATGTTTATTCCACCCTGAAAAGTAAAGAGCAAAACGAGGTGATGACAAAAGCAAAGCCACGATCTATTCTTTATTATAACCAAATGAGGACAAAGTACTGTATTAGAGCATGATATTTACCCACTCAGCAGGCTTAAAGTAGTCCTCACATCCTGCAATTATTGAGTGGAGTCTGATTAGAATCATCTGGAAGACAAAATGGAGAAATATCAGCAATGTTTTAAAAGACACAACTGCATCCTGTTGATAGTGTTTGTTTAAAAAGCTGCTTTTGTCACAGAAAAAATGAATGAAAAATTAGAAAAAGAATCTTCCATCTGCAAAATGCCATTGTAGCTGCATCACTGCCAACGTTGATAAAAAAGAAAAAAAAAGAAAAGTTATTTAAAGGCACTTACACATAAAAATAACAGAGTCTTGGCCCCCCATGATTTCATGCTGCTGCTTTCAACCACGCCGCGTCTGCAAGAAGGCAAACACAGAGCACATGAAGGGAGTTTTTAAACAACAGGATCAGTCACTATATAAAGTACAACTCATTACCTATTATATAATTCATAATATGGGACATGCTATGACAGAAACACCCCAAACTAGGTGTGGGCATCTGAGGTCATGTGAGGCCATCAGTCTTACAGTTAAGGCTTGGTACAAAGTGGGTTGTACCACAGGTAGCTGGAAAATGCTTGTGAATCTGAATAACAAAGAACTTTTTACTTTTTTTTTTTTTACCGTTTTACTGATAAAAGCTAGGCGTGGCAGACCAGACCACTACAAGAATGAACCACAGCTGCAGATAGGGCTTAGATAAATGGGAGAAAAATCAAATATGCAATTCTTTTTACTTTTGTTTTTTGATATACATTACAATAAGGACTTTTGAGTTCCCTATCTTCTCCAGAAAATAATTCAATTGTTTGGTCAACACTGTCCTGGATAAACTGGCCAAGAACATTTTTCAGTAAGTATTATCTATTAAAAGGTGGAATGATTAGTTACTGAACTTGTGGGTGACACCTGATGGCAAAAGTGCAGATTACAATTCCACAACTCTCACTCTTTTTAGAGCACATGAACCGCTACGGTAGCCCTGCAGGGACATGCTGAAAAAATACATTTCTCCTCCAGCAGTGCTCACTTTGTTCCCCCTGGCTACAGTAGGAAGAGAAACAGGAAGTAATTGGACTTCTGCTGGGTTCAATAGAGCTTTAAAGGTCTATTTTTCCAAGATAAAAATGGTTATCTTGATAAGTTTATTCACATAGGTCTGAGTCATATGTTCCATTTTACTATACAGTATACTACAACATATTCAGGTGTATTAAAATTTAGATATAGTTCTATCAAGGGATAAAACATTATGTAATGTTGCTCTATGAACAAGATGTTAGGAAGACAACTCATGCACAAAATCTCACGCTATGCAATAGGCATTTGTGCTCCATCGTTTTGGGTGGCTCCATGTGAATGTGGATCGTGACGTAACTTTGTGTCAATGCGCATCGACAACAACATGACTGTTGCGTAAATGGCTCATTAAGTAAGTCTGGGTCACTGATAACTACATATTTCACTGCAGCACCTTAAAGTCCACGGTATGGCACACTCGTTTAACCCTACTTTACATTCAACATGTTTTTAAGAAGGCTACATATTCAATTTGCACTCCGCATGAACAACAAAGGAATGTAGACTGGAAGATAGCAATAAATAAGAGCAAACAGCGGGGATTTAATGCCGCTGGGCCATCAGGGACTCCTCATGTTGACAACCAGAGAACACGGGGTCAACCGTCTTGTCTCTAGTCTTACACCATTTCAAGTCCCAGAGGAAGTTATAGTTCTTTAACCTGAAGGTCAAAAGGTCACGAAGGGGAAATAAAGAGGAAGAGCAATTGCATAACTCCCTTTCCACCTCATTAACATTTTGATCTCTGTCAAAAAAGACACTGCCATGTAGCCTGTATTAGTTAATGTTTGAAAGTGTAGGCAAGTCACTACATGAAAGAAAAGGAATGACTAACATTAGATGGTCCCAAGCTTGTAAAACTCACTCAAAGAATTAGAGAGAAGAATCAACATTTTGGCTTGACATGCATGTATTTGTTTACAAGCTAGCAAACCAAAAACTAGCCAAATCTGTTTCGAACTGGCAAAGCTGCTAATGCTAAGACACAAAAGCTAACCCTTTCTGTGTCCCCAGGTTTGTCAACTTTTCCAAAAACCTTGGATTGAGATTTGGTGGGGCTGTGGGCTTAATGTTTTTCCCCCATTGAGCAAAAACATTTTAATACCAGGGTCCTTGAGTACTTATAATTTCGTAACTCTACATGTGTAGCCTTACCTTACAGGTCATTTGGGACGGTTCTAGGGTTAGAGAGTTTAGCATACTAAGCACCTCATGCACTCATTGCAGGCTAAGTCGCCAAAAGAAGTATTTTGATAGTTTTGTATTCTTAGTCACAGAAAGTGTCTGGGGGTCCTTTCCCTAGAAAAAAGTGCAGATTACAATTCCACAACTCTCACTCTTTTTAGAGCACATGAACCGCTATGGTAGCCCTGCAGGGACATGCTGAAAAAATACATTTCTCCTCCAGCAGTCCTCACTTTGTTCCCCCTGGCTACAGTAGGAAGAGAAACAGGAAGTAATTGGACTTCTGCTGGGTTCAATAGAGCTTTAAAGGTCTATTTTTCCAAGATAAAAATGGTTATCTTGATAAGTTTATTCACATAGGTCTGAGTCATATGTTCCATTGTACTGTACAATATACTACAACATATTCAGGTGTATTAAAATTTAGATATAGTTCTATCAAGGGATAAAACATTATGTAATGTTGCTCTATGAACAAGATGTTAGGAAGATAACTCATGCACAAAATCTCACGATCAACAACATGACTGTTGCGTAAATGGCTCATTAAGTAAGTCTGGGTCACTGATAACTACATATTTCACTGCAGCACCTTAAAGTCCACGGTATGGCACACTCGTTTAACCCTACTTTACATTCAACATGTTTTTAAGAAGGCTACATATTCAATTTGCACTCCGCATGAACAACAAAGGAATGTAGACTGGAAGCAATTAAATGGATGCGATAAGACCAAACAACCGGAATTTAATGCCATCAGGGATTCCTCACGTTGATCAGAGTTGCAGTTGTTTTCTATTTGTTAATTATTTATGAACTGCCTATTAGTGTTGCTGGTCTGTTAATTTTTCATCCTCCTGGGTTTTCCCCATATCTGTTTTGTTTAGGCTGTTTTCTACCCATCACTTCCTTCACACAATTCAGCCTCTTAGTCTGTATCTGTTTGATATATTGGACAGTGCCAAAAAACCCAAAACACCAATCCAACCGTGCCTACTGGGAACAAATATACAAATGCACCAGTTCTCTATTATTACTCCTAAAAAAAATGTGGTCCAGCTTATTTGTCCTATACAACTTTCTCGAAAATGTACTGGCCACTGATTGTGCTGTGTTTTTCAAATTGTATATTCAGTTACATACAATAGAGAAGCCGGCGCATTAATACTTCTCCAGTAGATGGAGGGTGTGATACCGACTGGCATCAGACACTAACGGACCGTTCTTATCCTTATTTTACTTGATCTTTTGGTGAGGACTGGAGTACTTTGTTGAAAGCTTAAACTGTGCATATGCTTGAATTTCTGTCCTGAATTTGGCACGATTTCTAGTCATATGACAATTTTTGAGTAGAGTTTTGTATTTCAGGTTCCTTTGTCACGAGTCCATGTGCTGTGCTGTCTAGGCCATGTTCATTGGGGGGCAAAATTTGCACTCAAAGAGCAGAAAAAAAGCGTAATAATAACAGACACTAACAGTTTTGATAGGTCCTCCAGGCCTACCGCCAGCTCGGGTCTAACTATCAAAAAGAGCAGGAAACACAACATCCTCATTGGCTTGTAAGAAAATATGTAGCCAGTCTCAAGAGGTAACTCACAAAGAGGTAACTCAAAATCATTGACTCACGTCTGCCTTCAATATTGACAAAAAAATAAAATAAAAAACAATGCAGGCTACACAAAATCCAAACTTGGCTTAACTTTGTAACAGGAGAGAAATTAGAGAAGGTAGCAATTAAAATGCGCAAAGAAACAACTCAATATGACGCATGACCTTGTTTGTCTTTGCTTAGTTTTGTGATGTTTTGTTACTTTGAGCTGCACACAGGTCTCAGAGTGGTCAGTGGTTAAACGACTGCAGGTAGGGGAGAGCACAGTATTCATTTGAGAAAATATCTGTCTGCACAAATCAGTAGAGCCAAACACGGAGAGGATGTTACGTTACAGCCAAACCCATCAGGAAGAGAGGACCAACACGAAGAGATGCAGACTGTGTGATGCTGTGTGTCTGTGCTTTCAAGCTCTTTACGCCGCTCTCTGAGCTCTCTGTGGTTACCCACAGTGCTGAGCTTTTCAGGTCAATCAGTTGCATTTCAAAGTACACTGTGTCCATCCACTCAAACAGTGACAAATCCAAATCACCCCCATCAAAGCTGTTAGGTTGAATGAGAAATGAGAACACTCGCGCTGAACTCCGCCACCAGTTCGTGCATGTATTCGTGTAGGCCTGAATCCGCGGGGATGCTGCGCTGGGCGGACAGCTCTCTCGGGTGTTTGAAGTAGAGAAAGGCGGGTGTAGCTACGTTGTTTGAGAGTATTTCCAGTCGCAGCTGTAGCTAAAATACATCTGTGTCTGAAGTGTCTGCGGTGACAGTGGATTGGCGGAGGCACAGGAGGCGGGGAGACAGTGGACGCAGTCAGTGGGTGGCACGTTTACAGGAGGGGCCGTCATTGGTAAATCTACAGGCTCAAAGTCAAACACGGTCAATAACAGTGCTTTCGGAACAGAAGCAGCCAGTGCACAGACAGCCTCATCAGACACGATGCATCAATTAGCTCGAAATTATGATTTTCTTTCTTTTTTTTTCTTTTTGTGCCGCGTGCCACAGATTATGTCTCCGTGTGCACACAGTGACACACGGGCCTAGGTTTGCCAACCCCAAAGGTATTTTAAAAAGACTATAATAATATATAGGCTAAACTACTAGCTTATTTGCCAATGCCACAACCAAAAGTTATGCAACTAAGTGCCTCTTTAAAAGCTGAAATTAAATACAAGAGAATAGTACAGTGCTGTGCATAAGTTTTAGTCAAGTGTCAATATAAAAGTATGTTTGTTTTCATTAGTGAAATCAATCAATAACTGGTGTGGACAGCAACAGTTCGAGCAGTTTCACTTTCTCAGTTTTTTAAGGATCTGGACAGGTTCTGATCCAACATTTGGAGAATCCCAGACAAAACCAGGTCTCACTCTCAATATTTAAGTATTTGGGTTTTTTTACAAACGCCAAGTGGGTGGAAAGACAGAAAACTTCAGTACTGAGAGTGATTAGTAAAGGAATACAAATAAACATGCAACACTCAACGTCACGCCACGTGCGGTGACCCAGCTCGGCCGCAAGGCACTGATCAGAAAAACTCACACATACATCAACTCACATCATCAACAGGTTTTGCATTGCCTTTTAGACTTATTCACAAATGAAAAATCTGTAAAAATGAAGGTACCTTGCTGAGCTGCTGCAGGCTGGGTCGTCTCTCGTGCTCCCGGACTGCAATCATCTTCTGTACATTTTACTTTCGCTTTCAGACTTTCTGTACTCCGTCGCCGTTCCCTCCTCCTCGGTGACTTCATTACGGACTTTCCAAACGATTATCTTTCTAGGTCTTCAAATAAACTCAACTAGCTAAACATTATGAGCTGTCGAACGCATTTGCACTGAAGACACGAGATTAGGTATAATCTGGTTTGTAGTTTATTGTAACTTCAGACAGTTTGATTTAAAGCAGGACCTTAGCTGGGGCTGAGACAGACACTAATTTACTTTTAAATAGAACTTAGGTTATGAAATGTCATATTTCTTTGGATTGTAGCCTACATAGCCTAGAAAGATTAGCTCTGTTTGATTTCAGCTACATTAAAACATCACATGCTGTTAATTGATTTGCACTAGTAAAAAAGTGAACTTCTTCAAGTATTCTGATGATATCTCTAGACCTGCAACTAACGATTATGTCTATAATCAATAAATCTGCTATTTCTTTATTTCTTTTTTGATTAATCGATTCATAATTGGAAAGCGAAGCATGTGTAAATGCATGGGGTGGACTAACAAAAGTTAAGTGGTCAAAAAACTTTGTGTGTTCCTGTTAATGATAATACAACAAACAAATCACACCCATTTTTACAGAAATCTGAACCAGATGAAGCCATAAATACGCCACAGGATCTGTGGGTAAAGCATAAAGATGTATACACAAAATTTACATCTCTTTTACTGTGGATTAACTGCTCTGTTTTAGTAATAAATCCTCTGTGTATGAATACCCCAGATAGCGATTCATTGATTATTAAACTAGTTGACTGTTATTTTAACAATCTGTTATAATCGATCAATCCAATTAGTTGTTGCAGCCCTAGATGTCATTATTTTCAGTGAGCCTTAAGATATTAGGACACTTTATTTCACAAACCCACTGGCAGATGAAAATTGCCAGTTTATTTTTCCAATGTATTATATAAACTAAATTAGAACTACAATTGTGTATTCGAACATGAGCCACTAAAAATGCTCCAAAAAACATGACCTTTTCAGACCACAACCTAAGTACACTAAAGAGGCACATGTTCCCCTCTGAAGCTACAGCATCAGGTTGAATATAAAAGCTGTAAAAATGAAAGGACAAATGCATTACACTGGGGACAAGAGGAACATGAACATGTCGGGACATCAGACGGAATGTGAAAGTGGGACAGTCCTCGTTAAATAGGGACACATGGTCATCCTAAATGTGTGGGAAGTACATAGTTCACTATTTAAACACTATTTAAACCCTTATTGCACAGGAGCCAGACTAATAAAGAGACACACTAGTGAATAAAAATATTACCACTGAGTCTTGAGTTTGACCAGTTTTTAATGTTTCATTTAACAATCCTCACACTGGTCGCTGTCAATCAACGTGTATAGCCCCCAGCCCCCCACCCCCAAGTCCCGCCTCTCTCCAAATTCTTGGTTTTTGATTGGTTTGATTCGTTCACACATGCATGACTGACTGGAGCCTTGTTTATTAAATTATACATAATTAATCAAGGGTAGATCCAGCTCTGACTAAACTTAATATCATACAAAATTAAAAGAATTAAAAGCTATTTTTTTCCAACTCACAGTGAGCTTTGATTATAGTAATTTTATTATTAACAATTACAATTTAATTAACCTTAACCATCTGTCTGTTTGCATTAGTTTCTTGGATGGAAAACAGATGGCTATGTTGAAATCACCATGCATACTAGCTACAGAAATTAAATGTAGCTTTTATCGTTAGAGTAAAATATAAAACGCTTACAAAACACACAAGAGAGCAATGCATTATTATGTTTTTATTTTCATTTACATGTCACTTTACTTCTCAATGTCTACAACATCCACATAAATAAGTTTATGAATGATTCAGAGCTGACAAGTCTTTCTTTAGACCCAGATCAGTACAGAAGTAGAAACCAATACTTTAGTTAAAAGATAACCATCAAATAGAAGTAAAACTCATCAGAGAGAAATACACAGTAAAAACGTAACCTGCAGCGAAATGCTAGACTGTAACTGTTTTGCTGGTGGCTTATTGTCCAAACTGAAGAAAACAGGAGCCGTCGATCCATCCCATAATATTACTGTATACGAGGCAAGGTGGAGAAGACTGAGGCACGGTAACGGTTTTGCTTACTGTAACTAAGCAGCAGAAAGAGTAAACATTAGCATTAGATTAAAAACTGTATAAAAGTGAAGGATGTTAGTGAAGTTCAAGACCCATTTCCTAAAACGGCAAAGTAAGGTCTGTATAAAAAAATACAGTGTAGTTAGTTTATCAAAATTGACTTGAGAGGTAGAGTAGTTGTTAGTGTGCACTGCTGTTGGTGATCACCTGTGGAAGAGTGAGAGCCCTGACAGTCGACAGTTCAGAAAACGAGCCGCTGCAAGTTACTGTAAACTGAGGTCTGGGTGGGAACATACTAATGCTGCACTGCCAACATCTCTAGTTCATCTTTCAAGTTAAGAGTATACAGATGTAGTGGTAAAATGAACACCACACGCAACCCGATGTTTGGATGTAGTATAGTATGTTCTCCTTAAATATTCCAAATGAGAATGAGTCACAGTGTTTCTTCTTTACACTACCACATGAGTTAGCTTATAGTGTATGATGTCCGTGCTGACCGGGTAACATTCAAACGCAGTTTACAGTAAAGTCTTCTTAAAGAATTGCATTGATTGAGTGATTGCATTGAATGAATACTTGAATCCAGGCACACATTTAAAGATGAACCAGGCATGAGTTGCTGCGTAAGATAATTGTTAGGCATTTGTTAGGGGAAAAGTACCGTAGCTTCCAGAGCAGTGTAGAGGGTGGGCTGAGCTGAAGACAATGAATCAGCCTTTTTCCTCTTTCACTTTCTCAATGTTTAAAGCTGCAAAAAATGTTCACTTTCTTCCCTTGTATTTCATATGCATGACTGTGAATACAACACCACTATTATACAATAGTCAGCTATTCATATTTCAGTGCCTTGTAGAAGCAAATGACAATGTAACAATCAAAGCCAACAGTAGCCACTAGATTAGCAAGATTCTTATTACAGTCTGTTTTACATATATGGTCTAGAAATCAGCCTAACCTTTTTTTTTTACACCTGTTTTTCTGTCTAATTCTCATTTGTGAGAATGATGTAGCTGTTTGCAGGCACCTGTTATTAAAAACACACAGCAATTTAATGTGACAGCCCTACAGCTGTAATTCAAAATAAATTTAATTCTAGCATAAAGCATGTGTTGGTTAGATAAGGTCTTAAACACAGCTTTAAAGAAAGAGTCATGTCCAAATAATAAATTGGGGTATGGGCAATACACCAAATTATGATATGAATTGGACAATACATATTTTTGTCCAATTATATATGTATTAGATGTATATAACTGAACAGAAAAGCATTTTACTGTTTGGTCTAAAAAAACAATAACATGCTAATATAAGCGGGGTGCACGGTAGCAGAGTGGTTAGCGCTCCTGCTTCACAGCAAGAAGGTCGTGAGTTCGAATCCCGGCCAACTCAAACATCATTGGCATCATCATCATCTCCGGCTTCCTCCCACCATCCAAAGACATGCATGTATAGGTGAATTGGTGACTCTAATTGGACTAGTGGATGAATGTGAGAGTGAATGGTTGTCTGTCAATGTCTGCGTCTAAGTGTCAGGCCTGCGACGAACTGTCCAGGGTGTACCCCGCCTAAGGCCCAAAGCTCCAGCCACCCGCGACCCCACGAGTGGGATAAGAAGATGAATGAATGAATGCTAATATGAGCATTTTATTGTTTTATAGATTTGAGTGTTACCTACAAACAGAAATCTTCTGGTACTACTAAATGTGTTAGTATGTGTAGTTTTTGGCCCTCTGGTGGTGAAAGTGTAGATTGCAATTCCATACCACACATTCCTTTTTAGAGCATGTGAACAGCTATGGTAGCCCTGCAGGGACATGTTATTTTCTATAAACAAACCCAGTGGAAATGGGTCCAATTTAGTTTATTTATTCCCTAAGCTTCATGGAAAAATGTGTAAAAAGTGTGTAAAAAGAAACATGATAGTACTTCTTTTCCATTTGAAAGAGGAAGCTATGAAACTTGCACTGGGTTCTGTGTCTATTTTTCCAAGATTAACAAACGTAGACTTATTTTGATGTAATTACACTCTATTGTGTGATCATTATTCAAGATGTAAATGAATTTGTAGTTTTTGTATTTGTTAAGATACTATGATTGGTCCAATTAAGTCAAAAATTTAAATCCCTTATGTTATAATAGACTAAAAAACGAAATTAAATTACACTAACAACATGTATTTGACTGCTTCCGTCTGAAAAATCCACCCCTAATAGCTTCATATTCTCGGACAGTAAGGATAAAAAGTATTTTAAGCCCGGGTTACTACATTCATTACATGAGTCATATCCACGAGCGGTTGTTTTCTTCTCTTTTCTTTGATAGCGGAGAAAATGCAGACAGATCCCCGTCTGATAAGTTTCTGTTGTGTCTTGTTGTGTCTTAAATGGTATCGTACACATAAACAAAGGTCAACGTGAGGCCTTTGCTAGTCTGTTGTGCCTACATGTTGTGTCACTGTCCACCATCTTTAGAGGAGCTTCTTGGTTTGGGATGTGCCTTTGGATGAATGGAGCAATTTAGGGTCAGCAGACATGAGAGCCATGACGTCCTCTAGGGCCTTGTGTATCTGCGCTCCAAACCTGTGAGAATCCTAGAATGGGGAAAAGAGACAAGAGGATGTAGACAATGGGAAGTTAAGAAAGTGCAAAATTAAAGAAGTGAAAAGTAAAATGGGAAGTGAAAACTAACAGCTATGGTTTAATGTGTTGTTACAATGGCTGTAAATCATTCTTTCTAGTGTTATTCAACACTGCCCCATGAAAAAACATGGTGTGCCAAGAAACAGAACAGAACTTTTAAGTCTTAATTAGTTTGGAATGTATTTTACTATTGTCTTCTGTTCCCACCTCTGTATAAAATTTTATAGAACCAGAAGATCATAATCCTGCTGTGTGGGATCAGGGTGATTTAAATAAATGCTTAGTAAAAAAAAAAACCCAAACTCATTCAGAATCTCCTCCAAGCAGTTTACGTTTTACGCATTTGCTGAACTAACTAAAATATGGGCAGTTGTTAACGTTTTTAATTTTTAACAATGTAAAAAACTACATTACAATTACTACATTGCAAACTCAAATTGCAAATGTGTATTCACTGTTCATTTTTGATTATCTATTTAATGTATATAAACTGTAAAAGGCCCTTCTGTGTTGTGAATTAGCCTAGGCTGTAAACACTGTTATATCTATGTTTATTCTATCTGTCCCTATCAAATAAACCATGAATAAACAAATGAAAATAGAAACCATTTTTGTTCACCTCAATCATGGCACTGTACACTCTATAATGAAAAATAATAACTCTGGGGAAGTTCAAATAATTCAAATTCCAGTGGTGGTCTGCAATTGAAATTTCCAGATAACTGTAGTCATGTTGTGGTCAGGGTGTCAAGATTTTGTTTGATGTAACACGCGGCGGACTGGGGCGATATGAAAATTAGCCACGCTCTTCGGTTGAATGGTGCACTTTCTGTCTTTTTAATTTGTGCGGTTTGGAAATTGCTCTACACCTGGTCAGTGGAGACAGAGAGGGTTAAACCCCAAAGACATCCAACCTAAAGTATGTCATTTTCCTTCTGAACGTTATACAAATACAAACGTTGATCCTGATGTACTTACAGTATCTTTGCAGGAGTGTTTAGAGGAAACATGGAAGTTGATCATGTCTTCACCCACAATGATGTATGAAACCCCATATCCGTCATCAGCCACCTGCCATGACCAGAGAAAGATCAGATTTTCCCATGAAACGCCACCACACTCCTGACTCTTATGTGATTTTCATTTGCAACACAACAGCAGTAAAGTAATTGACTCACAGGACCGAACCCGCCTCCCAGTGAAATGTAGTCAGGGTTGTTCTTGAGGTCGAACAGCTCGATCTGCTGAATGGGCGTCTGACTTGTAGAAAGACGCCATGGCTCTGACAGAACCTGCCGGAGGGGACGCATCAGCAACAGGTTCAGCTTCTCTGCATACGGCATTGACGTTAATGTGACGCTGGTTATTTGCGCAGGTGGAGCACTTACTTCTTTGAGGAAAGGCGAGTCCACCCCCAGGTATTTGGAAACCACGTAGAGGCAGAAGAGGTGTCTGTCGATGCCCGCTCCTGTCATGGCCATCCGGTATAAGTTCTGGTGCCTCTCTGAAGCCAGTCTGAGCAGCCGTCTGGATTGTTCCTCTGACTAACAAGACAATGTTCAGTCTTTTTTTTAGTGTCCCTGTCTCAGACATCCCTCACCCCCAACAGCAACCAAGAGACCTTTCCTGCTTTTTTAATTAGAAAAGTCAAACCTGGACAATTTTTTCTCTGCAAAATACAAACACATTACTCCAAACGGAAGTTTAGAGTTCATCTTAAACTTTTAGCTCCAACCTCACTGTCAGAACGGCAACCATCTCCGCCTTGTTAAACATTGTGTGATTGAATTGCTAATATTTATCCCCGTTTTAACATTTGATCCCTTTTATCTGATTATGATTTCCTTTTTTGCGTGTGTAAAAGATATACTCAGTGCTGAATATACACTTTCTCTGTTTTATCAGCAGCCATTACTTCCTTATTGACAAGCTGTGACGGCCAATGGGAGCACTCCTTTTTCCAGCAGTGAGTGATTGGTCAAAGCTTTTTTCTGATCTATTAAAATACTTGATTTTAAAGCCTAGATTACATCTTAAGGTCTTGTTTTTTTTTTTAACTGATTCCTATTACAATATGCTATCAGGTGATTAAATGGTTCTCACAAGCATAAAAAATTGCATACCCTCTGTTAAAGGGAAACTTTGATTTCATACGATGTATTAGTCTTTTGCAGTGGTGAAGCAGAGGTGTTTGCGTCAAGCTTGAATGCTGTAATTCTGCATGAGGATTTAAGGTTCAAAGATTTGACTGACCAAATAGACAAAATTATGTTATTACCTCTCCACTCTCCAGAGCTTTGACAAAGGCACAGCTCTCATTGGAGCAGGAACGCACTGTCTCTGTGCGGCCTTCTCTGAACAGTCGGGTCATGGACGCCTCATAAGTCAAGCAGAAGCCACCGCGGTCCTGGTTGAAAAAAAAAAAAGACTAGTGGGCATACTTGTTTAGAATTTGTAACTCTGAATAAACATCTTATAGATGTGAGGAAGTGGCCTGAATATGCTAAAACAAAATCTGATTCACGTGGTCCCTTACAATGAAGTCTAATCTGACCTAGCCCACTTTTGAGGCCGACAAATTAACAAGAGAACCACACAAACTGGTCCTGCTCATAGAATTAAGCAGGTGTAGATAGTATGATAATATGAAATAATATCATGTAATATAGAATTACTGCACAACCCACAAAATTGTCAGTCTTTCATACATTTCTACTGTGTGGTTGCCATTACCCGGTAATATGCCAACTGTAAACTGATCTGAATGAAGGCGTCAGGGCTGATGCGCAGCTTCTTGATCCGTCCCTTCCCGAACTCTCTGAAGGGGAACACATGGCAGTCTACGTCTTCAGCCAGAGTTTGGGCGACCGTCAGGGATTTGTGCACCTGAGTCTGAACCTGAAACAAAACAGAGTTATGGTTAGATGCATGGGTGTAAGGTGCTATTTTAGCTAACGTAATTTAGAATATTATGTAGATTGTTACTGCATTTTGTGGAGTATAGATTTTGCAGTGCTTGTACAGAAATTGGATACAATTATTCCATTGTATCCATTATGCTTGCATAATGTAAGTTCTTTGGAATGTCTCCTGACAGTCTGCCAATAAATGAAGTCATGCAATAAAATGTAATTGCTTCTTGGTGCGTTCCGGAACTTGTACAAATTCTTCTCAAAGGAAAGTTTGTTTCGATATCCATTTACGAGACGTATCTATTTGTTTTTGTTTGTTTATGAAGACTGACAAATGGCACATTTTGACTTAGGAAGACAAATGTGGTGCAGGAAAGAAAACAGAAAGAAGAAACAGAAAATATCATTTATAGAAAACATTTTACCCTTATTTCTGGGAACGTTAATTTGTTCATCTATCTTTGTTTATTATTTGGCTATCACTGTGGAAAATTATATCCCTTGATGGGCTGTATATATAGTTTAATATAAGATGTCTATGGGATATGGTAGTGACAGAAATTTTGCCTTAGTTTTTTTTTTTCCTTTTGAAGTTAGTTATAACTTAGTTAGTTAGTTAGTACTAAGAAGTAAGTTATAGACAAAACTAGATTTTTATTTCCATATTAAAGGTTTTAATACTTTAAAGTTTAAAGACAATCATGTTACAGTTATAAGTTTGACCTGTGTTATTCATGTTGCACAACTTTTTGTTAATTCTTGCGGTTAGCCAACTGTGTATTCCACTGTTTGTTCAGCTAGTCCAGTGACTTGTCGATTGTGGTCTTTGCAATCACAATAAAGATGCTTTATATTGAACTAATTTGTACCTATGAAATGACAGGGAATAATGTTACTGAATGTGTCAAGTGCATTAATAACCTTTGTACAGTATACTCATGGGATAACCGATGAAGTATTTTATTGATATTTATTTGAAAATGTGCTTTTAAAGAAAAACAAGTCAGATAGTATGGGTCGATACATGCGCATCTTCATGAATGGAGCTAATTCTTACCATGTTTCTATGACCACGATTTTTAGTAAGTGATTAATATTTATTTCACTTTCTCAGTGCAGAGGAGGAGAAGACGGAGGAATTGTCTAATTCTCACCTCGCACAGAGCTCACATTTACTGAAATCCCCTGTGGGCTTTTGTCCGAGAAAAACACCAGCTTTTGCTCATGCTTTTCTAGCATTTGTTTTTCTCACATTCCTCTCAATTAATGCCCAAATCCTTTATAACATAGAACAATATGATAACAACTTACTATATTAGATCTAATATAGATAAAAATAAATTTTGTAAGTTTGTGTGTGCTTGTTTGTGAAATCTGTGCTGTTAGCGAGTTTAAACATTAAATTGATACAAACAGGGAACAGTTTAAACTGGGTTGAGAGGAAATAGTGAATAGAGCAATGTTCACTTGAATGTTACACTTTCCATACTAGGTAGCTATCTTTGTTAGAAAGAAATCGAGTTTACTCTTTGACATAATGTAACTGTAAGGCTTTTTCCCACAAAAACAGCTCCCAGGCTTATCATTCTGCGAAAACAAGTTAGTTAGGTTCACCCACTCCTTGTCAGTTAGACGGTTTTCCACACCAATTTTTTTCTGGCCTATTACATACCATTGCGTCACTTCTTAAAGATCCCCACATATTCTCACAGTAAAACATTCCATGATTTTTTAATCATCTTTAGGTTATTTCACATACAGCACACCACATTTTCTTCAATAAAGGACCCTTTTCATGATCTTCATTAGAACTAGATACAACAGTAAATGTAGTTGTAGTGCCCATTAACCATAAGATTATACATCTAAATAGATTTATTAATGATTTAATCCATGTTATTAGCTCATTTTGTTATTGTGCCTTGTGAAGTTTTGGCAAATTAAAAAACCGTAAGCTGTTACAGAATTACCAGCTAGCTAGTTTGAATTTTACCAATTAAAATGTATTTATAACCAATAAATTCCCAATAAATTTTAAATATATTATAATGTTGTCTAAACAATATAGTTGGTCAAAAGAGGTGATTTATTTTGATGGATAGATAGCGAAAGTTCTATAGCAAGCTAATCTTGTTCCTTTTGATCTTAGAGACTCTTAGAGAGCTAATGCTAACAGCTAACATAAATACTGCAATAGTAGAATTTAACTAAATGGACAAAGCAACTTTAAACAATTTTAGCTTTGAGCTTAAATTTTGTCTGGAACAATAACAAATAAAGGGGTGTTTATTTGTTAGTTGGTTTACTTGTTAGCCTACAAAGATAATACTAACAGCCAACAAATGGACATGCTAACTTAGCTTAAGATTACGTTTAGGCTATTATGAGTAACTTTGTAAATACATTATATCATTTTAACATTTACCAACTAATTGAATTACTCCCCTGATTTATAAATCATTTTACTGTTAATTGTCATGTTCTCTGGAAAACGGCACACATTTTGAATCTGAATCTTAGCAAAAACACTTAGACATAGCCTATTAAAAGCTAGACAGGAACCACTTAGAAACCTCTTAGGGCCAACACAAGTGACTTTAAATAAATAGCTCATTTTATTTTTACTCTGGGAAAGTCTCTGTTTACTAATTAATAATCTTGCATAGCATCTGCCTCAGACATAGGCTTTATGACCACAAATAGAGCACAATGAAAAATACACAAAAACACAAAAAATCTCATGACAGTATTTAGTTAAGGGCATTGTCTTGATTTGTTCTTTCTGTGTTGTTCTTTCTATATGATTCATTGAGGATTTATCACTGCTGCTCTGTGTAATAATTTGTCAAGCCTGTGTAGGCAACCATTGCAGTGCTTTTTCGATTCAAATCATGTCATTATCCATTTCCTGAAAAACAGCTTAAATCTGAATAATGTTATGGTCTTCCTTTTGAGATTCACACTGTGCCACTGTCAAAATAATAGTCTAATCTCAGCTTTTACTCAAACTGTGTTGTGATTAAAAAAACGCTCAAAAAGTCCTGGCTAAATGTTTGTTTGTTTGAATCATCCCCCGTTTTCCACCCTCGAATTCACACCAGAGCCTTGTATTTCCTCAAAAATTTTAACAGAACTTTTATGATGTCAAAAGGGGTATCCAACGATCAAAGGTCATTTTATTAATTGCGATACTTAAAACAGTTATCATCTATCACATGGCTGCTACGTTCTTGCTTCACTAACACAAGGGAGAAAGTGGCTAAGGCCAATAGAAAAGACTAATGATTTGAACTTGCACCTCAGCAGGGATGTCCCACATGAGCCTCTGGGGACGGGGGAGTGTGCGGTCCACCTCACCCTTACAGTGTCCATCTTCAGTGTAGCCCAGCTGGAAGGCATCTGTGGCCAGGGTGAACTGAGGAAACAGTGGGACAATCACTTTTAACTTAAAGGTAACAATTCCACAAGGGAATTTAAATAATTCATGTTTCACAGTAGGTCAATGACCAAAAATTTTATAAAACGTAACTATTATTTTATATTTTATTATTATAATTATAATATAATAATAATATTTACTTATTTTGAGCTATTTTATTTACAATGAAAGATAAGGACTTATATATTATATATTTCAGGGATAGTGTTATGTTTTTGACCAAAACTTTTCTTAAACCTGACAATTGCATTTTAAATTTAAGATTTTTATGAACTCTGTCCATATAAATAAGTTGGCATAACAAAACCTTTGCTACTGATGTACTTGCTACATACTAAACCAATGAGGTGCTAGTATGAAGAGGTCAAAGAGTGGTTGTGAGAGGCAGCTGATAAACTGCACTAAAAATAACATACACAGAAATAAAGGCGAGGACAATGGAAGCTAATAATAGGCTATTAATTTCACACCATGAAGATTCAAATTAATTTAAGCAATCTAAAAAAACACTTAAAGACCAAGGGGCAGCTATATATTTTCACTGTAAGCACTGTGATGCATTCTTTACCACAAAAATAAAAACATAAACGCCCACCATGGAAAACTGGTTAAATGGGCTCGATGAGGTGAAAAGTCCCCAGCCCACACAACCGCACCGCTTTGGTTTTTCAGTGGAACACAGTCACCTAAAGTTTCCATTGATTGGTCAAGTGTCACCAGTGGTATTTTTTGTAAAGACCCCATCTCACACATTAACATTCATCTTTATAGCCACACTGCTGTCTAATACTTTCCTTACATCATATTTAAAAGTCCTTTGTTTATTCTTCTGTATTGCTTCATAATACTTTTTTATGTGCACATACCTCCCAGAGATGAGCCACTGTGGGTGCATCGGCCCAGGAGTGCTCTGCATTCAAGCCACTCTTTCCATTCTTGTAGATCACAAGGGAGAAGGATTTATCAAACCACCTGACATGAGAGTAAAAATGGACATATTTACAGGAATTGCACAGATTGACGTGACTTAACGCCAATATTCTAACATCAAAACAAATGATCTGCGAGTTGTTAATGTCACAGTTCTAAATCACAATTAACAGTTTCAAGATATCATGACACTAACTTACCACTAATTAGGAGAGGAGGTTGTTCATATTTGAATCTTATTATTACAAAGCTCGCCAATGTTCCATTTAGCTTAAATTAAAACCGTTTAGAGTTATAATCATGATAGCGTCATACTGTGGTATTTTTCTCAATATTTTCTCACTATTAAAAAAAGATCTTTTTCACATGGAGCTCGTAATGCCAACAAAAGACTCTTAGTGTCAAGTTTATTTCACTAAAGCTACATGTTGACACTGGGTCAACAACAGATAATTATCTCTATTGTCTTAAACCATGCTCCAACTACTTTGAAAGCCACACCACTGCTCAGACTATGGAATTGTATTGTATTGTATTGTATTGTATTGTATATTGAATTATCTAGCATCTTTTCTTTTAATCAGTAGTTAACATATTATTGGTTACTGTTATAAAGTCACTTAGTCATTAATCCGCAGCCTTCTTTTAATCTGCACAAGACAGGTCTGTGTGTCTTGCCGCGTCCTGTCTGGTCATGTGTGATTTCTTTCTCCCTGCCTTTTGTCAAGATAATATCAAGGCAATCCAACCAGGTACTGAATCTTTAATCACTCCCACCAGAGAAAGTCGGGCGGAGAATAGCTCCCGGACAATTACACAATACCTGTATTTTATAGGCTCTGAGGCAAAATGTCATATATAAATGTCATGCATGTCAATGCTCTTTGTCTGTGAAGTGAAATAGGGCGATAGCAGTATTTCATAGAGTTTGACTGCTGCTGAAACAACCTGTTCTATGTCTCTGCTGCAGAAGAATCCACTGAATGCCTGTGATATAACTAGATAGATAGCTAAAAAAAAAAAAAAAAACTAATTGAAGCCATACTAAATTCTTTCTTGGTTTCATCCCAGTATCTGTGTCTGATGCAATGTACTGGGTTTGAACATGACAGGCAGATAAAAAAAAATGTCTGTTATGACTTGTTTAGATCATGTCCTGTAGCAAAAATAAAAGTAAACAACACAAGTCTGTATTGCTTTACTGGTATTTTAGGGGAATCCTGTCACATGTGCAACAATGGAGGCACTCAAAAAAGTAAAAGTATGACTTCATATGTCACTTCTATAAAATATTAAGTTTAAATAATTTCCTGAGGAGTACACAAACTTTCTTTTCAAAGTCTTTCTAGCTAATATTTGTTAGGGGAAAATGTGAGGTTTTCAGGAAGTTTACTTGAGCAGCAGGTGCTTTTTTCTTGTCTTTTTAAATGTTATTTGTAGTCACAAGAATGTGCTCCTTTTGATAAAATCATGTATTTGCCTCCACCCCCGCTTGTAAAAGCTGAGGGGGTAAGTTTTTGGTAGCATCTGTTGGCAAAAGTGCAAATTGCAAACTCCACATATTACACCAGTAATCTGGCCCCTGAGCACATTACCAAAATCAGAAAACATGAGGAGAAAAATAGGTAGGGTTGAAACATATATAGGCCTATAGCTATTAAAATGACTCAAAAATGACTGAAATTGAACTAATTTAGCCAAAATTAATTTCTTTGTTTAATTTTTTAAGACAAGTCATCTTCGAACAGCAAACACATTGTTTTTATTTTCACAAGCTGCTGTTTTATGTTTTTTTCCCAACTTAATAACCTATCAAAGTTTGCAGTCAAGAAAGTAAATAAGAAAATATATTTAACTGTAAAGAAAGCTAGTAAAATAATAAGAAAAAGTGAATGTATGTATTTTTAACTATATATTTTAATTTGAAAGTCTGGCCCTCCCACAGCACGCATGAAGAAACAAGCTGGCCCTTGAGCAAATTTAGTTGATGACCCCTGCCTTACACTCTTCATTAATGGAGCATGTAAACTATGGTGGCCCTGGAGGAACATGCTGTTGCCTTTGAACAAACATAGTGGAAATTGATCTTATGATTGGACTTACAAAAATGAAAACAAATAAATGTAGTTCACAAAAGTAACAAAAGTCCTTCATGAAAGAATGTGCTTGAACAAAAATATGACTGTGCTTCTCTTCCAGTGCGTTAATGTCTATTCTACCAAGATAGACAAAAGCAATGTTTAATTTAGTGTGACTATCCACTATTGAAAACATAATGCTGACTTACATGTTTAACTTTAATCTATGTATTTAACCAAAGCACCTTTTTCAAGCAGTAGCAGATGATGTTTTCTTTCTTTCCTCACCTGTCGTAACATTTGCCATGCAGTATGGATTTAGCGTAGCGGTCCAAGTTTCCCGCCGGGTCGTGCCCCTTCATGCCCTGCTCCTCGTCGTCCAACGTAACGAAGAAGGCCGCCCTCTCGATGGAGTCCAGCGATCGCTTGTTCACGCCAGAACTGAAATACTGCTTTCTCATCTCATACCAAGGAACCCTGGGAGCAGGCAAACACAGAGAGCACTTGAGAAGTTATTTGTCAAATGAGCACAAATTATATCCCCTTTGAATATAGACCAGTACATTCTGTTCTTGAGTGGATTTATTATTTGGCTCGTGCTGCTCTGAAGATGTCATGTGGGAAGTAAGCAGTATGAATATTGGACACTTCAAATACAAAAGTAGGTTTACAGTCAGAAAACCTTAAATAGAAAATCAGTCATGGAAAACTAGCTTTCGACTTGAATCATTTTTAATGACTTCTCATCAGCTTAATCTTTGTCATAACAAAGATTAAGTTGATGTATTATTTGGCCTGTGCTCCTTTGAATATGCATCGTGGGAACTAAGGGGTATAAAGATTGGACGCTTCAATTATCAATGTAAAATTGTTTTAATGTCCTGGAGTAAAGTCAGCAAACCTTAAATATGGAAAAAAAAAAGTAATGGAAACAAATAAAATTGGATTTCAATTTTATTTATGTTTTATAGTAATTTAAAATAACTATACAAAGCTATAGGCTTTTATTGTATCTTTTATCCAAACACAGCTTTCAATTTTAATTATGTTTAAGAGTAATGTAAAATGATTCAATACAAAGGTATAGACAATGACTGCATGTAATCTGAATTCAGTAGCCTTAACATGATTCTATATAAAGCTACTGTAAGCTGTTTTTTTCATGTTTTACAAAGGCTTGTGCTATGACAAATTGGCGTACTGACTCTCAGGGGGTTTTTTCTGGCTAACTACTTGAAAAAGAGGCATAATAGAAACAAATGGCCTCTTTTAAAAAGTTGACATGCAGTTGCAGTGTCTATTCAGTCGCCAATGACTCTGTCCTTCTTTGACATATTTAGTAAATGTCAAAGATGATGCCTTGATAAGTAACCTTTGTTACTGTTTTTTTGAACATACCTCAGTATAACCACAGGCCTTCTAAAGTGAGAAACAGGATGTGGTTTATCAACACGTAGGCTCGAGACGGACGAAGGTTAACAGTGACGAAAGCCTTGAAAACTCCCAAGTACTTTGAGAAACAATACAATGTGGACATAACCTGATGCTTATAAGCAGTGCTATTACATTCCTTTTAAAATCCATCCTCTTGTTATCCTGGCATCACGCTGATACCAGAGTCCGCTTATTCACTGATATATCCAGATGAACTGCTCTTACTCCTGTGGTGTTTTAATCCCCCATGACTCATTTTAATGAACTTAAACTGATCTAGTTTTAGAGGCTGTGTTTAATGGCACCTTTTGGGGTATTGTGACTATGGCCCGATAAAAATGAATAAATAGAAACAATAATCGTGACATGCGTTAAAAGAAAAGATTAATTTAGTATTTGGTATTTTATATTGTATTAAACTAGCCACTACTCTACAACATTTATTTAGTTTTAAACCTAAATACAGTCTCCCTGTAAGTCACCACCATCAGCCTCCACCGTTGCCATGGTGAATCCTCTTTTCTTGTCTCCATTTATAAAGTCTTTCTTCCTTCTGCTAAACCTGTTATTATATATATTTGCTTTTGTGCTTAACCAGGGTTTATTGAGTCTAAGGCTAAATGATTAACCCTGTTATTAACCCCCCCCACCCCCCCCCCCCCCCCCCCTTTTAGGGGGGGGGGGGGAAAAAAATTGGTTGGTTGGGGTTTTTCCACATTTTTGGGGTCTGATACAACGTAGTGACTCATTAGGTTAACCCTGTTTGTTTCATCTCTACTCAAGTGTCGGATGCTGTGTTGTTAACCATTAACTAAAGATTGAGCAAGAATGCGGACGTATGTTGGTGTAACTTTACCAAATCAGCATTTTGAAAATATCTATAATGGTGATATGCACTTTATTTTATTGTAGATTTTGCAGCTTTAACAATGTGTATGCTAAAAAACGTGTTGGCAGTGTATTATGTATCTACTATTCCTAAAAGACATAAAAACAGTTAGAAAATAGTCTAGTAAAGAGTCTAAAATAGTCTTCCAATAATAATAGGTACAGTCAGGGCTTGGAGGGAAGTGCAACACATTGAAGGGAAAGCTGGGAAAAATTCCACCTTTTCTCCAATTGTTAACAATCGACTTTCTCCCGGGTGTACTGGATGTTTTTACACTTGGCTGTCTGTTTGAGGATGTCCTTTAATCAGATTAAGCAAAACTTTCAAATAGGAAGGAATGATCTTTTATTAAAAACATATTTACTGAGTGACACTGCTATTGCCACAGTACAAACTGCTTTTTGTACTGCAGGAGTACAATTTGCAGGTGTTACAAAACATTTAAGCGGCAAGGTGAGATTGTTTTGTCAAATTAAAATACTACATAGAGCCCACCTAGCCCCAAATCGTGTGTCTACCGGATCTCTCATAAAGCCCCCAAAGTCTCTGGGTGGCATAGGTTGGTAATGGAACATATCCCCCTTCACTTCCTGACATGTTTGGCACATTCTAAGACTGATGTGTTTAACCATATGTGGAAACCATATTTGGACTCTGGCTTTCATCTGTTCCTGATAGTAGGTCACTACCTTTAATGGAAATCTGTTAATGAGACTGATGCTGAATGTAGTGTCTTTATGTGCATTATTTCATTTTTCTTAAACTGAGCAAATGTAATTTATTCCCAGCCCTCAGATGAGCTAACTGGACTCTTCCCAGTATACTTTGATGCCGTTAATACCTGTCTGCTGCAGTGAGAGCCCCCAGTTTCTCCTCCCCAGGCTGTGGGGGTGAAGGGTCATCCAAAATCCTCTGAATCTGGTGCTCGATCTCACGGGGGGACAGCAGACGACCAGCGTGATACACCCAGAGGCGGAAGAAGCGTCCTTTGTGATAGACAGCCACAAACTCACTGTCCTGCCAATGCTGCAGGACATCTGTGGAAAAACAAAGCGTGCAGTATTCTCTGTTGACGTGATGTGGCCTTTTATGTTTGGCTTTTGATACTCAGACAGTACAATGGTTGAAATATGTTTCCTGTATTAATGTCCAACATAAGAATGTTGCATGTCACTTTCACAATCGTTTTGATAATAATGGGCAATATTATGAAGCATTTTAAGTCTTACTTTAAAACTAATGCAATAATGTTTATTCTTTTTAGTTGTTTCTACTCACTGTATTATTTTACAGTTTTTTAGATTGTGTTATATTGTCATGTTTATGTATTTTATTTTCATTATACAGTATTTATTTATTGCATTATTGAGCCTGTACAGCACTTTGGGCTACTGAGGCTACAGAGTTTGTTTCTTACCAGTCTCTAGTCCAGGGGTGCGAGTTGTGTTGAACATCCTCTCACACTGAGCAGCACACAGAGGGATGACTGTACCTGGAACACGACTCTGCCAAACACACAACAATTATTCATCAACACTGCCTATTTCATTTTTTTCCCTGTTTGGATTAGTATTAGAGTGAAAATTAACCTGGCTCTGGCTCATTGGTCTGGATTATGGCATGTTTATTCTCTGATGTACCTTGTAACGAGCCTGGTTTAATGCTGCTTCATAAACAATATTGCGCATCACTTTTTATTGATCTGTCAAAAGCATTTGATTCTGTCGATCATGTTGTTTTACAGAGAAGACTTCTTCAGTCAGGACTGTCAGAGCAAGCAGTTGATTGGTTCTCTAATTATCTGAGTAATAGAGCCCAGTGCATTAAATATGAAGGTCTATGTTCTGACTTTGTTACTGTCCACAAGGGGGTTCCACAAGGTTCTATATTGGGTCCCCTCCTATTCATTATTTATATCAATAATTTGGGATTAAATGTATCTGATGCTAATATACATTTTTATGCTGATGACACAGTTATTTACTGCTGTGGATCAACTCTTGTTCAGATCATTGAATCCTTGCAGAAAGCCTTTGTTGCTGTCCAGCAATCTTTACTTCAACTAAAATTAGTTCTAAATGCTGATAAAACCAAGCTTATGTTGTGAGACTAAAATTGGCTTTCCTATCTGTGTTGGATTATGGAGAACTGTTTTAAATGAATGCTTCAGCTCAATGTCTTCGAATGGTTGATACTGCTTATCATGCTTCTCTGAGGTTCATTACTAACTGTAAAGCAATGACACATCACTGTGAGTTGTATTCTCGAGTGGGATGGCCTGCCCTGGCCATTCGAAAGGAGGAGTCATTGGTACACTTTCATTTATAAGGCAATGCTTGGACTACTGCCAAACTACATCTGTACCTTACTGTCACAGAGAAGAGCTGATTCTTATTCTCTTCGTTCACAAGATCATGTGTTGCTCTCTGTTCCACTTGCTCGCACTGAACTGGGCAAAAAGGCTTTTGTCCACTCTGCATCTTATGCATGGAATATGTTGCAGAACGACTGGACCTTAACAGAGTTGATTTCCTTGAATGCTTTTAAATCTAAACTGAGAGTTCTAGAGGCCAGCTCCACAACATGCACTTGTTTTTCATAATCTGTTTGTCTCTTCCTGTTATCTTGTCTTTGTGTAATTATGTAACTGTATTTATTATTTGCCAACAAATTACTGGAGAAAAAATCTCATTAATAAGGTCAAAGCAACTAAACCAAAAGAGTGGTTTTAAGAAACTGTCAGGGTGGGACAACAAGAAAATTCCTGATATTTTAATGATATTTCTTAAAACGTCTCTTCTCTAAGCTTGGATTAGTAAAGCACAAAAATACCTTCTGTGCATCATAAAAGATGCCTGAAACTTCCTAAAACATTCTGATAAAGCCACAAACATTAGTTCCACAAGATGCAAAATGAATGACATTTTCAGAATTTGTTGCTTCATATTTAACAAGATTTTTTTTTGTACTTCTGATTTGTAACCTCTGTGTGTGCTCTCACCGGTTTGAGCTCCTCGCGGTTCACCTTGCGGCGGTAGAGCAGCAGAGCGGTGATGGTGTTGCCTGCTCTGGCTGCTTGCACTGAGGTTGGTGTTACGTACAGGAAGTCCTAACAAGGAAACAACAGATTCAAATATAATTAAACTACCAACACAAGTCTACAATGCATTTTATCTCAGGCTGCTTACCATCCCATAGTAGTTACTGTTGACCATGATGGGACCTCGGCTCCGGAGATAGATGTATTCCTCCCACCAGTCACTCACCTGGAACAAACAAAAAAAATAAAATGATGCTGCTGAACTAGTCAATGAAACATGAATTTGCAGGACAGGGCCAGGTCTACAAATATAAAGTATATGTGCAGTATATCCCATTCATGTAGTGTGTATATGAGTATGTAAAGTTGACAGTTTAATATTATACTGACGTGCTTCAGATCTATTCCAGTATGTCGGGCTGCTGTGTTGTTTACTATTAGCAAATGGAGCAAGAATGCTAAGAAGCTACCGCCTTCATAACTTGTTGCACCTTTACAAAATTAGCATTTTGAGAATGTCTATCTATAATTGTCATGTGCATTTTATTTTAATGTAAGTTTTTCCATGTGTATGGTAATGCATGTCATGTCAGGCAGATCTTGGTTGAATGGTGTTTGACGAGGAGGCACAGGTCCAGTAGCCTTTAGCTGCTGTACTCTAATAATCTAACTCTCATATATCGGGCAGCCACATAATTGAGCCACTCGCTAAAGGGAAATGCTGACAAAGAACACACACACGAGAAGCCACAGTCAATGTTTTGTTCCATCTGTGATTTTGAAACAGTATTAATTTAACTTCACATGTCCAACAGATTACACCACTGGACTGTAATGTTGCCAACACCTTCTAAAGTCTGTGCTTATTCAAACAGAAAAACACATCAGCCAATTTACAGATAGTAGCAGCATTTGTCTCCCTGAGAGGCCAGGGGAGCAGCAGCAGGGAAAATCCAAAAGAAATATAGAGTACGACGCACATAAACATACATTTGGGCGAGTAATATGCGTAAATAACCAATATGTTTGTCATTGCTTGCTTTGAGTGTATACATTTTATTTACAATTAAGAAAAGTATAAATTAAGATAGACCGACCAGCCTAGTATCAAAGCAGAGCCTGCCGTCCATTGCGCTCCATCTATTGTACCTCTATTCCCCACTAGTAGGGCTATACTCTTCGAAACACTGACTTAGTGTATTGTGAGTATACATGTTCTTTTGTGTGCTATTGACAGATGTACATGTATATATGTAAGAAATGTTACTTAAGTTTATTTTCATCTCAGAAAAAACAACAGAACAAATTAACAAACAGCACTCACATAGTTGGTGGCCCACAAAGCTTTGAGTTTGAGGTAGCGCTGAAGGCGGTTTCCCAGATTGGACTCAAATTCATTAGCCAGTTCGGTCATCCGCTTGAACTCTGGATCAGTCAGCAGAGGCTGCACTGACTGAAGGTACTGAGGAATAAAGTCAGTACAAGCTCAATGAAATGACATCGATTTATTACTGTACTTTATTGTACTACTGTAGTTATGTTAATCTTAAAAAGTGAAAGTATAAATTACTAATAACGTAACAACTTTGTGGTTGATAACCACAAAGCAAACATCAAAGCTTTGATACATAATGCTGTAAAGAAAATAAATAAAAAAATACACTGAAATCTGAAACTAAATTAAACTTAAACTATTATCTAGTTTGTATGTATTTTCATCTTTATATGTCCACTGTTTAGTTGATATACTCTATTACTTACAATAATTCTCTACCTTTATTTACTGATATTCAACTAACAATATGCTATATTCCCTTGGTTCATTATTCTTCTATATTGTGTAGGTTACTCACTCTGCTCAGTGTATCTTTGATGGCAGGAACAGGCAGATGAGGTAGTGAGGTCTGATAACTGTACAGCAGAGGCTTCCTGCTGGAAAGCAACCTCAGGAGAGTCTAACAAAAGCACAGCAACATTACAATGACATCATTAATAATAATAATAATAATAATAGTTAATGTTATGTTGCCATTCTATAGAAAAAAAGATACGTAGCAGCCAGTTTTGTTGAGAGGACTTACCACCCAGACTTTAGTGGTGTTGGACACTCGGCCGTGCAGCTCAAACATCCACTGGTGATAGGAGAGGAGCAGCTTGAGGCAGAACCTGAGCGCCAGGATGAGGGAGAGCCACAGCAGGGTACTGAAGACCAGCACTGACACCATGGTCTGTCCCTGGGAGCTAAGTGACACATGGAGGCTGCAGAGACATATAGAGATAAAGGCTGTAAGTACAAAATGCATTTATACAGTTTAATTCACTACGGCCACACTATTCAAGTCTTTTTTTTTCATTTAAGTCTGGTCTGTTATTCCTGTAGCACATCAACAAACATTTCTAATCTACATCCCAATAGAAAATATTAACAGTAACAAGAAGGTACCATAGCATCATCTGCTGGCCTAATAGGGGAAGTGACAACCCATTTTTTCTGTAAGCTATTAAGACATGTTTATAGAGAAAACATGCAATGTACAATTTGTTTTTTTTGAATGTTGAAATGAGAATGTGATACTTTTTAAAACATTATATATATATATATATATATATATATATATATATATATATATTTTTTTTTTTTTTTTTAATCGAAACATATTTGGGTCTAAACCAACTTTCATTGGTCAAGATAGAGCCATTGAACTTTTTCTTTCTGTTTATTATCTAAGTTATTTATTTATATGTTTGAATATATTATTTATTTTGAGGAGAATTCTATGTTTTGTTCAATCAAACCAACATGTTTGACCAAAATAACTGTGATTATGATTTTTTTTTTCCATAATTGAGCACCCCTATATACAGTTCAGTTATTAAAACAGTGTATGCATGTGTGAAATACAATTTTAGCTACACTTCACTGTACTTGCTGGATCAGTCTCACTTACTGTACACTGTTACTTGAGTGATGGACAGACTCTTGACCCAGTGCTGTCAGTGTGAATGGAAGTGGGCAGGTGTGGGACAGTGAGTCAGCTCCAGGGCCTATGTAAAGGCTAAAGCTACAGTTGATAAATAAACCGCTAGAGAAGTAGGGCGGAGGTCATGTCTAACACCACACCCGCACTGTTCCTCTGTGACTCATGACTTTGTCATACTATGTTCTGTTTGGATCAAGACAATGTTTATATGTCAGTAATAAGTAGGTGTCAGGCAGGTATTTTGACCGGATTAGTGCAAAGCATATTGAGCGAGGCAGGAAATATGCAGAATTGCTTTTGCTTTTTAATAGCAGTCAAACATACAAGACTCTCTAAACTCTAGAAAGATAAGAAGAGTGAGCCTTTAACAAATAGTAATACAGTTTCAGTTAAGGGTCCAGAGTCTGATCTACAGTAACGAGAAAGCAGTCAGAAAGAAAACAGAGCTTTACACTGTATTTGTTTCTAGACCTAAGTTCTACATTTGTATCATTTAGCGATAGCAAATTAAAAAATGAAACAATAGCACTGGAACAGTGGAAGGATTCAACTTGGACTGGCATAAAAACAACATTATTAGATTCATTTTTAAGACAGAAAGCTATGCTTGAACAGGGCTTGACATTAAGCATTTTTAAGACTTGTCTGCTTGCCCAGACAACAAGATCAAGACAACAAGATCTACCGATTCAAGAAATGTTGATTTTAAAAAGCTTTAATTAACAAAAAATTATATTATTTTTATAGCCCTCTTTTTAAAATCTAAAACCAGTGCAAATATATATATATATCAATAATCAATTGTAGGCATTGGTAAACTGTGTCTAAATATTTTTTTCAAGAAAATTTCATGAGAATGTTTGAAATTTCTCTCAACTGCCTCAATTCTTTCTGAATGACTGCTTAATTATTGCGTCTCAAACAAGTCCTGTGATTGGATACAGCTGCTTTGCTAACCTTTGATCAACAAAGTATTGTCTCCATCCATGTTTTCTGTTGGACACAGACTGAAATTATATAAATTATATAAAATGTATTATAATTATACTAATTTCAAGGGCAGTTCAGGGAAGCAATACTCATCAGTTGTGTGTAACAGAGCGGACCACAGCAACTGACCAAAAAGAAAAAAATGAGCCAGACCCCATGATGCAACAATTGAATATCTTTTTCTATAATCAACAATATGACCTCAGTTTATCTCTTTACATCTCTGGACAGACTTCAGCTTTGTCTAAGGGTCAGGACACATTTGATAACTCTTACATGCATAGAAATAATACTTGCCCAAACTTCAGACGGCTGCGCACTAATGTCTAGCCCAGCTTAAAGATGCTTTTGTAAATGGACATAATTAAACACACATGATAAAGTTGTTTTGTTTCAAATTACTTAAGGTAGGCACCAAGGTTGTTTACATGGTAGACATCACGCCAGGATCAGATCTGTTTCCTTCAGGTCAATTACCCTCTCTCTTTCTCATCCCCTTTTTCTGTCAAACAACTGTTTCTGTCCACAATTTAGATATCTCAATATACTGTATTTGACAAGTATATTGCACGCACAAGGGGTCACAAGCCAGTGTGGCCTAGTTTTCTGCTGGTCCCAAGCCTGGTTTAATGGAGAGGGTAGTGAGTGAACAGTTACTAATAATAAAACTGATCACACATTTAACCTATGTGAGGTAAGCTAGAAGCAAAACATGCAATATGTAGAAATTTCGACATCGTTTGTGATATTAAAATGCACCCTTAGTCTTAGTTTGTTTAGGTAATGCCTGTCAGATAGAATCCCATGTAATTGGAGAGTCTTTGCAATATGGATATTGTGATAAAAAGTAAATGTATGTCAAAAGTTTATGTCAAATGTCTTGATGAGTGGACTTTCTGCGTACCTTAGAGGCAGGTGTTGTTGTATCTTGGAGATGAGCCCCATGCTGGGATCTGAGCGCATGTACATGGTGGCCAGGATCGCTATGACAACAAACAGCCATGAGGAGGGGCTGGCCGGGTAAACTCCTTTAATCACCCTGTTCTACAATGACACAGAGAAACATAACCAACAAGCATGATCAGTTACGTAAGAAGGAAATAAATACAAATACTCTCTTTTGCTCTTAAATACCCAACAAACCTGTTCTATAACTAGAAAAAACTATGGCACTCTAAGCAGGCGGAAAAGACATGTCTGAGCATGACAGTCATGCGTCATTATTTCTGAGGTGTACATTTGGGAATAGAACAGCTCACTAGGGCGCTACATGACTCAATTATTACACCTCTTCCAACTTTTTGCACAAATGACAAACATCCCAGAACATGCCAAAGGATGAACACTGCCATAGATTTTAAATAGTAAGGCTCAGGTTTACAAAAAAGCAAGGGCAATGAGGCATGGAGGATTGACAAAAATGCACACAAACCCCTGCTGAAGTCTGAAAAAGAACTCAAAGTTGCTCGACTTTCTGACTTTATGTTTTACGCGGGATTAAAATAGCAACATTCTTCAGCATAAATACAGTTTATAATATGATATTTTCTACTTACTCTTACTACATAGTAGCGATTTGGGCTGTATCGGTTCATATCAAGCTGAAAGAGGCTTTGGAGAACACTTGTGACTTATGTATTTTGAGTCTGAGGAATTTCAAACTCAGAAGTTACAAACATTTACCATTTTGTAACATGCTAAATTGCTAACATATGCTTGGACTATATAGCTTTTGCCCCAGTGACATCAAAACAGATTTAGGTATTTAGGCAGATCATATTTTTGATTTTTCGAGATGAAACACATGAAAACAAAGACAGAAAATGTTTCCTGATTTTAGAAACTGGGACCATACAAGGTGCAAATGAATGCCACAAATGCGCCAAAACAACAAGAGCCGGCATGCACTCAGTGTCAGACACAGCTGTTTTTATCACATGTTTTCGATGTAGTCTGCAATTTGATGATGCTTCAGTGACTCCACGTCTCGGCACTCCAAACCTAAATAAGCTCACATACATTCAGGGCACAGTTCGATTCTAAAATGTAAAGCTTGCATCATCCTTACCCTAATGCGGCTCACTCTCTTCTTCCAGGACCGCACTCCAGAGCGGTAGATCTGGTTCAAGGCCTGGTAGGACAGCTGCAGGTCGATGCCTTCAGGGGTGATGGTGAACTGGAACGCCACAGCCTGGTGGGCCTCCGCCATGACTGTCAGCAACACAAATACCAACACTGTGGCTTTTAGTAACCGAGATATGTGACACAAGACAGACAAATGCACTTTAAGAAGATACCAGAGCAGTTCAATAGAACGAAAAGCGAGGAACTAAATAGTAAATAGTTATTGAATACTGTGACTAGTGATATATTAATATATTATTTCCTACCTGGACAAATTAAAAGGTTTTGAACGGTATTAAAACATGTCTAGGTTTCTAGATTAACTTCAGTTCTGATTTGATCCACTCACTGACCATGTGGGCATGCAAATTATAAATATCTGCTTCATTAAATTCCAAAAGATTATTGCAATTCAAGCAGCTGTTGCAATGCTGATAATATGTTCAATACATCGAAACTGCCTAATCCAGCAAGACAAGAAAGTCATTCACAACTAACAAAAATTGGTTCTATGCGATATATCATGACATAATGCAACATCGCCATTCACCATATTCTTATAATGCAAAAAGAGGAGAAAATGTGTGTAACTGACAGAGGGTTTAACCACCAAAAATGAATGCATTATGCAGTTTATTAGTAAGGTGCAGGAGCTTGCCTCCACAAATTATGAGAACACACACATCCAAGCTCATTTCAGTTACAATAAATACATGCACTTAGCAGAGCTCCACATTATCAGGAAAACGCAGTACGCCATAACAAGGGGTGGGAAACAGATGGTACCACACGATATAACACAATTTCCAATACAGTCCAAGATAACAATTATATCACGACAATAAATCAAAAATAAATGTAATGAACAACAGCCCCATTGACAAAAAATAGAATTTGTGCAGTAATTCTTGCATTGTTGCATTTAAATGTAATTTTTACGTACATAACTCCCACGTCTACAGCCACAACAGCCCTTTTCCAGTTTGCAATTTAACAAATATCATATCATTGAGAAAACAATCTGATAACAATCAATACCATATTTTATCCCACACAATCATAATATTGTGACTGATACATATTGTCCATTGTTTAACATAACATAATAATAAATGTTTGGTGAATTCTTAAGCTTGCTGTACAAGCTCATATACTTCAAATGGCAGCAGAGGATGAACAATTTGTGTATCCATGCTGAGTAATTGAATGTGCCCGAGGAATGTTGTTGTCTGTTGGCCGTGACACCAAACCGTGAGGGAAAGGTGCTCAGAATATCTTCGAGGTTTTGTGAGTGAATGCTACAATGAGTTTACAACACACTTATCTTCAAAGATCACGTCTGTTACGGCAACACCTCTGAGACGTTTGATCTAGAAACACACTTGCTACTTTCCTACGCCCGTGTTATGAATATTTTATCACTATTGGCTTTAGAATAAAATGAAAAGTCAGTGCGGTCACTCATTCCAATTTGAGGGAGTTTTTGTGTACATTAGGCAACAATGGGGTCACTATGGAGGACGCAGAAAAACTTGTTCGGGTGTTTGCCAAGGACAGTTCATCCTCTTTAGATGTGCCTTTGTGCTTGGTTTGTCGGGAAGCAAAGTCTTGAAGACAAACAGTGTTGATTGGAAGCATTTGACTCAACAAGCAGACGAACTAACAGCCCCTCTATTGTGTGAGAGCAGGACTGAGTCGAGGGGACAACAATGCCCTACACAACCTAAACAGAAACGGTTTGTGGGTGTGTGGGACAACGCAAACGTACACATTGAGTTTTTAGGTCACATACTGCTGCTTTACCTGTCAGACGTACACTCAAGTGTTTTCTCTGTGAGGCAGGGCCAGGAACAGGTGGAATGCACACATTTTGTTTGACTACATTTTTGCACAAATTCCATTCACATTACTTTAACAGGTTTAGCTATGTTAACTTAGTGTTTATGTGCCACATGAAGGTTATGTTTAGGCACAAAAGAAGGTTAGGGATTCATAGCTTGGCATTTTGTCAGAACATATCAAACTGTTATTTAGTAAAAGTAATTATTGTACATCTTGGTGAATTAACTCAATTAACCTTCAATTAATGATTATTGACCGAAGAAATAGTGTTGGAGAATTGTGGTACACTGTGTAAATTACAGCTCACAGACTTCAGTTTTAAGCTGAAGCATTATCTTTGGGGTGTGACCACAATAATCCATCTGAGGACACAGAGTGACAGTGAATGTGATGACTAACAGTGGTGACAGTGCAAACTTTCTTTCAGGTGCCTTAAACGATCCACTTAACATTTGTCTTTCTGGCAATGTTTGTTTGTGTGTTGGGCATATGAAGAGATCCATGAGATCCTCTGAAGCACACCACATGTCCAGCTGTTTAAAATAAGGCATACAGAGGGTAATGATATGGCAGCTATGCAGTATATGGCATACATGCTGTGTGGAAAGTGGGTCAACATATAATCCTGTAGAGGCTGTGTGTCTGTCTGTGTGTGCACTGCTCTGTCATCTCTTCTCTTCTCTCTGTCCAGCCATGCAAGCCTTTCTCTGCTGTTGCTCCTACCACAGACTGCTCACTGTCTAAAGTATTAAAGGCAGAGGGAAATACAATAACAGTATCCACAAGAACAGTAGCTATGACACCAGCTTAAACTGTGCTCAACTATAATTGCCAATTCGTATCATTTCCTTTGGCTTTAAACCAAGAGTAAAAAAACAACAACTCAAGCCCATATTAGTTTTTTAACATGATCATGAGATAAACTGTTATTATAAGGAACAACTATTCAAAGTTAGCTTCACTGGTACAATGCGTGCTCAGTAAATGGTCAGAACGTCGCTCTCAGACAGGTTTTACCTGCTGCAGCCGGGTACACTTCAATTTCAGGATCAGGGGAGTAGGGCGCATGCGCAAAAGACATCATTAAACTGAATAAATGGTGTTTTCGGAGCAACATCTCAATTAGACGTATCTGTCTAACAAACACATTAAACACATTAAACAAAAGACCTCTCATGTAATGAAAGAAACATCACGTACCGAGTAAAATATATACATTTATACGGTAATGTTGCTTATATCGTCTTATTGTACAGCCTTAAGTGATTTTATCAGACTTAACCTACATTGTCTCGCCGGATGTTGGTATGTAGCAAGTCCACAGGTTGTCATTCCACCAATACCTACAGGTTTTCACTGTTAGCCGCTAAAAGTAGGATAGTTTGCTAGTTCAAAAAAGGCAAACATCCTATTCTTAATTACTATGAACTTGCCAACAAGGAAATAGTTCCCGTGTGATGCGGCGGTCCATCAGTAGCTACAACGCCAACCTGAGCAGCGTAGGCGATACCAGAGAAACAGCCACAGCTTCCAGACAAGACACAAAAGTCATAATTATAATAAGTGACTGTTTAGTGATAGCAGTGACCGTGAGTGTCCATTTAATACAGTTCAGTGAGATATTGTTGATAGTACACAGTGGTCCATTCATGATCCATGCGCATCCCACCCGCGCAATTTACACTAAACAAGTAGCCTTCATAAACTACTTACAATTAGGCAAAAACGAGGCAACAGACTCGTAAAACAACATAATGTAGTATAATACTTACCCGGTCTTTACTGAAAGGCGCCTTTTGTGTGAAACGGGTGTTTCAGAGAGCTTCTTCTTCTTCTTCTACCCCTCCCTGTGCACTCAGCGCCAGTGAAACCAGCGGCTCAGGCCTTTCTCGATTCAAGGCAATCACAGCCTCCGCCAAAGAATGTGTGTGCACAAGATGAGTCACTCTGACTGAAATACACGGGGGCGCCGGTAAAACCAGGAAAGTTCATACTGTAATAACTGAGGAATTTTAAAATTATAATCTTTGAAATGGTTGTTATCGAAGCAGGTTAAAAGTGAGCTCAGTCAGTTAAAATACGAATTATATAATGTTATACGATCATATCAGATAAGGTCAGAGTGAGCACTCTTTGTTCGTGTCGTTTTTATCGACTGTCCCTAATGGCAACAAATAAAAGAGTTGTATTTGTGTAGTAACCCTATGGTACTAACACATGGCTAAATTGGAGCAAATACTAAAGCTTTTTTTAACGATGTAAAAATAAAATACAACTTACTGGAATATTTATTCTCCTTAATTTGGTTCTTAAATTACTTAAAAAGTCTACAAAATTATTCACTTTTGATGCTTGACTAGATTTTTAAAATGTTTTGATTGGACAAAATATTAACACTATGATTCACTATTGACTATTTTTGAATATGACAGATGGAATAGTTTTGATTTTGATGTGAAATATGACATTTTTTCATGTGCAAATATGTATGGCAGTATATTTTAGTGCATGAAGACACAACAATAACCAGCAACTAATGAATATTTCATTGTTTATTGGTCAGTATTTATTACAGGCAATTATAATCATTGTCATAATAGTGCACTTTTCCTTTTTTGTAATTATACTACAGACATTACTCTTTGTCGTCATCATCATTTATTGTGTACGCTGTTGTGGACCCACCCTCCCTCACACACCTAAATCTCCCATACTATTTAGACTTCACTTCTTTAGGACAGGACAATAAAAACTTCTCTAGTTGGTGAGTGGAGGGCTGTTCTGATGGGAGGAGGAGGGGATGGGGCGGGGCTTGATGACGGCAGAGGGGGTATGGGTGGGGTATTTGAGATTATGGTAGCCAGTAATAGCTGAAGAAGAAGAATGAGCAATAATGATGAGAGTTTCATGGCGACTACAGTGTCATAAAAGATAGTGAACGCTACGTAGATACAGATGGTATACAATGGAGACAGACAGGCATACAGCGTATACAAATGTATACAGCATCTGCATTAAAGTATACAGTGTATAAAACAAGGGTGGGGCTGATTATATAAGGGGTGAGATATGTGCATGGGCAATGGGTAAAATGGTGGCTGGGAGTGGGACTGTCAGGATACAAAGAAGGGAGTAGAAAATGTAGAGTGAATGGGATAATAATGGGTAAGTGGGCAGGACAGGCAGCAGCGGTGAGTTTTCTTTCAATAGAAGGGGGTTGGGAGGTTCAGTAGAAGATCCCATTGTGTCTCTGAATAAATTTCGCTGCTCGATGTGTCACATAAGACACACACGCAGCCCTTTCTTGTCTGTTCAATGCTTCTGTCCTTCAACGACCTTAACCGATTGTAGTTGTGAACGTGAGGTGAACTTGACCTAGTGCAGGAAGAAAAAAAAGGCCCCATGTGTAACTCGAAACCTCTTCTAACCTCTGCACTCTCAGATACTTGCGTGTAACTGCTGCTGTCTACGTGAGGCCCAGCGCTAGTCTCAGGCTTTTTAAATACACGCCTGTAAGGTGGTTATATAAAGTGGTGGCAGAAAACATTTACTGCAGGTCCATTCAGCTAACTCCATGAAACATTGAAACAGCTTGTGTATGCCAAATAGTTCCTAAAATGGCCGCTCGATTCTAGTTTAGTTGTTTGTATGAAAAGTATTACAAGTCAAAGATGTGTAGTGTGAGTTTCTGTTAGATAAGACACTGTCCTTAGGTGTGATTGCATTGGAAGATTTGAAAAAAGTAGTAGTGCAGAAATACTGGAGTGCTGTGATTGCTTGTTAATTGCTTCAGAGCTCAAGAGGTCCAACATAAGCAGTCATTTATAATAAATTAATAATATATAAACAAAAATTAACCTTTTAAGTTTTGAGATATCCGTTTGCTTCCATGTTTCTTTTCAGGTTTCATCTTGGGAAGCCGGTTTTGCTCTGCAGTGACTTGTTTTCATACCTTTCAATCAAAAAAGGTGATATCAATTCAAACATATGCAGAAGGATAAACAATACATAATCAATAAATACATAAATAAATACATCTGAATAAATATATGGAACAAAATGTGCACTTTCGCGATAATTTCAAAAAAGGTTTTTGACATTCACATGGTTAGCGCCGCCCTCTTCTTTGCTGGTGGCAAACATAAAAAACACCACATAAATCGAAAAATAGTAGAAAAGGAAAAGTAAACAGTAAAACGTTTCATTCTTTGTGTGTGGCGTCTGAAATTCTTATGACAAAAGACTGTGGGCACTTTTTTGAGTTAGTTAGTTAGTTAGTCTTTTTCTTCTGCCTCCACTTCACAAGAGGGTGTTCAGTGGTTGTGACTTTGGTGCTGTATCGATCTGCGTCTACTTGAAAAAGTGGGTTTATGCTGTTTTATTAACAATCCTATTAGTCCTTTCCACACTGGCTAAGAATAGTGTTACAACAGCTCTTTTCACATCCAGTCTACATTAACTTGTTACACTTTTGGCTAATTTCGAGCTACTTTTTGTACCTTGACTCTATTCATTTATCACCAGTGGATTTGTAACACATTTCAAGTAACTATGAAGTGACTAGTGTCCTGCAAAATGGGGCTAATTCTAACTAAATATCCACTTCCTGTTCTCTGTTAAAGGCAATATGGTGTCATAGCTTTATCGGTGTAATTCAGAAATAATTACACAACTCTATGTGTCTAAAACACTAAAGTAAAAGGGGGTGTCTGAGGTTTTATATGAATATTTATCTAGCTGTAGGGCTATGTTACATTGGTTTCATCAGATTCATTCCTGGTCACTGTTTTAAGTTTCCCTTATAACATTATTATCGGGAAATAAAGACAACCACACATCTGATGCAAGACTTTTGTCACTAGAGTGTATATAAAGATGGACAATGTGACAATAAAGCGAGGCCCAATTTGTACATTCTTTAAAGTGGCTAAGTTGACACAACTGGAGCCAAACAATTGATTTGTTTGTAAACTTTGTCGTATAATGAACTGCAATTGATGAGTTATATTATACTTTCTCAACAACATAGGTTAAGTTTGTGACCTACACTGCAACCAGCCACTGGGTAAATTAGGTTTAAATATTAAGCTATTATTACATCCATCTGTTTATACAGTCTTGACAATGAACTTCTATTTCTGAATATATTAGCTTGTTTCTCCCATGTTTTCATTAAATCCCACTTTAAGTACAAGGTCCTCATTCATTTTTTTTTTTGCGAACCATTTTGAGTGATGATAGATTGGTCTGATTGGTCGATGAGTTGGTCATGTGCTTTCTTTTTTCCATCCAGCTTTGTGTTTTGTTTTCTCTTGCTTTTTCTTGCTTAGCAGTGGGACTTGAATGGCCTACCATCAAAGTCTGAGCCGCCCTTGTCAACCACCACATTTATGTAGCGTAGCCAAGGTAATACTCACAACTCCTAATTAGCGTCAAGGAAAAAAAGTCAACTTTCTCCATGCCACTGCTGAGGAATGATCGGGAAGCAAGACTGGAAGGAATGAATAAGGAATATGAACAGGACAGAGGCAAAGAAGAGAGAAAAAGGCCGGATTGATGACTTCCTGCTCCTCTTTCAGAACATTCTTTTAGGGGTGGGCTTGTGTCCCGTTAGTCGATGATAGGAGTCTGGTCTTGTCTTTGCTCGAGCCACGTCTTTGCAATATGGTCCCGCTACTGCTCCCGCCGCCACTATCCGTGCGCTCCCTTTCTCCTCGATCAGATCCACTTTCAGAACGCCGGGAATTCTGACGCGACGGGGTGCTGGGCTGACGGGAGAGTTGACCGTTCTTTTCATCTAAGGAAGAGAGGATAGTAAAATGAATGAAAATGTACAGAAGTGTGTGTGTCCCGAGGCGAACAGGACTCACCAGCTAATGCCTGCACTGAAGGCTGATCGTGAGTACTGAGGAGCTGAGCCTGAATGGTCTCCACCACTCTCTTGAATCTGCGACTGGGACCTACAGCAAGAAATAAACGACTTAGTGTACAGAAGGTGGAGGTTATTGGAACAAAAAAAAACAAAAACTTCACACACAATGGAGTCCCTATAGAACAATCTATAACACACATTTTCCTTCTTTGTTTACACGCAAGGGATGTTTGAAGCTACCATTTTTGGAGCGGTGTGCTAATTGGTCACAGTTGCAAAAAATACCAGACGGCGTACATAAATATAATTTACAATATGTTTTCAACTTAGAGGCATGTTTCCACAGAGTTGGGTTGAAATGGCATAGTTTTTATATAAGATATTTTTTGTATTTGATGTGAACCATGCTGCTAGTTGCAAAATAAATAAGATATTATATTCAGTAAGAAGAATATAAGTTTCAGTTTAGTCCCAACTTTGTTTTCTAACAGCTGCACTAGTTTACCTACACTTAAGGGTCACAACCTAATGTTACAAGTTATGCTCTTGTTAACTTTTGCACATAAATGCTAGCTTGGTTGTGAAAAAATACATTTAACATTCTTTCTTCTTGGAATGTAACAAGACAAGATTCATTTGAGAAATCATTGCTGTTGTTTTTTTTGTTCAAAATGTTTTTCTTAAGAATTTAGTCATAACGTGGGACATATAATATATAATTCAGCAAAATGAGGAGCAGGGTATGACACTTAATTAGCCTAACCGCTTCCAACACAAACCTAACACACAAATGAGTCAGCTCCTACGCAGCGATGGTGACTAATGCACTAACATCAATACTGTGTTTTTTCAAACATTTACCAGTAGGGATCAGGGTACAGTCCAGATCTTAGTGCATGTGTGAAACAGGCTTTAGTTAGGCTCACTTTTTAGAACCTACTGGAACCAAAAGTACTCCTTGTATCCCTTTTTACCAATAGAAACTGACTTGTACCAACCCGACCTATGCCGCTCCAGTTGATAAAAAGCTTATAGCTATCATTTTGTTACTTTTTGTCTCTGCCTTAAATCTTTCTTGAATATTTCTTATATATCATTTGATGTTAGGCAGTGAGTCAGCTGTGATAAACAGGCTGCAGCAGCTATCAGCAGAATGTATCAGATGCCATCCAGGTTATGAATTTCATACATTTGTCAGCCTGGGTCCCACCTGTTATTAAAGTGAAGGTGACGCTGTAGATGCCCATCTCTCGCCTCCCTTCCCTCTCGGCTCGTTCTCTTTCTCGTTCCCTGTCTCCCTCAGAGTAAGCGATGTCCACCTTCGAGACAAAGAACATCAAATAATTAGAATACATATAATCAATGTACAATATCTTGAAAAACATGCTAATATAAAAAACCCACAAAGGTAATTTTAATGAACTTCTTAGTTTTATATCCTTTTTGTGATGCTTTGTTGTAATGTTACCACCAGGGGGCATCAAAAGGCCAGTAGCCATACAGAGGTCCTTTTTGTGTGTGCTATACTATACTACAAGTTTTGTTTAATGATCAACACAACAGTTACTAATATCTGATTTATACATTTGTGACATCTCCTCATCTTTTTCTTTCAGGTAATCATAAAATACATGAACAATGTCTTTATAGTCTCCCAAAATGAACAATTTACAAAGTATTACAATAAGGTTATTAATTTGGGTAATACAAGGTGATTATAAAAGGCTCTTACAAACTGATAGAGACATGGCAACATAATCAAATTAAGTATTAACTGTGTATACATTAGGTTTAAAAGGAAAGTATGTGATTTTTTTTTTTTCAGTTTTCTGTTTTGTTACCTAGCAGCATGTTGTAAAAGGAATTATCTGGAAAAAAAGACCTTCAAACATCAACTAGGCTTCATTGAGGATATTCGGCTAACTTCAATTTGATGTAAAGTATTAGTATATTGCAGAAATGGATGCATTTTACTTTTTTAATAATAAAATAAAAGCAGGAAAGATCACTATGCTGTTGTTGTGGGGTGGGGTTGCTGACAAAGGCAAATAAAAAATGGAGTAGTGTCGCTTTAAGAACTTTTAATATTGTTATGAGTCTATGGTATTAACTTTTTGCTGAATACATATTTCTAAATTGTTTTTATCCATACAAGTAATATTAATAACATATATGTATTTGAGAACTGATGTGAAAGTCAAAAAGTGGTTTAGAATTGTGTTTGTAAAAAGTTGATCAACATGTATTAACCAACATACTGCAAAAGCCAAAGTATGAAGTGATGATTTATGATGATAAATTCTAGCACTTATAGGGATGCTCAGTGGTGGAGGGTTTATCACACTGTTTTAACTATTTTAACTATAACTCAATGAATGTTTTTTTCATTTACCATTTACATGCATTAGAGTGTTTCTATAGGGTTCACTGTTTGAAGGACAAGTGCTTTATCTTTAGTTATCGTGTAAAACATAACTAAGATAACTAGAGATAAAGCACTTGTCCTTCAGAGTTATTGTATAAAATGTAAAGCTTTTCCTGGATAAAAAATACTGCTGCCTACCAAGACCTGAATACAAGAAGTAACAGATAAAAAGAGAAGCAGTACTTGAAACTTGACAGGCTTCTGGAAGACAGAGGGGCCACCGGAGGATTTGTACTCGGCCCGAAAACTGTTCTGAGAGACGACGCTGTGGCTGAGAGACTGGATCTGGAGAAAAATAAAAGAGAGGGCGAGCTCAGTGAAAGTGATCGGATCTTCAACACAACAGATCGGATGTTGTAAAAACAGGTGTGGAGTCGTCAAGCCTTATCGGAGGTGACTGCTTACTGAGAGGAAGGCGTGGATGATGTCCGCTTTGATAGAGCTCAGCGGCTTGTCTCGGATCAAAACAAAGATCTGCTCCTCTTTCTCCAGAGTGATGAAGTTACCGAACCATGACTTCTTCGCCAGTCTGCAGCGCAAACATTACAACACCACATCACAATAGGGAGAGTTATGTCAATGTTACTTTAAAGCTTTAGACTAAGACTTAGATACACTTCATTAATCCACAAAGGATATTACTTTGTCACAGTAGCTCAACAAGCACACAAAACGCTTTTAGAAACAAGTATTGTTAAAAATAGAAATAGAAATGAATAATACAAAAAGAATATATACAGTTTAGTGCTGTCCATGTCCATTTCTTCCTGAGGATGTCAGGAAAATAGCTTCTGGACTATCTCCAGACATTTGTGCTCAAATATTCACTATATATATTCCCGCAAAAAGCATAACAACTATATGACACAAAACAACAACAGCCAAAATGTCTGTATTTTAAATATGACAGAGGTTAATGTTCAGATATAAATACTCCATGTATTCAAATGTGGTGGAACCAAAACATACTTTTGGCTTTGTTTATTTACTATCTACGGGCTGTCAGCGACCAGGTATTGTTCAAAATAGTTTTTACAACGTTCTTGTAGGTATTTTCTTTATTTTTTCACCCCTAATGTATGCAGAATACATCAAAAATATGTATGCCCTGATGAAGAACACTAGATCAAAACACACTGCCATGTACCTTACTTAATAATGGACTTTTAATTGTCTGCAGTGCCATGAATATTTTTGTTTGCTCGCCGGCGCTTTTTTAAAAAGAGGCTAACCTTTTTTCTTGCTTTGTGCACACACATTCGCATGGGAGTTGTCTTTGATAACAGAGCTAGAGTCCCGTCCATCTTAATTCTGGTGTACAGGGACGCTCATTTAAACTGTGATTCATTAACGAGCCTAGCGGACCATAGAAAATAGCACTCATGAGAATGAGAGCAGGGCACTTACTCCGGGCTGGACTCTGGAGTCAGACTCGACATGTCCTCAGATGTAGGGACTAAAAACAGAACAGAAAGAGAGAGAGGGGGGAAAAAGAGAAAATGTCAGTGATTCTTAATGACAGACACTAATTCAATTGCCCTAATTACAGATTAACACACATTCAACCATTACTCAGCACAGCTACAGGCAACAGTGTGGTAATTATAGAGTCTATATTTGATCTAGGACGACAGCGGCATTTAAAAACGACAAGCACAGGAACAGGATACGTATAATGATGACAGATATTGTATACACTTTTAAGATTTCTATAACATTGTACTGGTAATTACTGACACCAATATCATTAAGTTGCTGTCTGCATCCTGAGGCTCATATAGCTTTTGTCATATAGATTCAGAGTTTCCCACGGAAAATTTGTGAGTTAAGATGGGTTGTGAGAAACAATAGAATTATGGGTTGTGTAAATGAGAGCAAAACCATTTTATTTAATATTTTACAGCTCTCTCCTGTTGCATTTGAAATTTTTTCCAAGAAAAATTAGACACAGGTTCAGACACAGACTCTTCAATTAAACGCTACTGCTCTAACTTTTTCAAGACTTGTAACTGTAGACTGCTGTAAGTTTTTGTGGCGCAAATGAAGGCATTTAAAAGGTTTGTTTTGTCTGTGGAGTCCAGTTTATTTCACTGCATGCTCTTTTTGATTCAAAGGTGTCTCAGAGCAGACATTAAAATAGTGTTGTTATATCTACTGTATATAAGTATTTTTTAGTTAAAAAAGAACTAAAATGTCTTTAGAGCCTTTCAAAGTAATGAGTCTTGATATCGTGTAAAATAGTAAATGTGTTAATATAATACAGAGATATTTAATATAATCAGACTTTTTAACTAATTAATAAGATTCAAAATAAGTGGAATGTTTTTTATTCACCAAAGAAGCTCAAAAACAAATCAAGTAATAGCAAATAACTATGGGCGAATTTGACCCCACAATACAAAAACAAACCCCATCATTTACCACATTTGGAAAAAAAAAATCATGCTCTCTACTCCCCCTGCTGGAGACGACTGGAGTTGCTTTTTGCTAGTTCTAGTTACAAATTGCCCCTTTAATGTACAGCTCAGCAAGTTGTGTGTTATGTGTGAACTAGGACTCAAGACTAGTCTTATGACCACTTTTTAAAGGTCTCCGCCTCTTTTTTATTTTAGGCTAATTAAAATATATATATATATACTTCTGTCCCCTTCACTAAACATTAATGCCACTAGGAGTATGGACTTGGTCTAAGACTGGACTTTGTAACTGTTGGATATCTTCAAATGCATTATACACTGGTCTTTTGGTCTTTACACAAACTCTAAAAGTCTTGCCTTGATCTCAAAACAATCTGATCTCAGTCATGACTTGGTTTCAATTAGTCTGGTCTTGACTAGAACACTTGCAAAAGATGAAAAATGTCTGGTCCCTCACCTTGTAGTTTGCGGCGATGAAAACGAGGTGACCCCAACAAGTTGTTTTTAAATGAGTTAAGTCTTGTCCTCCAGTGGGCGGAGCCTGAGGCACCCATCCCACCGCTTCCTCCCGGGCTGGAGGGCGGGGTTAGTGTCAATGAGGCGCCGCCCGCTCCGTCTGCTCTGGAGGAGGAAGACGAGGAGGACGAGGAGGGAGTGGTGGGCTGGAGCTGATGCACGGGTGTGCCCAGAGGGGTGGGCAGCGGCGAGCCCTGAGGCGTGACCTGGGACAAAGGGGGAGGGGTGGCACAGGAGTTAGAGGGCGAGTTCTTGGAAGACCGGAATACGGACGGGGAAGGGAAGTTGAAGAAGCGCGGGATGGGGGACAGGATCGGGGACGGGGACGGAGAAGGGGAGCGTGGAGTCTGAAGAGGGAGGGACTTCATGGAGTGGAGCTGGGGCCGGTCAGCGGGACCCTTGGATGGAAGGGTCTGGGTTTTCGGGTCGGGCGGCGGGCGAGTGGGCCGAGGGGTGGTGGCTGTCGATGGTTTGGGGTCTTTGGAGGAGGTGGAGGTGGAGGCGGAGGTGGAGGTGACTTCTGATTGGCTGAATGTGAAGACCGGACTCTGATGGTAGACAGAGAGAAATGTGGGGAAAGAAAGAAGGATGGACAAATGAGCGAAGAATGGTCATGATTTATGGCACATGCAAACCAGTCTTCAATTTGAAAATGTACACCAGAAAAACAAATGGAACATGCATTTGCTTTTCTCTTATAGAAAAGGCTGATTGGGTTTAAGTATGATGTTGTGGCTATGAGATGGGCATGACTGAGGGGATAATGATATGACTTGCAATAAAAGTTGTTTTGTAAAGCTTATTCGTGATCCAAAACTAGCCAAAAAATTGAATGTCCTCAGTGCAATTATTTATTATGTAATCGAAAGCACAGGCCAGAACGGGCCAGCACATTCTGCACACTGCGCCAAGACTGCTGCATCATCAAGAGATTAAAATAGGTCAAATTATTTTAGAAAAAAAACAGTGTCAGTTGCGCAGCATGAAGATGTCTCACAGTCTGGTATTTAAAGAGTGATGTATAAGAAATGAGATTTGGAATGATTAAGAATAACAAATCTGTCTTTGTTACAACATTTGATCAAAGAAAATAATGAGAGTGGGGTAGAGTAGAGAGAGTGAAGGCTTACCCTGGGACTGCTGAGGGGGCTCGAGGACAGACCTGTAGATGCTCCGCTCACCGAACGGGACCTGTGGAGAATTTCAGCCAGAGTCAGACCTCTGTCCTTTTCAAAACGCTTGACAAATGACAAGTACCACAAAAAGAAGTAGAAGGTGCTAGGACAAGAGGTCTGGAAACAGTTTAGATGTGTATTATCCGAATATCTACCTTATCTACAAGGTTCCATCAATAATGTTATTGTCTCTTAAAATGAATAAAGACAGTTATATCACCAGCAACAATAATGGCTCTAACTCAGTTTGAATGAGCCAATGCCATAAGTAATGCTCAGTAACATGTCTGCATATGCATATCACACACATGTCAACCTGAGGGCCCAGGACCCAAATGCGACCCTTCAGTACATTTATGGTGATATTTTGGATTTTAACAGGTTTTAAATGGATTTTAATCAGATTCATTTAATTTGTTCATGAAATCTTAAGACAGTTTTTGCTACAAAGATATATATAATCTGCTCAAATCCAAATAAAACCTGTTCAAATCCATCTAAAACCTGTTCAAAAACAACTCAAACCTATTCAGATCCAAATTAAATCTGCTCAGATTCAAATAAAACCTGTTAAAATTCAAATAAAACTTGTCCAAATCTATCTAAAACCTGTTCTTAAACTTGTTTAAATCCATCTAAAACTAATCAAATCCAACTAAAACCTATTCACATCCAAATAAAACCTGCTCAAATCCAACTAAAACACCTTCAAATCCATGTAAAACCTGTTTAAATCCAACTAAGTTTCCATAAAAGGAGGAAATTAATGTTAAAGATACTTTTTGTAAGACTCAAATAAAGATGAAACCATCCATTCAAAATGAAATAAAAGCTTCCACCATCCAAGTGTCACCATCTTCAGCCCCTGAATGGATTCTGAATTTGGCACCACTGGCATATCATAACGTTAAAAAAATACTAATTTGACTAACTTTATTGATAGAGGAAAACAGAAATGAAGGATTAGGACTCACAAACATAGCGTTCAACTTCAGCAGCAATTAATCTCACAATATATAACTGTGCCAATTCTTTTTTATTCAACCAACATTCAGGCAGTTTTTTGTCAGCAATCTTTAACCAGAGCATGTTCCTACTTGTACATAAATGAGATAACGATTTAAAAGTGAAAAGGTGACATTGTTAACTTAATTCTAAAAGAGAGGAACGCGGTTTGTTTCCGGCACCATAAGGATCATAAGCCTTGGATTACAAAATCAAGGCCATTTTAGATACTAACAACTAAGACAGCTCATTACCACAAATCTCAAAAGCGACATTCAATTAGCCAAAAAAGATGCCATGGTTTTAAAAACATCTCTTAATCATCTGTCTCTTCTAATGACAAGGTATTGTAATGACAAAAATGTGACTCAATATTACTGCTACTGCTACTGGAGGTCATGTGGAGACGCATTAGCAAACCACTCTGATGAATTTTAGTGTTGACCTTCTGCGGCTCTATTTTGGTTAAGTACACAATGTCCTGGTCATTCAAAAGAAACATTATTTTTTTAAAACATAGTACATAGGGGATTTGAAAGGACTATTAATAATGTCTTAGAAAAGCAGATAAATATTTGTCCGGTGCTGTTTGTGGCTTGTAAAAAGGACAAGGAAGTGGTTAAGGGAGGGTATGTATTGCTCTAACGATACAGACCTCTGACTGTGTGCGCTCGTGTCCAGGTTCCTGCGAGGTGGAGTAGGGGACTGTTCCGTGACGCTGAGAACCTCCAGGCTTTTCCTCTCCGGGCGACAGCGGCCGATGCGTGTCAACATGGGGGAGTCTACACGTTTCCTGGGAGGATCTGAGGACAAGAGATTCTATTTACACCCATTGTAATTATAATAATGAATTGTTTAGTTCAAGACAAATGATTGTAATTCCCACCAAGGTCATTTCTAGGAGGCAGATCTTCGTCCTCGTAGCTGGGGTATCGCTCTTTTCTGTCCAGTAGGAGGTAGTAGATCATTTTCTCCTGGTTCTCTCTAAAAAATAGGAAAACAAGTCAGTGCAAACGTCAAGTCAAGCCTAATATTTGCATGTATTCACCTAAAGTGACATTAAAGTAGTGGAGCAACAGACACACAACAGGACGGATGCTATACTGAACAACATGGACCATCCCCTGCCTTAGGCTTTTGAGCAACAGAGAGCAGCCAGTGGACATCTGAGAACTCCTTCTTACAGGACTGTACAATCAATCAGTCAATGGAAGATAAAGTCTGCATTAATTCATTTCCTTTTTAATTTATTTAGGGAAGTTTTTAAATGTCTTGTTAAGGGTTAAATTTGCTAGTACATTGTAAATACTTAATTAACAGCTTATTCTATGTAGTTAGCCACAAAAGGACTTTATCATACTTTAAAACAAATCATCACAACTATTGGTGTCAGGGCAATATGCTATTTAAATTAAAAATAATTATTTTTGTGATGTATTTGTATATGTATAGACCAGCATGTTTTTCTATTTTTTACACAGAATTGGTCTGGTCCCAGGGATTCAAGATGAATTACCCACAGATGCAGTTTATACTACCTCCCGACACAATTGGATAGACATACAACCAACAAGGGGCAGTAGCAACAAATACAGATGCAAAATAAAATACCTTTTGATGCAATTAGATAATTATACATCCAGTCAAAAAAGGAGGCATAGGATAAAAGCCAGACACATGCTAGTGGTGGAAATGTCTGAGAAGGGAAGGGATTCCAAACCTGTTGTATTTAGTGAATGGTGAATGGGTATGGCTGGTCAAGCTATGACTTCACTGAGTGTTTTGTTTAATTTTTAATTTTATTTTTTATTTTTTTATGTAACACAAACCCTAATAATGAAACACCATAACTTTTCCAATAGGACAAACAGTTCAAGGAGGTTTCTTGTAATTTCCTTTTTTCCCCACAAATTCTCAGATATGGCTTTTACACTGTGGGTAGTGTGAAGCTGTTCTAGTCGCGCTTATAAACGAGGCAGAAGAAAATTGCTGATATAAGAATAAGATAAAAAAGGGCCATTGTTGCTCTAGTAGGACCATGCCAGACAAATGAATGGTTCAAAACACCTACACATACAATTATGCAAAACTGAGCACAAGATTCATGAAAGTTTCCAAAGCATTCTGTGACCACATGCTCATCGTTCTCAACCTAGTGCTCCATATCTGTCAAATTGGAAATGCTTGATGGACTTTATTACTCACTCCTCACTTGTAAGGTCCTGTTTAAGTTTGGTCTGGTCTCTGAAGCAGCCTAAAGAGTACATGCTTTCTAGGACATCGGGATCCAGGTCGGTGACGGAGACGACCCGTTTCACACAAACCCGGCGAGGGGCCGGCTGCTCCGGGCAAGGCTCATATCGACCGCTTCTGAAATGTGAAACAGGTAGATAAAACATATGCGTAATATACACTGAAGTGAAACAATTGGAATAACAATGTGATTTATAATTATTTTAATGCATGGTAACTATTCTATTGCAAACAATCTGCTACATCATAAGAGAGTGCTACTCTGTGTGGGCTAATGGCTAACTACATAGTGTAAGGCTTCAGTTTAAATAGTTTCAGTCAATAAGCCTTGATAATATTATCAACAAATACATCAAATTAATACTTACTGATACCAGGGGTGTTTTTGTATTTCTTCTAGCTGGAAAAACAGGAAAAACAGAAAAGCATTTGTTAGCTTTGTGTTGTTTTTGCAAAGATATTACATTCATGTTGTTAAGTGCTAATGCTAGCAACAAAAGCTAGCTAGCGGCTGTAACAATGTAATGCTAGTTTTTGAAAAAAGTAGCAAGCTAATTAATTGCTTAACCCTTTTTATGCCAGCATTTCTACTTTTTAAGCATAATTTATTCGAAGTAGGAATTGGTAAAGCTAAATTGTATGTCACAGAGACCTATTTTCCTTCCTTTTTCTATTTTCCTACACTCAGTAGGCTGCAAGCGAGTTAAATGTTTTTTGCTTGTGTTAATTGTTATTGTTATTAAACCTGTGCATTTACATTACAAAAGAGAATAAAAAGTCTTGTTCCAGTATTAGTTCTGCAGTTTTTGTATCAGAGCAGCCTCTCCTGGGGATGGAGTAATAGAGCAGCTGCAGTTCTGCAAGCCAGTACGAAATACTGTGTCTGGGCATCTGCAGCGAGAAAACTAGCAAGAAAGCTCTATTTTTTTAAGTTAAAGATACAAAATGGTTACATTTGTAGATAACAGTTTGATGCATGTTAGTTTTTAAAGAGACGGTGATCAGACAGGCAGAGACAGTGTGACCTGGATTCAGGCTCCATTAATCAACATCACCACAAGCCCAGCTTTGATTAAATCGGCTGTGTCGCTGCTCTGTGTGCCTGAGCAGACTTTTACTTTCTCACTATCTTTATTTCAGCACTTGCAAATTATCACTCTAATCACAAGTGGTCTATGTGTCCTCAGAATTCATTGACACCCCTTTCATTACAAGTTTTTGTGAAATGAATGCAGTGGGTTTTTCTCTGGCAGTCCATTTTCCTTCTCCTTCCTTGCTCTGTGAGCTGCTAGTCACTTCTTAAAGCTTTTAGAGACCGGCTGGCATTTAGGTGAATCGGAAGAGTGGCCTTTTCACCCTGTCAGCATTTATCCTTCTTCTCATATGCAGTAATCCATCTGTGCATTTATTAATATTCAATGATCAATATATGACTCATCTTGATATTTATTTATCATGATTTCCCTGACTTTCACCCTCTTATTTGCCTTTTTGGACAGGTACAAAAGCTCAGGCAGGTCCTGTCACCACTGGCTCCACTCCCTTGAGCTATACTTTAGGCCACCTCTGTGCCTTGCTCTTTTTACCTTATTCATTTTCATCCCGCTCTGCCCCTCTAAGGTCTTCTGTCAGGGAAGATTTGTGTCACATTTGCAGGAACCCCTTAAGGCTTAGAAGTATGTGCCTTCTTCCTTCCTCATATGTGAAAAACACCAAAAAAACAAAAAAAAACAAAAAAAACCAAACATACTTTGGATGCTTTAAATGACCTCACCTTTTGTCACATTGGCCGAAATGTGACCTGATAAAAGATACCTATCAATTGAGCTCTGGGAGATGACGTCACCCAACCCAAATTTAGATTGGAACAATTTGGAACAATTTGCAGAAAAGCACTGAGGCCTTTCCGCAGTTTTCAGTAGACATGTGGTAACGTGTCCTTAAACCCTCTCTCCCTGTGCCACATTTGAACAAAAGAAAATACAGAGCCAATCAATGTTAGCGTTTATTTAGCAACCTGCGTCAGTAACAAGAGCCGATGGACGACTAGTGATGTGTACTCAGTCTGTGTATAATATACACGTAACACAAGGTCATTCTATTGCAAAGAGAAAGTGATAAAAACAGCTCTTTGTGAAATCAAAACCAAAGACCACATGGCAAATTAGCATGAATCAATATTAATAGCATAAATCACGGTGTGTAAAACACTATTATTGTCAGACATAAAGCTAAAGATCTCCCAATTTAGCCCTAAAATTAGCATCAAAGTTATTTTTCTGTAATGCATGACACTCATCCAGGTTTTCGATTTACCTGCATTAGTTATGTTCTATATTAACTTTGTTTTAGTCACTAGAAATAGTGACATGTACCTATGTATGTTGTAGCTATTAGCAGCTACTGATTGAACTTTTCACATGAAATCTCCTCAAAAATAGCTATACAAAAGATAGAAGTTTTATCAAACAAGAGGAGGATTATTTTATTCGCTCTGTTTCACATCTTTGTATAAGCCTGTATAACAAAGTTGAAAAGTTTGAGTACTGTAAATCTAATATAGATCAAGTGAATACTGTCAAAAATGTGTTGCCGAATCAATAAGGCTGATCATGCTCTGCCAGTTGGAACAGGATCAATAGCCATTTTTGATCCAGATCTAGTGCTGGCACAAATAATTTGTGATTTTGCAGTTTTTTCCCGATATCTTCTATAGTTACAAACCAGTAACTTGAGTTTGTATAATTTGTTTGCTTTGCAGAGATGGTTTTATGACGCATTTTGGATGTATAATATTAAGACATGTATTTCTGTCAGCATGCCAACCTGAGTCTTGTCAGTGATTAGTTATCTGTGAATCACCTCTCTTTACATAACCACATAACTATTTATAACGACAGTGACTTAAAAACAAATCACCCTGAAGGAGTCTACAACACCAGACACCACAAAAATATATGGTCTACCAATTTACTTTCAACACTGTCTTGATTGTATTTAACAGTATAATGTAAAGACTCTTTGTCCTTACCGTGAGCCTCTTATCAGCGTTGACTTCTATCATTCCTTTAAGCAATGACTGGCAGTCGGGTGGTATAAAGTGTGGCATGTGGAATACTCCGCTTTTAACTTTTTCTAGAAGCTGCCGCAGGTTGTCATGGTCAAAAGGCAAGGCACCCTGCGAGATTATGTGGAAAGATACAGTACAAAGAAAGGTGGCGGATATAACGAAGAAGAGATTTGACTAAACTCATGAGGTTGACTATCTTACCACAAGAAGGGCAAAGAGAATGACTCCACAGCTCCATACATCAGCCCTGCGACCATCGTACTTCTCCCCCTGAAACACAAGTGCAAGACGGTCTACCAACACACATCAAACAAAACTATACCACACATAAATAATTATGTACTTACCCTTATTACTTCTGGGCAGGCATAATGTGGCGATCTGTAAGTATTTAGAATAAGTAGATTAAAGGTTAACGTAAACACAATAGGAAAAAAGGTAGGATTTCATACAGAGAAAACGTGCTGATTCATGCACAACACAGCCAAAAAAAGGGAACAACAAAAGGTGAATCCAGGTAAAGGCTACACTACCCTGAGCTGCATGTGCATATTGGCAACAGAAGTTATTCCGACCACAATACAAATTCAATAGATGGAAGGGCATTAGCCAACAGAAATAGCCAAGCCAGCATACACAAGCATTAAGCAATTGACAACTGACTGATTATATGTGTGTGCTGCCAGTGAGTGGGTAGAAAGCATTAGCATGTGGCTCAATGTTTACTAGCTCAATATATATTAATATTATGGCTACACCAGCTAAGGACTACAAGCTTAGGGTGACCATACGTCCCAATTTAACCGAGACAGTCTTAATAATGATGGATCCATTTATGTTGTTAGGTGCAAGGCTATTGCTAAGCTGTCCTTCTCCAGTGTTCACAGTTTGACCTGTCATCAGCCAAATAGAAAGTCCTGATTTACAAATGAGCTCCATGAACAATACATCTTAAGTCCTAGAAAAGTACAGGGCAATGATTATGCAAAATTTGCGGACTTTGTTAATGTGAATGTTTTGTCACACAAGTAAGAAAAGCTGCATTTCTTTGAAGTCAAATAATTATATAAAATGTTGATGGTATTTCAATGCTCAATCAGTTCATGTTTTTTTCATTGTACTGAAGTTGTATTGATTTTAGGCATCATTTTTTTTATTTGTTAAGCTGCTGCAGTTGGATTGTGGCAAAATTAATGTGTCCCGATTTGTGTTTGAAAATATTGTCACTCTATTATACATACTACAAGTCACAGGAGGTTTAGGACTATGTTATGCTGGACATGTGCAGAAAACCAAACAATACCACATGGAGGACCTGGAGTTAAAAACAGATTTTCTTAGAACCTGTGCCTCCTCATCAAAGACTGTTAAACTGACATTTCCCCCATTAGATTAGCACACACACCTACTGCTTAGGGGCAAAAAATATAAAGGATATAGCTTCTTTGCAATCTTGAATAGGAAATACCACGATTGTTGTATCTTTCTGACAATTCTTGGTTTTACAAAGTAGTGATGTTGTATGTTTAAGCGTCTAGTCTTTCAGTACTGACCCACAACTTGTTTCCAGCAAACTGTCCCCCACTTGTAATGAGGCCATGCCAAAGTCCGCTATCCGGATGTTATTTTTCTCATCCAGGAGGAGATTCTCTGGCTTCAGGTCTCTATGACTGCACACAAAACATATTGTTAGTTTGCATCTTTTTACAACTAAACATGGTAACATTTTCCCTATGGCCTACGCACCATATGGAATGGCTGTGGCAGAAGTCGAGGGCAGAGATGATCTGTCTGAAGAACTTCCTGGCTTCTTTGGGGGTCAGCCTTCCCTTTTTCACCAGGTAGTCGAATAACTCCCCACCCGACACATGCTCCAGCACCAGATACCTGCAAATACAACGGGAAGGTCACTCAAAAACCAACGTTACCCATATACTGTTGCACTCCAGTGTCATTTTATTTGTCACAGCCACGTCTATGTCTTTAAAATTCAAGGTTGTATTTGCGCTGGCAGACGTCCAGGGGCAGAGATGATGATGCGAGATATGAACACGTCAGTGCAAGGGAGGGAGATAAGATACTCACAGGTATTTGTTATTTTCATAGACATCATGCAGCTTGAGGACGTGAGGGTGCTCTATTAGTTTAAGAATAGCTATTTCTCTTTCCACCTGGAATAACACAAGGGAGGAGAGATGTGGGCAGAGGTTAGGGAACAGAGAAAGAGAGAGAAGATGTTAAAATGTTTGAGCAGAAATGTCAAAAGAGGGATAGCAGTTGTACGTCGGATTAAAGACAGGCAAAAATAAGAAATGATTAATATGGCTTAAAGGGAAAGTATTGGCTTTTGAGAAGTCCATAATTAGTTAGTTAGCTAATAAATGTGGTTATAGTTTAGCTGTCTGTGGTAGAGATTAGCTAGCAATTAGCATGTATTTAACCTTTAACAGTCAGGTACACTAGCTAAATGTTATCTGAGCATTAATAAGCATACGCCTTTCAATTCAAAACATAGCTATTAACTATTAAGTCTGAATGCTAACAGCAACATGATATTCAGAGTTTCCAAGTTAAAAGCACATTAGCACAACAAAATCAGAAAAAAACTGGCACCATCAGTGAAAGAAGCATCAAGCTACAGTCTTGTGTTGGTGCTTTCTGAAGTTCAGTACGATAGCATTGCTAGCTCACAACAGCTAACTTTGTAACTATTGTACCTTATGCTTCCCAAATTAAGAACCTAACCAAATATGTTAAAACCTCTCCATAAACTCAGTCTCCTTATTTCTGTGGCTTCACAAGTTCATAGCAGATTTCTATGATTATTTGTCCACATTTTTTTCAACTGCTGTCTATGCTAATGCTACACAGTTTAGCATTAGAGTATTTATCTCTAACCTGAAATAAGTTGCTAGGAGTTCATAACACTTGTGAAGCAAAATTAGCGACAACAGAAAAAACTATTTTATTTAGAACCCATGTGTTCAATATATAATTCACCTATCTACAATTTGAAAATGTCAACATTTGCAAATAGAGCACCTATGCTAATGTCTGTTAATTATATTATGCAACAAGATATTAAAGAAAAACAAGAGTGCACAAAGCAAGATGGTAAGTTTTGACTATTATATTCACAGAAATAGAAGGGTCTCTTTGGACAGGCACCATGGGAATGTGACGCTTTACGTGGGTGTCTAGTAGTTAGCTCCTCTAGGACTAGCAGACAGCAGCCCAGACTTACAGCTGCTAACAGACAGTCATCACCTTAGTAGGCCACGTCTATACGGAATAGTCAAACAGCCCAAAGAAGAAAATACGGCGATACAGGAAACAAAGCAAAAGCGTCACAGGGCAAGCTTTTTCCAAGAGTCATACCTCAGCAAACCTCCACTGTGAACTGTTCTACATGGCCAATTTATAAAACAAGAATGAGACATTCAGACTCTTCAGCAATAAATAGCACTAATCTGAAGAATTAAGCGCATGAGTAACACAAAAATCTTTTTAAATATGCATTTGAGTCCAGTGTGCTTGGGCTTCAGTAGCTATTGTTTGGGGGCTCAATTAGCACAATGAAATCATGGCTATTGTTCGGTTTACAGAAGCAGTGCCCACACACTCAGCACGTCCAACTTACAACACACCAGTGGCTTTTCCTGACAGAAATAAAGACTCCATTTGTGTTGCTATTTTCTGCAGGTTGGAGGGAGGAACACAGACCACATGCACCGAGCTGCAGTATCACCGCCAGGCCGTATACAGAGATAGATGGACAGACGGATGGATGGATAGGCACTATACCTTCATTAGTACGGACTCTGACAGCTTTTCTCTGTTGACAATCTTTATGGCCACCTTCTGCCCTGTTATACAGTGGACGCCCAATTTCACCAGCCCTAGAGGACAGAGATTTGGACATGACTGTAATAGTGCAGTAAAAGAACAAGAAACAATGAAAATATGTGGCACTAATAATGTAGCAGACAGTCTTGTAGTTAGTTGGTTGAGGTGGTAAAGCATGAAATGTAACTTGATAGCATGTGAGTTGTTAACTTGTTTTCATTATAGTATTGATTACATAGGGTGTACTGACTAAAACAAAAAATGATCCCTCTTGTTCAGACTGAGCTTTTCTAAATAGACACACTGAATGTCGCTGTCAGAGAAGGGTGTATGGATAAGACTGACTTTATTAACCTTAACTTTATCAGTAGGCTTTCCCATGAGCTTTCACTAAACACACATACCTTTTACTGAAACACAGAAAACCCTTATATCCAACATGAATCAGTTGTTCATATCATTAGAAGCACAGGGGTTCCTCAAGGTACTATTCTTGCTCCACTCCTTTTTTTTACTTCATACACTACAGACTTTAATTATAACTCTTGCGTCCTGCCACATTCAGAAAAACTTGACGATACAGCAATAGTGGCTTAGCTCAAAGATGGACAGGAAAAAGAATACAGGAGCCTCATAGAGAGCTTTTATAAATGGAGCCGAGAAACCTGTCTCACTATAAACACGTCTAAAACCAAAGATAGGTTACACCAGGCACGATACACCACTAAATCAAACTGTGACCATCAGAAGAGAGGACATTGAAGTAGTTTCCATCTGTAAAATACCTAGAGGTTCATCTAGACAACAAGCTGGAATGGTCCATAACTACAGCTATATTTTCTGAGCATGCTACAGTCTTTTAATGTAACAGTACACTGCTGCAGTAATGGCTAATTCTGTGTTTTATGCTGCACTCTGTTGGCGGCACTCTCCAAAAAAAGAATTCATACATGACTTGACTTGTTAAACTAATAGAGAGGACTGGTTCAACTATAGGTTTGGAGAATGGGGTTGAAATAGCTGAGCAACAGACACACAACTGGACGGATGCTATACTGAACAACATGGACCATCCCTTGCATTTGGCTTTAGAACAACAGACATCAGCCAGTGAACACCACAAAATCTCCTTCTTTCTACCATCAGTCTTTGGAAGATGAAGTCAGAACCAATTCATCTGAAGAGAACAAGTGAGTGAAAAGTTATTTTGAATTTGATTTTTTTAATATGCTATACTTTCAAGGCCATGCTTTAGGAACTCCATAAAACCACTCTTACGCTGATCAATTAGAAATCCCATTCCTCTGAGATGATGTGTGCATGTTGCAGGGATCAGGTGATACCCACACCCACTTCCTACCCACTACTCGCTCCATTTTCCGGACTCTTACCTGTCTGCCCCTTCCCCAGGGTCTTCTCCAGCCGGTAGGGCCCCACATACTGGCTGGACTGGCCCACCGTTAGCTCCTTGCTGCTCATGCTTCTACTCTCCTTCCAACCTTTTTTTTTTTGTCCCCCCCTCCGTGTTATATTCCTAAGGCTGATCAATCAAGCTCGGGCTGCGTCGTGCTGCGTGCGTAACGCCGTAACGCACATCCCAGGCAGATCACAGGCGGCGTGGAGAGGAGGTGGTCGTGATGTGAAGCCGGGCCCTGCAGGCTACTCCCTTGCACTTGCTCGTCATGCACACACAGTTTAAGGTGTGTGCCTCAGTCCGATCCACAGAGTAGCATTCTCACGCGAGAGCTGCGGGGAAAATGGGTGTCCGAAAAAGAAGAATGACTGAAGTTTGACGCTCTTTTCTTTCTTTTCTTTTTTCAATGTAGCTGGAGTGAGTTGTTATTCCAGGCTGGACAGGAAGGCTACATTTGCCACACATTGATTTCTCTAAGAGCACAGTCTCAAATATCCCAAGTCAGAACGGCCTGGTCGATATCAGGGACCCCCCCTCCTTCTTTTCGTTTTACTTTAGCTCCCAAAGCTCGCACATGAACTAAATTCCCTTCAGTTTCTTCATCTTCGTGAGGTCAAAACGTGTCCAGACGTAGCGTAGTCCGTAGGTAATCATCTATTATCACAACAGCATCAGCAAGAAGAATGGGTTTTCCAATATCCGGTGCACACTTTGGCTCACCCCCTCCCCGGCCCTGCATCAGGAAATGGGAGATGAAAAAGGGGGGTAGGAGCTTTTAGCAACAATAACAAAAAACTGCCTTGGCTCTGACACGTTTGAAACAGCAACACGAACGCTTTAATCCAGAAGCGAGCATCCTCAGGTTCCCTCGTCCTTCTGTGGCTTTCTCCCGTGTCTTCAGTGTCTCCCCCAGGCCGGATGTGCTCATGATATCACCGCGTCTCCTCCCCAGCTCCAGGCCCCCCTCCTTTACGCGTAACGTTCAGGTTGCTCCAAAGTGTCCATGTCCCGTAAATGCCCCGTCTCTCCTCTCTCTCTCTCGCTCTCTCTCTCTTCCTGGGATCTTTTTTTTCCTCCCCTCACAGCACTCCTTCGTCCTGCTGCCGTCCAGTAGTCAGCATCCGGGTACCACTTTACCCTCCCAACCATCCATCCCTCCCCTGCAAAGCACCCACCCGTTTTTTTTTTGTTTTTTTTTTATGGAAGGATGTGATTGGAGGAAAGATCTGGAAGTAGCACATGGTCCAAGCTGCATTTGTGTGCAACACGGTGAACCTGAACGAGATTAAAAAAAAAAAAAGAAAAAGACAAAATATGTGGTTTGCAAAAGTCCATTTGGAAACAGTGATTAAATCTAAAAATAAACTTTTTTTAATTTTTTTTTTTTTACCGGAAACATGCATCATTTATAAAGTACAGTTCGATCGTAACTCAAGTCAACAATAGTATTTTCTGTAAAACATCGTAAAATAATAGATATTAAATATTTTTTAAATAAATTATTAAATTTGTGTTTGAAGTATATACATTAATTGAATAAAGTACATGCCAAAAAATAGTAAAATCCTATAATAATCACAATAACAATAATAGTATTAATGTAAAGTAAAAATACGAAAATTCATTAAAAAACAAAACAAAAACAGTGTGGTACACGTTGGACTATTTCACTTTTTAAATAATAAATATATTCCTTTACCATAAAAATGCAAACAACTTAAAAAAAAGACGAGAAGAAGAGGAAGATGAAGAAGCAACAATACTGTATGTATCAAGTTCTTATTGTATAGAAATTATTATTATTATCATTATTATTACAACATTTCAGTAGTACACATATAAACAATAAATGAAACGTTTCATTTACAACAATAAAAAAGTAATAATAAAAAGATACCAATAACATTTTTAATAAATATGATACAAAATAATCACAGTAAAATCACAGTCCTCTCTATATAACATCAAATAATAATTGCGCATTAATAAATTCTAGCATCTGAGAGTTTGTGGACTGGCAAAACTATTACATGTACCTATGGCATGTATTGCAAAAGTTTAAATCGTAAGCTGCTGTGATTTTTTACATACCACAGCCAAATATTTTATGAATGTATTTTAGTCATTTGTGTGTATCCCATATGAATTCATATATATTTATTAAGAGTGTGAAACAATGCCGCGCTGCATCACTCCATGAACCTCTGCTGTGATTATGATCCACATTGTGATATAGTACATGATGTTGTTTCCCAAATCTTAATCCCTTCTAATCTTTTGATGGAGTCATGTACTTTAGCTCAGATTATCTGTTACGGTGCTTGGTGCAAATGTGCCTCACTCTGATCATTGTCTGAGCATAAAAGGGACGCCATCACATTATGGTTAAGCAGTCCACCTCCACCTTTGTATATGACCTAAAAACAGTATAAACAGTAACAAAAGCACCATGTACAGGATTAACGTTGGGATTTTTATTTGTATTCGTCGGCCATGCCCAAATAATCATATTTTAATGTTAATGCAAAGAAGTAGGTGTTGATGTAATAGCACTGATTAGCCACAAGAGAGCGCTGTTTTGTCACAATACAAAACAACTTTTTCCACTCATTTTGTTTAGCCACAAGATGATCATACAGTAGTGAGAGTTTAAAATAGCACTTAGCTTAAGATGCAAATAATGTGACTCCACAGTATTAATACAAAAAAAACCCCCATCAAACCTTTTTTATTCAGAGAATCTTTATATTTCATCTGTACACACACTTTCTAGGCTCAAATGAAACATAACAAGAGAGCGGATGCATATTTTGTTACTCCTAACACCTCGTTAATCTGACTCAAAGAAATGCATATGAGGTTTTCTTCGAGCTACAGCTTGTAGACGAACAACTGGCTCCTTTGCGGTTAATGTTTTAAGTGAAAACAGAAGAACAGGCCTGTGACGCCTCAGGCTGTGACAGAGGAAATACTTTAACTTAAAACACAAACTGAATTATAAAGAGCAGTCGTAACAATTCACAATACCAAAGGATTGAACTTTGGGCAGGAAATTAATCACCTGTTTGACCTCTGACCCCAGAATGTGACCTCTAAGCTACCCTTTAAAATAGAACAAACCTTTTTTGGTCACTTTTTGTCACAGTTTTTTGACATGAGCTATTCTTAAAGAACATTTTAAACATTTTCTTAGCTCCCTAGCCCTCCTGGGTCCCTGGACTTTTTTTTTTTCTTTTTTTTTTTGCATAACTTTGGCAGTGTTGATGCAAATGGCCATGTTGTTCATTTAGGGATGAATTTTCTTTTCTTTTTTTAATTTATTTTATTTCTTAAAGTCTTTCTTGTGCCTTTTAAACAAAATAGTACTGCCTGTGTCCCTTTTCCCTTTTTTGGGCCATTCAAAATGCATTCTTTCACACACCACCATTGCAGTGTGATTTCTGTTTTTTATGGAGCAATTTATTTACAAGCAACTTTGCACGAAAAAATAAAAAATGATCAGAATCACCCCATTAAATGCCATTTAAGGGGACAAAAATTCAGAACATTCATAAATATTTGTTATGTTTGATGAGGAATTAATAATGACATTCCTAAACCAAAAAAAAAAAAAAAATTGGCAATAAATTTAGGTAATGTTTAATGAGACAGGGATAATTACAAAATGGCATCACTCTGACGCTGAACTCATGCTAGAAGTTTAAGGAAAGTGCAGCATTTGTCTTTTATGTGTTAATGGGTAAACATATAAAAGGTGTACATAGACAATACAGTCTTTTACAATGCATTGGCTCAAAGCACTTTAACTTGGATAACTTGGGTATGTTTCCACACACCTTTGGCACATATCCTTTGGCCTTTAGGCTGGTCTCTGCAGAGTCAGGAACAAATACCTCTCCTCCCCCTCTGCGATGGCATTCCTCTCCGGCATGAGACGCCCCTCGGAGCCGCTGGGGTGAGATCTCACGGTGCAGTTCAGGGCAACTTATCTCTGTGCTCAGGTCAAATGTGTTTCCAGGTCTTGTTCTAAAAGCAGTTTAGCCCCCTTAGATAAAAGACATGTCTTAGGTTTACTCACATGCGCTTGTGAGTTGGGCTGTACAGTTTGTCCTTACACATTCCCGTAACCACAGTAACCATACGCTGTTTAAACATGTCCGACATACTGTTTACACATATGCAGGGTTACATCACATGTGTGCACCGATGATATACAGTCGTTGTTACAAAGGCACACAGCCATTCAGTGGTGCCTCATGTAAAGAAAGGGCGTATGGACTCTCATTACTTTTAATTATCACAGGAAGAAAATATAGAAACTAATCTTCAACATTATTTAATCCCAGAATTTAGACATTAATATCCGAAGCGGCAATGTTCCATGGGAAAAAAAAGTGTGTGAAAAAACTAGCCCTTCGATGACATACTATAGTTAAGGCAGTTTTTATTCAACAGAAAAGTACTTTTGTCTTTGGCAGAGCTTAATATATTGTATTTTAGTTTTTCATTTAAGTGTTATACAAACCTGAGGAGAAATACTAAGCCTTTCAGCTACAGGTGAGTACAAATGTGATAATGTGGTGTGATGGCAAAACAGGACAAATTTATCCTGTGGGTGGATGAAGAAACAGCTGAGTCAGTGGCCCATGACCTTTTACCTGTTACTCAAATAGGTTGTAAAAATAAAAAAGCCATACCTAGCCTATTTCACAGTATAGTCACATAAAATTGACAAAAAATATTTAAAGTGCGCTTTGTTAAATGTTGCATATTGTATAGAGCAAAAAGTAACACATCTGTCAATGTGTTAATGAATGTGTGTTATTGTGGTGCTGAGTTTGGTGTTGCTCAGAGAGGCAGTTGTGTACTACAGCCCATCTCATAATTAGTCTGCCCCAGGGCAGCTCTGGCTACAGAGATAGCTCACCACCACAGTGTGAATGTGTGAGTGCATGTGCGTGTGAATGGGTGAATGGAAGCTTGATGTACAGCCTTTGAGTGCCCAAGAAGGGTGCAAAAAAAGTCCAGGTTTTCAGGGTCCTGTCGTACTGCTTTATAGCCTGTCACTCCATGATTTGAGTCACTTTCCCATTTGCACCAATCATGCTAGTCAGTTAGCCTAACAGCAGTAAGTTTGTTTTAAATGCTGGAAATAGTTTGACAAGCTCTTCTGTGTGATTAGCACAATTCGAAGGTTTATCCTAAAAAAGAGCTATGTAAAAGACTGAGTGTGTTGCAATCATCCAACAAAGAAAATGTTGTTGATTTGGGGCATTTGAACAGAATTTCTTTTAAAAAGAGATTGCCATCAGACCCTTTTGTCTCTATAGGGCTACCATGGATCCAAATGTTGTTAAAAAATTCAACAAGTAAATAATACATTTCAAGTTATGGCTTGTTTAGTCCAGACTTTTAACGGATTACTTCACTTTTTTAATCCCCACAATGTGGCAGTTAGATTCATATTTCAACAACAAAAGTAAATGTGATCACACCATTTATAATTTAGATCATGTCTATGTGTTAAATGAAGGTGGACACCACTAAACCTTGCAATAACATTAACAAATTCATTCACTGAGGTCATTTCTCCTTGGGGATCAATAAAGTGATTTTGAAAATCTGTGGCAATAACACGACCCAGCATTTTGTTGATGTCATCATTATAAAAACAAAGGAGGCAAAAACCCAGTTAATTTTTCTATCAAGTATTTGATATTTTATTTCCATTTATAAGTATTCATCTCAAGTCAACAGTTGACATTACGGCCCATCAGCTCCGTGGAATCGTCTACAAGTGGATGTACTGTAAGTCGGCCACAGTGGGACGGGGGTAGAGAGTAAGACTGAGGAGGGGAGCCAGGAAGGGAAGACAGAAGGAAGGGGAGGAAATGGTACTGCCGCCAGATCCCAAAAAAACTCAAATCGACACAGTGTTTGTTCCGCCATGATCGTCTCATCCAAGTTGTCATCATTCAGTCCAGTGCTGTTGTGCAGAAGGGAATGCTGGGAACTTACAGGACTCAGTGCAGTGGACCTGTAAGAGAAGGGAAGTCAGGACCGTGTTTCATACAATTCTGTCAAATAAAGGAAGAGCAAGTGATATATTTTGGTGAAGTAACAGTGCATTGCTTTATGTTCAGACAGGCGTTACTGTTACAGAGTGTTCCAGTAACACGGCTGTCCTCGTACCTCTGCTTTACCGTAAAAGCAGAATGAATTAGGTACCTTTTGTCCAATCAAAAGTGAGAATTGATGATGGAGCAAGTAAAAACAAGCAGAAGGTAAATTGTATTGGACCTGCCATATCCATATTGGTTAGCTCAGTAGGTTAGGTTTGTTGTAATTGTTTGAGGTAATCAGCCACATTTTTGGTCACCAGACAAATGCAATGCTAACTGCAAAATACTGGCTATATCGTATAAATATTCTCTTTACTTCTGTGTACAATACAACTAAGAATTCAGAATGCATTGGAATACGTGAACTAGTATAGAATAGTAGCAGGGGATATAAAATGTGTGATGCCTTTTCTCCAAGTTGGAGATTTTATAATTATCAATGTCAATAAGGAGCAGCATTTTGATTTTCCCAGCATTTTTGATTCACTTTTTAGTCACAATCAGATGTTGTCAAATTAAAAGACAACATTTATAATGAAGAAAGCCATTGTTTTTTTAAAAAGACAGCGACTTTGATTTTGTGTAATCAGGTTTTCTATACTGTCGCTTTCATTAGGTAACGCTACTGTTTAAGCTAGTATTAAATAAATATTTTTTTGCACATAACTGAGGCCAGTTTGGTACATTTGACTTAATTCTTAATTTCTTCATATGACTTATGAATGAGTATCCATATATCTCTACTGTATAACTTCAGTATTACCATAAATCTTGATAACTAAAGTTGTAAATTTGAGGGACGTGTTGTAATCAGTGCTAAATTAGCCTATTGTCAAAACTGCAAATTTTCACTTCAAAAAATGATCTTTTAATTTGACAAAAAGGGAATCAGCAAATAAATTAACTAGATTAATAGATACATTAACTTCCATTTCAAGTTTTCCCCAGTTATGGGTGCATGGGGTCTCCTGGAAGAGGTGACAGGCTTTTGTATAAACCACAATGCTCACATTTGAGGTTGGAGGGCGACTCCTCATGACGTCCCCTCAGCTGCACTCTTTACACAAGCAGCGAAGGCTTCCAGCAGATCTTTGCAGCCCTCGACTCCCTTCTCTGCCACACTGTAAAACAATGACAATGACAAACAACTCATTACTATAACAAGACTTTGGTTTTAGTGCAAATGCAATGCAAACAAAAAGAGGATGACATAGAAAACTGTTGTTGAAGAGAGGATTCACACTTCAGTCCCAGTCCAAATATTTCTGTTGACAAAACAGGCGAGTGCTTCATGTTTAAACACTCTGAAAGAAACATGACACACTAGTACTTTTATGAAGAGTAACTAGATGACTTTGTACAATTCCACTGTACATGCTACGTATATAATAAATGGGCCATGCTCTAAAGTGGAAGTAAGCGATGAATGGGCATTCTGTGACTATATTTGTGACGACAAAAGAAAGAACCAAAGATGAGCCAAAGGGAAGGGGATGCAGAGAATACAGACTAGATTATGTCAGGCTTCTATGCAGCAAGGAACACTCAGCCAACATTGCCACAGTGCATTAGAGTGATGGAGCGGAAGGAGTGAGGGGAGGGAGGAGGGGCTGGACAATGTTGGACCCATCTGTTTGGTACGGCTCTATAGGACGAGCGGTTGCGTGATAATACAGACGTGACGGGACACGGAGGTAGAAGGGTGATCCCGCGGGGTCTCGGGTTACATAGACTCGACGCAGGCCCCTCCTCACAGCATTAGTGACATCAAAGCATCCCACCGCTTTTCCTCTGATCCTTCCTGAACCCAGCCAGGACACAGCAAACACAAGCTTCTATTCTCTATTGTGGCACGACTTGGCGTTACATCTTTTTCAGGCCTACTGTTTATAATTTTTATATACGCCGGTGTTCATGTTTTTTTTTTTGTTTTTTTACGTTTGAAATATATAATTGATTATGTTTCTATTTTTTTTTAATGTGAACTCATCATCTCAACCATTTTCATCAAGTTTGTTCATAGAAAACAGAACGTCCCTGCAGGGCTACCGTAGCTGCTCACAGGCAGTAGGAAAGAGGGGCACTGACAGAAACTATACTCAAAGAATACCGCCATCAAATAAAGTGACAATGAAATAGACAATCAATACACAGTCGAAAAAAGTATTTCATAACATTTAAGGTAAAGAGTACATAAAATAATTTCAAACTCCAATCTCTAGTGTAACAGTAGCTCCCTGCTTACCCAACAAGAAAAACAGCTTGCATAGCTTTCCCAAAAGTGACAAAAACGCCTAAAGGGAAGATCAAAGTGTTATAAAATGGGTTGCTTCTTGTTTTACAACTGCAGAGGTGTGGTGAATTACATCAGGGCTTATGAAACATACTAATGCTAATAATAAATGCTAAAAACATAGTTTAGCATTGACGACAGTACGTTAAAGCGGGGGTCTTTGACGTTTTTCAGGACCTCCGAACTGATGGAGAGATGGAGCAGGGACCCCCTTCAAAATATATGCTATAAAATAGTGTTTTATATGACAGTAGTAGTGTCATGTATAAATGTACTTTGTAATTGTGCATTAAATACTAAGCTATTTAAATAATTAGGGATGCATAAGTATCTGCATCTATTTTAATATAGGCCTATTGCAGATTTTAAAAAAGACCCTTGTATTTGTCACATTAAATTTGTGGTAAAAAAAAAAATGGAGTAAAAAAAAATGTTTGAAAATTGTCTCATTGTTTGGTGACTTTATGTTGATGTTGATGGTTTTTCAGTTAGCTACAATTAGCAACCTTTTTTTCTATAAAGCATGTGGCTCTAATGTAATTGCTAAAAAGATATAAAGAAAAGAAGGGAAAAGAGTTTTTGATGCATTTCGAAGCTCATGGGTCCATTCTGTAATGACATCTCAAATATTAAGGACACAGGGCCACCTCTGCAGCTTGTTCCAATAATGGGACTAGATGCCCGTTGGTGATGTAACAGACAGCTGGCTGCAGCAGATTATCACTCAGCGCTTTGCTTTGCCAGAGGGGATGAAGAGCGTGTTGCTTAGTGAGGGTGCTGTAGAGGCAGAGGGTGTGTCAGGAAATGGAAGTCAATGGGATTTTTCTAGTGCTGTATGCATATGTGTAAATCAAAGAGTATGACCCAAGGCAGTGTGGTAAAAATCTAATAATCCTGCCACTGTCAAAGTTAACACATACTCGTGTTATACTCATAAATCTTAATGATACCATAGGCAGGTAATGTTAATATGCACAAGTCTGAAGATTACAGAAAGCATCCTAGAGGAGGGGCTGATGACATCATCTCCTTCGGAGCGGGGTCACGTTACAGGGTCACAGGGCAAAGCTGGATCGTCTTGACAACTAGCTGGTCTTAGTACACGTTTGAACATGTCTTTAGTGTTGGGTAACATCACGTCTCTAACTTGGAAACAATCAGGAAGTGATCGTTTAATTATGGTTGAGCTGGTGCCTGCCTCATACATAATAGATTGATGAGCAGGTGCAGCAGTAAAAGAGGACACACAAGCCAAACATGAGCCAGACATGATGTCATGAAGCCTATAGCTCTGTAATTCCTGGTCTTTTGGAGTTTTTTTTCCCCTGCTTCCACATGCTGTTAATGTCTGTGTGACATACAGTAGCTCTCTGATTACTGACTTCTGCCGAGTCACTGGATTCCTCAATGAAAAGCAGCGCGGTTTCCACTGGCAAGAATGTAAACGCCTGTCTGCAGATATGACTGCTGGCAATGAGTAACTGAGACAGCAGTGTGTATAGAAAGCATAGGGAAGAGAGGGGGGTATGTAGCCCAAAGTATGGAAAACTTATGGAGAAGGCCACAAGTCTCAAAGTTCACAGGATTGTCGGCAAATAGCATTGAAATGGATTGTAAAGGGTAAATATTAGCTAGCAGCTAACTGATTCACCATGTCAGCATGGGTGAAGCTATGTGCAGATCATACATATGTTATAATGTTTGCTTACAACAATCCAGGAAATAATGCACTCCCCATCTCCTTAAGCATTAACATATGATAAATGTTAAGGTTGAACCAGTGCATGAGAAAGTTTGGGTTAAGTAAAGAGAAAGGGCTAGAGTTGAGGTTAAAGTTTTAGCACGACAACTGCAAGTGTTCATTGGGTGGTCAGCCATCTTACTTCTGTTCTATACAAATAATTAGGTTATAGGTTATTAGCTTATAATTTAGGTTGGATTTCAAACAGGCAGAGCCAATATGCACACACAATTAAATGCATGAAACCAAACAGAGAACAGGGGCGGTACCAACATAAGCAGATGGACCGATAAAATTGGAAAAATATGCAACCAATCACACAAACAAAATACCAGGTTTCAATTGGTTCAACAGCATCTCTACCAGTGGAAACTGTTGTCAATTGGAGTGATACCAGACCCAGTGAATAGGTCTGGCTGTCCAGGCTGAAGTGAACTAAACTAATATAAGAATGTTGTACATTTTCATACATAGTAATTTAAGTGATTGTGTTGTTCTTTATTTATATTTAATTTATTTATATGAAAGATAATCAAAAGGTGAAAAAATCATATTTTTAGTAAAATGTTTCAGCAATTTTTGTTTAATAATGCAAAAGAGAATTGGGCTCTATCAGTAATGCTTTGAAGAGAATATTCCTCTGTTTACTATAGACAATGTTACCAAAACCTAACAAAGAACAAAAACAAAGACCTAGAATGAAAAAAATAGGGCTCAACTCTATGGTAGATACATATGAACAATATTTAAAGAACAAACACTGCATTGACTTGCACAGACATGTGGTCTGTGGCCTGTCTCTGTGAGGTGACCTTGAGAAGGTCACAACCACTGTACTACTGAACTGAAAAAAGTAATGTAATGAATAAACAAACCAGTTTAAGTTAAAGGATTATCTGACCTAATTGTACCCTGAAAAAAAGCTCAATAAACATGATGTTTGTTTGACATGTTACAGTTACATGAAGGCCTAGAGCCAACATGGCCGCCTCCTGTAGCGTGAACGTGAAGCCTTCTTTTTTGATGTCCTAGTTAAATGCAGCAGGTGTCAGATGGTCCAGTAATGTGATCTACAGAAGGGAACATGTCATGGTATCCTGCACATACAGTGGCACCCATACACACTCTGTCCAAGACTTTCTGTCTATAAATACACAGGGGTTGTGGTGTTCATTACACACACGGCCATCTTTAAGGTTAGCTGGACGTGTAGAGAAGGATGCAATAATGTGGAAGGTCTAGACTTATACTTCCTAAGCTAACACCATGCATCGTAGTTCTAGTTAGCACCTGTTCTTGTTGTCTAATATAAGCGACCTCCTGTTGAGTGGGGGCAGAGTTTAACAGGGAGCTGAGCATTGGAAATTTGACCACACTCACCTTACTTCAGAATATTTCTATTGAAAGTTTTTGTGACAGTCAGAGCAGCAACTAGCTGAACGTTGGATAACAGCAGATAAATTCATTTAAATTTACCAAGACTTATTTAAGACTTTTTCGAACAAGGCTGAAAGGAGAGATTGTTCCTTAACTTATTTTTAAAATGTTAGTCTTGCCATTACTTCTTCTCCCAAATGTCATAAGGGCAACTGTTTGACCTGAAGACCAGCTAAGTCATCTGGCAACCAAATTATCTTTAAACCAACATCCCAGGGCCAAGTGTTTGTTAGCTTCTACTAATAAGGCTAGCTGAAAATTCTTCCAGGTCAGATTTGATCAAGGTTAAACCTATGGGTTAAACATCCACTTGTCTTCTACGAGGACCTCGCTATGGCTCTACAGATTATCACATGGCAGCTTAACATGCATTTGCTGGAGTTGTTGCCACATGGCTTTTGACCTCTCAAGGTCACGGTTCAGGTTTTGCTGACGTTCCTAGTGTAAAGTCACGTTACATAATGGGACGTCTTATCATCTTCACCCTTTTGTACTCTCCTTTGAAAGACCCTATATGTTACCGGTATAGACCTCCCTTTGACTTCTACAACAAGCTGCAAACATTGAATGGGTTGTCATTAAAAAAAACAAAACACTACGGTGGAGCTGACACTACTTAAGTGATAAAGAAGTGTTGGTTTAATTGTAATCCTATTTGTTTAGAATGAGCTTAAATGTCTTAGAAGCAAGTTGGAACGTGTCCACACAGGATGAAGCAAAGAGCCAAGGCCTGCGCTTCTCTTTTACATCATACTGCTGTCTTATCAAAAAACTTCACACACTTGCTTCCACTTTATCATGGCCTGACAGTCTGACTTGGGCGCTAGACTTCACCGGCCTTGAAGAAATGGTGGTTATCTGCAGAAATACTGTACCTATGCCACTGCAACAACTTTTAAAAAACTCTGAAGCTATCATCAAGTGTTAAAGAAGCATCAAGGTGCAGGCCATTTGCTTTAGTTAATGTCTTTGCCGAGACCTGACAGCCCCAGCTGCGCAGACGATAGCTGTCTGTCAAAGCAGCCTGTTCCAGAGTGGAGTTGTGGAGGGTTGACAGTTTGTGACACTGCTAAGCGTTGGCTGGATTTGCTTTAAACTGTCATGTCACTCTATGCGACGGAGCGCTTACTGGACATAAACGCTCCAAATCCCCACCGTGAAGTGGTATTCCTGTCCCCTGCGCTCATCCTCATTGACACAGCAAGGCTAACGCAAGGCACTCTGGGAAAAATGGAGGCTGGTAGTGACGCAAGCAGATTCCCAGCCTTCATCCATGCGTACGGATGGGAATCAAACATCTCCCCAATTTTCGCCCCAGCACCTCGTTACACCCCCAAATCACCACAATCCAGACCCATGCGCGCGGCTAGGTTGTCAGACTCGGTTAAATTCTCTATACGCTATCGGGACAATTATGTGGCGTTTGTTGCCCTTTAGCGCTAACCTTGGTGTCTTTGAAGAGACTCCATTTTGGCGTGATGCATTTTAGGATGTCCAAGATCGTCAAACTTTAAGACTGCCGAGATCCAACTGGCAGAACTCTTTGCATTATCTGCCGGCATGCAGCGATCTTGCTAAAAGATAGTGGCTGGTTTTATGCAAATAAGTTAAAGCCCATTCAGATTGAAGATGGATTATGCTATATTGTACGTCATGCATTTTCGAACAACATGAATCAGGCAATCTTTGGAAGAACCGTTGCATGTGCAAGTCGTTTAAAGTTGGAATGGATGGAAGAATGTTGATTGCCTAAAGGTGCAACAAGGAGAACCCCAACTCTTGCTGGGATTGCCACCTCTCCAAGCACCAACAACTAAATTAAGGATTGCATAAGCGTTTTATAATGCATTTCGGCGTTGCAACACCATTTCTTGAGCAAAGTCTGCAACCAAGCCTCCAACTTTGTCCCAGGTCACTTACCATTTGTCCAGGTCAGCCTTGACGGCGGCACAGGCAGCAGGAACGGGGGCCTCAGCGGGGGCAGCGGCGGTCTCGGAGTCTGACATGTCTGTGGTGTGTGGAGGGTGTGTGTGTCCTGTCCTCTGTCCTGTTCCTGTTGCTGTCTTCCCAATGCCTATGGATCCCAGAGAGACACAAGAGTGCAAATGAGAGCGTGCCTGTGGAAGGGGGAGGGGCACAGGGGGGGAAGGTGGGAGGGGATAAACATGTGAGGAGGGCAGCACACGTGTGTACACAGCGGTTAGGGGGCGGGTAAAGGCGAGGGGAGGGGGTTAGGGGTCAAGGTGCACTGACCCAGAGGTGGACGGAACAGTTTAGAAATAGGGGCTCTTCATGTTCTTGGTGACGGATGGAAGATTGACGTTCATTCTTTGCGCGGTAATAAACTGCCAGACCAGATTAGAACTAACTGCAGTTTGAATATAAATAGCAAAAAGAAATATGACTCTAAGTAACTGCTTTTAGTGAAACACAAACTCATTAATTCTGTTGTTGTACACAGTGTGGTTCTCTAGTTTAACATGTGTAACAATTCAGAGCACATTTTCAAAGGGAGACTTTTTTAATCTGTTGAATCGGGCCATCTAGTGGTAGAAGACAGCTGCTGTCTCAGTGCAGCTGCAGGATCCGACGCCACTCATGGCAGCCATACTGTACTTCAGAGGTCACAGACCATAATGCAACACTACACTGACAGGACACTGTGTTTTGGGGCAAAACGATGACAAAAAAGACACTTATTTAGCTTCCTTATAGTCAGTATGTTGTAATGTCTCTTAAGTTTAGGTTAAATATTCATTGCTGAGAGGCGGTATATGGTGTCTCGTTGTTAATTACCTTTTAAGCGAGAGGACATAGGGCCCAAGGACATGCAACAAATGTCACCTGCACTGAGGTTAGCATCAGCCTGTTAGCCTGACTACTCTACATTTTATTGGTGAAAATGTGCTGGTCGTTGAGACGTCTGATCCTTTATCTTAGACAATGTCCCATTTACTTTTAAGATAAGATAAGGCCGCTGTAAACCCATGTGATTGCCACTTAAGAGAAGAACACCGACTACGAGCACAACGGAATAATCCGAGTACAATATAGTCTCAGATTACAGGTTTTGTCATTTAATCTGCCCCCGTTAATGATTTCAGTTTGTCTGCTACTTAAGAAATTCTCCCAGAAAATGCCACAACGTAAAGTTCATGAGATATGTTTAAATATATAATTACAACTACACATTATTGACTTTTGAGTAATTAATATTCTTGGTGCAATTGGATGAACTATTGCTTATTAAGCACCAAAATGCACAATGTCAAAACATCAAAAAGTTTTTTGTGTTAACATAACACACTTAAATAAAAGACCATGACAGTCTTTATAAACCAAATCATCTAAACATGTCATTCAAACAAACTTTTACGACACGTGTCACATGGTCTAACAGACAGACATGTCCTACACACCCGACAAACATTTACACAGCCCTTTCATTTTTAACATACTTTTTTCATCATTTCTCTGTTTTGAAAACCTTGTTGGCGAAGTATAATCTCATGCAGAAAGCTCATTCATATTCCAAAAGACACGACTTGTGGCTAAATTACATTAGCATCAAATGAAAATGAACTGAGTGAGTGGAAAGAAGCTCTGCAGCTGCTATTAGAGAAATGACACCTACTCATGCATGAATTCACAACACAAAGCTGACTGATAAAGGCAAGGAAAATTCAAAGAAACTTTAAAGTAAAACAAAGAAAAACAAAGTGGAATTAAATATAAGATAAGTTCTGTTTCTGTGTACCTCTACACTATTACAGTACATGGTGTTCAAATCTGCAAACATCAAGGCTTTTCTAGTTGGTAGAGCTGGTGTGTGCAGCCAGTAGAAATGGGCTCCACTGGGGAAAACCCATTCCATACGTCTGTGTGAGCCCATGAGCACATGGACAGAGAGAACACCATGTACCTAAGGAAACAACAGAGGCTCTCTCTGCACAAACTAAGTCCCAAACATGAAACCACAAAACAATGCTCTGAGCTCTCACCCAACTGCAGATGGGATGTCCTGCTCCTGAGTTAGACAGCTCAAAAGTGTCTAAGTGTGTGCAGAAAAAGCCAAGGGGCTCTGGTGCGCTGCTGCTCTGCAGTGAATGTGAGAAGGGGGTGTGTTGCAATGCTTTATGTCATGTGTGTGCATGTGTGTACATTCAGCCGTCGCGCACTCTGCTGGCAGAGGCCGAGCTGACACTCACAGAAAAAAAGGAGGAGGAAGAGAAAAAGAATGAGTTAAAGAAGTGGAAAGAGCCAGAAACAGTCTACAAAAGAGGCTGCTCTTTGAGATTTCATAGGAGTTTACAGAGCGCAGAAGGGGAGGGGCTAACACATGAGGGTCATGTATGGAGCCTGTCTCTTTAATGCTGCAGGGATGACTCAGCCAGACTACACCATACATGTCTTCTTCCACCATTGTATTGACTCCTCTCTAACACATCTATCTGCACAGGCGTATACATGAAGAGAAGGCCTTCTGGCTCGAGCTGAGTGACACGTCAAAAACCAAAAACACACACCCTTGTTTTTTGCAAAGAAAGGCAAAACCAGCATCACACAAGTGTTTTGTGAACAACAACAGGTTTCCGTAATAGGCCTAAAAAGTGTGTTTGTGTCGCAGGATGGTGCCATTATTAGAGCCACAGTCACAGGTGATAAAATCAGAGGAGCCTTCAAAGTCACTCTGTAGGTCAGACGTGGAGGTGTGCTGCGCATGTGCACACTGCCACATGCACAGAACATATAGTGAATGATATGGAGAAGGCTGGCAGTGGGCCAGAGGAGGCGTGGCACACACAGTCCAGACACTATACAGAACAGCAATACTGCAGAGTGCCTCTTATAAAACAGTGGAGAGATGTGAATGTGTAAGCTTTCATTACATTTAAAGGATAAAGCCAACTAGTCAAGTGCATTTTCACTGGAAGTAAATAGGAGAGTGTATAAATAATGCAAAGTTTAATCTAACTGATGGTGTACTGTTTTAGGCACATGTGAGAGACCTGGGTTCTAGTCCGGCTCATGTCCATTTGCTCTGTGTCATTCCATGCTCTCGGAACCTGTTTTCAGTCTGTCTACACTGTCTGTATCAAATAAAGGTAAAAAAAAGAAACCATGATGTCATTTTTACATTTAATTTGAAGCACTTTGATGAAAGGTTTTTACATCACTACACTGTAAAGTTAGCATAAATAACAAAACTGGTCGATAACGTGGGTCTGGATTGTGGCAATTTAGGGATGTAATGATGAACTGCATCAGAAATTGGGGAGGTGTTTGATTCCCATTCGTGGAAAACTCATGGAAACTGCTTGCGTCACTACCAGCCTCCATTTTTCTCAGAATGCCTTGCGTTAGCCTTGCTAAGGTAATCTAATTAATGAATCTCTGAATTGGTTGGAAGAGGTTACTTTTAAAAACTATGATGAAAAGTTTAATGGCATTTTTTCTAGGGTCCAGTGTATTGGCCTATTTCTGTTATTAAAGCATCGTGTGGTAAAGCTCGTCACTCACGTAATCTCTTCTGTTATGTCATTATCCCAGTGGCAGGAACGTTGTTTGGAGGGTTCTGAGGTTACTGCGTCAGTGAGATAGACATGATTCTACTGATCTCATTTCTAAGAACCATCAAGATGATTTTGAGAATATATATTTTAGTGCTAAAAGTTATGCAGTGCTCTTAAAAAAACACAAAAACATGATGGGGACACTATAATAGTTCTTGCTAGCAGAGAGGATTTGATGTTTGCGCCACTATTTCTGAACTACACTGTGTGTGTACATTAGCATGCTTGCTAACAAAAACAAACAAACAAACAAAGAAAAAAAAAAGGATAAAAAATGCTATATATTCCTGTAGTGTCATAAGGTAATGTTTTCAGTAGTGTCGTTTTGTGTTTTTAATAAATAAATAAAAGAAATTAGTTTACATTTGCATTCTTTGCGCTCAGTACCTGACATTATTTTTACAATTAAAATTATAATTGTGTTAAATTGCAAGCTTTTGTATTTACAGAAGTCTATGCTACATTCCCAATACGTATGGCATCACATCAGCTCTTTTACTGGCTCCTTTTTTCCCCCCATTTTTTTTTTTTATCATGATGGCATTATCTGAACCTCTCCAGTTCAGTCAGCCTTTTACCCCAGTCATACGTTTATGCTACATCTCAGCTTTCTCTAAAATATTCGTCTGTCTTCAAGTGACACATTACATTGGCTACACACCACACAAACTCTTTTCACAGTAAATGTTAGGTCAAATAAAAAGTAAAAAGTATGTGTTAGAACATACAGGGCTATAGATGCTAACAGATGCTAAATGAAAACATACAAGACTTTCAACCAACAGAAATATATGTTTGTGCCTTTCATTATATATTTAAATACTTACCTCTCCACTAGATGTCTCTGTTGTATTCTTACCTCATCAATTGGCTGTACAATTACATTTTAAGATGTATTAAATAAATTGCACACACACACACACACACACACAAAAAAAAACAAAACACTTGGGTTTTTATTCAAGTGCAATGTGTAAGTTGAACAATTCCATTTCACCTTTTTGTTTTATTACATGCAAATTTCCATTTTTGTGACGTCAGAATGAATGAAGACATGACTATAAAGTACGATTACAAAACGCCCCGTGAAGGCCTGTGTTTTTATTCATTGATCTAATTAAGATCAGGCGTTTTTTTCCACCTTTGTGACACCTTGCCACCGAGGCTCAGACGCGCATACAGCCGCCGACCTGTGTGTTTGTATCCTGTTGCATCCATTCAAAGCTCCTTGACTATGTTTCTCATTAGAAACTGGACCAAGCAAGTTCCAAACTAGTGCGTACACACCTGACTGCTGCATAAACAAACGGCGCGAACAAAGCAAAGTATAAAATGGAGGCAACGTGGACCATCAGGAGACAAGAAGAAGTGAAGACCAAGTCAGGAGCAGACAGCAGCACCGACCAGGAACAGAAAAAGAAGAAGAAATGGCACGGCAAGGAACTAAAGTCTGCAAATTCTTCATGACAGGTGAGATAAATTAGGTTAGAGGGCGCTTGTTAAATTATTAGATTAGAGAAAGATGTAACGATACTAGTGTTATCTGTTGAGAAGAGGATTTTAGAACCTCTGCTATAATTTTATATTTTAATGAAATGTCTTGCACCAATAGTGTATGTAATAAAGAAAGTAAGTTAGAATATTGTCTCATTGTCATAACCAGCATATCATACTCTAATTTGCGCAATAATAATACACTCATTTAATAGTTTTCATTTATTAAATAGTTGCAAAAATAGAAGTGTTATAGTTTTACAAATAAATATTACTTTTATTTTGTAGATCACCAACAGAATCATTTTGGGTTGATAAATCTGTTCTAGGGCTGCGCAATATTTTGCAAATTTATTGTTATTGCAATATCTACAACTTTGCAAAAAACAGAGGGTCAAACGGCGCTTGAATTAAAATTTTTGTGCAGCAAAATAATTACGAGTGAAAACAGCAGAAATATTTGATATTTGATATTTTAATGTTTTATCCTATGCAATTTGCTTACGACAGTGGTTTTAGTTTTTTTTTAGTTAGTAGAAGAGTATGAGAATGTTTGGACCCTTATCTTAAAAAGCCTAAGGTGTCCGGTGGAGTAAATGTGTAAATGTTACCAATACAGCTCCAATATCTGCACATTAAAGGGCAGTCACTCTGCATATGTATTTAAGAAAGGATAAAATAACATTCAATTATAAAATTTATATAGGAATACAATCATAAACATTGTTAAAGTGGCCTTGACTGCCGTATTTTACATTAGATGGTATTCAGACAGCCAAAAGTTTTGTTGTTGAATTAAGTAATAACATTCAAAGTCAGAAATAAAAATGTATATTTCAGTCTGTCTATGTGAGATGGATGATAAGTACCTTGGTGTATTATCTGGCCTGTCCCGCAGTGGTGGTCATGGTGGCCGTGTGCAGGGCCGTCCCCATCGGTGACCTGCTGGACCGGGCCTCTCAGAGCTCCGACAAACTGCACTCCCTCAGCACGATGCTCACCCAGGAGCTGGTCAGTGCCTCTGCCTTCTACCGATGAACTTTAGATTAAGAAGCACAAAAAACATGCTCAAAAAGGCAATTCATAGCCATTCCAGCTCAGTTTTTCCAGATACACTAAGGTTCAGATTGGTCCCGTTGAACTGGATTGTGACATGGTCTTCACTCTTTAATGGAGTTGAGCAAACTATAGCCTCAGTCTTCAAAAACATATATATAGATTTGTAAATGATCACTTGAGAGATTTGGATGATTTGGAGGAGAAATAATGCTATTGTGTTTAATGGACTTCATCACAACACTGAGAGTTAGCATAACTGCATTCGTGTTAGAGCGTTAGCATAACTACATTAGACTCTACCCTTCGTGGTCAATAGGATGAAATGAATAAAGTAGAACATATATTTCTTTAATTTGACTAAAAGACGTAAACAAACAAAGATAAATAAACTATGCTGTGTTGAGAAGTTTAATTTATTTAAGCCAACATGGCATTATTTTGGTGTTGCTATGAACTCATTTGCTAGCTTGACATACATATAAATACATGTATCTTTTTTTTATTTTATTTTTTTTATTTTAGGTTGCTTATAAGACTTGCTGTTCAGAAAAAAATAGCTGTATATTTATATCACTTAACTACAGTTCTTGCCAGCACAGAGATTTATATTATTTCTAATATAATTTCTAGCCTGTTATAAATAAAAATAAATCATGTTCTCCTATCTTGGCATTTAGCAGGTTGCTAAAAAGACATGCTGTTCATTAAAAAACATACCATATTTGTACCATTATTTCTAAATTGTTTGTTATATGTACATTTCTCATTTTACCAAACATAAGTAAGCCATAAGCCATGTCTTAATAGTCACACTTTGCAGCTGTAACAATGAACTTATTTTCACTTTTGCTTTCTGTAATTTGCAAACTGATTCCAGGACTCCCATTTTCCTCCCATTGGCCGAGTCATCATGCCCCGTCCCTCCATGTGCCACACGTCCTCTCTGCAGATACCTACTGACAAGGAGCAGGCTCTCCAAGTCTCAGTGAGTCTCAGGCAGTTTTTTTTTTAAATTTTGGTAAATTCTGCTCACGTAGACTATCATTATAGTAAACCTTTGCAGCACCTTCCTCTATATTGTAGTGTTTTGGTAGTAACAAGTAACATGTTTCTGGATGCAACTTCCACTTCACCAGTTTTGACAACATGGTTTGGAATTTGATTTTATCTTCCAGTGTTCATGATGGTTCTGGGCTCACACTTGTTAAACGTGAGCAGACAGCTTTGAGAAACACACTAATGGGGGAGTTTGGCTTCAGGGTTTGTTTGGACATTGTGAAAGCCTATTTTTGACACCAAGGATGACCATTCCCAAAACACAACCCACATTTGTACAACAGAATCTTGAAATCATGACGCTGGTAGAAAAAGAACATTGGGTAGAAATGATCCAAAGGCATCTTTTTCATTGATCTCACTACATTAACAATGTAATTTTATAGTGCTACATGTAGAGAACATGATTTTATTGTATTTATTGTAATTTAAAGGTGACAAGTGGAACTTTAAATGACTCAACTGGTTTTGGGGCGGGGCCTTGCTAAGCTCCAATTCAGAGATTGGGGTGGGTCAGAAACCATCAAAAAATAACCAAGAAACACAACATGGTCCTGTTTCTTCAAAACATATGATTTCCACCTTTAAAGAAACCATTGATGGTTTGACTAGACTCATTTTAAAATGTTCATTTCAAATGTGATTTCCAGTGAACCACAGCTGGTTTGGACCTATGGTGTGAAACAGTGGCTGTTATGGGCATATTTTAGGTTACTGTTATTTACTTTGTCAAACAACATGTTGTTGCTCTGATCAGATAAAATGAACACTTGATAAGCAGTTAGTGGGAGGTGGTTCACCCAGTCACCTCCAGGTATTCTTCTGAAAGTACCTACCTTTGGAAAGGCCCTTTCAGTGGCCCTCCCAGATGGTCCGAGACAGACAATGATTGGAGTCAGATAAGCGCATTGGTGTTATTATATGACAAGTTTGGCAATGTCTCTAGCATCATCTTGTGGTCTAACTTCCTGTGTTTTGTCATTTCCCCAGGAGCATAACCTTCTGTCACTGGTCCGGTCCCTGCTCCAAGCCTGGACTGACCCCCTGGTAATCCTGTCTGCCAATGCCAACACCCTGCCTCACCCATCCCAAAACAGCATCTCCAGCAAGATCCAGGAACTACGGGAGAACTCCAAGAGCCTGGGAGATGGCCTGGATATTCTGTCCGGAAAGGTCAGGACAGAAACCCCTAGCTTTAGTAATTCAAAAACAGAGTGAAAGAGTCCTTAAAAGTTTTTTTCCCCCTTCTCTTCACTAGATGGGTCCAGCAGCTCAGACGATCTCCTCGTTGCCCTATCGAGGAGGTAATGACCTCGGCCAGGACAAGATCTCCAAACTCATCAACTTCCAGTTCCTGTTGTCCTGCTTCCGGCGGGATTCACACAAGATCGATAGCTTTCTCAAAGTCCTGCGTTGCCGCGCGGCCAAGATGCAACCTGAGATGTGTTGAAGAGTGAGCGTGCCAAGTGCCGTTCTGCAAAGCTTCTATCGCCTACCAGTCATAGATTAGTGTTTACTATCATCTATCAAGCATTTTTTCCTGAGAATCCTTGCCAACTATGGGCAACATGAGCTGAAAGAGAGGTTAAGATGACTAGAAGCAATACTATTGTTAGCCTTTAGCCTTGATTGATTTGGATTGCACTGCACATTAGTCTACGCACAGCATAGATACTGTACGGTAAATTTATAATTGGTTTTATCAAAGGTCCTTCAACTAAATTCAGTCCAATTTTCAAAACAAGTTGGATATTAAGTTGAGCTTCCTTCATTTCCAACTAAACAATTTCTGACCCCGAAAAGTGGTTGTTAGCTTATACTTTATTTACTTCTACAACGGCAGTGTCCCTTTAGTGTTGCCATTCTTACATAGGGTCACAGGGCTAAAATATGCTTGAATAGAGCCGACAAGCAACATTTGCACTTTTTTCTCTAAACTCTTTGAATGTTTATGTTGCATTAATTTGCATAAAAATACCCAATAAAAATGTCTTGCATAATAATAACGGGTGTCAGCTGTTGATAACACTACAGTCATTACATTCAAAAAAAGTGTTACAAACAAACAAACATTGATTAAGCCTGCTGCCTCTGATAATTACAACAAACCCTGATAAACTCAAAAGCTTCAGTCTGGATCTGACACTAATAATTCTTCAATTTTTTTAATAAACATACCTTACATCTTAGTTAAAGGCCACATTTTTATTAACACAGGTCATATAAGCCCAATCCATGTACTATTAATTCACTAAAAAATCAGAGGTGTGGTTGACTGGTTGCACAATAGACAGTCTCTTACCTTCAGTGAATGAACGAAGTGTTTGGACCTCAGGAGCAGCATAGATGTTTGGAATGAGGTGACTTCATAAAAAAAAAAAAAAAAAAAAAAAAAGCATTAATTGAGATATGGCTTAGTTTGGGAAAGTTTAAGAGGGGGACCACACAGTTAAAACCCACCTCTTCTTGTCAAAAGCCAGTAAATAACATCCATTTGTTCTTCCTTTTTCACCAACCTGTTACACAAGTATGAGTACACAGAACATAATGATTCATTTTGTTAATTCACCACAAACACATAAAGGAAACAACCACTTGAACTCACCACTTGAACTGTAAAGCATCAGTTGTCTGTAGTTACAACAAACCTTTTTCGCTTCACTGGTCATGGATATGGTTCTTCCAAACACCAGGAAACTTGTCAAATATGACGTGATGCAAAGTGTTCTTGGGAACACAGCTGTAAGCGTTAGTGCACCCTATTTAATCTTATATTTTTTTCTCTGGGGAATTTTTAATTTTACAAGGGTCTTTTGATTGATTGATTGATTGACTGAGGGCCAGTGAGAAAAAACTAACTGATTGTACAACACTGTGCAACATTATTTCACATTAAATAAAAAAATAGATAAAATAATAATAATAATATTACACATATCCACACACATGTTCACACATATAATACTCGTTCGAAAGGGAGTGAAAAGAAGAACTTGTGCCCCCACCATCAATTCATTCCCTCATATTACACCATATCATATAGTTGCTGCCATTAACTGTTACTAATAATTTATGATATTATAATAATTCTATACAAAATACCCAATTACATTAGGTCTGTCTCAATAATCACAATAATGCTATATAATAATCCTCATTATAGATAAACATTCTAATATGTCACAGTATTTATAACAGCCATATAATATAATAAAATCTATTATTATCAATATAACCTACATTTACTTAAATACTAATAATGTTTAAGATGTGATAAGGTTACATTTGTGATATATTGTGCAGCCCTATTAAAAATGCTATAAGCTAATGATATCATAAAAGTGGGGCTGAACATTGAATGGCTAAAGATAAATGCTTGGGTTCCTTTGTGTCTTACTTAGAAAAATGGGGCCCAAGTACAACACCGGGCCCCCTAAATCCGCGTGTTCGGCCCTGGTGTGCGTGTGTTTCCTCCACAGCAGCAGCAGGAGCAGCAGGGGCAGGAGCCAGTCAGAGCAGAGGCACCACACCGAGCAGGAGCTGCACCAACAGCGGCTCCTCTGTGTCTAATGGCAGTCCGTGTGCGCGGTAAACCGACACCTGTCTGCCACATTAAACTGCTCGTGTCCCGCCTCTCCAGTCTCTTTAACCCGGACATGAAAAACAAACGGGACGTGCAGGTGGAGGAATCCTCGCCCAAAGTGCTGGACATGAGCTTCGAGGTGACTCTCCAGCAGCTCAACGACCTGTTAACGGACGACGGCGGCTTCTACAGCTGGCCCACCAAACACTGCCATGAGGTCTACCCCAGGATTTACGTGGGCAACGCGTGAGTCTGCATCAAATTCGGCTTAATTTCACACCTTCACTTTAATTAGCGGTATTTTTTAAACCTAACTCCGTGTATACTTTCCAATAAAATGTCTTAAAATGAGTCAAACCGTGTTATTATAAAGACAAAATGGCCACTTAAAGAAAATGACCGCCAAAACAATCACGTCCAACGCTGTGTTGTTATCCAGCGATCTCACGTGCGCCGTAGAACAATCTAGAAAAGTCATTATTATTTATTCTTTTGTGTCTACGGGAGGCCATGACACTTATTATGGGCTAACTAATACTTATTTGATGCCAGTGAAATAGAAATTAATTAAAGTCTACGTTCAATTACAAAATTTAAACGCATTTATTTCCTTTTCATTACTATCTTGTGATAGCACAGGCCTATATTTGGCTGAGGTGTGTTAATTTTTAAAGAGACCAAGATGGAGGATGAAAATAGTCCATAAGCTACATTTGAGCGGTGCTGTTGATGAAAAAAGAACTTTATTCTATAGAGTAGGGAAGACTAGGGCATGATGTAGCCTATGTGTTTATCTGCCATAGATCAACTATGACCTTTGCCCTGTAGCCTAACCCTACTACTAACACTACTAGCATCTCAACATCTCAAAGTTGTCTTAAAAGCAGTCAGTTGGATTTAAATGTAAAAAGAAACTAGCTTTGGTCTAACCTAGGGTGACCATATTCTCAAACTTTAATTTTACCGCAAATCCAACGACAGTACATTAACAAAGTAAAAATAATGTCTTCAGAAATCAACACACCCCAAGGAAATAATAAAAAAAAACATGACCTGGTTGCATTGATTAGCGTTGAAATTTTTAAAAATGTTTCACTTCAAAAAAACTTTTCTTACAGTTGTGTTGCTCCTGGAACTGGTTGTAAATCCTTGGCCTCGCGCTTAAAACATAAATGGACCAATCATTATGAAGTTACAGACCTGAGAATCATTGTTGATCTTTTTCAACTGGTTAATATCGCCATGGTAACTCTGTGATTGACACACAGACAGTCTACAGACAAATGAGTTTCATGCACAATGGACTGCTTCTGGTGGACTGCCTAAAAAATCGGTGCATTCAGGGCAGGAGGAGGGCAAAACCAGGACATTTGAGTGTTTTTGTAGATATCCACCGCAACATGGGATGGGGGTTTAAAATTGGGACTGCCCCGGTTAAATTGGGACGTATGGTCACCCTAGTCTAACCTCTACAGATATGAATGATGACATGAATCAGGTAAAACTGAAGTGTGTCACAATGTTACAAACTAATAATGTTGTAAAGCCGTGCATCTATCTAACCTTTTAAAAAAAATACAGACGGACATACAGCAGGTGTAATTCAAGTTTCAGTTTTGAATTGCCATCTTGTTATAATAAACTTTAGTTGGCCTACTAATTAGTTTTTAATATTGAGATAGCATAGCTGGATGAACTGCTCTCTTAACATTTAAACCATTTTTTCATTCTTTTTTTGTCAACTCCTGTTAGTTTCAGATGGTTTTCTGGCACACTGTTACAACATAGAGACAAAACCTCGCAAAAAATCTATTTTCTAGTTTGTTCACCAGTCACCAAAAAATGTAGGTTTTTAGAACCAACATCTCCATTTCCATATCTGTTAATGGAGACAAATGCACCCTCTGCTCAAAACTATTCTTGGTTTGAAGCTGTCCTGGTTTTACAGTGCAGTCTAGAAGTGTGCGCACATGGACTATTTTTAGCTGTGCTTCCAAAAGCTGGGACGTGCCAAATGGTGCAGCAGCCCCAGAATTCAGTAAAAACATCATCTCTTTGACACAGCACCGACAGAACAAGGACAAGACACGACAAAAATGATGAAACTCTTGGGTTGCTTGGTGCACTGCAGGGAATCTCAAAAGGATTAGCTCCAAAAGATATTTTTAGACAGTCCAAAAATGTTGTGAAGAGAGTAGATAAAAGAATTTCTGGTGAAGTACGTGAGGAGAATTGATTTTTTTGATGTAAATGTGGTTGGCTGGAAATAGGGAGCGTGGTTTCTAAATTTAGAACGCTGTGACACAGATTCAGGCGCAACAGCATCACTCCCACATTTTAACTCAGAGACTGCTCAAGATTTTGGACGATAGCACTTTTCTAATACGCCATTTTTGATTTAAGGCACCAGTTACATGCACGCTTTTTAATATTTTCCCTTTTTTGCTTATTGTGAGCTGCTGCAACAAGTGAATTTCAAAGCTGCAGGATTCAGAGTCTCATCTTGATGTTTTGACCATATTTGACTTTAGTTTCTTTGCTAAGCCTCGTAGGTTTTTTGTTCAATTTGGGATTTACTAGTTAAAGGGTTAGTGGAAGATTTTCATGAAAATTTAGACAAATCTTCACTCAACCATAATCCACTTCTATAGCCATCAAGAACAATGTAAGAGTAAACAAACTGCCTTCTGTCTGTATTTTACCAATTTAGTTCATTGTTGACATGGAGGGATGTTTTTAGCCTGCAGCTCTCAGCCAATCACAGCTCACAGAAGAACATGACATTCAGCAGAACAATAGAGAGCTTTTAAACACAAAGGTAAACCTATATTTGACTTTTAGGAACTGGTCAATACTTAACCAATACGTCTTGGCTATTCCCCATTCCAGATAATTGTCCAAATGTAGATTGATAAAAGTGTTATTGGTGATGTGAGGAATAAAGTGAAGTTTGTTAATGCATTTTTATTGATTTTTTTTCAATGTGCAAATACATTTTAAGCCAGAAATTTTATTTTTGTGGCTAAATGTGACAGTCTAGGTGGCCATGTTGTCAATGGGAAACAGAATTTAGATGTGACTGTAAAAATCGAATGCAAGAAATTAAAAAAAAAATGCTATTAAAAAAAAATCTGAAAAAAATGCCATAACATGCAATATGCTTGACTAGTCATACACAAACTTAAAAAAAATGAGGAAATCATTTTTAGTTTCTTGAAAAAAAATCATCACTTTTCAAAGCCAATATTAATTAATTACAGCTTTAATATTGAAGAACAACTCATATTCATCTGAATTAAGTTCCATCTAAAAAATAAATAAATAAATAAACTATGTTTTAATAAAAGATTTTAAAAGTGCATTTTGACTTATGTTGGACACTGCACTCAAATGTCACACAAGACAGATTTTGACGAGTGGTTTGCTCTATGAAAGATATTTTCTCGATCTTTAGTCAAACCAAAACATCTTCATTTGTTTCACTTTTTTGTTTTTTTGTGTTTTTTCTGTTTCCCGATGCAGTTTTGTGGCGACTAACGTGCTGCGCCTGAAGCGTTTGGGCATCACTCACATTCTAAACGCAGCTGAGGGGAACTCCTTCATGCACGTCAACACTAATGCAGAGTTCTACACGGACAGCAGCATCATCTATCACGGCATCCCGGCCAGCGACACGGACCACTTTGACATCAGTGTGTATTTCGAAGAAGCCGCAGACTTCATCGGGAAGGCACTGGCGTACAAAAATGGGAAAGGTGAGACGTCTGCTTAACGCTTTCTGTAAATGCTGTGAGCGGATGTGAGCGACATGACTGCTGTAGTTTGTGTAAGAGGGGCATAGGAAATGTAAGCTAATGCTGCTAGAGTCTCTCTGGCTTGTTTTGTACCTGAAGGCCATATAGAGATTTAAAATGGCACCTGAGGGGAAACTGTAGTTAAGTTAACATGCTTCTTGTTCTCTGTAGGTAAGGTGTACGTTCACTGTCGGGAGGGCTACAGCCGCTCCCCGACTTTAGTCATCGCCTTCCTGATGCTGCGCCAAAACATGGACGTCCACACCGCCCTGGCCATGGTCCGACAAAAACGAGAGATCGGCCCCAACGACGGCTTCCTGCGGCAGCTCTGTCTCCTCAACCAAAGGCTGGCGGCTGAGGGGCAACTATGGAACAAATAAAGAGAACTGGGGCGGAGTAGACGACCAGAGAAGCACTTTCTTTCACTTGTTCTACAGCTTTAAGTAGATCTATGAGTGAATGTCCTGCACAGAGGCAGGTAGATGTCTTCAGGATGACCACACTGAATGAAGAGTGTTCAGTCAAAGTCTACAGCGACAGGTGGAATGTGTAAATCCAGTGTTTTAAATACAGTCACTTTCTATGTTTACAGAAAGTTTAGTCTATGGTGCAATATATTGTCATCTTGAATAGTTCATGTGTACACTATTTATAACATTTAAGGTATATGTGTTTCTTCTTCTAAACAAAAAATGTTGGGAAAGGAATCTAGCTCAAAAATGTAAATGAGGGCTTAAGGCCACTGTAAAATACATACATGAGAAAAAGGGAGAACTTGGAGTGAAAGGCAGATTTCAGAAATTGAAGGGAAAAAGTCAGAATTCTGAGATTAATATATTAATATGAATAAATAATATTATTAATTCTGGGGGTAAAAAAGTCAGAAGTTTAAAATTATAGCCAGAATTCTGGAATAAATAATGATTCTCAGATTAAATAACTCTGAAATTAGTCTCAGAATTGTAGAAAAAGTCAGAATTCTGAAAAGAAAGACAATTCTAAAGTTAATATCAGAAAGTCTAAATTATGAAATTTGGTTTCAGAACTTTCCAGAAAGTCAGAATTCTTAGAAAAAAGAACATATCTCACAAGTCTTTAACCACAGAAGACCTTTTTCCAGTGTGCCCAGTCCTCTTCAGTACATATATGTCATGTATATTTAGCTATTTGCCATTTTACTCTGAGTACTTTTGAGTAATGTAGTGTGGTCCTCAAAAATCTCTTTCATCTTGCTTAGGTGTTGGTAAAACAGTGAAAATGACTTTTTCGTATTTACAGTAAGTATAAAGTGCTTAGTGTTAAAAACTACATCATCCACTTATCAAAACTCTTGTGAACACTAGCGTAGTGCCATTGTGAAAACTGATGGTTTTTTATCCAAGCGTTGAGCCCTTGGTCTTGGCCACAGTCCTGCTAACACTGCCAAACTCTTGGAGTGCACTGTGACTGTATATTGTAATCAGGATACTAGAAAATATGATATATATTGTTCTATTCAGGTGTCTATGAGCTACAGTTAGCTTTAATGTCTGCCTCATTGGTGTTGCTCAGTCTTGTTTACACTCAGTGTAAAGATCGCCTATTGTGTGTTTTTACTTCTTAAAACTAGCTTTTGTAAGATGCTGCACAAAGTTCCAAAGCTGCAGCCTGGTGGAGCTCCTTACAGCTGTAATTCCCTCAGCTTTTGTGAGGTCACAAACTACTGAGCTATAATAATTAGATGACACTTGCTTTTTTATGGGCAATAGAACTTTAGCCACAAATCTGCAAAACAAGATGGTTTGGGCAAATGTTGATGATGTATGTGCTGTTACTGAGTGGGTAGAGAACATTAGCTTGTGGCTTCATTTGGTCGCCTTCCTTAAACGTTATCTGCCGATAAAGAAAAGAGCAGGTGTAACAAGGGTCAGAGGCATGATAACTTGTAAGTAGATCTAAACAAATACATGCTAGTTGACCTTCAAATTGAAAATAAAAAAATACAATTTTCTAACATGGGAACAACAGGAACAAACTTGCTGCCAGAAATCAGGGCCATATTTCTACTGTCAATGTTACAGCTGATTGTGTCTTAGAAGCGTGCGGGTATCTACTGTACTTTCCAGTGTACACATTTTGCACATGGTGTTTATATTTGTACCTTTCTATCGCTTGTGTAATTTTGTACAGTTGCATGCTTTGTTACATGTGAACCAAAGTGTTGTCTTTCTACTGTACATTGTGTGTACATCTTTCTATAGTCTTTCTATCTATCTATGTGTGTGCATTACACCGTGGTTTAGTACTCACATGAGTATGATGTGTATTGTATCTCATCAGGCGCTCATAGTCTCAGATTATGACACAGCTTCAATGAAGTGCACTTTCTCGAATGACACAGTGATTGTCGCTGCTTTTTCATACATTGAGTAATAAACTGACAAACTAAAGACTTTGAGTATGTCTTTTTAAATGTATAGAAAAGCTTCCCTGGTATTTGTAGCTTAAACTTGGGCATGACAGAGGATTTTTAAATAAAGCCCCTTTGGTTGTGTCTATTATTGAGGTTTAGGAGAGTCATTTATTTATTTAGAGTAGTTTTTCTTTTCTTTTAGTGTTAATAATATATAATAATAAAATTTTAAGAAAAAAGTAATTAAAATATATATTTTTTTAAATCCCTGCATATAGCATTATAATAGTTTGGTATAATGTTTATTTATATACAACTGGACATGACTAATGTTAATTAAATATATAGCAAAGAAAGAGCTGTATAATGATTTCAGTGGATGATGATAAAGTCATATCAATATAAATCTATGGCTGTGTGTCATGTGACTCTAAAGCAGCATAGACACACAAAGACAAAGGAGAACCCACAAAATACAAAATGAAATATTTGATTTAATGATAAATGTATTCATCATTAATGTTAATATTGATCAGCACTGGACAAACTTTCACCACTGGAGGGCACTCTTTCCTTTCTCTTCTCAGTGTTGTCATGTAGTTGTAATTACCCGGGTTCTCCACTAGAGGCCAGCTGTGGATTGTTGTGATTTTGTGATTCACCTGGCTTTGGGGGGGTCAGATGCACCCCTCCAAACTGCTCTCTTGGCTCCCTCTGTCTCTGATCTTCATCAGGCCCGTCCTACCCGCCCTCTTCTGCCCCGTGCCTCTGTCTGTCGCTCTGTCCCGGGCTGACGCAGGGTTGATCCAAGGACATGTCTGCCAGGAGACTGGGCTAACTCCATTACATAAGGCCAGTCTGCATGAATGAACCTCCGGGGGTGGGGCGGCTGTGATCTCCAGTGAAGACAGTGTTTTCATCAACACAGTTAGTGAACAGCATGATTTGGAATTCTGTTTTTGGTTGTAAACCTTTTTACAGTTTGTAAAAAGCAGTGTATGTGTTTTAGCAACAAAAATTAAGCTAACCAAAATACAGTTTTCTTTTTTTGGCCTTTTTTGGCTTTTTTTTAAAAATGGAAACAGGTGAAACAGAGGGGAGTGACATTGGGTAAATGACCTGAGCAGGAATCGAACCAGGGTCTCCCAGGTATAGGGTCTAAAAGGTGAGCCACCAAGGCACCCCCCACAATACATTTATAACCTAAAATGCATAGATTACAATTTCTGCACAAGCAAGATGACTTGGGGCAGGGCAAAATGTGAACTGACTGACTAGATGTGTGTGCAGTCATTGAGTGGGTAGAGATAATTAGCCAGTGGCTCCATCTTTAGGTGTTTTTGATTAAAGCATTTGCTAGATCGCTAGACTCCTACAGAATGCTTTGCTAACATCTCTAAAGCTACCACACCTACATTACAGTAAAGCCCATGTCTCCATCAGTGTCTAACAGTAAGTAAATAAGTGAATTAACACATATAGCTTGATTGCTATGCAAAAGTCTATGTGAAAGCTACATGTCATAAGCTAATGGTAGACATATTAGAGTAGGTAGAAGTCAGTGAATATTGACTCTAATAAATAAACAAACACAAGACATTATCATATAATAATACAATACAGTGAATAAATAGAACAACAGTGCATCACATCAAATAAGTCCCAGTCATGATGTTCCAACCTGGTCCAAATTAAGCCCTGCATGGGTTTTGGTGTTATGGCGTTTTCACCTTTTCAAAGTCGGCACCAAGGTCTGTGTTCATTAGGTTCAGTAACTTTTGGTTTCACTAAACAGTTGGACTATCAGACTTTAAGTGACGCTGCATTCACTGTCATCATGTCAAGAGGGGCCTCCTGTAGACGGCTTTTATTGTTGTGAATGTGTCATCTCTGCAGAGGCTTATTTTACAGTTTAAACAGAAAAATCAGACTGGAGAAAGGCCAACATGTTAAGCAATGAAAAAGTGAGGTTTCTTGTTATGATATTATGTTTTGTAGCAAAAATAATATTACATTACTGTTTCAAGTAATAGCCTAACTTTTGTCTCTGTAGTAAGCCTAGCTAATCTTACTCTTCGAACATAGCATACAATTAGCTTAGCATAAAGAAAGAAAAGGGCCTTCGTAAACATTATTGCGAAGACTAAGTCCATACTTATTTAGTTCTTTTTTTTTTTTTCTTTGCTGCAGAAACAATGGAATTTGTCATAGAAATAGACCTACATGGATATACTGATTCACACAGTTGGCTATTTAAAATGACATTATGTAATCAAACACACTTTGACAACATTTTCACAACAATAACTGAAAATGGAAATGCAAATAATCAGGATTACAAGTGAATAAGTCCAGCTAGTGTGAGGAAATGTGAGTGTCAGATTTAACATCCACAGCTCTATTTTTAAAACCTTGCCAGAAGCTCTTTTTTTTTTTTTTTTTTTTTTTTAAGCTGAGGGGAAAAATCCGTAATAGATGTCCCTCCCTGTCATTCGAAGTCTGGGACTAAATGCCAGTGTGCAGCCTGTAGCGCCCATACCAGCTGTGCCCTTGTGTGTTTTTTGGGAGGAGGGGGTGGGGCGGGGGCTGGGCTGTGGAGGATCACCGATTGGTCGAGAGCAAAGCTGCACATGGGTTACATCACCTCCTCCACAACAAACCTAAAACAAATCTGACAACAGCTGGCACACGAGCCGAGGGGCCTCAATAATGTAGTAGACCTTCTCCAAATTTAGCCGGAGCGCTGCAGATGAAAGGAATTACTGCACGCCATCAGAATAGTAGCATCGCATTTCATTTTTATTTATGCACTGTGTTTACAACTGAGTGTTCCTATTGTGGTATCAGATGAATTTGACATTAAACGTGACCCTTCATTGACAACCTGTTGAGTAGCAGGACCCTTACAGAAAGAGTAGGTTGGTAATGGGACAAAAGTCTGGAAATCTGGAAATTCTCCTCAAGTAAACGGTTTTGGTAAATGGCAACAGACTGACTATGTGTGCATGCTGTCAGTGAGTGGGTAGAGAACATGGATTGATATTTAGCTGCTCTGTTTATGAGCATGTAGGCTACATTAATTTAAGGCTACAAGCTACAGGTTACTGGATGCTGAGGAGTAAAGTCTACATTATACACCACGTGGCGTGATTGGTTTGTTAGACTCGTAGGACTATGCTGTAAAACATTCTTCCAACTGAGGCACTGCAAAAATATCCTCCAAAAATAATTGTATGAATCAGTTTCTTATGGAAGCCTGTTTCCGCCACGTAAGAAAAAATAAAAGTCCAGCAAGAAGTCATAATTATGAGAATAAAAGTCGTAATTACGTTTGCGTTTACTCACTTTAAATCCATGTGAATTCGCCAGCAAATCAAGTATTTCGTTTGTTGTAAAGCCATCTTTAAAGTACTTCTCTATCAACTCAGACGCCATCCTTTGCAGACTGCAGAGTTAGCCCCAAATGGCCAAGGATGCGTTTGGAAGAAACTCGTCATTATTGGTTTTGAAGTCATAATTACGACTTTTATTCTCATAATTACGACTTTTATTCTCATAATTATGGCTTTACAACTCATAAGTACGACTTTTATTCTCGTAATTATGACTTTCTGTTGGACTTTTATTTTTTCTCACGTGGCGGAAACAGGCTTCAATAGTTTCTCCTTAAGCAGAAGTCAATGTTTTGATACTAATGGATATATTATTTTTACTGACAAGTCTAACCTTATGTGCAGTGAATGACTTGGTCGAGGTCCAGGGGGGGCCTTGCTCGGTGGTATCTCTGCGGTGCCGTTTGTCAGTGACAGAAATCTGGAGCCGGGCTGACAGCTGATGACTGCTGCTGTCGATGGAAAAACAAAACCTGCTGCTGTCACCTTCCATCTTTCACACCTGGCTTCATTTACTCGTTTAAGGCTGTGAATGAGACAAGTGGGGAAGGCTTTATAAAAATCTCTTAATCATTTGAGTTGTTTGGAAACATTTGAAATCGTAGCTCTCCTCTGTTTGGCTGACCTTGAAAACCACACCAACATCAGGCAGCGCGACAGATGACTGCTGCATCAACCAAAAGTAACATTTGTGATCAATAATGTGAGCGACACAAAGATGACCCCATTAGAGAGTGCACATTTAGTCAAGCCGGCAAATCATAGAATTGAAATATAATAACGCATCACTAAACTGTTTCTCATGTGCAGAAGTTGGCAGACTATGTCATTTTTAGAAATAATAGTTAGAGCCTGAAGACTAAAGTATTAATGGAACTGGATTTCAGGCAGTGCTATATATATTGTGGCATTAAGTTATTCATATTCAAAAAATTCAAAAAATATCTGTTACAATATACTATACTAGTTGCTATTTTCTTTCTTTTTTAAAATATAGGCCGTGTTTACAGCCATCATAGACGTTTCATAAGCACCAAAATTATGAATATTTTTTTTAACTTTGGTATGGTGACTTTCCAACAAGACAAAGGACTTACCGTATTTTCCGGACTATAGAGCGCACCTAAATATAAGCCGCACCCACTAAAATTTAAAAGAAATATATATTTTGTCACATATAAGCCGCACCGGACTATAAGCCGCCGATATCCAGGTTGAGAAATAAGATATTCACATATAAAGATTTTGTACCATAAGTGTTTATTCATATACCTGAACAGTGCCTGTAACACGGCAGTAAAAGTGCTGATCAAACAAAACAGAAAAGTCATTGATGGTTTTATTCATCTTCCTCCAGTGCACTAAAACCAAGTTGCTTTATTTTTCTTCCTCCTGCGTACTGAAACCACTGAACACCAAACCACTGTCACTTTTTCTTCCTGCGCACTGTTTAAGCGCAACTGCGCAACTATTAAAGTCGCTTCATTCTCCCGTGCACTGAAACCACAAGTCACTATTCATCTTCCTCCTGAGCATTGAAACTACTGAACACCAAACCACTGTCACTTCATTTGTTTTCCATTATGAGGGGGTGAGGGTGTAAAAATATTACCGTATTTTGCTGTTGTGCGTCTTGGGTTGCATGTGCTAAGAATAAAAACTGGTGCTTTCTTGTTTGTACCAACTACCGCTGCTTCGTTTGTCTCGTTTTTGCACTTCCTGCTAGAGCGCCCCCCTGAGGGCTGGAGAAAAATTAAAAGAAAAGCCGCATCTCTGTATAAGCCGCATGGTTCAAAGCGTGGGAAAAAAGTAGCGGCTTATAGTCCGGAAAATACGGTACTTGAACTAGTGAAACCCTTTTAATAAGAAGGAAAAGTTCCTCTGGTGCTAGCACGTGCTAATGCTAATGGTAGTTTATGCCTGGTAGAACCATTCCTCAGCTCAGAGACACACAAAAAGTCTCTGTTAATGTAGCCTACAATGAACGCAAATTTGATTGAAGCTAATAATGACAAAAACAGCAAGATTTCTGACAATCACAAATACAGTACACAGATTTCTCCGAGGTGGGTTTGTCCTTCATTTAGGGAAGTAGCACATTGTTGCACACTCTTTGTAATAGTTTATTGGAAACTGCAATGATTCTGTTGCGTAATGGCCTCTTGTTTTGGTTGGTGTTCTCGGCAGCAGAAGCAGGAAGTAGAAAACCCAACCCCCACTGGTCTGGCGTATGTTGTACAGTGTTTTGGGGCGTTTTAGCTGGCTCTGTGTACACATGGATTGTTTTGATAACATATAACGTGTGAAGGCAGGACTGTTGTGGAGCACTTGTGATAAGGTTCACTCGGGTTTCTTTTTGAGCAAACATTCTTACATGAAGGTTTAGGATATCTAGTTTCCTCTTTTACCTTAGAACAAAAGGAAAATAAACAGGAGATATGTCAAATTATATATGCCCCATATAAACAATATTAATATACCCCCAAGCCCACCCATCCCAGCCCAGTTTCATGTTTTGTTTTTGTGTTATCCTGGAATACAGTTATACATGATTACATTATTATAACACGTAATTGTGGGTCAGTTCCTTGAGTGTTGAGGATATCTTTGAACTAAATTCATTTTGTTTTAGTTTTGTAAATGTTAAGTCACCGTAACAATTAAAAAAAAGGAGTCCGCACAGTATACACACCCTAACTTAGTCCTCTATTTTACCTTTCAAGTCAATAAACTATTGTGAGTTTTACGTTGAACAAAGACACAGGAGACAGATTTATATCAAATAACTTTATAATGTTGAAAATGAATGTCACATAGCCACAAATACAAACAGCTTTGAGCCAAGATGCCATTCTCTGATTGTGCCATGAATGATTTGTCACAGAAAACCAAAGACAGACATCAACCGTGCCCATTATAAACCCCACGATTCAGCATTATCAAAGTCGACTCATCAACGCACACACGACTCAGGCTTTACATTCAACACTGTGCTGTGCCCCAAAAAAGAAAAAAAAAAAAAAAAAAAATCATGGCTGCTTCACTAGAATGTGGCTTACTCTCCCGTTGGCTAATTAGGGCCGGTTTGTGCGCTACTGCAAAAAAAGTCACTGTGGAGGGGAAGCAGAAGACAAACAAGAGAGGACGTTCTTATTCTTATTATTATTGTGTAATTTCAGATATTTCACGATGCTCAAGATCTCCTTAGGAAGCACCAATCTTGACTAATTTGCTTTTGCATTATTTCGGGGAGGAACTATTTTTCCCTGACGAGTCCTCTCTTGTTTGCGGAAAACACAGAGTAGTATTTCACATCTGCCTTCTGACGAGCGTGGCTTTAGATTTCATGCTAGCATTACTCTATAGACGTGAACTGTGTAGTATTGAGACGTTTTATAGATCACAATGATGACTCTCGCATAGACAAGCATGCACCAAATGTATCATCTACCTCCCATTTCAAGTGTTTTCAGTCCAACTTCGGTTTCTGAAGTGTCCGAAGACTCAACTTGGCACCAAATATTGAACTAAGTGGTGCACTACTCATTACTACTCATTGATTTCTTGCTTGAGACGGATCACTTCCTCCTCGACTCTGGCACAAAACAGTTTGATGAGGTATGAACAGTTGTATTCATCTTTTTTTGTGTTTTTTGTTTTTTTTGGTGTGTGTTGTGTGGCTTTTTCCCATTAATATTATTGTCACAACATTAAGATAAATGGAGAGAAGGTTTATACATTACAGGATGCGATTAATATCTGTAGTTTGTCAAAGAGCAGAAGAGGGCCGTCAATGTTGTTTTTTTTCTTGTTTTTTTGTTTTTTTTCTCGGCCCGTAACAGGAATAAGAGCGAATATCGAGCTTAGCAAGTGATACAGCCCAAGCAACTGTGAAAAAGGGTGCTGCTTCGCCCACTTTCAGTTCAGCCACATATAATGTACAGAGCACAAAAAACAGCAACAAAATTAAGATCTATTGTTCTGTCAAAGTTTGAACAAATGTTTGCCCCCTTCCTGATTTCTTTTTTTTTTTTTGCATGTTTGTCAAAATAATGTCCCTCACTGTGGTTGGCTGGAGTTCCAAAGCTTTAGAAATGGCTTTGTAACCCTTTTTTCACCCAAAAATGAGATTATTCCAAGTAAATGATGATTTAAAAAGGGAGACAATTGCTTTTTCACATGTTCGTATAGAGCCTTTTCCCTTAATAAATAAGATCATCACTTAAAAACTACATTGTGTGTTATCGTTGTCTAATATTTCAATTTGTTTGGTGACCTGAAACAGACAAATATGCAAAAAAATAAATCAAAAAGGGGGGAAACATTTATTCACGAAACTGTATGCCACCCACTTACTTCAGATGATTCACCCTGAGCCCTCAAAGACTTTTACTGATCCCACCTCCACCCCTGCTCCTTGTTTTGTTTCATTATTGTCTGCCTTTATGTTTCTTTCTTCTTCAAGAGCAAGGAGGTACTCCACCTTTTTTGACAGAATAATTAGGCAAAACCTTTTGTTGTAAACTGTTAAGACCAATTTGCCCCAGATGCAACACTACAGGGTGCCACTATTTTTCATGTGCACCGACTTCTCTCCGTGCCATTGTTCCATTTAAAAGCATTGCTTCTGCAGTAAACCGTTAGCCATTCTCTCCTCTGTGTGGTAGAGCTAGAGTGCCGTGAAAAAGTCTGTCACACTACTTTGTTTCTCACCGTTTCTGAATTTCTTTGGCTCGCTGCCTGATGTCTTGCTTCACTTTGTCAGACAGGTTCTATTTAAGTGATTTCAACAGGTCAGGCACTAATCAGGCCTTGGTGTGGCAAGTGAAATGTGATTAATCACAGTTAAATCATGATTTAACTGTTACCTTTTCACATAGGGTTAGGTAGGTTTGCATAGCTGTTTTCCCTTAATAAATAAAATCCTAAGTTAAAAACTGCATTTTGTGTTTACTTAAGTTATCTTTGTCTAAAATTTAAATTAGTGAGACGTTCTGAAACATTACAGTGTGACAAATGTGCAAAAAAAAGAAGAATCAGAAGAAGGGCAAGTACTTTTTCACGGCACTATATATGAAGAAAATACAGAACAATTCATTGCCACAAGCCAAAGGGAAAAAACCTCTCATTTCATCGTTGAAATAACAGACAAAACATTATTTTAAACCCATGCAGATCATACACATTTCGATTAAATGCATCTGGCGTAAATTTGGCTTTAAATGAGCTGAACTGAGCGTGGAGCGAATCAAGACCCCTGATGGACATTTGTACGAGTCACCACTGCACCAATGATGGTCTGAAAGTGCATATACAGCCATTTTTCTCACAGTAAAGCATCAACACAGATAGACAGACATTCACTTACCAAGAAACTCAGATGCAAATTTAGAACGACATAAAGTACTAACCATAAAAAAAGAGACTTTTTTTTTTTTTTTTTACACTTCTCGTGCTTTACATCGCTTTTCAGTCCTCACACTTGTTTTAGAAACATAAAAAAAAGAACTCCTCAGTAGCAGTCTGTCTTACAGCCGGAATTTTAATCCCATCTGCCAACTCATCCGTCCCGAGAAAAAGCAGAACGACAAACACTTGGTTCACAAAGAAAGCAATATCAACAACATCAAAAACAACATGAGTGTCTTTGAACGTACAATTTGCGTATTTTACATTCCACGTATGGAGATTTCCTGCAGGGATTGTCATCTTTCTCCACCAAAGAGTGCTTGATGTGAGGCTGTACGGGAATGGCAGAATGGAGAGGAACCTTGAGCGGGGATGCAATTAGGAAAGAAGAAGAGGAAGTAGACTAGGAGGGGCAGAAGGGAAGGAAAGGGAAAGAGGATGCTGACTTGCAGATGATTTCCCTGGGTAAGAAAGTCTGTGGAAGGAGTTTACTGCTCGGTTGTGATTGTTCGGTGCCATGCTGCAGCGGCAGAGCGAGTTCACATTTGGGTTTATTGTAAACATTGAAAGCTAACCCTAAGAGAGACTGTGAGAGAGGGATTCAAACTTCAACACTATCAGAAAACCTGAAATCTTAAATGAATATCTTACATGAAAACTGCCAGAGAAGGTTTCGACAGTCAGAATGAGTGGATTATCGCTGTTGCTTCTGTCACTAGTGTCGTCTGAACAGAAAAATCACCTTGAGTTCCGTGGTGTGGAGGATGGAGGATGACTTTTGGTCTGTCTTTCTGCTGGTGCTGCTTATCGTGGTTGAAGGCAGTGCGCTCTGTGCTGCTGGTGTGGTTTTTCTCTTAAAAGTGATCATTTGGCTGAAAGAGGCAGACAGACTGAGAGTGTGGTGCCAGCTCAAATCGGAACACGGCGCTGTACCGACCGCCGCTTCGTCGTCTGAAGACGGCAGCTCGGTTTATTCAAAGACGAACGTGGAACATTCAGAAGAAACACTAACTCACTGTTGTTAATCGTACGTGATAATAATCCTCTCCAGCTCAGTCTACCTTTGCGGGAAATCTTAATTTAAGGTAGGAGCATTAGGATACGATCTACAGATAAATATACAACTCAGACCCGAGGTTGGCCGTGATAGCTAGTGATGCTAACAGCCTATAAAGCACAGTGAAATACGTCACAGGAAGTCAGTCACTGTAGCGTCCTGTAGTTAAAGTGTTAGTTAAAGTCATTCAGTTATTTATGCAGTGTATCATATTTAGCAGAACATCACTTTTTACTTCCAGAATGTTCCACGTAGCGTCTTCAGGTTTGTTTTGAGAGTTTCCAGGTTTAATGTTGCATCTGTCGGTTAACTCTGGTGGATGACGATCATAAGGCAAACAAACATCATAAAGCACAATGACATCATGACTACTTTGAAATGAGCTGTGAGAGAAAGACTGGTCAGATTTGAGCTGGCAGTTCAGCTGATGAAGAGGTGTAATGCCAGATATAATAACTCTATATTTGCTGTATATATTATGAGAATAAATATATGTTTCTTTATCCTGTCTTATATATATCTGTACTGAATTAAAGACCTCTGGGAGGCACATTACTAAGCCAGCAGTTCCCTGAGCCATGACCTGTCTGCAGCATGGCTCTCATTCACAGTGATAGAGTACAGCTGAGACATATGCCTCCTGCACTGCTTCATCATCCTATTGCTGAGTACTGCTGTGTAGGTGTGTATCCCTGTGTAAACACCCTGCAACATAAACGACTAACACTGAGAGTGGTGGAGGCAAACGGCCGTGTCACAGTCCGCGCAGGTTTCATCACAAGTCCAGAGAAAAGACTGTGTGTGCTCTTGAGCCCATGGTTTTGTTAAGACTGCTGAAACAGGCAGGGTCAGGGAAGATGTGGAGAAGGGGAGGGGCACTAAGGAATACAGACATTGTGGTTTTAGTGCAACAGAAAAAAACCTGATCGCTTCTTGTAGTGGATGGCATATCGGGATATGGTTGGTGGAGTTCAATCAGCAGTGTTGAAGTAAATTTCTGGGACAGGAAGGTGCTCACAGCGTCTTTTCACTGACTTCATGTCTATTTCTGCTTCATATTGAAGGACGGAAATTCTGTCTTTTTGACAAAGTTTATTGTTTTTCATCCTTTTGCTTCCCTCTTTCTGGATGAAGCTGTATCCGGGGCAATACTGCTGAGTTACCTCCCACTCACCACTACTAGAGTTTGTTGGCCTGATCCAATTTGGCCAAAATGGCTTCCACTGGAGTCCCAGCTTCCAGCTGTCCATGTCCTATCATGGTCGCTTTACGTTCAATCGGCACAATGTGACGTCACAATCTGCCCCTGGCCTTGTCATTGGGTTCCATAAGAAAAGCAGAACAGAGTGTAGTTGGTCCCATGTGGTACGTGTAGTGTCCCAGTGGAGGTCTGTTAAGAGGAGCTCTGCTGGGAGCATGCTGCTGTACTGTGTGGACGTAGGGGAGGTGTTTCTGGAGCTTACATACAGAGTGCTGCAACAGCACTGACATGGACAGGTGAGGTAGACTGTCGCTTTCAGGTGGAACAGAGACTCAGACTAAGCCTATGAGGAGACAGTTGGGAGGTTAGGAGGCGGAGCTAACAACAGATGGCGACAGGAGGTGGGCAGCTTAGTGAACAATTGAACTGAGGTAATACATCCAAACAAATGAAAACAAAAGGAGACACGTGTGTGAGGTAATAAAGATGGAGGTATGTGAACAGAGGTATTCTAGTGGGATCATTTATAATCTAGACTTAAATATGCATTTTAGAGCTAATCATATTGCACCTGTGATAGTATTCTACCTGTGTATTTCCACTGGTGGTAACACATTCTATGTAGCCTTTAGCCACAATCCTATTGAAGCACATTCCTATAAAGTTATTCATTTATTCTACCCATGAATTAATTCTAATATTTGGCTAATTATTGCAACTGTTCACTGGTAGTGAAAAAACACACCGTGGAAGTTTATCCTAATACAGGTGGCCTTATTTGGACAAAGATGATTGTCAGTGAAAATGCAATAGTAATATAATGCAATAGGGTTTCAATTTTTCCTGTACCTTACCACAGGGCCTCAACACTATTTGTTCAGATTTTTTTCATGACATCAAATGTGATAATACAAGCTATAGCTGATTTAGAAGAAAGGTTATTTAGTCTTTTCTGATTATATTATTGTACACTGATTTTCTGAAATACATGTAAAGGCTCAATATAAAGTATTTTTTCCTAGAGCAACCATAAATTAAGAGCTGAGACTGTAGTATTTCCTTATAAATGAGCAGTGCGCTTATGGTGAACAGGTGAGCGTGAGGTAAACCTGTGGGTCAGTTATCTGCACACATACGTCAATATGTGATGAGACAAAGACAGGAGACAGTACATGAGGAGGTAGGTGCACATTCGGGGTGGACAGGGTTCCACTGCAGTTACAGTATGGCAGCTGTGTCTGGTGATGAGGGGAACAAATGGGAGGGTCCCAGAGATAAACGTGCTTGAGTGTTGCTGGGTGTTGGAGACATAGGCCAGTCTCAGGGTTTGCATTAGTAAGGACAAGGGTACAGCTTGTTGTCCACACTACAGTTAACAGTGTGTTTGCATATTGAAAACATGGCAGTGTGAATGAACCGGACATCTCTGAATACTACTGTGTCTGTGAGTACCTCTCCTTTGAATCGGGTTGTGGGTGTGTGGATTTTGTGTTGTTGGGATTTTTTTCTTGCTGCGTCCAGGCATTTAAATACAGTTAGACTTCCTGGTCCTCAAAGACCTCGAGGAAGAGCGGCGGGAAGAGTTCGTTGGGGCACTCCACCTTCATGTGGAGGAAGCGGCTGGCGTGGCAGGCCCCGATCATGCGCAGGTCCGTCACCTTCATCAGCAGCTTGGGCCAGAAGTGGGGAATGTTGTGCTTTCGGTAGTTGATGTAGTGCTCGAACGCTAACAGGTAGGCCTCCTGGCACTGCTCGATTTTCTCCACACTGGTCAGCCCCGAGCGGTCTGAAGACAGAGAGAGTGGAGTTTTAATTTAACTTAAAAGTCAGAGTTCAATTTGTTTTAAAGGTGCGTTGTGCAAAATGTAGGAGTTGTATATGTCGTTATAGTAACAAAATGGAACATAATGGTGCATTCATGTGGACCTCGGGAACTCGGGAAAACGTTTTTCTGAGTTAAAAAATGCATTTGGGTGTTACTTTCATCATCAACATGGCGGAGGAGAGTAAACGTTTAAGATCATTTAAAGATAATTTGACAGTACAACTAGTTTTTTGTCCATATAGGCTTATTTAGACTATATACCAACTTAAAACATTGCAAATTTATTTATTTACGTCCAGAATTTAAAGGTTTCATCATCTGTTATGTTAACTTCTTATATTTTGAATAGGCTACCTTTTCTTGAAACACTACTAATATGCTAATAATATTAACACTTTTTTTTTTCTTCCGTGTTGTTATGGATTAGAATGTTCCGACTTTCTGAGCTGAAATCATGTGAACACACCAAAGTTGAAACCACTTCCTAACTCGGATACTCAGAGTTTCTGAGGAACACATGAATGCACCAAAATCACATTAGAATAACAAAAAATAAATAAATAAATAAAATTAAAAAATTGCTCCATAGGACTGGTGGAAGAGCCATCACAGTTCCACTACTTTCTGCCCAGAGAGGACAAACTGAGCACTGCTGGAGGAGAAGCACACTAATGTTTCTTTCTGGATATGCTTTTTTTTTCTTGAAGGTTTTGGAAATTTATGAAATGTATTATTTTGTTGAAATATTTTTCAGTGAAATTTCCATTTGACCCATTTCCACAGGGTTTGTTCATATACAAGTGTCTCGGCGAGGCCACCATAGCTGTTCACATGCTTTAAAAAGAAGGAGTGTAAGGTAAGCCATTGCACTTTTGCCACAAAATGTCGCCAAAAAAGCCAAAAACTAGACCCCACCTTTAACTCTGGTTACCATCAGTCCAAAATGCAAAAGAAACAAATCAATATGATTTTGATTATAGAGACACAGGACACTTCGTATTAAAATGATAGAGTATGTGGTGTAAATATGAGGAGGCATCAAACGGTATAAAATTCTGATGGTATGATAACCTTGAGAATGCATTACTCTCAACTCTGAAAGACAGAACTTTCACCTTCACCTTTTGTAACTAGTCTTTTCATCTGAACACATGAGATTTGAAAGAGAGGGCTTCATCTCAATATTTCAATAGTTATTATAAAGTTAAAAGCTTAATGCTATAAACAGTATGTCAAGTTAAACATTTTAAAAGTGAAAATCCATTACGCGAACAATTGTGTCTATTGTGTTTGTCAGTGTCACTAAATGCTAACGTCCTGCTGATAACAAGAAACAATAAGGAAAGATAAGTGATTGGCAAGTGACCTCTGACCCCTGGGAATCCTTTGAAATGATAATCTGCAATTGTCTGCACCACTTTTGTGCATAGCTAGGAATTATGATGTCCTTTTTGTAGCCTGTTTGAAAATGTTAAATGATTGCCTAAATAGACATTACTACGTTACACATACACACAGTTTATTCTCTTTAGAGCAGAAGGACATTCTGGACATATTTGTCTGGATGAAGGAGACAGGAAATGTTCTTGTGAAAATAATGTCAGTGTAAAATAAACATGTAAATGCTGCTGGGCACTGCGTAAAGTGGTCTGAGCATCAAGGCTGATAGCCTCTACTTTGTGTAATATTTATGTCAGTTATTAAATATTTTACTGTGTATCCGATGCTATCTTTTATTCCTGTCTGGAGCCAAACTGGATAAGTGAAAAGAATCTCACCACAGGAAGAATCGTTGATAGGGATCAGTGCTGTGGAGTTTGACTTCTGTGTGTTTTACAGTGATATTTGATTAAAGAATATCTGATTTAGGTAACATTAGAAAAAGTCTGATAATGCTGTTGTTGGGAAGAGGGGTTTTTGGGGGGGTGTTAATAAATTAAAATTTTTTCCACCCTTTTTTTTTTTTCTCCCCCCAAAAAAAAAAAAAAGGGGTGTGGGTTAAAAAAAACGGGGAGGAAAAAAAAGGGGGAGGGGGCCCCATTTTTTTTCACATATGGGGGGGTGGAAAAAAATGGGCGCAAGTGGATTAAGAATGCATAAAAAATGTTCTGAAACCTCAAAAGCAGGCTTGTTTTTTCTAACCTGAGCTCATGAGCAGCACGGCCTGCATTAACGCCACCTCCGAGTCGTCCAGGTTGAACTGGGCCAAACTCTTGCCCAGATCGAAGATGGCGTCCGACACAACACCCAGCCCCCCGTTCTTCAGCTGCTCTCTCTTCACCGCCATCTCTCCGCTGAGCGTCAGAGTCTCGCTGTCCGGGTCGTAGCGCACGGCGGCTCGTAGAGACATGATCTCCATGCAGCAGCCCTTCAGTAGGATGATCTGGTCCTCACAGGGCAACTGCAGCACAACACACAGGAAGCAACAGAACATTTGAATGAATACAGTAGAAATAATGGAACTGTCAATGTCGGGGTGACACAAATATAATATAGAGCCACCGAGTGTCAAAACAGGGTTAAAATTTACTAAAATAAAGTGATAAAAGTGCATATTGTGTGTAAAAAAAAAAAAGTGAGAAATTAATAAAACATAGGTATCCACATATTAAACATATTAAAAAAGTAAAAATAAGGATATTTAGTTCTGTAGCACTGACTTAGAGCAGACTTCTATCTGGTATGCAATGTGCTTTAGTGTCAGTCAAGAAAATAAAATATTTGAACACTTGAACAGAGGTGGATTAGGAAAAAAGTTTTGAAAATAAAGTCAGAAGTTTAGGAATTCAGATACTGTCAAAAATTCAGATTTTCTATTAAATTCCGAATTTGATCTCAAACTTCTGACTTTATTCTCTGAAGAAATTACTTTTTTTTCTCTAAAATTCACATTTTATTCTCAGATGTAAGAATTTTTTTTAAGTGGCCCTAATCCTCTTGAAAAAACCTCAATAGCAACAGCTTGATTTCTTTAGTCAAGCTAACAGATGTACAGATGTACAGAGGAAGTCGAGCTACCAGAGCATGTATATGACACAGCTCAGACTCAGTGCTCACATAACCCACAGTTCCCTACACAGTATCAGTGTCGTGTTAAAAAGTAAACAAATAAAAACGATGTCCTGTTAACAGAGCAATACCCACACATTTTTAGACTGGTTAAGAAGCTCTATGCTACTGTACAACTGGCTAAAGTAATTGCTGGTTATTTTAAAAGGAAAAACTAAAAAGACTACTGTAGCTTATACTGCCTTCATGTTTTTCTGACTTGTTGTGTTGAGGTGTTTTGAACTCACCAATTTGGAAAACGATATTTACAGTCAGTTGAGCCACCTGGTTACATAAAGGTAAAGAAAACGTAGTTGAACTAAACAGAAGAAGCTATGAGCTACTAATGTTTGATTAAGCCTTAATGTATTTAGTAAAATGCAATACAGTGTGATTCTTCTTTGCAATGGTCACAGGACTTTATAAGAGTATATTTTATAGTACCGCGCAGTCAATAGTAATACATCCAAAGACAGACTTGAGCAGAATAATTAAGGTGGAGAGGCTGCAGCACGTGGCCTCTAAAGGTTCCACATCATCATTTTTACTCGTAATCACTGTGTGCTACAGATCCCCTCCTCTCTGATCCCAGTCCCCTGACATGCTTTATGTAACCGGCAAGCCTCTACAAAATACATGATGACTGCAATGGCAGCAACAGCAACCACAACACACTGTCTGAAGGTATAAGAGATGGTAGAGGATGGAACTATTAGTGTGAGTCATGAAGGGGTAATGAGTCTCTGATGTAATATCAAGAAGCATCAAAGGTTGTTGTTAGCGTTAGCGCGTTAGGCGGGAGCGTTGGCAGGTTAATGGAGCTCAGTGAGATGCTACTCAGCTTTTTCCTTCCTGGTTTCCTTTACAACCTGTCCTACTTTCAGAACAATCAATAATAACAAAAAAGTAGCAGTGTCATCTAATAATTTGGTGATGCTATTGTGTCTTTAGTAGCCACTATTTTGCACTAAAACTAAAAAAGAGCATCACTGAAAAAACATTTTTGAGATATTATCTGGGTATTGCTGCTGTTGAGTCTGAAAGTCATCGTCCAAAGAAGGTATTTTTCAGGATTTCAACCCTCCCCCACAACTTTATAAAGTAAAACGGCTTTATCTGGCTTTTTAAAGCACATTCATTTGGTTAAGACTTGGTAAAGCCCACTGAGAATGTACGAGAGCAGACTTATATCCATGTTGGATCATGTTCTGTTGTAAATACAGAACTGCTTGATGATTATGTTGAGTAATGAAACATTAATTATTTTTAGATTCAATAAAAAGCTGGCCATTATGTTATTGTCATCTACCAGCGCAGACCTTTTGTCAAATTAATTTTGTGTTAATATGTAAAGAACATTACTGAATATTAGATAAAATATTATTGTTATATTGTGAGAGGACACACAACACTACAAACCTGGGCTTAAAGATATATTGATATATTTTAAAACCTTGAACCAATTCAGCTGCACACTGCCTCAGAGCACTGTGCAGCCATTCAAAGGAAACACAAAAGCACTGCTGTAAAGGCCATTTATTCACAGCAACACTTAGTTGTCCTTCATGTGGTGCTAAACCCACCTCAGAAAACATGGGCAGCTTCTTGGCGAAGTCGACCACACGTGTGATGGCGGGCGTCATGATTTTGGTGAACTCGCTGAATGCTTCCAGGTCCACCTTATCCCCGTCTGAAGTGGGCACCATGGAGCCCTGGCCGATGTCATCGGGCTGGAGACAACATAAAAATGGTTAGTATAATAGAAGAATACAATACTGAAAAAAACGCCAGAAAGTTACCTTTAGCCCATATATCTCATAAGAAACCTCTGTTTTCAATATAATTACTTTTGTGCCTTAAAACAAAGACTTTTATGTACGACTTATAGTGGCACTGAGTTGTCTTGAACAAAACAGATAATTGATTTGTTAATTGTTTGTTATATTGTTGATGTTTTTTAAAGGGAATTCAGTGGGAGCCAAGGTTTTTGCAGAAAACCCTCACTTTTTAGAGAGATTTCTCATGGACCCTTGTTTCCATGGTTGATATGTGATGGTACTATTGAGCTTTAGCCCATTTAGCTAGGGATGCTCACAGCCAATATGGATCATAAATTGCTGTGGAACAAGTCTCGCATAAAAAAAAACAAACCTCAGTCCCAGTGCTGTAGTCTATGTTTAATATAGTTACTTTGTTAAAAACGAAGATTTTAAAGTACGCATTTGAAGACACTCAGAATAAGAGTAGTCTTTGATGTGAAGACTGATGCCAGTTAAAAGTCTCCAAATAAAGGCAGTAACAACATAATTATCATTAAAAAATTGTATGTGTAGTATTTGCTTTGTTTTTTTCTTCAGTGGAAGTAAATGGGAGCCAACCTTCTTGGAGCCAACTCAAGCGCCTTATAATCCTAGTTAACTATTAGCCTATCTAGCTAGTGATGCTAACAACACAGGTTGTAAATTAACGTGAAACATATTGCAAAAGTCTGTCTCACCTACTTTGGTATTTTTGAATGGAATAGGTACCAGGCTTCTTGGAGCCAACCCTCACAGTCAAGTCAGATTTCACATCAACTGTGATCCCTTGGTTCATCTTTTATGTCTAGTACTGACAATTAGTGTTATCCAAGTATTATTATACTATAATTATTACTATTATAATGTATTAACTGTGAACATACAGAAAAAATGTGGTTGTTGCAAGAAACAAAATCTTATCTCCATTGAGATGATCAAGAACTATAAGCTGAAGCCCTTTAATGGTTGACAGACTTCTAAAAATACTGAATAGACTAATCCCAAGATAGGAGTCAAAGTTAACAGTCTGGAACCAATTTAATAAGCACTGTCTGGAAAAGAATGGGATCAATTTTTGTCCATGTTGAAGTTTACACTGGTGATTTTACATATCCTGCAAAGGTGGTTTCTATTTGTGGCAGATCTCAGAGCAGATATGATGAAATGGGAACTTTAGCAGTGACAGGCAGGAAACAGCTTGAGGCCAAACATCAACACAGACATTTCATTCATCGCCCAAGGAAAAGTTAAGGCTCATCAAAAGAGTGTAACATTAAAGCCATCCCTGTGCTGCACTCTGATTGGTCCTGTCAGCCGAGTCACGTTCCCAAAATACAGAGGGTGCTCTTTTCTCAGGGGTGTCCTTACCCGGAGCAGGTTTTTTAACAAAGCCTCTAAAACTGTAAAACATTTTCCCTCTGTTGGCCAGTTGCTTGGCAACTGTCTTCTGACCTTTGTGGCAAGGTAATGTGTCGACATGTGCGCTCCCACATGGAAACAACCGCTGAAGATAAAGCATGGTTGTCTTCTTTTGAAAACAGAATGAAGTCACTTCCTTTCATGTGGGAGCAGGACTTTTTAAAGCACCAATAACTTTCAACAGAGGCACATCAGTTCAGAATAACGAGACACATGAAAGACAGCGCTACATTTCACAGGGAATGAATCAGTGCGATGGAGGCTAACTTTAAAAACTGGAAAAGAAAAAGGCTACTAATAGTTGTCCCTTGACTTTACAATTACATAACCAGATTTTAAATAAAGTTATGAGCGTTCGTGGGCCGACATTTAATTACTGTGGACCTTGAGCTGGTCTAGCTTCATTTTTAAACACTTCAAAAACCCATGTGTACCAACAGGATTCTGATCATTATCATGATTTGTACAGTCAAGTGAAAAAGTTTTGGTTTCTTTTGCTCTTTCAGCTCCTTGAAATGGAACCGTAAATAAAAAGGTAAATAAACAACTAACTACCTCTTATTGCTTCTAAAAGATTTCAGAGGGTGCTGAACATTTCCAAGGCCAACTTTTTCAGTGTGTTCCCAGGGACAGAACTGTATTGTGGTGCCATAATAATGCTCAACGTGACTCATCAACTCAATACAGTGTTATAATCTGATAAAAAGTACATTAGAAGTGTACGGACACGTAACAGACTGTTGGTTGCTGAAAGAAAATTCCGATTGTGATTAAAAAGACTTCTTTGTGAGCAGTTGACTAGTTTGTACATTGTGAGAATTTTTTTCGACTGATTCAATGCTTGTTGAGAACATAAGTCCTTTTCCATTCAACTACTGGAACTTAGAAACTAAACCTTTTTAATCCTGTTTTAATTTTTGCCAATTTCACATATGTTTGTAAAGCCTGTAGTTAATGAAGGAGTTAAAACACCACAGTGTGGACAGGGCCTGAGCCTCTCTATCAACTGCAGGAGTTTTGGGTGTGAATTTCATACCATGAATTTACGCTTCTGTTTCCAGCTGGAGCCCTGTGCATTGGTGTTACGGTGGGCCTCGGTGACCATCCTGATGAGCTCCCACTCGGAGCTGTCGGGCTCGGGCCTCGTCTGCAGCATGCGCACCATCTCCTCCTTCTTCCGCTTCTCACGGTTCTGCTCGATCAGGCGTCGTTTGGCCACGCGCTTCGAGTCGTCCAGCACCACTGAAAAACAAAATGGCCACAGAACATTCTAGAGAGCAGCACTCAGTTGCTTAGTCTTGGTGTATCACCCACATTTCTATTCTGTTTAGATTCAACCATGGTGTTTATGGGATAAGAAAATGCATGTCCTTGGCTCAGATTTAGCTACAAAAAATACTGAGGACCTGGATGAACCAAACAAATCAATCACCTGTTGCCAAATGGAGTTCATTTTAAAGCGCTATAATGACGTAATTCTGACGACAATCAGTCATCAAAAAGGCACACGTGTACAGCCATAGCTAACCTTTGTCTGATTTTATTGTTAGAAACAGCTGGGTCACTGCTCAAGTCAATTCCAGAAATGCAATTAAAGAGAAGTGACGTGGAAGTGAGGTCCAGATGTTTGAAATTTGTGCTTTCATCAAAAATATCCAGCGGAAAGAGAACTGTTTCCTTAATCCACAGGAGCAGATGTGCTGTTGAATTAATATCACCCCGTCGGATTACCCCATTGTGGGTGTTCATTTTATCGTTCATATGCAGATTACAAGCATCTGTGTGTGCTCAAAGCCCTGTTTACACCAAGCTGTTGGGTACAATACGATTTAGTGCAACCTCTGAATCTGATTGTCTTTTGCTGCAGTGTGTGGCCAGGTCTTTCTAAACAGTAGAAAATAGAAATTAATCAAACTTGAAATAAATTTTCACGTGTAGTGATGTCCAAGGCTGGAGGTGTAATGCTGCAATGAACTGCAGAAGGAGTAATTTCTTTAAAGCAACAAAATTTTCAGGCTATAAACACATTCAAAGACTATAGGAGATAAATGGTGTGGCAAAACTCAAATGGAATAACGTATTATAAATATCCTATAAATATTCTAGTCATATTTACGTGGTGCAATGTGTGTTAAACCAGATGCAGTCTTTTGATGTAAAAATCCCCATCCCCATAGTATTTTTCTCCATATTTTGGAGTAAAAAGTTTCACATTATCGTTTTCAGCTTTTGAAACTCCAGAAAAACAGAAAAATCCCCACTCTTTCATGTCAGTAGTTTTGCTTGTATTTGTAAGTGTGCTTCCACAAATGTTTCCAAAATGCATTAAACACAAGCAGTCAAATTTAACAACTTTTATAGATATTTTCACACTCACTTAAAGTGGCTTCTTTTGTATTCAAAAAGAGTCAGAAAGAGTTTTCTTGAGCGTGTAACAAACTGATTCATCTGGTGAACATGATTCATAGGTTTAACAGCAATAACAGTAGTTAATGCATTAGATACAAGATGAGAGATGTATGGGTCCTACCACTGTGTTATGATCCTCTGTCTGATTAAAAATCAGTGCATATCATCTACGTTTCTGGGTGGCTTTAAACAGGCTTCTGCAAAATTCAAATAAAAAAATCTTATTTAAAGGTTATTGTAAATGCACCTACCTACATTGCAAAATTTAGAAAATTAATTTTAATTGCAATTTGTCTGTATTTATCTGGATATACGACGTATTATAGTGAAGTTAACTAAAGTAGGATCACTGTATCCTTTAAAGAACTGTAACTAAAGGTATGTCAGTCTTTTAATGGCAGTCGTCATGGTTGCTGGTGTATGTTTTAAAAAATAATTTTCCAGCACATTGCAAGGACTTTTTGAAAATTTAAGACTTAAGACTAAGATTTTCTCAATGACTGTCACATAATTTACTCTTTATTCCTCCATATTTAATTACTCCTTCATGTGTTGCCATCACCTGGAATTACCTTGAATTTACTGCTTACTCTGCAACAACATGACTGCAATAAATGAGTTCTACATTTTTTAGACATTTGGACATTTCAACAATGTTCAGGTCACTACTTAAATTTAAAAAATTCCAGGTTTTCCAATATGTGTGGGTACCCTGCATAGGTGTGTATATGTATGAATGAATGTATGAATAACTTACAGTCCATGGCCATGCCCACAGTGATGCACTTCTTGAAGCGACACAGCTGGCACTGGTTTCGAGTGATCTTGTCAATGATGCAGCAGCCTTCATATTTACATGAATAGGAAGGGTGAAGATTCTTCTGAATTGTTCTGCGAAAGAAACCCTAAGCCATAACAAGAAAAAGAGGAAGAAGAAATAAATCACCTTGGAGCTTAAGAGCAAGGAAAGGTTGATAGAAATATGCAATCCTAATTCAATTTATGAACAAAATGCTCTTGTCTGTTGATTAGCTTCAAACAAGTGAATCAGATGGGTCACATCACATGGCAGGTTGCTGATGCATGCATGAATGTCAAATAAGGTTAGGTAATAAGGAAATGACATGACTCGAGTCTCAAAGGGAGAGCTTTGAGACAAGACAGCTGCTGGGCTTTGATTGGAGTCACACTGTGGCTGCTCATTGAAGCAGAAATATACCACAAATGTTCAGTTACCTCGGTAAAGCTTAGTAAACAAACAACCAATAACAATGGTAGGTGGCTCCAAAAAAGAAGGGAATTACAGGGAGATCTTGGGAGGTTATGACCCCTGTCAATATATTATTGATTTTAGAATGGGGATCTTAAGTAATTGTAAATGCAATTGTAAAGATGAAAGCATATTCCCTTTTATCAATACAGATATAATTTATGGTTCACACTGTGCTTGTTTAAGTTAATTTAAGTCACACTGTTGGTAATAGCTGCCTATAACGAGTCTATAACGTTTTGAGAACATATTTTTAGTAAACTGAAGTGTGGCAATAATTACATTTCTTAAAAGTAGACTTGAGAATGAATATTTTTTCCAAGTGTTCACCCTGCACACCAGAGAACTCTGAATTACAATTGACTGTGATGTTTGCAGTTTCCACAGTGAATGCCTATATTGGCACACCAATATCAAGATGCTTACTTACTTTGTAAGAAGCTCATATTTCCATGTGGTGGCACATTTTTCTTTTTTTTTGCAAAAATTCTTTTTTAAAAATGTAACTATTAACACAGCTCAGTAACAGTACCAACGTTTTAAGTGGTATAAAAATATCCCTGCAACAAAAATGACTATTTAGCTTAATGTAATCTATAAATATATTAAGCATTCAAAACTATCTTATCAGTTCCCACTGGAGGCAACAATAGAAGCAAGGTATGTGTGCAGCTATAGGGTTTGGGCCCAACAAACTAAATTAAACAACCTTAGTGTGACATTTAGTGGGAAATGAGCTTCTTTTCCAAGTAAAGGTCATCAGATGCCTATCTGTTAAGGTCATCACAAAATCAGTAATTGGTTGATTCAGTGACTACATTTTAACAGAGCAGAGAGTTTACCAATTTGACAATGCTAGATTTGCTCACTGAAACTAATTTCTGCACATTTCTTTTTTGTTTTCTTAATTTTCATGGTCCAGAAAACTATTGCAAAATGCGAAATCTGTGTCGGACTGATTAGATTCCAAGGGACATTTGCTGTTTAAACTAAACTCTAATTTCTTATCACTTGGGTAGAGGTGTGCACAAATTTGCTTTAAAGGTGGGATGTGTAGTTTTTTGGCCATTTTTGCAACAGCTGCAATTCTACACCTCACACTAGAGCCCTGCATGGGACTGTTTACTTAAACCCGCAGCCGCCCGCTCCCGCAATGTTTGTGTCCACTCCAGCTCGCTTCCGAGGTCTTTCTGTAGGCGCTTGTGAAAATGTACACAAATAAATGAGAGTCTGCTTTGACCATGGAGAACTGTGCAGGTATGTCGCCTCAGGCAGAGGTGCCAGATTTATGTCCGTTGTAAATGAAACCTTTTGCACATTTATCGCAACTCACGAAGCTTAACTTTGTTCAGAGACAATTGAGACTTGTTTACAGATGTCTGACTTGCCTTGTAGTAAAGTTAGTAGTTAACACCTGCTTTAATTTTCTTCTCGACTTCTTGAGCCGACTCCATTTCTTGTACACGCCTAATCCCACTTGACCCCGCGAGTCTCCACACAAATTTTCTGACTGCCCACTTCAGCCCGCCACTCCCATGAGATTTATGTTGGGTCCTGTGGAAGCCCAAACCCAATGCAGCCCTCTACCTCACACTTCTCCCTTTAAGGTATGTGAACAGCTATTGTAGCCCTGCAGGGACATGCTGTTGTCTATGAACAGAGCAGTGGAAATAGGTCTAACATCGATTTTTACTTTTAAAATCTGTCTGTAAACGCCCTAAATCTTCATCCAGACTGAGCACTCATAAAAACCATGAATGTGCTTCCCCTCCAGTAGTGCTCAGTTTGTCCAGAACTAAAATCACTACTTACAGTGGCTTCTACAGAGCTTTACATTTAGGAGAGAACTACGTGTAAAGCAAATCAAATGGAAGTACTGTAAACCATTTGATGTTGGAGGTGTGAGTGTACCTTGCAGCCTTCACAGGTGATACAGCGGTAGTGGTACCCAGTAGCTTTATCCCCGCACACCACGCATGGCTCATCTTTCTCCAAGTAGCTGGGGATGTACCCTGCAACAGAGACACTAAGAGCTATAGGAGAGGAGGAGGAGGATCGAGAGGAGAGACAGAGGGGTAACCGACCAGAACGAGTCCGGGACAGTCAGGCAGGGCATGAGGAAGTGGAACAAAAAGGATGGGGAAACAGGAGGGTGGAGGAGCGGGGGGAGAAGGAGAGGTGGGGGACTGAGCGTTATCACAGGGGCCTCAGTGAAGCTTCTGCGTGGAAGCCCCTAAAGACTGTGACACAGGATGCAATATACAGTGCACATACTACCCATGTCATGCCAGCTTACGAGGTTTACATTGGAGTGTAAAATATGTTCTGCCTATTTTTAAGATAAATACTCTTGACATTAAAATAGATAGAACTGTATACTTCAGAATTGTTTCAGAAATTGTATCCCCAAAGTGTTTACCCAGCACACCGCACAACTCTTCTACCATTCGTTTAATTTCAGTTCAATTACTATTCATTGTGGTGTTCATAGTTTCCACTATTTCACACCAACATCAAGATGTTCTAATAGGCTCCAATATATATTGCCAAAGGGCTTGACTGTGAGCTTTACAATGGCTCCTGACTCCATCTAGAGGTACAAAATATTCAGTGACATTTTGTTTTAATGTCTTTTAGGACTACATAACAATAAATGTGCATCCATACTGTATCATGGGCTCAAGTATATACCACTGTGCTACTGCTTTTACAACTACAATAAGATAATACTAAGAGCACTTCAAAATATTAAAGTAACTGAGTATCACTGTTAATTTTGTTGACAAATTATTTTCGTTAATAGTGTTGGTCAGCGACATATTTTTGCGCTTGAAAATGAAATGAAAACAAAATAAAAAGTAGTTAATGAGAATGAAAACTCTGACTTCAATACCAGCCGTAATAGGTTAGTAGTAGTTTCATTACATTCAGATAGAAATGATTACTTTAACCAAAAAAAAACAAACATTAAAAATGCATCCTTTATATTTTAGTGATCAAATTGTAGATATAGTCGACTAAACATAAGAATACTAGAATAATACCAGAATATTAGAATAGAATATTAGAATACTACAAAACTAGACTAAAACTAATAAGGATTAGATGACTAAATTGTGACTAAAACTAAATTGCATTTTAGTCAAAAGACTAAGACAAAAAACAAATTAAAATTTCCGGTCAAAATGAACACTGCTGAGTATTTACTACATACAGCCCCTTTAATGTCCCTGTAACCTCTAAGCTGCCATACTGAAGAGTGACACACACATGAGCATGCTTGGGCAGGGCTTTGTCCTTCACTCAGAGAAATCTTTAGCACACACACACACAGCTCCATTCATTTAACTGCCAGTGCTGTCATTACTGTAATCACACAGTTGAGCTGACCATGATGGATTCTTGCAGTCTACAATTACATTTACAATCTACCAACACAGTCGAATGAAAGCACTTGAGTAGCAATCTGTAATTTAGTGCAGAAAAGGCCAGATCAAAATTGCGCTACAAATTGAAGTCACAGTATGTAACTCTGAAGAGGCTCAACTCCAATATCTTCAACTCTTATTACTACTAGATGTGTATGTAACAAGTTCAGGGGAGGTACAAATTCATCTGCAATGTTATTGTGTCACTGAAAATTACATAAACATACATCTCTCTTTGTTTTTGGAGGTGGGGTTGGTCTGCCTGTTCTTTGTTAGGGAACCATATGTTTTTTTATTTTGAAGCTATTGATTCTTACTTGTAGATTATCTTTTTTTCATAGTATACAGTAGCTTGGCAGGAATTGGCGTGAGAGAGAGCCCCCCACCCAAAACAAAAACAAAAAACAAAAAAAAAACAACCCCCACACACTTACACATGTGTAGATTATCTTAAATAAATTGGGTTAAAAAAACCCAAAAAACTGACAGACTGTGCATGATCATTTTAAATAGCTCATCTGACTCACCAAAAGCATATAAATGTAAATATGCATAGCCCATCTGTTTGTATTTGGTACGCATGGAAAATGTTTTGGAACACACATACCCTCACCACCCACATAATTATGAGATTAGCGTAACGCGAAGGCCTCTTTTGCCAAAGCAGCCAGTGTCTAGCTCGAAGATGACATCTAATCTAGAGGTTTGTTCGAACAGAATGTATCATTTGGTGATTTTGTATAATCTTAGTGATTGTTGCAATTTAACTAATCCTTTTAAGCATAGCTGCCTGAGGACGTTGTAGGTAAGAACAACAGAGGTAATGACATGACCAGGCCTTTTCAGTCTGTTAAACCACATATAAACTAGCTTTAGCACCACGATGTTTGTTCCACACTGCCTGAAATGCTGGCATGTGAGCCCATTTTGTGGGAATAATTTCCTGTCTCTAAAGTGAAAACAATGAAGGTAAATGTAAGCTTCTGTCAGTTGCTATCACATGCTTTCTATAAAATAAACAGGCTCCCTGGGAAGCAGTGGGGCTTGTGGTTTTAAACACCCACATAACATTATTCATCCTTGAACTATTGCAAATGTCTGTGCATTGTATACATTTATGATGTCATTAATCATCATGTGAAGCATTACAGTGTGCATGAATCATGTCATGTCTTGTGCATTAATTGAGCATTTTCTAATTTACATTTTCATCAATATTATAATTTATATTTTTCGATTTTTCATATTCCTTGCTCCAATTACACATTCATGCTGTTTTCAAATGTATCATGTATGATTCTGATTTAAATTAACCTCTGAATGGTTCATTGTGTCTCTTTTGTGTCTTTGAAGGCCTGGTCCGTCACATGGCTCTGCTCTTTCATATTCCACAAAGCCTCAATAGACGAGGGTGAAATGATGGAGATTATCACAGTAATGATAGCTGGGACATCATTTGGAGCTGTGGGGAGCCAGTATTAGAGTGATGGGCTTCACTCAATATGCTGGCCAAATCCCCCCATATACTCAAAGACAACCTCCACAGAAACCTGCCTGGTTTCATTGGGGGGTTCTGGTGGTAACAAAGCCACATAAAGGCAAAAGCGGAGATGAGAAGATAAGTCCTTACCAGACATACTCTTCACCGAACACTGGCTGTTCTTCCTCTTTCTCTTGGGTACATCTGGCCACCTGCAATGAACAGATAAGAGAAGCGAAGAAAGGTGAGCAGGGGACAATAACGTCACTCTGAATGAATATGAATGAAATGAACCCAATTTCACTTTTACATTGGGTCACACCAATGGAGATTCATCAAATATATGATTAAATTCACCTACCATAAATAATAGAAACACTGTTAAAGTTGGCACATAAAAAAGTTACTCTCTAAAGTGTGAGCAGAAATGGATGGATCTGTTCTCTTTGAAAACCACCACCCTCCAGATTATATTACTGCACTACTTTCCCTTGTTCTTACATGTCATGTGGGGCTGAAACCTGTCACAGTTGCTAGTTAACTGCAGGGCTAACACCTACAGATACTGTCACGGTCACCAATTAACCTATAGGTGTCTGTGGACAGTGGGAGATAGCCTGGAGTGAACCCACAGTTGAACAGGGAAAACATGAGGATCCTACTCAGAAAGGCTGTTGCTGGGCAGAGTCCATCCCAGGTAGGTGTGCTAAAACACATGTATGTGTTAAAATGAACAAGAACAACAACTGCAAACTGAAATGTTTTTGTACTTGATAATCAAACAAAATAACACGACCAGCAGAACACGACTCCATCAATGGCTAGATTGTAAAAGAGGTCTGTTTTTTGTCACTGCATTTCCTTTGTATACAATCACTGTATTGTGTAGAAAAAATTAATCAAACTCTCTTCCTATTTAATGTGACCTTAATGGAGCTGTTTTTTTTTTTTAATCATAGATAGGTTTAAATAAAACCATGGTGCCTTTTGCAAAGGTCTGTAGGCAGACACCAGCGCTAGCATTAGCAGTTGCTTGGGTTTTACTTGTTACAACCAGGTAAAGTTATTTCCCTTATTTTTTTTGAAGGTCATCACATCAAACATAAGTACACACAGTCAGTTAAACACAAATTCCTTTTGAACACAGCTGTCATGGAAACAGCCCATAAAAAGATCATCTTTAAAACTTTTAAAATGATGAAACTTTATTTGACATATTTTAATCCATAACTGACGGAATAGAAAACACTGACATTAACACAACCAATGGGAGGAGCCAGATGGTTAACATTGCTCTGAGTGCTCAAAAGCTGTAGTAATTCTGCTCTATGGTGGATAGTAGTACATGAAGAAAGAGACAAGTCATGACTTTTAATATCCTACTCTCCAACAAACATATTTCAAATATGAATTTTATTCCGAGGTTTGTCGAGTACCTGACCAGCTGTGATTGAGAACATGTCAGAAACATCTTTCAGATTGCAATTACATTCACAACAGTAGAGTACATTTTAAAGAACTTAAGTATCTTGCATTGCCTATACAGATCTAAAACTCATTATTCTTTCCTTGAAATTGCTTTTCTATCTTTACATTGGAGCTGTAAGTGCACTTTTGTGCAGCATGCTGCACACTATTCAATTACATCTCCAGTGTGGAATCCATGAGAACTAGTGCATGAAAAATACCGAACGTCAGCCAAGTCAGTTGCATATCAAATGCATGTGTTAGGTGTCTCAACCTCTTGGCTCGCCTTATAGATGCCTCAACCCATACGGAGGGAGAGGTGGTATGCACGACACTGGAATATCAGTGACTGACGCAGATTGACTGAGGACTCTTTCCATTTATCCAGTTGACCCGGCTGAGGGAATGTTCCAGTTTTGATTTCCTCCATTGCAAGTTGTTACAAATGTGCAAAGGCAGCACAGTATATTACAAATTTATTGTTATCACAATATTAACAATAAATTATATAAAAATCACAATTGCAAAAACTGAACTGTATTGCAATAAAATAATAGTCTTCCATTTAATAGAATTCTGCCTTTTTCCTGTCAAAATCTTTGTACAAACAAAGCTTTAAATAAAACTGTGATGTGACCAAATAAATTAAAAAAAGTCCTGTTTTACACCTAGTTCAATTTTACATTAATTCACATCTGGGGGGGGGGCCGGTTGGTTTTGGTTCGCTTCAATTAGCCCCGGTTTTGACAAGTGGAAAATATTTCAGTTCATAACACAATATTTCTATGACTTGCATATTCCAGAAATGGGACGTAAGCCTGTCTCTCGCAAATGTAACTCTAAGTAAGAAACAATATTCACAGAGCCACTGGGCATTTTAGGGGTCACCATTTAATATCACAATTTATGTAGGTTTTAATTCAACAAATGCAATGTTTTAACTGACAAATGTGAGTTGAAAAGACAGCGACGCAATCAAAATGCTATCTTATAAAAGCTAGCTTTGTTTTCAATAGAAGTTTATTTAGCTATTAATGTTTCTCCCGAGAACAAGACAAGCCTCATTTGACAAAATAATGCCATTTTAATTTCTCTTTCAATTTTATTTTTTATTTCTTGTGTAAAGTTTTCTTTTCCTCTAATCATCAGAATGGAATGTTTGGGTCCACTGTAGCACCTTGTTTGAACCAAAAGCTTGGGGCTTACCAAAGAAGTAGAGCATGGAACAGTTTTTCTGGGGCACGTTGTACCCCTTTTAACAATTGAAACTGACCTGAACTGATCCGACCAGTACTGTACCACTCCAGTAGAAACCAGGCCTTAGTTATAGCCTATCACACCTTGTGCTTTGAGTCTATTTTGAGCGAATCTCATCTTCAACAGTGCTTTTACACACAGAGGATATGGATAACTCCTTCACTCACGGTTCTTCCACTGCTATCACACTCTCAACTTTCCATCCCGTCTTTGGTTTGCATTTGCTTCTGGTGGCAGATTTGGATTACTTCTATCCCCAACTCTTTTTTTTTTTCCTCATCTCCGGCTGCTTGCATCACACTTCATCCATTCTGAATCTTTCACTTCAACCAATACCTTTTGCATGTTGTCTATCTCTTCCAGTCTCCTCCCTTTCCCAAACTTCCATTAGCGGTGTTAGGTAACGAGAGTTTCACCATTCTCCTCCCTCGTTACCCGCCTCTCCCCTCCCTTCCAGTTTGTGCTGTCAAATCCACTCTGTTCTTTGCAACAACAAAAAAGGAAGAAAAAAAATCATCTGACGTCTCTTTCTGTGCTCTTGCTGCTCTTCACGGTTCGGCAAACGTATTAATTTTATTGCAGTGCACATGGCCGGACAGCAATGCGGTGAGAAACAGCTAACTGGAGCCTCACAACAGCAGAAAAGGGGAATGAAGACACTGTAAAAGGTTTCACAGGCTCACAATTAGGCTGCTTTCTAAGAATACATAGATATTTTTCCATTGTGATCTGCTACATGTGGAATAACTTGTAATGGGAAAATGGTCAACAATAGAGCTCGATGCAAATATGTATTTAAAGCTCATATATTAACAATAACTAGTCTCTTATAATGAATTTTAAGTACCACAGCTCACAGCAAAAATTACTGTTATCCAGTAGATATCGACTATGCAATAAAACTACACATGGCAGCATATATCTAACATTAAACACTCAAAAATAAATGAAAACCATAATATAGTGACATGAGCCATTTGAATGCAATTTATAGTTACTATTTATAGCAACTACAAACTATTAAGTGTAGTAGAGGGTTAATAAATATGTCATAACAAAAAATCTAAAGAAAAACAAAGGATAGATTCTGAAACTTCAAATATAATTTTAATAAAGAGCCTATTACTAAAGACCACAACAATAATAACAATGTTTGTATTTTAGTGGAGGAGCAATACTCTGTAAATAACAGAATTAAGTATTACCTAAATAATGTAGTTATATTAAAAATTGTTTTTTTTGGGCACAAAAATTAAATGACTATCTGATCCAACAGTTTTGAGAGTTTAAATTTGGTTGTTCGGCAGTAACTTGATGAACGTTATCCGTGAAAAATATATCTATAATATAAAATGTGAGTAAAATGTAATGACTACATAGGTGCTGGAGTTGCCAAATGCTGCGGTGGCACAGCCAAACCAAATGTTTCCAGTCTACAACTGTGAATAAACTCATGATCAGTTTAAAGGATGCTGCGGGCAGCCTCCACAAAAGCAGCGCTGTTTACAAACTTTAGTGCTTATTCACTGATAACCTGATGAAAAAGAAGCCCCTCAAGCAGATCAGACCATCAGCTGATTGCAGGCAAAAACTCCTTTACTCCACACTCATTTATCAACTTACAATATCCAGCTGTCATTGAGTTTGGATATTTTTTTCTGACTTAAATGAGCCTCAGAAATGTAACGACAATGCCTATTTGATTAAAAATAATTTGCAGCTAGAGCACACGTGACTAGAGACGCTGATCAAAACAGCTCTGGGGAAAATTTCATAGTTTGGAGAGATTAGCTTTTATCTGAGGTACACGTGCGGCAGAGGCAGAGCATGCCAGCAGTGCACACACCCACTTTGAGCATGCATCTAGTGAGGGAACAAATCAAAACACCGACCTGTTGATGCAGTAGGGCTGTAAGATATGCATGTTGATCCCTTTGCTGTGATCAGGAGTGTAGTAGAAAAGCTCTTTCAGCTCTCTCAGATTCTGACTACTGGAGTTTTCAGTCAAGTTTAGTCCCATTCACTTGCCCTGGAGTAGTTCCAGCTGATCTAGAGACAGCGCGGGAGGAGAATCCTAAGTCCGGATCAGCTTATGTGTCGAGCCAACATTCTGACTGAACTTGAAGGTGTTGAATCAGCGGGGATATCTGAAGCAGTAGTGGCTCTCCACTTCAGACTGGTGCGCTGGGAAGATTGCCGACAGTCTTTCATTGCATCCTCTCCTCTTGAGTGGCTCTGCCTCCCTTTTTCAGAGGCCCGCCCCCTCAGCTCCACCCCCCCGACAATGTGTGTGGTTCAGCATGTGGAGCTCTGTGGTCTTCGTCATCACAACACCTTCAACAATGCCTTTCACACTCATTGGTACATCTATTACCACTGCTTTATATATATTTTTTATTTTATTTTATTTTTTTAAATGTTGCCATTTTTAAAATCAAACTTCATACTTCTTGTCCTCTCCCTGTCTGTCAGCTGTCATCCTCGCTTGCATCTTTATGTCTGACTCCTGTCATTTTGTTCTGTTGTGCCCTCCTGAGCACGTCCTCGACTCATCTTCTGATCTTCCAGAAGAAAACAAAACAAAGAAGAAAAAAATAGCGCTGGCACTTGACATCCAAATTCGTTTAAGCTTTAATGCTAACTCGATTACATAACAGTAGTTGAGACAGTCTCTCCAGTGCAGCTGAGTGGAGTCTTATGAGGACACAGAGATGCTTGATATCTCATCAATTCAATTTGACTTGATCCTTTTTGCTCTGGGTTGAATCGGAAACAGTTATTAGTTCTGTTGCAATCACCAACAGGTTTTCAGCTCTGCTTATGGACTTTTTATTCTATTGCTTGCCTATGCACAGATGTACATTTTGAAAACCTGAAGCCTGGCTGCTATGTGCAGAACTTGAACCTGTTTCAATAGTTTGGTATGTACCATCAATTTTTTTAAAGAGCTAATATGCTAATAACGCACCTAGTATTTACTCAAGTATTTAGGCTGCCGTGTTGATTACCATTAGCAGATGAAGCAAGAATGCAAAGAAGATATGGCCCTTAAGCTGAGTTACTTTACCTAAAATTTGATTTAGCAGGGGATACTTCAGGCAGCTTCACATTATTTGATGAGGAAGCACAGGTCTTTAAAGGAGCAGTCTATAACACTGCGTCCTCCATATCCTGTTATATGGTGCTCTGTGCAAGTCTGGCATATCATAGCCCCAAGCATATACTGTCAACCAGGGCTTGACATTAACACCCGCCAACCCGCCAAATGCGGGTAGCTTTAGGCTTTAGGTAATGCTGTCTCTCCAACTAGCCACTGTGGCTAGTTCGACTTGATATAAATAAATTAAAAATTGTAGTCCTCTCAAATGCGCTTACTACTGTATATGCTGCTCAACTCGTTGATACAACACTACAACTCCCATGAGCAACCAGTGTAGAGCACGCGGAAGTCCGTTCGCGCTGCTGGGAGAAGAGATGTGGAGACATAGCAGGAGTAAAAAGACCGAAAAGAAGACAAAAACGCCAGAGGAAGATGTACAAAATCAAGACGAGGAGCCAGAAGCTAAGAAAAAGAAAAGACAATTTAATTATAAATGGAAAGAAAATCGAGAAGCATGTAATGTTCTGATAAAATTTTAAGCAGTCGTTTCTATAAAATTTCATTTTCTTTAAGGCTTTGTTATTAAAATAAAATATTTGACTTGTTCAGAAACATGTTTGTACGTAATATGATAACTGGTTCAGGTTTAAAATCACTTTAAATAACTCAGTGTTATAAAGGAGGATTCTAGATGATGATTTATACACAGGTCACCTACTGTATACTTAATTTATATTTAAATGTAGGATTTTTTTATGATTTTGAACATGTAATTTAGAAACTTAATTTTGGCTAGTTAAAACACCCAATGGCTTGTAACTTTTTTTTTTAAATCACTAGCCACAGTGGCTAGTGACCAAAAAAGGTAATGTCAAGCCCTGCTGTCAACTATAGCTCGTAACCTTTTAGCTGGTCTAGTGTAAATACCAGTATGAACTGAACAGCTAAATATTAAGCCACTTGCTAATGTTCTCTATGCACCCACTGACAGCACACACACGTCATGTCCGAAACTCATAAATGCATAAATGCCCACTTGAAATGTTAGACTAAATAGACTTTGATAGTCTACTTAACTTCTGTTGCCAAAAATGTGCACACAGCTCTTACTGTTTATATTATAGGGTCTATATTGAGTGCTAGTGCTGTGTACATATACAGGCAGAATAACACTATATGCCACAGGACTTGCCTTAGCACTGCTCTCTTGGGGAGCTGGAGAGTTAGTTAAATAAAACTCTTGGTACAGCTTTAGCTTTATACAGAAGTACCATATCAATACTTCCATAACCCCTCTATATTTTATACATACTATGCATATACTGTTTTTAGTTAACAGTAGCAAAGAGTAGCAAAGTATAGGTTGCAGTAATAACTTGAGGAATGAGGATAATAGGGGGTATAAAAACAAATGAGAAGAACTTTTACCACATTCTTAAAACATATATATATAATTAAATCCTCTCCCCCAAAATGTGAAGTAAATCAATTACTAAATAAATGAACCTTGGCTGTACCAGATTGTTCCAGGCTACACAGACAGAAAAGGCCAAGCTTCACAAGAATTTAATGGCATTAAGAGCAAATCTGTGGCCCTCAGTGTGAGTGGCTTTAAACAGAGTGCAAAAACAATCTATTCTCTGCACAATAAATAAAGGAGAAGCTACAAACAGAAGCATGTAATTCTATTAGAGTTCAACTTTCAATGGCTGCTTCCATTCAAACACAGATTCTTGAGATAATTTAATTCATCTAAGGCATTTGGGTTTTTGTCTTGTATTTGAATAAAGGGTAAAAGCCATTTGTGATGCTTAGCACTGAAAATGTATTTGAATTGATGCTCTGTCAGTTTCTTTGTCTCTACTTGCATTTCTCATTCTCTAAATTGTACAGAGGTCTCTTCAAGCGCTGACTGTTTTAGCAACACCTTGAGGTAAATTTCACAGAGTCGGCTCTGTGTGTGTCAGGCTCACTCTCTGAATATTGGATTTTTGATACCAAAAGGTATGGGGTCTAACTGCAGAATGACTGATGAATTACTCCGGGCCATGCAAATCACATGAATGACATTAGACACAATAGCTGAGCAGCTGGTTGCAGGACACTGAGGGCACATGGCATGTCATGTGTTCAGAGGTCCTTGTTACTCATTGTTAAAAAATATAAAAACTGGACTTAAAAAGAACAAAAGAAAACTACAGTCTGCTAAAAATACATTTTACTCAAGGTTAATGCTTTACGTTTTGAAAATGACAACAAAGATAAATCACAAAACCTCCAACATGTAAGGAAAAGTATTAGAAAGAAAGAAAACAGATTGATGATTGGTGCCAATGTTCAAGGCTTTCAACAAACTATTGCCATGGTAATAGAACCTTGTTGTATAGCACAGGTGGAAACTGATGGCAAAATCTACATCCTGCAACTGTTGCAAATGTTTTGGCATTAAAATATCCTCCCCATCAACATCAAACATAAAGCTACACTTCCTGTGAGTAGATCCGATGGCAAGTTCTCCGAGCGGCGCAACTTAAAAGCGCTGGACTTTTCCTTATGTCTGTGTTAATGGGGGAATGTTCTCTTTTAATCCGTCACCACCTGCTGGGAATTATTGCAGTCTGAGTGAGGTGATCTGGCCCATGCTAGTGCCTGAGCGAGCACAGATCACTTTACGTCTGGCCTAAGGTTTAAGATGCTGCCGTGGGAGATCAAGCCCACAACTGTTGTGCTGTTGGCAAGCTGCATTGTGAGGCTTTAGGATGTGTTAATGTGTGAAAGAAGAGGTCCCGGATGGAGCAAGGGGTCAGGGTTGATATGCCTAGTCCATTAAGAACAACATTACGAACAAACATTTACTTAGAGGTATACAGAAGCAGCTGCTTTACAATGAAGACTATCCTACAACCTTTTTTAAGAAGAAAGAGAGGTTGCGTCCTGTGTTCAGTTTGTTTCACTGATTAGTTTCAACAGTAATGGAGCAAAAGTAACAAAGAAAACTAAGGCGTACTCACATCAGGCAAATGTTCTGTGCCCAGGCCTGCAATCCACCTCGTCCCACAGTCCATTTAAACAATGGCGGCAAAAGGTTCACAGTGGTCTGATGGACCTAATGCAATTCAAAATCAAACTCAAGATGAATATCGCTTGGTTTTAGGTTCTCGATTATACCGTAAGAGACCGTCCGCTGAGCCATGGAGCGATTCTGTGCTTCTTGTAAACAAACGGTGCATTGTGATGACGTAGGACCCCCATTAGACCCAATGCGATGACGTTACTGGGTCCAGGCACCAATTCTAAGAGATTCTAAGAGACCCCTCCCCACTCGTGTTTGACCCTGGTGTGAGTGCGCCCTAAAAAGGTAAGTCTAAATGTCTGTCTATCACACTATTTTTTGTATCTTTGATTTAAAAAGGTTATGGATGATAATAAAAATACTCTCTAAAATAAATTTCATGTGATGTGACACAAAAGGTAAATTAAATCAGAGAGAAAGCTGTGTGCTTCTGTTGTGTGCTACTATGACATGCTTTCAGTCACATGGAGCCGGGGCAGAAAGCAGTGATCAAATTCTGGTCACATGGGTTATCTGTAATGTATGGGTCATTGCACTAAACTCGGAAGAATGAAATGCTGGCTTAAAAGTGATAAAACAGCATACTTTTAAAAGATTCACTGTAGAGGATTTGTTTAGAAATGTTTGTAAGTAGATTATGAAATGATCATTTTTTCTTGAAATAATGAAAAAGCCACAGGGACATGCACATAAAGACTCTTGCATACAGTCATGTAAATACCCTGCATTTATCACAGACATTGATTCATTCACATGCAGTAGCAGGCACGCACAGACTATTATTTGGTAATTTTAGCTGATCAAATGACCAAGAGCCTTGTAAATGCATACACCGCAGCTGTTCTCGTGTTTGCGCTGACTGTGTAGCTCAAGACATTTAGAAAGTTGGAGGGGTTGGTTGAGGATAAGTTGCTGCACCTACACTTCCATTAAAAGGCTCAGTTCTAGGTTAGTGGCTGTAGAAATGAATAGCCCATTTTAACATGTGTGTAATCATCCAATTTTCCAACAATAGCTTTCTATTTCTTAGAAAAATTTGATGTTGTCTTTGTTGTTAGAAACTTTTTCTTTTCTTTTTCCGACTCATTTTTTTTGATGAAACTATATAATACACAGAAATTGCTTTGCTAAATATGTAAAAAGATGTATTATTGTGTAGAAAACCGTGAGACTGTTATAAGGCAGGGATAGCTGTGATAAGATAACAGAAAAGAGCATAATTTTCCTTATTTTTTTAATGTACATTCAAATTTTACTATAAATGTTACTTAGTAAATGCTCATCATACTAATGCAACTGTCTGCTTCAGTAAAAACTAGGGTTCATTCTATTATCTTGAATGGTGTGACATCTGGAGTACCACAGGGCTCTGTTCTGGCTCCACTGTTCTTGTGTTTGGACACATTGTTTTAAGGCTACAGGCATACTAACAGATTGCAATCTTTAAACAATGTTATACAAAGAAAATAAAATGGCACTCTGTAAATAATGTACCTTTATGAATAATAGGGTGGGCTCCTGAGAGAGTATAACAAAGAACACACAGACAGCTGAGTTACCATCAATATACAATGTGAATTAAATTGCAGTGCCGAAAGCCTAGTACCTCCAGTAATCGGGGGATGGAAGGCTTCACGCTGCACTTAATTCAGTCACACACACAAGTGAAATTGGTGCAGAACTTGCCGTAGCCTAAAGCTGGATTTGGAGTGCCAAAATACATTGTGTGTTAGCTGTGACTCAGAGATCGGGGAGGGGAGGGGTCAGGGCATGAGGCAGCTCTCACCAGGACACGTGCATGTCCAATGACAGCGAGAGGCAGCGGCGCAGACATACATGCGCATGGCCACACGGACACAATCCCCGCTTGATGTCACATATTGAGGTGTCCTGGACTGTCCTCTGCTTTCGGTGGCTCCATCTGCCCTCGCTGCTCCTAATCTCTCCACGTTGCTAATCCACGCACAGACACTCCCCTGTGCACGGTCACACAAACTGCTCACAAGCAGTCTTTTAGCCCCTCCCCCTTTACAGCGCAGACATTTTTTCAAAACAAAATCAATTAGATTGTTTGAGCTGCACAGCGCTTAACATTTGATACAAAAGCTTACTCGGTCTTGTACTTACCTTGTATAAAAAGACATGTGACCTTCAGTGTTTTTATATTCAAATGCAAATGAGCTGTGAGTAATTTCAATCAATTTAGACACACGTAGCACGCTGCTTTGACTGCAACAAGAATAATGAAACTATAGAAATAGACCCCGTCCCAGCATAAACGAGGCAGGTATCATTAAACAGTTGCTTCATCAGGAGCTGCATCAGATAAAAGTGGCACTTTGCTAATGTTTTATGCTAATACTTCAGCTGAGCATCTCTCGTCTGTCTCTGTTTGTATCCACTGTTACTGCAGAGAAACAAAAGACAAGACAGCACTGGTTTTCTTGGAGCACTGACTCCTGCTTTTATCTAACTTTTCTAACCGTTCTCTGACAAACAACTGCTGAAGTGTCAGTCGGTTGGCATCAAACAAGCCATCTTTTCTCACTCACAACTCGCAGCTCCAACTAGCAGCAGCTGCTACTAAGTTTGCTAACTGAGCTCCTCTCAGAGCCGAAAACCAAAGGAAAGAAAAGTACAGGTCAAAGCAGCAGACTCTAAAATATGAACATAGTATGTAATTTACCAAAATCCAGTGTCTGAACGTAATCTATTTTTAGTTCATGTGGAGTCTTTAGTGTGGCTAATTACTATAGTTAATGGCGGGCCACCAAAGACTCATCAATGTGTGGGAAAAACTGTACGCTTATTATACATTCTGCTTTGGTGATGACTAAGTTTAAACTATTCCCCATTTGGGAAGATAGTTTTTTGGGAAGCAGGCATAAAAACAGCATTGTATGATATAAATGAAATAATATTCTAATATAATTAACAGGATACCAACACTACAATACTGTTTTCTTCTAGTACAACAAATCAGTGAGGACAACCAGGTAGCAAACCCCAAAATTCTCAAAAAATTCTGAGTCTCAGTTTTACGAATTATAACGCTTAGTAGAAAATTGGTTGAAGCGTTCAATAAAAAACTGAAAATATGCGCGTTTTAATTATTGCTCACATTTCAAAAAAGGCCGACTTGGAAAAAATATGACAATAATAAAAAGGGCATGGTTCACTTTCTGTCACACAAAGAGACATAGTGTTGGCTGAAACTAATATTCCGTAAAAGTGGATTAAACACACTGCATTCACATGTTTTTAAAAATGCAGTTCATCTCTGAAGAAGCACTGCAAGATAGATTATTTATTACTCATTACCTGTGCTTTGCCAATCACTTGTAATTCCTGCTTCATATTTACTCTGACAACCTGGGTGTAAGGCGCAGAGCATTTGGATTTGCTTTGCAATCGTTTCTGACCTGAGTGAACATATTTAATGAAGCTGTCAGGGCGGTGTGTGTGAGAACACGTGCCAGAGCAACATTGAGAGCGCAGATGGCAGCATGACTTGCATTTTACTTCTTCCCCAAATAGTAAATCTATATTGTGTGTCTAACTTACATAACAACCCCCCACATGACACCTGCTACATCTATTTACACATTTTCATTCCTCAGTTTGTTCATATCATTTTTTAATTCCTTATGTTAATTACACAGCCTATTTTCTCTGTGGATATGGTGATATGCGATGAATGGTCCAATTCTATCATTTCACTGTTAGGGGGATGAGATGAGTGCAGGAATCCTAATTACTATAATTATATTGAATTTACTTCATATTAATCATACATTATACTGCACTGGTGTAATGTTTATCTTAATTTACAGGCCATTAAGTATATTGTAATTGCTTTCTGGTGCATTCATCATTTTTACATGTGATAGATTTGATATTATAACTAAGTTTTGCTTACTTGTACTGTGGTGCATTTTTTTCTCCATCTGTTTATGCTTTATTAAGCACAAAGTTGTGCATGTGGTAACTTTGATTGACAGGTGCTTCCGTCCTCCATCCCTACAGCCATCCTTTTATCTCTGAGTTCTGTCAAAATCCAGTGCTCATCTCTGCTTTCCTTTCATGTTTACATCAAAGTTGGTGCACAGTTTTGGTGAGTACACACTCTCACATGGTCTCTCACCCTTTCTCGTCTCCCTCGGATGAGTTGCTATCCTGCTTGTTGGACATTGGCTCTATTCAGCGAGACGGACTCCCACTCCGCCAGCCTCCTTAGCATTAGACAGCCATCAGAAAATCTCAGTAGCGACTGGCTGGGTGAAGCTCGGTGGGTGGGACATCAGAGGAAGAAAGTACAAGCTGCGAAGGCAAAGAGAAAGAGAGCACTGAGCAACAGACCTTATTAAAAATGCAAATCACTGCCGCATAATAACGGTAAACCAATAAATAATGAGGGTCTAATGATCCACAAAGCTGTTTATAATATTTGTTCAGACTATTTTCATGCAAAATATTGATGCAGCCAAGAAAGCACTTTTTCATCGAGCTTTAGCTAAGGTAAATATGCTATACAAATGCAGCAATTACAAGCAAAAAAAAAAAAAAAAAAAAAAAAAAGGGGGGGGGGGGGGGGGAAAGGGGGGGGGGGGGGGGGGGGGGCCCCCCCCCCCCCCCGCGGGAGTTTTGGTTGGGTGGGGGGGGCCAAACCCCAGATTTTTATTTTTTTGGGTTTGGGGGGAAAGGGGGGGGGGGGGGTGTGGGGCCCCCCGGGGGGGTGGGGGGGGGGGAAAAAAGAAAGAGAGGGGGGGGGGGGTTTTTTCCCCCCGGGGAAGGGGGGGAATCAATATTAAAGACCAGACCAGTCCTAAAACCAGTCTTAAACTTAGTTCTAATTTGGTCTTAGTTTAGTTTTGATTTAGGCCAGTTTTGATCTGAGGTCTTCATAAATTTGAATTTAGATGAATTTTTAATACGTTTCGTTATCACTTTATTCAACATAGTTATATAAATAAAGTATTTAAAGAGTTTTGGGTAAATTTTTTTTGCTGTCCTAATCATGAATATGCATAGTTGTCAGCTTATTATTCATCACTACTCTTCCAATATCTAAGTGGGTATTTACGGTTTTACTGTACACTTGTCAACTAAACAAAGGATAATTCAGAAAGTCCATGGTATAGTAACTTATAATATGTCATAATAACCTTTAAACTTGACTTTTTTAATGCTTTTCCAAAGATAATAATGCAGATGAACAGCTGCTCACTTCGGAACAACTTAAAAATGATGCTTAAAGGAAAATGACAAGACACTTAAAAATAGGTTCCTGACTCAAATATAACTTCTAGCTAAAGTTATTAACATCAAGTACAGTGGACGTTTTTAACCGTTAATGCAGTCTAGTCTTTTAGCTAAAGCGTATTAGCATTCAGCCGTCATTAAAAAAAGATTCAAACTTTACGTAATAGTTGTATTAAACTCTAAATAACAACTAAACAAAGTAAGTAAGTAAGTCAGTAAGTAAGTAATAACATTACACAAATTAATGGGCCTAACTGAATGCTAATAAAGCCAACCTAAAATACCCTGGCTGCTAGTAACCAGATACAAGAAACAATTAAAAACACTCTTTTATCATAAAAACATACCAACAGTTAGGATCTGTAGCAATTATAACACTGAACTATTACAATGAAATCATGATAAAAAGAAAGGCTTTAGCACAATTTAGCCCAAATTCCTTGGAGGGTAAGTAGCTTAGAATTAATTAGATTTGGCTGTGGACCATTTCCTCTAATAGATGCAGTGTCAGACTGACCACAATACAACAGTTCCCAAAACAGTGGCTGCACTGTGGAAGTTTGTGGTGGGAAATATGTAATGGAGGATTTAAAAGATGAAGCAGGTCAAGGGCTGGCACCGTTTTTCATCAACAGCTTGCACTTTTCAAGCAAATAGTTTTTCAAACGAGACTTTTACAGTCTCTGCAAATAAAATCAAAACAGCTTTGTCAAGGAAACAGCGCCCCACTCTGTGTGAAAGTAAACTGACTGATGTGTTCATGAGCAAAGCTACCCAAGCCCTAATTATAGGATTCTGCTAATGCGGCAGGTCAAGAAGGCAGAGGCATCAAGCCAAATCAAGATGGGAGAGTAAACCTTAGATGAAGGAATTTGTAATTCATGCACACTTTAACAGAACTGGAATAAAATGTTCAAACATATGTGGAAAGTACAAATATGGCCCTGGGTTAAGAAAGTGTCTAAAAGATGAGCTCAAGATAGCAGACCAACAGATTGATGGGACAGAGAATTGTTCAAATGTACATCTTTCTGTTGGTGCTGCAAACTTAGGCTGCAATATTGAGTAGTGGTTAATAAATAATGTACAATGCTTTATGGCTGTGCTGTGGAGGAAAACCTTATGAAGCATTTTGAGAGGAAAAGGGAAACAAGCCAATCCAGCTATGACTGAATGGGTTTTGATGTTGTTGTTTGTTTCTTTTTTTTTTTTTGGAGACACCCAAAGCTGATTGTAATGACACATAATTGGTTGTGTTTGTTTTAATTACATATAGATTTATGCAAGATAGCAGCAATACATTTTGACAAAAGTAACCATGTATGCAGTGTTTATGTACCCTAGATTACTCAGCTGCGTAAGCTGTGATTTCTTCTAACCCTCTGCTAACACTTCAGCACTGCACCCCTGGCTTTCAGCAGTCTCCTTAAGAGCTGGTCAATTACCACTCAGACGGCGTCAAAAGAAGCTGTGTCCTCACACTCACAAGTCCCTCGGAAGTCCCTTGCACTGAGTAGCAGCTGCTACAGAGTCTACGCACTGAGCTATTCACAGAGCAGTAACGAAAGTCATCTAACAGACACAGGGCCGTATTATTTCAACAGACTGTACCACTGAAACTTAATCTAACCAACAGAAAACATAATGTTCCAATGTTATAGTCTCTTTTTGGTCCATTCTGAGACCGTGACAGTGCAAATTAGACAACAGAAGACTGCCAGGGTCTCCATAATGTATAAGTAGCCCTGCAGATTTGAAGGTAAACAGCGGTTTCAAAATGCCAACACAATATGAAAACCATTAATACAGTGAGATGCTGTTCTTGTAATGTGAGCAGTTGAGAAAAGAACTGAAAGTACCAAATGAAAGATTTACATAACAGCTTCTCTTGTCTCTTCAACAAAACAGGCATAATTCTGAGCACAAAAACTCTATGAAGATGTTAAATAGATGGATAGAAGGATAATAGATGGTAAATTAATAGACCGGTTCTAGTGAAAAGTAAGTTTAAAGCCCAGCAATCTGGGACAGCAATATTATATAGAGAATAAGTGTACTTGTATTGTTTTTATTGTCACAACAAAAACATCAGCTAATCTGCTTACCTAGAAATGAGTTATCACAAAACCATCATATTTTTCCTCTCCATTCCGACCAAATCTCATAGTCCCATATCTACTGGAAACCAAAAGGCTCAAGGCTTAGTTTACATAAATAAGAACAACAGTGCCATATACGACACACGGATGGGAAAAATGTACATAAAAGACACTGTGTACATCTGCGTCTAAATCATTTTTGCCTGTGTCACATGTGGGAAACGGCAGGGGTCATGGAGTTGATTCCTCTCCCACTGTGAAAGCCATGGTCCAGAGATTAAAACCTATTTATAGCCTCGTGCTTGTTTAAAATGCACACTGGAATCAGGATTGTGTGGTTTAGTTTGCTGTGTAACGCATGAATGATTGGCCTGTTAAGTGGAGCAGTGTGCCAGATGGGGGCACCAGAGCGTTTACAGCGTTTGTTACAGTGTTTAGTGTGGAAATGTGACCTGAGCTGACCTGTTACTGGCATTATTAGCCCGTGCTCTCACTGCCACACTTAGGTCTACAACAGACATGCAGATAGGTTTCTAAGATTGTATGGTGTAGATGGAATTTAAATGGTTAAAATCATGAATAGAATTTACATAATATCTGCTTTGTTGGGAAATATTATAATTTGCCATTTCCTTTGCAGAAAAAACAAAACAAAAAACGACTTAGTGGTCTCTCAATCTTTGATGGATGTGGATTTAAATATATTCAAATTTCTGCTCAGTAACTCAGATTGTTCACTTAGTTAAAAAAAACAAAACTTTTTGTCTTGGTAACTTAAAATAGTAATGGTAAAATAATGGTAAAATAAAATTGCTTTTTTATTTTACCTTTTGGCTCGGTTTCTCATGTTGTTATTTTAAAGGACTACTGAAATTTTAAGTTTAAAATATCAAATCAATAGTTTACATTTTTGGCTTTCAGCACAAAATTAGACAAACATGACCTAAATTCAGAGTGTATTTTGTAATAATGGCATAATTAAAAAGATAAAATTCCTTGATCATATATTTCTGTCTATGGATTTTTAATATAATTCCATGTAATAATGAGAGAAAACTAATCAGAGCTAGGAACATTTGCACTTACGTCTTTTTCAACACTTTATGCTACGAATGCAAACATTAGTCAAATAATTGCAATATTTAACCATCTTGCAGCTCTGAGACTTAAGTACTTATACTTAACATCCATGTCTGTGCTGCTAGATATTTTCCTGCTCCACTTCTCCACATTTGACGATAGATGGCATCAGAGTATGAGACACGGCCGGTTCTCCTACACTTGTGCTCATTGGGAGCCTAAATACTGCACTCTTAAGCAATACAATCATAACAGACGTCAAATTATCCTTGAGAGCTGAAGAGAGAAAACCGGTGAGAAAGTGTACACGAGGAACTAAATTCTATGTAGTGAGGAGGTCTTACAGTTCGTGGGAGAAACAAACCCACCTCGTCTTTGAGTGAGGACTGATGACGGCTGATTAGCAGCTCTTATGCGGCTGAATGTACACAGCCTGCAGCGTGAGTCAGGCGGTCCTGGATGGCGTCCAAGCTGATTAGACCCAGAGTGCAATCAAAGATGACCTGCTTCTCTGACTCTCTCTGTCTTGTCCAAATCACCTCTTTTTTCCCTCTATTTTCATCCCTTGACTTTGCCCTTGAATCTATAGGTAAAGCGCCATCCACTTCGTCTGAAAAACTCAGCACACACAGACAAAGGTAAAGGACCCTCTGAATAGTTGACTTTAACACAGGTCACAACCATGAATGTTTGTATAAATGGGAAAAAAATTAAGCTACATGCCTATTCAGTCTTTACGTAGAGGCATAAAAGGAATCTCTGGGTCAATTTGAAGTTTTACAGCTTTCAAGGCAAAACTTTAAAAGCCAAACAACAGCTAGTAAAGGCTCTACAGTCAACAGCCAGCAGTGTTTTCTAAGAGAACATTGTGTACTAAGGACAATGTTAGAGCACTGTAGTAGTTTTTCTTCAAACTTTTTTGATTGATCATTCTGAATGATCATAAAAGAATGGCTGCACATACAGAAAATGCTATACTCCATGATGCATTTGTGGCCATTAAAGAAGCATTTTGTTAAATTTTGCTGAACTATTTGACACTATTTTCAAAATAAAAAGACAGCAGAAGGAACCCTTGGTCCAGATACCGTTGCATGATGGACTTAATGGAATTTGTTTCTAAAGTCCTAAACCCATTTCAAATAAATTCAAATATTTATTATTGCTATGTCCAGACAAATATGTTTTATTGATAAAATTACGGAGACTCCTGAAGATTAAGTGAGTGAGTGAGTGGCAGTTTGTAAGAACAGCTGTATATTACATGGGTCTTTTAAAAATTCAAAAAGTATAGTGGTAAAAATGACCATTTTTGTTTCATAGTACAACATAGTAGATATATCTAATTTAATGTTCTTACAAAATCAAAATGCAGAGCACATGGCCACATAACTGTGTTTCTAAATCAGATTACATTATGTTCTTGCTATAATGTCAGTGATAAGAACCACATGATTCGACTAACAACACAAAAGGATACAGAACAGTATAGCAGCAATAGTGCTGCAGCTGACATTGGCTGCTTATAGTTCACTGGGTGCATGCCAAACATGGACGTCCCAGGAAGTGTACTGTATATATTCCACTGATGAATATCTTGGATGTCATACAGGAACACATCATATGGTATCTGAAGCTTAAATCTAAACAAAGCAGACATTGCTGATGAAGAGTTGGACAAATCAGTCGAATGGATGATGTCACAGGAGTTTGTTTTAGCGGGAGTGAGCAGAAGAACCAAACAGGCCAATGGAGCCCAAACAGGATGCTCTGAAATTGAATTAGGATTAAAATATATTTGAAACAGTATTTAGTCTTTAAACTGCAACTGGGATTACTGGGTCAAATATAACCTCAACAATAGCTTATGGATATATACAACGGTATTTGGAAGCCAATGGGAAAAGCTAAGGCAGGAGCTGGGGTGAAGGTGGGACGCGTAGGAGGGGTGATTATCTGTCAAGAAAAAACAAAACAGACAAGAGGTTGGCAACAAGAACTGGTCTGACTTTTCAAAAAAAAAAACATGACATTTACAAATTGGGAGGGTACAGGAATGACTTAATGTTTAGGTCAAGACAAACAAGATCAGCAGCTCCAAGAGATAAGGTGAAGTTGTTTAACAATGTCAAAATTAGAATTTAATGAAAACAGCTTGAAGAGCAGCCTGGATAATAACCTGCTATTATTCAGGCTCGGAGACAATTATCATCTTTTCTTTTTCATTTTTTTGTGAAATTTCTTTCTCCCATTCCTCGACGTCATTGGTCTTCATCATCGCCCCCATTCTTTTCAATCCCTGTTTCGTTTTTAGCCAGCAGCATTGCGTCCTCCTCCGTTCCTCCCTCGCTCCACTTTCATTCTTTTATTTACCGCAATCATCTGCTGTGTGAACCCATTGTTTTCCCCGCTCTCATTGACTATGTATGTCTGCCACTTCTGTGCCAGCCACTGCAATTACCCAGCGACCAGTGTGTCTCTATGGATGTGTGGGTACGCCGTGTGTTCACCTACTGTCTCCAAGTGCATTTAGACTCTATCTCTGTGGGTGTTTCCATGCAAACAACTTTACATGCACTAATGAGTTAGCATGCATACACCGCTCAGACTGAGGACAGCTGTGTAGCCACTGCATTACGCTGTGTATATGTCTCATTACTCCATTGCAATTACCCTTCTCTGTATTGTACTTATGCACATATGAGACAAAGCATTTAAATCATGGATAGTAGGCAGACTGGAGATGAATAATAAAAGAAAAGAGTGTATGTTCACGACAACATTGTGACACTGATAAAACTGTAAATGCAATCCCTGATGACAAGCGTATGAATCATGCAAAAAAAGAGTTCAGAACTTTTAAGTCAAAAGGCAACGAGAGTTGATCAACTTTCTTGGAGGTTGCTCAATTCAAATACTTTTCAAGTTCTTTCAAACTCGCCTGGCAAGTGTAAAACGTATGTCACATAGCCTTGACTTTCAATTCTCAACGTACAGCATGTTACAATAGCAATATTTCCCTGCTAACCGACTACTATCAAAAAGTGGAAGAACTGGCTCCTAAATGCTAGGTTACTCATGTTCTGGTAAGAGAAGCGACATTCTGGTCTGATTGGAACAAAGAGAAGTAAGGCTGACTATTGGTAATTAAACCAAATTACTTAAGTCTTCGACATTATCAAATAACATGTCTTGCACCTGTTGAATTGCTTCAAACATCATTTTCTGTTTAAGTAAACCCAGTAACCCCTAGAGAAAGAGGTAGACGACGTGGAGCAAACAGAACCGAACTGTGTGTATTTGTGTGTTTTGTTGTCATGTGGTACGCACTTTACCAAGTGAGCTAAGAAGGCACCATTTTTCTTCTTAAAAGGCCAGATTTAAGTGTTTCATGTTTACTCTTATTTCTGTCTAGAGCTGGTTATGTTTAGTGTGGAAGCAACAAAAGTCAAACTTGCATTGGTCTTATGCTAGAGGCGTAAGGAAAGCTCTAAACATTGGTTTAATGTAATATATTAATATTCTGAGGTGGCCATTTTGTTTTCTTAAAATAAAAGCAGATAATATTGAGGGGTAAGCTATTCGTTCTTTATCACAAATAGCTTGGATCAAAATAATAATTAGGTGTTCCATGTCTAATACCTATTTCTACGTCAAGTAAAGTTGAAAATGGCCTTAAATTAGAATGTGGTGTGACGAGAAGTAAAAGTTTACCACCAGAAGTTAGTCCTGAGTGTAGGGGCCAAATGATGTGTTTCCTCCAGCAACTGTATTTGTGTAACATTGACAGAAAAAGTGGTTCAGGTGCTGCTGAGTTTAGAGGTCATATGTTCTTTAGAGATGTATCTTGACTGAGCCAAGAAGCACGCGGTAAGGGACCATTTAAACTATGCACTGAGACTGTAAATGTATATGTTCAATTACAATTCAACTTTTACAAAAGGGCATACTGAAATTTCTATGGTCATATCATTATAGCAACATTAAAAACACACAATTTGTAACATTACAAGCTTACCATTCAACATGTGTGAGATTATGTTTTAACTGCAATAGTATAGAATCATTATTTCGTAAATAGTCTACAGTAAAGGCTTAAAATTTAAAAGTCCAGTTAAAGATGGCTATTCAATAATCAGCAGTGAATCACCAGAAGCCTTTCACAACCTGAACAGGATCATTTCTTTTGAAAAAATCAATACAATACAATATGCAGGGCTGTGCATGTGTTCCTCTAGAAATGCAGATAGAGAAGGATCTATGCTCTTCACTAAAGAGAGAAATTAAATCCTGTGTGCTTTAACAGCTTTAACTGACACCCGCCCCTCCCGTTTTCATTAAAAGTACACAGTGTCTGTTCTAAGCCAAGTTGTAATGTACACAGTGTACATATGTAGAGCTGCGGATTGATCCAGACAGGTCGGGGCAGACGCATTTACATCAAGGTAAACAAGAAGAACATGAAACTGTCAAACACCGTGTCTATATGGTTTTCACTTTAAATTTCCCTTCTATCCAGTGCTTTCCTTAAACAAAGCAGCACTGCGGCTCTATATGTTCCTGCAGTCCTTGATCCTCGGCTCATCTCGTCATTCCTGCTGTTCTGCCTCAGCTAATGACCAGCCAGTGTGAAGGCTGCCAAGAATGCAAGTCGGCTACGGTTGACCTTCCATTCGCCTCGTCTCACTGTTTATGTGGATGTGTTAGAATGACCCCCTCATTTCAGTCCACTGTTGATGTTATTCATACAGCGTGAACCCTGGCCCTGCGGCATAATTGACCCCATCGTACAAAATGTGTCGGAATGGAGACCAATTGCAGCTTCTTCTTGTTGCAAAGTTGGAAAACAAAAGATTGGATGGTTCCAGTGTTAACAAAATTTATTGTAGGGCTGGGGTATAGCTAGAAAGTAAAATTTTTCAAATAATTTAATTTGCTTTCAAATATATTCCTTTGGTAGTTAACCAAATATACACACATTTAGTAAAAAAAAAAGTAAAACGGTTTGAGTTGGGGGCCTTTAAGTTTTAGCCCTCTCTGTCTCCATTGGAAAGATTTCATTTACATGCCACATAAAGATCTCATAAAAGGTGCAAAAAAACACTTAGTTAAATTGAAGCACATGGCTAATTAGCATAAATCAACAAGCTCACAGATGCTATGCTATTTGTGAATGCTGAGCTTGATAATAATGTTTTTATTTATTTATTCATTCATTTTTTTGTTTTTACTTCACATTTCTTTATAGTATTCCACATACGTCATTAAACTTTATAGTGTGCTCTTATATTCAAGTATTTATTTTACTTTAATTTCCTGCTACTTCTTAAAATCAAGGTTTTTCAGAGGTTAAACTACTATTCTTTGGAAGTTATTTGTCCTTAGCATCTACAGTGTCACTGTGGCCATTATTGAAACTTCTCTGGATGCTAACAATGTAACCCCCTTACAGAGTGGACACTATAAAGTTATATAAATTTATATATAAATTCTGTGAAATCGTAATTTGCAGTACAACTGTTATGACATTGTTCAGAATCAACAATTGAATTAATCAATTCAAGTGCAGCCTGGTTATCACAATATGAACTATCAGGAGTTACCATAATGTGACTTCTTTAACTACAATAATGTCATGGTTTTCTGCCCACAGTTTGCATGTGTTTGTCCAATCAGAGCTTTATATTATATGAAATAAACATCATTGGAAGTTGGTGTACATGTTTGTGTTCTTTAACTTAACACAATGCCATTCCTTTATTCAGCAACCACAGCGTTATTCACTACATTGTCAATTAACTGCACACAAAGACTTATAGCCACATTCCCCTGACTATCCATCATCATTGCTTTTTCTCATCGTGAATGGATCATAAATTGCACACAGCTGTGAGCTCAGAAATCTGGCCAAATCCCAATTTCCTCCCACTTGGATCAATCCTTACTTTCAAAGTGCCCTTCACAGGCTGAAATCTGTACTCACTGTCACTCAGCAACAGCACACAATCCTCTGTCTACGTCACGAAGACTATGTTTGGAGTCAGCATCAGAAATGTCTAGACGATGTATCCTCCCTTCTGCTATAAAACAACCACAGTACACAATGTTTCGTTTCAGTATAATTTTTAGACTAGAAGTCTTTGGGAATAGCATGTACTCATAGAAAGGCTGGAGCTGCCTGTGCAAAGAAATGAGGTTGACAGCTTCAAACTGCATTTATTCTCTACATTACCTCTGTGTATGGATGTATAGCACTGACTGTGAAGCCAATCTCTATGATAAGGAATGGTTTTTCTCACACTTAGGAGGAGTTGTGTAGGCAGGTGGAGATCTGTAGCTCTGTGCATGACACTGATTTGACATGTTGCAATCACCTCATGGAGGATTGGGAGGGTTCATACTGTTACATGAGAAGACACCAGGGCCAGTTTTTTTTTTTTTTTTTTTTTAGAAAGGTGCAATTCTTAACCATACACTTATTACGTCTTTCATCTTTGCAATAGTTTTTTTTATGATCAAACTAGTTTTGTATTACCTTTTGCAAATTGTACTTCCCTGTAACAATATTTGAGAACTCAAATCATAAATTAGGCATTATAGTTGAGAGCTACAGCTACTATTGATTCTTTGGGGATACACCTACTTGCATATTACTATTATCTAATTTTCCATGTTTACGTGTATGAGTGAGAACAGATCTTGTCTTCGGATGTATTAACTATGGTATGAGGACAGATTTCTCACATGACACTGTATACTGGAATGAACCCTGCCTTCATGTTTGTCTGGTTCTACCTGTAAAAGCACAGATGAGACGCCATAAAGGGCAAAGATACATGTATCATTAACCACACAGTGCTTTGTTAACTTAACTTAGTGACAGACGCGTTCATAGAAAAGACCTGTTCCTGACATAAGACTTTAATACAGGAAAAGGCAATACTCTTAAGGGAAAATAAATTAGCCTTTATTGTGTTTCTTTAGTTAGCAAGGCTGTGTACAATGTGTGCTTGAATGCATAGGCTATAGCAGGGTTTTAATAATGCCCTTTGCCCTATTTCTTCATTAGCATGAGCACTGCACTCTGCCCCAAACACCTGAAGTAATTATACAAACAGACATGCTGGATCATTTATTGTTTTCACACAATGAGTCTGACTTCTTATCATAAGAAGTCCAGAGGTCAAATAATAAAACAATAACATACACATTCATTTATACATGTGTATGGAAAACTTTTTTTAAGAAAGATGACATACTAAGTGAAATATTTTGTGTCTTTGGCATATGGTTATTTCAAATGGACAAAAACATTGACATCATTAGCATGTTTCATACAGCTACAGTATGTTCACATAGTGTAGTTGTATTGAGCTACAGTACGGGAACATCATGTTCTGCTAAGGCACTTTTCTCTCCACTATTCAGCTCCATTAATATCAGCAGGTGTCTCATTGAAAAGGAGTCACTGCAATTTTCCTTGCTAATACAGTCAGACTGCTCCAGGAAATGTACTTTAGGTAAAAGTGGCTGTTTGCTGTGACAGACTTCAAATCCTCTGATGTATCACAACAAATTGACTCTTTTTGAAACATTTTTATTCATATTCCCTATGCCTCATTTTTTGGGGCATAGGGATGCCTCAGTTTTTCCTCTGCAACCATTTTGGACTACAGTTCTATATTTACACACTATTTACTATAGCTCCCACAGCCTGAGTAAATCAGATTGCGGCCGCTAAATTAACAAATTTGCATTTTCTCCACCTTGCATTTCGTTCATGCTGGAGAAGACCCCCATTTTACATTAAGGCAGTGGAGCAAAGATCCGACTTGGGCTCATTCTGCACCTTTGAGAGATGCATATCTCAGCAGCTCAGACATAGTAAATCACTACTGCATTTTTTGCACGCACTGTCTACTTAGCGTGTGTTGAAGTATCAGTTAAATGAAAAGAATCTAGAGTTGCCAAGACAAGTCAGTGTGGTTAATATGGCACTAAACAACGCATTAGAAAAGGAGATTACATAATAGAAAGCATTATGGGACATGTAGTTATTAATCCAGTGATTACTGGGGAGACTTACCAAGATTTACAAGATTCAAGTCTGTTGTGGCTAGCGTGCTAAGGCTACCTTCAACTGTGTTGTCACTTATACTGACACTAACACACACAGTAATGCTTTTACCCAAATGTTTGACACTGATTTTATTTCACAGTTTTAATTTACTATGGTTTAAATTAGATTGAATAATCATAGTAGGCAGGCAATACAAGACATGACTGATACAACACTTTAGGAATTCTTGGGTAAAGATAGTGGATAAAGTACTATTAAAGACCACATTCACAAATCACAAAATGTACTTTTCTCAACTTTACAGGCTTTATGAAAGTGGATAAAATGCAATGTTGGGACTGCCACTGCTAATTATCAGGCAGCTAACAATAACATTCTGTCCAGAGCACTTTCTGCAAGTCTTGTAAGTCTTTTATTTATAAGCACTTGTATGAACTACACTACACACCATTAATCTTTGACAGACTTCACTTAAATGTGTTTTGCACCACGAGTGACAGGGCAGAGTACATGATGCGATAGTGTCTCCACATTACGGCTGTGCTTTTGATTTAAAGAATGCTGAGCACATTTGCCCACTGACACTTGGCCCTTAATATTTTAGATGTATGGAGGGTTTCTGCTGATCGGGCTAAAAGCAGAATCTGCACATTGTGTAATTTAGGCTCACTGGCCTTTTCTCATAAAAGATCATATTGGCTACATTTTCAACATGAGATGAGTTTCCAGTACCCAGTTTGACTCCATTCCCAAGTCTCTTTCATTTCAATTCACACAAAAATACAGCTTTATAGAAAATCCTCTGTTCCAGACGCAATAGAAAGTAGTTTATAGTGGCTTCATTTTCTTTCCTATTATTATTTTTATGCAACAAATGTATTATATAGAACTTGTTCAGAGGACAATTCTTCTCAAACATGGAAATGAACCCAATTACATGTCTTTATGATGTTGTTGTCACCAGAATCATCTTGCAGTTCAGTACTGTACTGTGTATAAAAACTGATACACCCTATTTTGTAGAAATGCAATTGAAAGACTTGTGCTGTTGAAAGGCTTCTAAAAGCTTTAATTGTTGCTGTATATCAAGTAATCTCTGGCAACTGGCAGAGAATTCAACTTTCCCAAATCACACCATGACATTTTACCAGATGCTCTTCTGCTGAACTAATTTGAACTGCATAAATCATGTTAATGCCTCAACACTTTTAGATGAGTAATGGTGAGATGAATCATCAGCAAGCTCAGACTCCCACATTCATATATGCATATAAATGTAAAGTGATATGAGCGCATAGGATGTTTTCCAGGTATGAAAAGCAGTATAGTTTTCTATCTGTTCAATAAGTCTTTGGTATGACTTGCATTTTCTTGCAAGACGCCCTACTATTTGTTAGTGCTGACAGTTTTGTTTGGTGCAGTCAACGGTTTCATTCTGCAGTGTTTGTCTATGCAGGGCCAGTGTGCATTGTCATCATATTGTATATGATTCTAAGGATGAATACGTGTAGTGTATAAACAAAGCAGACTGTCTGAAAAGCAAGCAGTGGTTGGAACTGTGAAGGTCATGTCTAAAGGGTGAATGAATACCACACTCATGATGCTGTAACAATATAGTGCGACTAGAACTCGGCTGTCTGAATATATGCTGCTCTGAAGTTCAATGACAAATGGTCTCGTCACCTTTTTGTTGGAAGACGCTTTGCTAACATATAAACTGTATTTATAGAATTTTTTAGGCCTAGAATCATCAAAAACAGTCTTTTAATTTATAAGCAAACCCTGTGTAAGGCTAGAACGAGGTTTTGTTCAACGCTACTAGAAAAAAACAAAAATAATCCTAGCATCCCTTTAACTCTTAGCTGCACTGACTTCCTCCAGTTTTTTTTAATAATAAATAACCACAATTAGAAATAAAATATATCAAATCCAATCCTCTATTAGCTCAGAACAGATTATGGCCCTAACAGCTGAGTCCTCAATCAAACCATTTATAATGTTAGACTGCATAAAACTGTAGATCTAAATGAATAAACCTCAGTCATCATGTCCTCGAAAACATCCACCTTATCTTACGCCCGACCACTTCCAAACTTTTTAAAGAGTTCTTCCCCTTAATTAATGAAACTATTTTGAATATAATAAACACTTCTTTGGAAACAGGCTACGTCCCACAGTCTTTTAAATCTGCAGTAATTAAACCTCTGTTGAAAAAAACAACCCTCGATCCAGGCGCCCTAGAAAATTATAGACCTATATCCAATCTTCCTTTTATTTCAGAAAGCCTCGAGAGAATTGCAGTTAAACAGTTATCCAGTTCCCTGCAGGATAATAATTTATTTGAAGATTTTCAGTTAGGATTTAGACCACACCACAGCACAGAAACAGCTTTAGTTAAAGTCACTAATGATCTGTTAGTAGCTTCAGATAATGGACTGGTCTATGTCCTAGTCCTTCCAGATCTCAGTGCAGCCTTCAATGTGATAGACCACAGTCTCCAGTTACAGAGGTTAGAGTCTGACATTGGAATTAGAGGATCAGCTCTCTGCTGGTTTCAATCTGATCTAACAGACAGATATCAGCTTGTTAATGAGCAATCATCAGTGTGCACAGTAGTTTGCCATGGAGTACCACAGGGCTCTGTATTAGGTCCTCTACTTTTTACACTGTACATGCTCCCCTTAGGCAAGATAATCAGAAAACATGGATATAACTTCCACTGCTGCGCTGACGACACCCAGTTGTATCTATCAATATCGAGAAGCCTGTGTAAAAGACATAAGCACCTGGATGACATCAAACTATCTTCTCCTAAACCCAGAAAAAACAGAGGTGATCATACTAGGCCCCAGGAATCTAAGAGACACACTATCAAATCAAATAGTCAATTTAGATGGTGTTAGTGTAGCTTCGAATTCAACTGTCAGGAACCTTGGAGTAATATTTGACCAAGATTTATGGTTTAAAACACATAAACTAAGCCTGTACAACTGCATTTTTTTTTATCTGCGCAACACAAACAAAATTATTCATGAAATGTTCATGATGTGGTTGTCTGTGAGGATAGTCACTTTTCCTAACCTCAGAAATATTGCCACACTATTCACAAGTATAGAGGTAATGGATGGTTCTATTATTACCACAGCTTTAAATTAATAATGTCTATTGTGAATGTGTACGGGACATCTCATGGTGTTTCTACATGACATATGCTGTATTACTGGAGCAATTTAATAGATTTGTATGCGGCATATTGCAAGGTCAAAGCGCACTGAAATGTGCCGACAGATGTTTACAAAGCCAGCTGTTGTTTGTGATGGTCCATAATGGGTGGATAAACATATCTGCACTGTCCTTTAGCACCGGAATTCAGCCAAAAATGCAGTTTTCAGCCTGACCTACTTCACATTGGTATAGGATGTGGGATATCATGCATGTTTTAACAGCAATGCGAATAGACATGTGGTCAAGAAGAGCTTCGGATTTGTAAGTGAACCAAGGGAATGCTAATTAACAAGACTGCTTTGTGTGCACTGCAGTATCAAATAAATAGGTGATGAAGTTCATTACGAAAGTACAGCTCACAGAATGCAATACAGCCATTAGTGTTGAGGGACATCATCCAATAGTGCTGTGGGGGAGTCTTACAACAGGGTACACTCGTTTGTTTGAATCTGTCTATTTTTGGATTCTTTATTTGCTGAGCTAACACACCAACATTAAAAACAAAAAACAGTCATTTAAACTTCATGTGATACTGCAGAATGTTAAGACTGTAATCTGCACTGCATTGGCTTGTTGTTAAAGTTTGTCGTTAATTTAAAAAAATGTGTAATATTTTTAATACTTAATTGTCATTATCATTAACACATAACATAACTTTTCATGATTTGACTGCTGCAAACTCACATGGGGTTGTTGTGTCTTAATAATATATACCATAATATCTCAAATGTGTGAAGAGTTGTTTTGATCTGAGATGGTAATATGAGCTGGACACACTGCCTCTGGGAACCATCAAACTGACTTTGAGGCTACACATTTGAATGATTTTTGATTTCCTGGTAAAAAAAAAAAAACCAAAAAAAAAAAACCATGTAGCTTAAACTCATGTGAAAGTTTGCCATAAACATTGAGATGTAATGGTTTTAATCCACTAAGCAAAGTGGACACTTTAGTTTACTGTAGTCTAAAGGCTAACACATATTTCCTGGACATTTGCTTTTGATTTGTACATATGACATTATAACATATGTCTATTTTGAAGAAAAAAAAGACATTTATGATAATAATTTTTCCCCGTTTCCTATTCACTTTAAATAAATATGCAGTATTGTGTGTGTTCTTGATGTTATGCCAAAATGTCAGTAAGTTGCAATATTGCACAATACCACTAGACAGACTCATGAGCTGCAGCAAGTCAGTCCTTCTTATTTTCATACAATATTAATATCTATAAATATAAAAAATACAGAAGAAATAGAATAAACAAACTCTTCCAAACCTATCAATTTGATGAAATCTGATGACAGATATTTAAACTAAACATCTAAAGAAGAGTGGCCCTGTTTGAATCAGGGGCCAGGGGTGCTATCAGGTCTGCTGCACATGGACGGACAACTAACAGCCGTGTCCAGGGCTAGCAGCTCTTCTGCTGATAATGCTAAAGCACAGGAGACATCTTGGCTCTGGGAGAGGAAATACTGGCTCTTCAAGATTAGGAACGTTTTTTTCTTCATGTCATGTTAGCAAACTGAACGCTGGTGCATAAAATCTGAAGAGACACATTTCGCAATAAAATAACTGTGGTTTTTCAGCTTCCATATTTCACTCGGTAGATTTTAAACCCCTGAGTATTTCCCCTTCTTCCCAGTGGACGGATACAGCCCTGTTCCAGACTTGTGGTTCCTATCGCTGTGATTTTTCAGGTGGAAACATTCTCACTGAACCCTATATGCACTCACGCGCACAGGCACACAACCCGACTTATATTTCTATCTTTGAGTGCACATTCCCTAAACCGTTGGCCAAAAATTAACTGTCAAACCAAAATGTTTACCTTTTCATCAGTTTTTACAGTGATTATTGGATTTCACTTATATTTGTTACACAAAACATGCCCAAGAACTAGCTCACCCATGTTATTGACTGAACATTTTGAAAAGTGATGTCTGTTTCAATATAGAGCTATGCATCCACATTTGTACCGTAATATCACTTCTTTAATTGAATCCAAAAACCTAATAATAAAAAAGTATCCAGAACACAGCCAAACATTTTAAGCTGAAAGTGAAAAGTGTGGACTACACAAAATGTCCTCATTTGTATAGTAATGTACTTGATATGTTCCCCAGTATGTAGGATGTACCAGAACACCCCCTACACACATACACACAGCTCGCTGATAGTCTCCGAGAGCCCAGGGATGACTCATGCAATGCTCCAATTTGATGAACCTATATCGAGACACACAGCAGGCGAGAGCAAACGGATGACTCATTTATACTCCAATTCCATATAGCGCTTCACACAAAGCTCGTCGACTTTGGCCCCATATGCTCTTTAATGCAGATGAAACGAAGTAACACACATGACCTCGTCCGCACTTAAACAACCCCCCTGACCGACCTAGATACTGTAGTTTCTGTGGACTTGCGTGGCACGCAGAGCTGCGGCCTGATTGGCTGCAGCAGGCAGTGCGTGGTACACATCAGTGTGGTTTCCTGCCACAGGTGGCAGAGGAAGGCTGCGTGCTGCTGTGGCAACAAGCTGCAGAGGGCGTTCTGGAGCTCCGATGTGAGAAGACTAGCAATGATCAAGGGAATGGTATAGATGAGCCAGGCATGAAGGGAGGGGGCTGAGGGTGTCTGAGGTAACGCATGTCCTCGTTCATCCTCTGGCATCGCACATTCCCATGTTTCATCCTCAGCACGTCTCCTGTCCAGCATACTGTGAACAAGACTGCTTCCATACTGACAAATAACAAAACACTACAGCTCCTGCAGATAAATTGCATTATCTTGTAAGGCCAGTCAACTTTTAAGTAAATGGACATGGAAGATAATGTGAAGATAACTGTAGAAATCCAGGCCACCGCAGTTACATTAATTCTCATCTAGAGCCCAGTAGACATCTATGGAACACTCTGTTCTTCTTGTTTTTTCACTTCCCTATTAAGTCTATGGACCTACTTTTTGATGTGTCACAGTCCACTCACTACTGTATGTCACAAACTACCCCAGTGGCCACATGTGGTACTACAAGGGAAAAAAAAACTGCAAAAAAAAAAAAAAAAAAAAAATTTGTAAAAATATAAAAATAAATGTTGCTAAAACTGCCAGGACACAATATAGCTTTTATATTTGACATTAAAGGCGGTCAGTTTTTGGCAGCATTACAATTCCACACCTTGGCTTTCATTCCTTATTTCTAGAACACTGACCACCTGCAGTAGCTCTGCAGGGACATGCTGTTGTCTATGAACAAGCCCAATGCAAATAGGTCTGATAATGTGTTCCCTTCAATGAATTCACATCATGAGGGTCCTAAGCATTTATGCAAAATGTTTGCTCAGGACCAAAACATGAGTGTGCTTCTCTTCCACAAGATTGTAAGGAGTGTTATTTTGAGGTAATTTTACAGTTCTGTCAGTTTTAGCTGATGTGCACCATTTTGTCCATCTGTATACAATATTTTACATAATACAATCTATAAATCTCTCAAACAGTTTAACACAGTAGTTGGACTGAGTAAAATACCAACGTGCATGGACTGCAGAACACAGAAATAAATTTAGCATCTGGGCAAAAGTTTTCAACATTCTTCAACAGTTTTGTTTCAGAGGACTGTTAAAGCCTGAGACAGCTGAAGAACCTGAGCAATTGTGTCTATCTCTGCTCATTTTGAAACCCCATTAGTCTAGAGTCCCCCTAGTGCTGTTCTTATTCACAAAGAATCTCTGACACCAATCAAAATAATAGCATCAAAAATTCTCCAAGCAACCACGCCCCATCTCTTGGAGTTCCCTTAGTTATTTCAAGGCAGTGCACTAATGCACTTTCAAACTTGGCATGCTTTGTAGAAGGCCACATCAATTCTTGCCACTTTCATCTTCATAAGCATTCATAGCCACCTAGCCAAAAGCACAAAAATGCTGCTAAGCCAAATTTAAACCACCAGTTTTAATCCTTTTTCATGGTGCCTTCAGTGGAGAGTATTGAGCTTTCACTTTTTATATCCACAAATAACATGTGACATGCCTATATGATGTCTTGTCCCGCTGCCAATGACACAGTGTCCATATAAAAATAGCTGGTTGCATTCCTTTCGCTAAAGTTAGCTCAACCTCACTAACCCTTTCTATCCATTGTATCTAAAGCCCAGAGAATATAAACACACAGCATGAATATAAGATACAGTATCCAGTGATGAATGCCGTAACAGTATGTAACTAATGAGAAACCTGCGACCCCATAAGCAACAGCGACAATTACACTGTAAGACCTTCAGACCTAACCATGTTTCACTGGACTGGAAAGACTGGCATAATAGTTTGTTTTATTTCAAATTTTGGAATGAAGCAAAAAGAAAAATGTGAATTAAGTTTGAGTTTTCAAGAACAGGTGGGAGACAAAAGACTAACTTTTTGTTTGGTTATGTGACATTTCCATTATTCTAACACCATACTATCACATTAAAAGCAATGTGAAGTTGTATCAGCATTGCAACAGTCAGTAAGTGAGGTCACAACACAGCAGCAATCTCTGTATGATGTAGTGTCCCATTTCACTGGTGTTTTCCGTCAAATATGCAGGTGGGTTTTATCCTGAATCAAAAGCTAGTGTGTTACACAGAACCATCTGGGGGGTTCCACAAGCAATGTTCGTAAATGGCTGGCACTTGACCTGATAAACAACCTGCCAGAAACCACTTGTAATAAGATCGTTTTAGCCAATCAAGAGCAATGCCATGTTTTTTACATTAGTAAAGAGGTTGCTTCATCGTAAAATCTAAAACACATCCATAATTACCAGTGTTGCCACGCCAAACCAGCAACAGTTTGTGAGAAATCCCCTAGTCTTAAGCAAGAAAAGATGGGTTTCTGTTCTGTGTTAAATCCAGCTGCCGTACAAGCTAAGGTGGGTAATTTTATTTATCACGTGTGTCACATTTAACAGTAGAATAGTTTGTTGTTATTATCATCATCTCTGTGTGTATGTGTTAACAGGTATTTGTTTCTAAAACTGCAAGAAGCTGACAAGGGGATTCTGATGTTTACATGCTACATTAAAGTGTATTCAGAAGGTCCATTTTTATACTACAATATGTTCATTAAAGGGATGGTCCAATGTTGTGTTCAATGTTGATCAGAGATGCATAAGGATAACACTTATTCACTGAAGCACTTAACTCTCAGAACATGAAAGATAAAATTCTCTGAACCAAAATGTGGGCTATTTCTTATCAACATATATTGTAGAAATACTCTCAGCGGACCAAATTTTAAACTGATAGAGGTAATTCGGTATTTTTAAAGGTAAAGTGTTCAGTCAAAGTCACTGGCCCAGTTGACAGAAGTACATTGTTTAGTCTCTGTGGCGCTGCTCCTGTCTACTTCTCCTAGCTCCTATACAAATAAATAGGAGGTAGGGCTGCCTAAGAATTACTAAGAAGCTTAAAGGGGCTAAAATCTTTATTATGTTATCAGTGTGCAAATATTTTCATGTTGCTCCACCTTTACTTACATTAAGTGTTTTTTATCAGGATGTCTGTTATTGTTGCAAGTTCAAAATTTAATTTTTGACCTTTTCTGCAAAGCTCTTCTTCCATCTCCGCTGAATCTGTCTGTGTTACTACATATGATCTAATAAGACAGAAATGCCATTTAAATGTCAGTTATTGATATAAAGGAATGAAAAGATAGCAAAGGAAATATTGAAACCGCAGACATTGGTCATTTTTAATAACAGCGATGAATGGGAAAGAAGACAGAGAATATCCTTATCCTCGCTATATTACTTTTATATACCACCTGGATTTTTCAAACGCGAGCGCTCTGCAAGAGGAAGTAAATGTCAAACCATAAACAACAGAGGGAAATGAGGAAAAAAAATCTTACCATTTCATTCTTCTCTGAATGCTTGCTTCTTGTTGTATACTCTCTCATATCATATGGATCTTCTCATAGAGCACGTTACTGTCAAGGTTTATAAGTTCTGTCTTTTGATTGGCTTCCCCTGAGTTGAGTGAGGCTCCTCAGAATGTGTCGTACATCTCTGGAGGTGTTAGAGGAAGCTCAAGGTGGGGTGGACATGTGTTGATTGATGCTACAGGTCGACGGCGAGGTTGGTGCGTGACGTGAAGCTTCCGGCTGGTTGTGCTCCTGAGTCTTTCGCTCTGTTAGCTTCTCTGGAGGCCTCCTTGGCTACTGTTGCTATACCGCTGCCTCTAAGGCAAATGGCAGATGCTGAGTTGTCTAAGAGTAGATTAATGCACCAGGAAAGTGAATGCTTCTCTGTTCAGTTCCCTCCTGTGTTTTTAACTGCTGAGGTATATAGTTGTCTGCCAGGAATTTTATTGTTATTACAAGAGAGTGAGGTTATGGAGAGTGTGTAGCTGCCGCTGGGTGCTAACTACACTTTCTTCGAGGTTTTGTTTTCGTGTTTGAAGTGTCGTTCTGAGAGCTCGCAGGTAGAGAGAGGTCAAAGGTGGCGGTCACAGTCGCAGTGTAGTGAGATCCGAGCTTGAGAGGCAATCGTGGTTAGGTCACGCTTCCAGCACTGAGAGGTCAGAGGTGTGTATTTGCTCGGTGTTTCCAGTAGGTTGGCTGTCGGTGGAAGAGGTAGGTAGTGGGAGACTTTCCCTGAGGTATAGGGAGAATGTTGCACAATAAAGTAAGAGACTGAGAGATCTGATAGCAGAAAATAAATTCCCTATTGTGTTTTTTTTTTTCTCTGGGAGGTAGAAAGTAGAAGAGTGGTCTCTGATTGGATCAGAGAAAGATGAGAGGTTGACTGTGAGGTACTGCTGTTGCATCAATCTTCTATTGAGTGTCTCCTAAATGAAAATGCTGGTGGTTGTCCAGTGTCCATCGAAGAAGTTGCGGGCTCTTTCTCTTTACATGTACAAGGGGTTTTTCTTTAGGAGAAGCACCTAAAGGAGGCACAACAGAGGCATGGGTTAGAAATTCAGAATGATACAAAGGATGTCCATATTTTGTTTGATAAAAAAAAACAAAAAAAAAAAACAACAACAGGCATTTGCAAATTACAAATTGTTTTATTTAAAAAAAAATATGTATGTGTAGACTATTATGTTTTTGTTGAAAAGTTTAATTTTTAGAGTGGCGTTGTTCCTTTGTAATGTGAGTGCACCAAAGACTTCTCTAAGTGATGACACATACTCCTAATTTTATGGCCTGGCGGTCTTCCAGGCACCTGGCTGTCTTCTCAATCTCAATTTTTTTGTTGGAGGAAAATATAGCACGATGGCTATACGCATGATGGCTTTATAATTCCAAATCATCTTTCAGGTTGAAAATGTGTTAGAATGGAGTATGGCTAGTGTGCAATGAAGGACCTGCACCTGTGTGATTTGACTCTATTAATGTTCTTTTGGTTCTTACACTCCTTTTTTGATCTATTTGAAGCCCAAATCCAACAAAACCTAGTAAAAGAACAAGAAAATTGTGGCAGAAAATAAGAAAACTGGGTCTAACAAGCTAATATTAGCTTGTATTTCCCACAGTCTGTGGCTGCCTGACATAAACCCATTGGCTCTGCCACAGATGAAGCAGCTGTTTAATGATACCTGCCTTGTTTATTGGGGAATACGTCTATTTCTATAGTAATCTTTTTGTACTCTATGTGTGTATATGGATTGAAATTAATTGCAGCTCAGACCTACTGTAAGTTTGTGGGGAACACTGCATTAAAACCCATCTGTGGCTGATATTATGTGTGCAACTTATAGAGACCTCTCAATGCCAGGTTCACTCTCAATCAGCCATTATGACAGGTATTTGTTTGAAAAGTGTCATCTTATCATGAAGATTCTGACATGATTTCATTCTTTTAAATGAAAACACATTGGTGCGGATGTAGCTCCAGCGACCAGTAACATTTGAATATGGAAATAAGCATTCACACACTAAAAGATTTGTTTTGGCTGATGTCACATGTTTGCTGCTGCTTCCCTGAGGACCTCATCTGGAACATTATGTAAAGATGTGAACATGTTTTGTGTCTCAGTGACTGTTTCCTTTCCTCAGTGGCACAACAACAAACTGCAGATTAACGTGGACTAAGTCAAGACGTGTTCTTAAGACGCCCCATAAAGGGATTTAAAGGCACTCCTCGTCACTGTGTCTTAGCCTCACATATGTCGCAAGAGGGTTATAACTTTCTTTAGAACATGCATTGGTCTTAGAATATAAATACGAGAGGTTAGACTACAGTTTTTGAGTATGCATACATAGCATTTAGAGCAGCAACACTTATACATGAATTGTTTATTATCAACAGCAGAGTGTAAATATACAACAGCAAGTGTACTGTGTAATTCTTTATATATGGATTTTAGTTACTACATTGATCTCTTGTTCTCAAGCAATAAATTATTTTGGTGTACCTGTGCAATGACGCATTTTACTCATTATAGGAGCCAGGCAGGTCACCCACCCACATGGTACAGACATGTCTTGTTGCACAAGTGACTCATGTCCATGTTCAGAAATGAGGCAACTGAGTGCAGTTTGTGTCTGTGAAACAGCCATTTCAGAAGCAAACCGCCACAGAATAACCACATGTATGTTATTGACAACAACATGTACAGTGCTCGTTCTGTATGCAAAGTACATGGTGGTTGTTGGCAAACCCACATTTGAATGAACACAATGTACAGACACAGATTCCCTGTTAATCTAGTTCCATCTGTGCATGCTGCTCTCGGGTGAGGTCTTTCTCAAACACACAGACACAAACACACAGACACACACACACACACACACACACACACACACACACACACACAGACATACAGACCACTGCACTGTACTGCCTCTAGTCAGTTTCAATATTGGTTTGGAACGTTTCCTTCAACAGCATTTACATAAATCACACATAATTCACTTTCTCTCTGAATTCATATGGCCCTCTGTTTGCTGAGTCTGGAGCACTCTATACATTGTTAGCACCACTTATTGACACTTCAATTGTGAAAACTTTCAGCAGATAAACATGCTACTTCACTCTCATATTCAATTACATGCACCAGAAGCTCACGCCCACCCACACACAAGTAAACACACAAACAAAGGCTTGTTCTAAACCTTAAGTCACAGGCTGACTATAACTCCATGCTTCCTTTGCACTATGTTCCCCAGATACAATAACAAAAAGCACATCCTTCCTCAGATACAAATGAAAGCTCAGTGGAAAGGCTAATTAACAGCGTCAGGAAACGCCAAATGAATAAGACATCAAGATTAATCTCAAGGAGGAACACAGAAGGAGTGGGGACTAGAAGCAACAGACATTTGGTACAATTTGTATCATTCTGTAATAAGGAGAATGCTCTCCATCCCCCAACTGGCTCCAGTGACAGACACACACTGCAAGCTGCTAGCAGCCATTTAGCAGGAAAGTGTCACAATGTATAGGAAACCCTCACTGCACAGCTGTTTGCCTGCTAGACTGGCTGTGAAAGTGACATAATTGACCCCTGAACAAATTTTCTCTTTACAAAAAACAAAAAAGAATTCCCTAACATAAAATCTATAGCCAATACATGAACATTTGGGAAGTCACAGCAAAATTAAATAAATGTCAAGTCAATAGTTTGATTTTTTTATATTCCAGTTGATCTTGCAGACTTGTTACATATTATAAATTGTCTATGCCTTGAAAAATCATTTATCCATTTAACCTTTTAACACATAAGAACCATGGTTCATCTACAGCAGATATAAGAACCATGGTTCATCTACAGCAGATATAAGAACCATGATTCATCTACAGCAGATATAAGAACCATGGTTCATCTACAGCAGATATAAGAACCTTTGTTGCTCTACAGCAGATATAAGAACCATGGTTCATCTACAGCAGATATAAGAACCATGGTTCATCTACAGCAGATATAAGAACCATGGTTCATCTACAGCAGATATAAGAACCATGGTTCATCTACAGCAGATATAAGAACCTTTGTTCATCTACAGCAGATATAAGAACCATGGTTCATCTACAGCAGATATAAGAACCATGGTTCATCTACAGCAGATATAAGAACCTTTGTTGCTCTACAGCAGATATAAGAACCATGGTTCATCTACAGCAGATATAAGAACCATGGTTCATCTACAGCAGATATAAGAACCATGGTTCATCTACAGCAGATATAAGAACCATGGTTCATCTACAGCAGATATAAGAACCATGGTTCATCTACAGCAGATATAAGAACCTTTGTTCATCTACAGCAGATATAAGAACCATGGTTCATCTACAGCAGATATAAGAACCATGGTTCATCTACAGCAGATATAAGAACCATGGTTCATCTACAGCAGATATAAGAACCTTGGTTCATCTACAGCAGATATAAGAACCATGGTTCATCTACAGCAGATATAAGAACCTTGGTTCATCTACAGCAGATATAAGAACCATGGTTCATCTACAGCAGATATAAGAACCTTTGTTCATCTACAGCAGATATAAGAACCATGGTTCATCTACAGCAGATATAAGAACCATGGTTCATCTACAGCAGATATAAGAACCATGGTTCATCTACAGCAGATATAAGAACCTTTGTTCATCTACAGGAGATATAAGAACCATGGTTCATCTACAGCAGCAAATTATTAAAATGGAAATAACTTCCAACATTTATCACAAACTCATTCACTCACTCACTATCAGAAAAAGGGTATGAATAATAAGATGTAACTTAGCCACTAATGGTGATATTTGTCAGAAGAATGGATATTGAGTCTAATCTACTTCCTCTTGATTTGAAAGTGTGCTGTTGTTTGGATTTGGCCAAGAGGAAGACAGATGTTCATGGATGAAACAGTTGCTAGCTGTCAATTTATCATAGTTTATTGCCTCTTAATTTGGCAAGATACATCATTGTCTACCAACAGTGAAAATATTTTAAATTGTGTGATATAAGAAAGTATAGATGCTTGGCCTGTGGTTTATTTGATTCATGTCCACAAAAAGTGTTCTCAAACAAGATTTTTAATTACATTAGAATCACATCCCCAGATATTTCTATGTAGTGCAGTAGTGAGAAGAGGATGGAAAAGAATAAAGATAAGAAGATCTTGATTCTGCTGTTGCTTCTTTTTTGTGGCTTTATATTTAGTTGTCAAAAATAATTGAGCATTAAACAAATAGACATTCTGATTTTAGACATTCAGTATCAAGAATTTTAACACTGAATATGTTCAGTTCAAAGCTTGTCTATAAAATGAGTAGGCGTGCTCTGAGCTTTGACCTCATCCACTCACTTGTAAAAGTTCTGCTACTATTCAATGGTAGTGTAGGACCTTAGGACACATGCCAAATTCCTTTTTTCTCTTTTTACATGGGAAGGGTTAAACACCTACCTTCTCACACCTACACAATGCTACCCGAGCATTCGTGGCTTCACTGCCAAGTTCACGAAAAAACAGGAATGCTAGTATTTTTAATGATGTTCACTGCTTCACGGACTACTTATCAATTTAACTTAAGTTACTTTCTGCCACTATGGAATTATGAGCCATAGAAGCAAGCTCACTCCATAATAGAAAGCAGGTTTCTTTGCTGCAGGGCATATTAAAACATCATGTGATTGGTGTGAAAGGAGAGGTACTCTCTAAAAACTGTCAGTGCAACTGTGAAATTCAAGTGTTGGGCTGCCAGTTTGGCAATATTCCTTATATTTCAATGGAGCAAGAGACAGCAAGACAGTTACTGTAAGGGCTAAAAATATCAAGATAAGAACATGCGCTCTGATGCAATGTTATTAAAATGTCTTTGAAGCTTTGCCCTCCACTTAGATTTGCATGTTTTAATTTAGCAAGAAGATGGCTAGTGAAATTGGGGTTATATGCTTGTTAGCCAAAGAGTTGAAGAGCACTGTCTCTATTAGTAACAGAATATGCTGCAATGTGATTTTATTCCCCTGACAAACTGTGTTCTTAATGGGTTGTAGTTTAAAGTCACAAATATGCTCCCATCTGTTAGCGAGCTCTGTGTGAAATAAATATTTCTATTCTCGCAAAGTTGGATGTCACACTTCCACCTTTGAGAACTAATGCAACATTAACTCTGAGGACTCTCTTTGCCTCAGAGAAAAACTGGTTTAGCGAATGTCATTAACATAAGATGACTTGTCAAGTTTAGACGTATGGAATTTTGACAGGAAAATTGATGAGCCTCGTTATATAAAGACATCAAAAGATCAAGAAACGGTTACAACTCCTAAAAAAAAATGAAGAGGCCCTATGTGCTAAAGGTATGTTGTCAAGAAGATTAATGATGCTCAATATCAGTGCTGATGATTAAACTTTTTTTTTTTTTCAAAATTCCTGCTCAGTCTTGTAGAATGCACCTCCTTGTACATTCACTAAAGTCTTACATTGACTGTATTGGCCTATATGGGTAATAAACCCAATGCAGTGAAGGTCTTTACAGATCCAAAAACAATATGGAAGTCCTTCATACAAAAAAGAACATCATGTTAGAGTGGTTTATATAAGTCAGGTGCGGACATGGTTATGCTGCTTGCATGGGTCTCAGGCAATAACTTTAAGGCCGAATTTTGTTTAAGATTGAGGCAAAAATGAATTTAAATGTGCAAACCGACCAGAGCAAAGACATGATGAGAAGTCACATATATATATATATTCATATCGCTTGCTGTCGTAGCTGACTTAATTTTCCATAAATGTCAAAGTGTCTAAGCCCCCCGCTGCTATCCATGGGCTCATTAAAAGCCACTCAGTGTCATTTGGAAAACTCATCAGGCTGTGAAAGTGTGCAATGTGACACAAGCTGAATATTTACTGTATATAGAAGGTGGAGAAAGAATACGTTAGTTCTGACACATGCGCAGGATACAAGGAGCTGAAGAAATGTGAATTGACGGGAAGAAACAGAGAAAGGACTAGATGAAGGAAGATGAGAAGAGGACGCTGTGAAATGCAAATGGCACTGAGGCAGTCCAGTTGGGGTGAGAAGCAAAATGTTTGGCTGTTCCGATTGTCCCAATTTACATAAACTCAAACTGTCTATGTAGGTTATTTTTGTATTGTGCCATAAACACAATACAGTAAATAAGTACAGTTTTGGTTACACTGCTTTTTGTCTTGTCTAGTGTATGGTGACATTTCCTCTAGAGACATTCTTATCATGGGTACTCTATCACAATAGTACCCCATCTAAAGTTACAGATTCTTGTCCCTAGTGCAAGCTTCTATGAATAGGCAGAGATACAATAATTCAACCTAGAATATTTTCACACAGTAACTAGATTGTAGAGTCATTGCCCTCGTCTGTAATGGCTCGTCTCTACACTGTGAACATCTGTATAATAAACTTGTGTCAATATTTGCTCAGTGAGCGAGTGGCGAGACGACTACGGCGGCTGCATGTTTCACACAGCCCTCTACACCAGGGCCTATATGACCTCAGGGGACTGTTATAAAAGCAGGTCACAGGAGGACATACACGTTACATGTGTGAGGAGCCACTCACATGCACAGGCCTACACTGCACGGATGGATGATAACAAGACAAAGAAGGCTATTAAGAGCCCATAACAGCAGACGCTTTGATTCATAAGTGGATGTATGGGTGTATACAGTACTCGAGCATAAACAGAGCCTGCATTCTTTGCATTATGTTCCCCTCTAGCAAACACAAACAGTGCTCTGCCTGTCACACTGCAGTGGCGGAAAGGTCACCTTCACAGAGAAGAGCATGCTTTCCCAGCAGCCAAGGAGAGACCAGGACCCTCCAGTGGACAGGGCTGAGGGGTCAAGAGAAGGTCCATGACTGAGGACAGAGCCCAACACCAACAAGTCATGCAGAGGACAACTGAGGATGAGGAAGAACAGTGCAAACAAAGAAAGTGGGGTGCGAAAATCTATGGATTAGCTGGAGCCATCTGCTTGTGGTTGCATAGCAACCGTATAAAAATATGAAAAGCAAATCCAAAAAAGGAAAAAAGTACCACTTTGTACTGTTCAGGATCCTAGCTCAACAACTCCACCCTTTTGTGCAATCTACTGTACACAGATGACAGAAACAGCCTGCACTTACATGGCTTGGATTTTTGATGAATACAAAATAGCTGGATGTGGAGTTAGTGCTATCCCGGAACCTAATGTTGCTTTAAGAGTTTTGTGCAGGGCATTTACACCTGATGAGCCAAGTGTTGCACTTAAATGTACTGTCATTATCCCCAGATAATATGTCAAAGCTTAGCATACAAAAGGAATGTAAATGATTGTACTGTACTTTGAAGCATACTATCATCTATAATTCTGAAGTCTAGAGCTGAGTCTTTCATGGTGAATAGCTCTCATGCTGTGTAGTTAATATGAGCCTGCTATATCTGCCAATGCCTCAGACAGGAGGAGAATAAAGGGACACATTACAGGTGCCAATTGTAACAGAACCAATCACATGAAGTCTGTCTGTCATTCATATCACTCATGAAGAAAAAGTCGCCTTTGTCTCATTAGTTATTCATAACTAGAGTGTGTGCTGGCAGTGCTGTCATTAATTCAGCACAAAACACTGATGAGCGGCTGTGGCACACTAATCCTCGACTAAATCTTTAGCAGAGGCCTAATCAGCAGCATTGTTCCTTGTGGAAATGCCAGAAACAATATTTGCAGGTTTCTTCTCAGCAGCTGAGGATTTCAGAGAGCTGCTGGATGTTGTGAAAGAATCTTGCAATTTCTTGGTAGGAGGTTTTGTAGAAGGTTTTTAGCCTTAAACTGACATGTGCAAGCCTTGTGTGTGTGTTTCCAGTTTCCTCATACTTCCTGTAAGTGTCCTCATATTTAGCTGCAGGGCGCCAATAATAAATGTGGGCACTAAAAGTCATAAATTGACACTTGAGCTGTAAAGCTTTTATAGACAACTAAAACCATCAATCTGTGATTTGCAGTGAGACAAACCATAGGCTTGAGGCAGTGGCTATCCTGATGACCATGTGTCCACACTTATCACACCCACTGGGCCAAACATCTACTCCAAATCCAAAACCTACAGACCTTGTTAAAATCATGACTTTACAATGTGCTTATTTGTTGATATGCTTATTTGTATAATAGCCACGTGTGGCTCTCGACCCTGTTTGTACATCGCAGTCTCTGAAATGATCTTTTATGCTTCTGAAGCAAAAACAGACTCATATTCAAACATAGATCCTGGAGCAGTTTCATTGTAAAGGACAGTGTGGTATTTCAGAATATTTTTAAATAATACTTAAAAGATGTCCTTTTAACTTGACATATAAAAAAGACTGGCTACAACCACCGTAAAGACATTTCAAAGACAAGCCACTGAGTCATACAATATCTTTACCAAAACACTATGGCTCCCTGAGAAAAGCTGTACAGGAGTAAAATTAGGCCATCACACAAATGTCGCTCAACTAGAGAAATGCCCCTATGACCTTAACCTGATGAAGAGTTCGTCTGGCGGTCAACTGTCTGCTGCAATCTTAACATTTAAATCAATCATGCAGCATCAACAGCAGTGAGAGAGTACATAAAAGCCTTACAGTGTAGGGGGTTTTCTCAAACGCAAACAAGGCTTTACATGTCCGACAGTCGGTCTGCATTATCAAGGCCTCACATCTGATTATCCAAACCTATGGAGCGACATGATGTATGCATTTTGTAAATGAGCCATAGAACACAACAACAGATGACCAAACAGAGCTAAGACCCGGGTTTCTGTCAGCTGCTTCATTAATCCTTCATATTTTAATCTCCTCAGTGTTGTTTTGGATATGAGCTGCTGTTTGTTGTGCTGTCAAAGCCCTAATCATGCCTTGTCAGAAGAAAGCCGATGATGATATGATGAGACGCTTCAGCGCCTACTCAAAATGAGATTCACAAATATAAACACAGGAACACAAAGGATGCTGGCACACTGAGTGCGAAGCCCATAGACTATCATGATCATGCACATGCGCTCATGCAGACACTTGTGATTATATTGCCGAGTGGGTGAACAACAATGATGTGTGACCCCACTGTGCTTTAATTTACCCACTGAAGTACACAGAATCACTTTGATTTCGGCTTGATTGACACACAACTGAAATACAAGATGGAGTGTCATAACTGGATGAAAACATAGGTTACACTGTAGGTATATACGTTTCTTCTCATTTCTTTTGGTACTTTAACTGTGGTTAGTTATTTAGGACCTTAAGGTTTGTGAGTCAGTTTTTATATTTTTTAAACTTGCTGAATGAATGGTTGTCACTCGCCTACATCAAATGCTTTGTTTCTCTGATTAGTTGTATGCCCAAACAGTTGTGGCCAGAGACAGCTTAGTAGGCGTCCAGTGGATACCAACTCAAGACCACATTTGTATAGAATAGATAAAGAATTAGGAAGGCTGGTGAGGGTACTTGTTTGAGGCCCACTCAATTAAACTGATATTACAAAAAGAGAAGGAAGGCTTTTAAAAGCTTAAAAAAGTGCATAATGTTGAAAAAAACACTTGGTAGCCTTGGTCCGTCCCAGTGACTCATTCAGAATAGAACACTTGCTGTCATTCCCTTCCCATCCCATATTATGTCTTTTTCTATCAAGCGAGCAGACCGACATACCCCTTAATCCTATAATGTTACTGACATTTAGACCGGTTCCTGAAAGTTTGAGGGGTCAGATAAAGGAGGCTCAGAAAACAGATCAAAAAGCAAGTCAGGCAAAGGAAAGTAAACTTGATTTGCTGGTGGTTTTCTGCTCCTTCTCTGCAAAATCAGAAAAAAAACCTAATCCAATGTATCGACTTAAATAGAGATTAGACTGGAGGCTGCCAGAGCAACGGTTTGAATTATCGACTTTGAGAGCGCAGCCTTGCAGAAAGCCATTCAGATGGACATATCAAAAGGCCGCATGTCAATTCCATCAAAGCACACCCCTCTGATATTCTCCAACAGCAACATTTCTTTTCTACTGTTCTCCAGCATCTAGTGATTGTAAATCATTTATATGAATGCCAGATGTGTTGCTGTGTTGTGGTGTTTGGCGGCTGTTTCTACTTTTATGAGCTTCAGAAGACGGCGGATCAGAGGAACCAGAAAAACGTTACACCTATAAAACTGTGGTGAGGATTTCTCTGGAGCAGAAAACGTTTTGTCAGTCATCAACATTTCAGACTACAGCTACTGTTTATACATGTAAATTAACCGTTTGTCCTTTTTTGGGGAATGCATTGTCAAATAAATCCTCATATTCGATGCCAGCTTACTACAGGCCTCATTAGAAAGTGGTGTAATTTGTTTTATCTACCAAGGCATGCTGGGAAAAGAGCCATAACTCCTGGTGTTAACACTGGTTGTTCTGATGCACAGCTGGAGCTAAACATTCATCATATTGCTTGTCGGAAGCTGTGCATTACAAATGAAGATGTCGCCCTTGGGGTTGGAAGCTTTTGGCTCTGATCTGTTGTGTGAATAAGAGGAAATAGATCCAACACTTGGTGCGCATCACTTCCTTCTCTGGATGGGCCAAATGTCGGAGGATTATTTAGACTTGAGTATACATGGCTCATTTGACTTATCCAAAGACAACCCAGCCATTTCATTCAGAGATTTTAAGGAGAATTCAAAAGCAATAAATAGGAGTCTTACAACCTTTCATTAATGATCATGTCTTATGTGTAAACATGGCTGTCCTCCTGCTCCCGTAAATAAATACGAATGTAATTGAGAGCCTAAATACAATGAGACTTGCTGCAAACCAGGACTCATATTCATTCACACCTGCATGTAGCACAGGATAAATCCCACTACATGGAACCGAGCCACCTCCAAATGCATCCTCAGATCTGATTTCCAAAAAGGCATTCAGGACCCATTGACTACATTCTCACTTTGCATCAAGATGAGCCACACTAGATCTGATCACTTTATCTGAATTTTCTGCAAGGTCAGGTGGGCCTTCTAAAGGAAAAATCTGATGTTAACACCAAAACATTTATGTTTCTATTTTTGTGGGGAATTTTAAGATTTATTTAAGTATTTATTTGGTAAAGAGACTGGAGACGAACAGGCCAACTTCCCTTGATGCAGTATGTGTTTGACCACATGGGCCACACAGGGACATTGTGTTTAAACAACACGACATGTTGGACAAAGAATAAAGGTATTTGTCCTTGATAAAAAGCTGGTACAGAATGTTAACATTCTGCAGAACTTATGTATCCATGTTCACACTAGCCTGGCTAGTCTGCTAAGTCTGCTGCACTTAAAGAATTTGCCCATTAGACAGAATAAACATTTTTAAGGTGACTGAACCTGTAAATCCTAGCAGTTTATTTGCCATAAATTATTTATATTCATAATTTTTTAAAATTTCAAAATCTACATTTTTGTAGATGTTGTTTGGTTAACATCCACCAATATCTTTCTAACCGCAATAGCACATGTTGGACACTAGTTGATAATATGTTTTTAAAAAATCACCATCATTAATGGGAAGATCTGAGGATTAACCTCAATTCTTCCCATTAATGATGGTGATGACGTTGCACAGTAACTCATAACTTCATACATTTCCAGGATGCATATGGTCTTTAATGCAGAGATAAGAGGGCAGGGCTTAATCTCAAGTGCTCCCATTAGCAAGCCATTAGCAGACCTGCTATAATTATATGGTTTTAAGGCAGTATGGATGTAAACGGTGTTTCATGTGCACACTTCCTCAAACACTAAGTCCACAAAGACTAAGCGAATCTCTGGTGGTTAAAAACAGTGACACTAATGATATGTCTTGAAACCAATGCAGTTTTTTTGAGGGAGTGCTGTCGTGCCATTCTGTTCCTATCCATGTTTTGTCTTATGTAGGTTAATGTATTTTTTGCCTTTGGGGCTGTCGTGTGCTTGCATGTTCGTGTTAAGCTCGCTACCAAAATTATTTATGCAATATTTAAGGGACTTAAGGTCTGAGTAGAGTTCAGCATCTTCAATGTGCAGTGAAGACATCCGAGGAGTTTTGAAAACGTTCAGCTGAATAAATGTATACAGCATAACTTTTTGTTGTATAATATGTATTTTTGTTTTTATTGTGAATGTATGCTTATCTGAATTTAGATAAGTGTTAATTGGTTTGGCAACTACAGAGAAGTCATTAGTGGAGCAACGTGATGTATGAGGCTGTTGGGAAACTGCTTATCTTCAGCTGCTACAGAGATAAAGGTAAAGGAGCATGACAGTATTTCTAGCATTTAATTAAGAGCAAAACAGTGTTGCTTGTTTGTTTCCTCATTCATTATTTCCCTGGTTGGGTTTTTGGGGAGTATTATTTTTTATCATTGTGGTGGGTTTTTGAGGCAAGACTTCATGAAAAGTGGACTGTACAATGGGTTAGCAACCTTTTGTACAATTGTGTACCACAAATATAAAAAAGAAAAATAGCTGACTTGAGCCCAAACACTATTTGGGGCCCTTAAAATATTTGCCTTCTCTATTAGGGCTATAGCCATCCATAAGGAAAGAGATGCTGGTTTAATTCAATAGCATAGCATTGCTTATGTAATATAACACATGCCTTATTATGTATACTATTTTTCATTCATTTGTGTATAGGAATGACTATACATAAGTAATGATGTTTAGACACATGCACAGGCTGTGGAATATAACTCTGCTCTCATTAAAATATCATTACCCAATTATCAATATCACTCTAATAGCAATAATGTGTGATGTGCCAGGCTCTAACACTTTGCATGTCAAAATAAATAGCTCTTACAAAAGGAGCCTTAAATTGCATTAGTATGCACCTGCAAAACAGCCTCAAAAACTTGCAAAATTGTGATTTGATTAGTAAATGCAGTATCAATATGAGACAGTGTATTGTGTTACACTGTTCATCTCCAAATGCCTATTTTTTAAATGAAAAAAACAAAACAAAACAAAACAGAGAGTTGCATAAACCGAGCGCATTAGTCACAACTGAACAGGGATTAATATTGTGTTGTTTGAATATTAACACCACGTTAAATCGGCAAAACTACGTAAAATGAAAGTAATGCTTAAGTACATTCAGGATTCTCAACCTTAAGAAATAATTTTCATGGACATTTTCAACACAATTATTTTCTTATTAACTTACAAACAACGCAGTTCTAGTCCTCAGATTTTAATTATGAATGAACTACCACAGCCTCAGAGGGTCATAACTGAAAGAACAGCACCTCAGAGGGTCAAAATTTAAACTACGGCAGCCTAAGAGAGTCAAAACTCAAACTAAAGCCGCCTTAGAGGATAAAAACTCAAACTACCACAGCCCTAGTGGGTCAAAACTCTAAAAACTCTGAAAAACTCTGAAAAACGTAAAACTCTACCAATAGCAGTCTCTAAGGATCAAAACTGACAGTACAGTAGTCTCAGAGAGTCAAAATTTAAACTACTGCAGCCTCATAGGGTCAAAACTCAAAGTACAGCCCTATTGAATCAAAGCAGCCTCAGAGGGTAAAAATTTAAAGTAGCACATCCTTAGAGCGTCAAAACTCAGCTTGCTATCAGATTACAGAAGAAATGTTATGTTGCATCATTGTCACTTTCCCGTAATCACTTGCCCAAAATCAATACATTTTTAAGACTCTTTCTCCAGTGCAACGTGCATTATTCCTTTGATATTTCGACATATTCATCCATGTCCGGGCCGTTTCATGACTGGAAACTATTTTAAATATGCAGTTTCTTTAGGTTTTCCAGAGTGGGAACACTGACATTGGCCAACGTTAAACCCTTTCTATTGCCTGCAACAAAATGGCCTGTAAGCTGCAGCCATTGCTGGTTTATATAAATATTTCAAGGGGTCAGAATACTAAACTGACATACCCTCATTTTGAAGTTAAAACTAAACTGTATGAATTTTAAAAGGGGAACGTGCAGAGTTTTAGCGATTAGCCTGAGGAGGATGCTGTGATTGGTATCTTGCATTGACAGGGTCCTGATAAAAAAGTCTGGTTTGTTATCTATAAACCGCTCTCAAACTGCTACCTTATCAGACTTGCAATAACGCTATCCCCCAGTCATCAAACTGCTGGACTGTAGGGAGAGCTGTAACGGTGCCAGCATCACACTTTAACCGCTCTGTAATAAAAGACACCATCCTTCACAGCCTTTTTGAGTGGGATGATACTCTCGCTTTAAGTCGCTCATTCCCATACATCTGTTTTCCATGTGAGGAAACTGGGACAATGTGAAGTCAAGCATGTGAGCAGGAGTAAGAAAATAATTGGAGTGCGTGACAGAAGATATTGAGTCACATTACGCTACACCTTCCATCATGTCACAATATGTCACGATGCATTGTGTCAGAGCTGAGGGAGATGGGAGCCTCTGGAGGATCAACTCCAACAACACTGCTATTCTCACATCCGTTTCTCCAACCGTAAAGGGGGTTGAGGCACAAAAAACATGTTTTTGTTTCGATCTGTTTTTTTTTACAAAGAAGCAAAACATAAAGAGATTCAGGCTACAATAACATTATTTTAACGTTCACATTTGCAGCATGTTTTAGCTTAACAAGAACTAGCAGACCTTCTACAGCCCTTTAGAGCTATTGCGTCAGAGTGTTCTCTGCCATATTGGCACGAAATAAGGAGCAAGACAATGAATAATGTGGGCTCAGACTTTAGGCTGTCTGAGTTCTTTAAGCTTTTAATTCCATATTTATTGAACTATATGTAAGGAAGCTAAATAAATCTCTCTGACCCTTACAATGCACAAGGTATTCACTCATGAAAGAGAATGATGAAAATGCACATGCATTAACTACTACCTTGTAAAGCACTTTACCTGTACCAGACTCAGGAAACACTAAAGACAGTAGAAATTAGGGAGACAAACTTAAGAGACAAAGACATTAGCCTCTTTAAAACTATGAAAATCTCTACTAGGATAAGATAGTGTGTGTATTATACAAAGAAATGTCCATCATACAGCACACTTTTTGCTCAGTATTCCCTTATGTTTAAAAGGGCACAGACTATTGATGGAGCAGGTTAACTCAAATCTAAAAAAAAAAAAAAGTATGGGAATGGGTTTGACTTTGTAGAGATAATTATCAATAGTATAGCTGGATGTGTAAATGAGGAACTTTCCTGCCAATATGGCTGAATAGAGGGTAGTAAGATGTCCTGTCCCAGAGCTCTACTGTTGGGACACCACAAATAATGTGTGGAAACAAGCTCATTACTTTACTACAGACAAGACTCAGTAGTAAAATGTTCCAATTTGAGGTAAGTCAAGTCTGGTTCTGTTTGCCAGATAGTCTGTGACAGTACCATCTGGCAGGGCTTACTTTTAAATGAATATCGGCTCAGTAATTGGCTTTATTATGTGTGAGTAACTGCAGTTTTAGCCAATCAGAACAATACTATATTACTTATGTTAGTAATGGTAAAACAGTCACTACACTGTCAAACTTAAAACACGCCCAGAGCTGTCAGTACTGCCACATCATTGGTCAAACTGCAGAGGGCCGGGCTGCAGACTCTTTGCTTGGAGCAATGCAAGACGGATTTTCATGAATTTGTGAATTCACAAATCTCAGGAGAATCCAGCTTCTGTGCAAGGTTAAGTCTTATGGCTAGTTCACTGTGAAAAAAAGAAAATAAAGGTTTGGGGAAAGAGGGAGTAAACATTTCAAAAATTTCTTTAATGCTTGTTTGCTGCAGGATGTTGCCTTTAAAAACTTTCCAGCCAGTTAAAATCTTCATATTTGTAGTTTTTCTAAGAAAATGTACAGGCTCCTTTTTGTTGAAACAAAATATAAAGACATACTTTTGAATAGCAGCACACATTGAAAATGTCCAAACCTGTTATTGAAGCATGTGCTGTGTGTCCAGCCAATATCAGCTCAGTAATGTACAAGAAAAACAGTGGAAACGGAGCAAAGCTTTGGCTCAAGTCTCAGACGGATTACTTTAACGTCCTTCACTTACTTCAGTCTTAGACACAGCAGGCCAGAGCTAAAGTCCTGGATAACAGCGTCAAGAGTGAAAACATCTCTAGAGTAGTGGCTTTAGTTGTGGACATGAGAACCCACCTGGTGATGTGAAGATGAAGAGTTGTCTTGTCTGAGTTCAACATTTCTTGGTGAGACTGATGCGCTGATATGGAAAGTCTGAAAGGGAAGGAATATATCAGTTTAGACCTTTAATGTGTTGAGAAGATGAAATTAACTGATGGCTGAATGGAATTACAGGTTCCACTGTGAGCAGCACGGACAAGCTCTGCAGCAGCAGCCTTCAGGAAATATCACCACACCTTTTGGCATAATGATAAAATAAAAATGTAAGACATTCTGATCTATAAAAGCAATAGCTTGTAAAACTCAAAACAAGCCAAGTTAATGCAGAAGTGAGTCAAGTGAGAAGGACAATGGTTGTAAAACAGAAGACACAAAGCATGGAGGGCTCTTTATTGCTCCTGCCTTGTTATCACTCCATCACTCAGCTCTTTCAGCTTTGAATCACTCTGTATTAAATCATGTGACCACAGAGAATATATGGGGCAGCCGCACTGTGAGTGGAGGGCTTTGTTATACTCGCTAAGCTGATTTAGTTTAAATAATAAGGGGGGACAAATTCTACCCATGATCTGAATGTTCAGACTCTTTATTTTATAAGAGGGTCAGCTCGTGCCTTAACTCAAATCACATGGCTCTGATACTGGACTGAGTTTCACAACTTAACTGTAAGACCTCCTCCACAGCTTTGTGCTTTAATATCTGCGGCCAGCTCAGTGTGAGTCGGCTTAATGAAAAGTGAGAGTGCACTAACTAGTGGGACAGTGGGTGCTAATGACACAAGTGGTGCCAAGCGGCTGTCCTGAGGCAAACCTTACAAGAAAACTCTTAATTGCAAAACAAACATCTCCCGACCCGCAGCTGACCTTTGTGTTTTTCTGCTCTATTTACTGAGTAGAGCGTCTGTTGCTACTGACGCCACTCCTATGTACTGTGTGTAACTGTGTGTAGGCTGCCATTTCCTCATCTCACATATAATACGCAGCACAACAATACAGTATAGATCATACTCAAAGTACTTCCACACAAAAACACAAAGTATTATATATATGAACAAAACATTCTATCAAAATACAAACCATTCAGTCAGACATTTCAGTGCTTTTGTTTCCCAGAAATTAAATCAAATTATATTGGTATTGAATGGACAAATTATTACTGTAAAGAGATAACAGTTACACAACAACAACAGCAAATGAAGTCTTTTTGAACTGGTTTGGTGGGTATTGGTGAAACAATCATTGGCACATACAGCATACTGCATTGCACATAGTAGTTGAGAAATAAGTGTTTTATGTACTCTGAAATGAGATTCAGGAGCTGGAGGAGGGTAAACCAAACATACACACATAAAAGCTATAATGCCCTTCTGTAAGTAAGAGCAGGGAACACATAGTGCTGACCCGCTGAACAGAAAATGACCCCTGATGTTTTTCAAAACCAGTAAAACTCCATCAAACAGGCTAATTCATGTGCCACAGAATTACAGTAGTTGGCCTTGGTTGTTTCCATGTCCTCCTGGGAGAGGTCTTAATGTAACGTTGATGTTTGGAGGTTATCTGATAAGCAGAACCAAGGAAAAATGCACAGCGGTGCTATTGTGAGACTGAATAAATCCATTAGACATACAGAGGTTGGGTATGGTTCCAGCTGGAGGCTTACAGGACTACAGGGAAGGCCGTGCCAAATGCTTCCAGTGCTGCTGGATTCACGTCTGGGCCATGACCTTCACTGTGAGGCGCCTCCCTAGTTCCCTCCCGCTCTCTGTTGATCTTGCCTGATTCCTTGCACAGCCCCTCACCACTTCTCCCTTTGGAGTGCAGTGAGAGCCAACAAAATATTCTTTCTCTGCTGGAGTTTGGCTGTACAAAATAGCGGCGCCCCCCCGAGGGGAGTGGGAAAGGCCTCGATCTCTGTGCACTAGTTCCTTCTGAGTCGGGAGTCCATGCATTTAATGTAAGCCCAGCTCCACTTCCTGTTGTGGCTACTCTTGACGCCGGCCTTGTTCCTTTTCACAGAGGACGACCCTCTGTGCATGTCCTGAGTGCTACACAGTGTTGTGTATGCTCTGGGATACTGTAGTGATGCCTCTCATTGGGGAAAGGCTCTCCATCATTTCATTCTGGAACGACAGCTTTTGAGCTTTCCTCTTAGTTTTGGCAAGTAACTATTTAAATACTTAAAAGCTGTTAATGCCTCTTTATATTGGGCTTCCTAATATACTGACAAGTTTAAAGGTTTTATTTGAAACAAATGCAGTTAAAGAGAACCTAAGATAAGCATACTGTGCTTAACTGTCTATATAACTATGAGATAGCAAAGGGTGCCAGCTTCATCCAATTTTAGGAAAAAATAGAACAGTCCAATGTATGGAAGAGTTATTGTAAATGGAATGTTATTAATCGCAACAGCCATAGCTTGAATTGTATTAGTATAATAGTATTCCACGTGACAGCCATTCATCTGGTCTATGACGCAACCAAAATATTGAGGTTAGTTCAGATTGTTGCTGTGCATTTCTTGAAAATGTTGACAATATATTGTTTCAGTTTTTGTTGCAGCTAACATAGATGGATCGATTGCAATAATTATGTGAGGATAAGTATGTACCCTATCAGCTCTGTCTTTCAAAAACATATGTCAGATTACACAGGAAGTAACGCATCAGCACAGTATTGTATGCGGTTTCCTATTGTATACGAAGTGTTAAGGACAGGACAAAAAAAAAAGTGCAAAAACTTCTGCTGTGCATACACAAAGTGAAGTAGGCTATAGATCTATGTGTGGTCATCTGACTTATGGGTTTAAACCTAGGCCTGCACAATATATATTGCAAATTTATTTTTTTCTCAATTGCAATATCCTAGTCCTAGTTTAGACCTGTTTAGTTCTGGTCTAGTCTTGGTTCGTTTTTTAATATTGATTAAGCCTCAGAGACTTATTTAACTGTCAAATATAGCTCCCTTAAACACAATGCAGCTGCTAAACATAGACCATGCTCTTTAATTGTGTACAGCTGATATAACACGCAGATCTATTTATTTTATATTTTTGATGGGATACTACAATTGCTATTTTTACAGACCCCGCTATATGCTATAACTGAATTACCACCCAAGCCATGGACAAAAACAATGCAATCCCCTCAGGACACACTCATAAGAAGGGATTCTACACAGCTACAGGCGCAGATGGAGGGAGGGAAAAGAAATGTCAGCGAGAAAACTACATCTGCCGCTCCGAGTGTGCCAACCCTCTGAGCCAATCAGAGTCACTGTAGGGTGTGGCACTTAACGGGCCCCCACCAAATCTGATCAGTGGAGTCTGGATGGTGCATACACATACATTATGTCTCTAAAAGCGAGTCATAACACAATATGTTCAGAGCCCCACTGCTGACGTTTGAGACGAAAAATGCATGAGCAGATCTTTTCTAATGCGTAGAAATTAAATGATTCAATATCCTAATTGAGTTAGGTAAAGGAGGTGTTGAGGCTGTAGTCACAGCACTGGCTCCACTTTCTGAGCTAGGTTGTGTGTAGTGCTCAAAATAAGGGTTGAAAATACAGTTTTGTGGGGCGCTTCAGTGGCTCACTGGTAGGACGCATACCTTATACTGGGGAGACCTAGGGAGGCCAGTTCAGCACCAGGACTCTTCTAGTGTGAAGCTATGATGTTGTGACCGATGGGGTATGTGGGTTAGCATGGCCATGCTGAAATATGTAAGTCCTTCCCTGGAAGAGAAATTGTCTAAATCATGAAAACCTCTATACTGTATATGTTTCACTATTGATAGTGCCTTGTACGCTGCCTACAGCATAGGCACTTATGCAACACCATCCCATCAGGGATGCAGGCTTTTGTACTGTGCACTGATTAAAAGCTGGATGGTCCCTGTCCTTTATAGTCATTATTAGACAGCATCCATGATGTCCAAAAAGAATGTCACATTTTGATTAATCTGACCATGAAACAGTTTTCCATTTTAAATGAACTTTGGTAAGGGAAGACTTGTTTTAGCAAAGGAGAACTGTTTAATCAGCTAGTAGCATACTGTAATGAGAATGATCTTAAGTCCTTGTCCAGCTTTAATAATCAAACACTGTAACAGATTAGTTTTGGTCAATCACAGTCACATACAATAAGTGCACCCATTCAAATAAGGGATGCCCCATAGGTCTCTGGCTCTACAGAGCTTGTCAAAATTTAATCAATGGCAGTGGAAAAAAACATACTGGAATAGTTGCTAGTCCAGCACTGGTTGCTTACACTGCAAAACAGTGCAAATATAAATGGAGAATAGGGGTGGTTCCTTCAGAAGATGGAGATAATTGTGAGATCACATTGGCCTAATGCTGGACTCAGGGATACAGGTTTATGGTAACCTCTCAGCTGCATTTTGATGTAATGCATTTGTGTTTTGTTGTGGTAAATGGATTTAATTTTACTTTTATAAACTGAAATAGAAGTGGGCACCAGTAGTTGTGGGAGGGGTTTGGGAGGGTGAGGTGCGGCTGCAGCATTAATTAATAACACTTGGTTTTATAATGTTGCATCTGTGAGTATTGTCCTACTTTACCTAATTGAATAAGGAAATTGGATCATGTTGTTCTCATAAAGAACAAACGATTTGGCAACAACTGAATCATATTATTTTTTCTCTCCATTCTCTCCATTTTTCGCTCCATTAACATGTTGTTTACTGATGAGGATAGATGGTAGCTTCAATCTTCATCCATCAACACTGAATCACTGCTGCAATGCAATGTTCCCTTGTGCCTTTGTTTAAAGCTAATTTGTGATGTTTGACATAGCAAACACAGCATGGCACTGATGTTGGTTAGTAATTATCTTGAGTTAACTACTGCTGAGACACAAGAGAAGACACTTATGTAGTGCTCCTACTACACTAAAATGTTCTGTATATCTCTTTTTATTTCAAATAAATTTTGTATTAAACACTTAAACTCCCTGAGAAACTAGCATGGTCCCGTCCTCGTGCATTGATTTCCTGGAGAGTCCTGGAGGATGTCTGTGAGAAAAATATGGCAGTACTCAGTTCAGGGGTAAGGAAAACATTAGCAAAGTGGATAAAGCCCTTTTATCCACTGGATAGATCAACATGGTTTTGTAGATAAAGCCTCAGATGAAGCCCTTTTAATTATATGAGGACATGAGTTGTAGTAGCAATGAATGTAGGGAAATTTTGAAACTAATGTCATTGGTAGTCTAAATGTCTGTGTGAGTTTGAAGAATAGCCAGATTTGGACTTTAAATGGCAACTTTCCAACCCTAAGCTCTCCAGACCTCAGACACACGAACAGAATAAAATAAATTAAACATACAGCTCTTCTATTGCCTAAAATATTCACAATCTGTGAACAAAAAGACAGTTTCCTCGATTTTTGACATTCCAAAAAATGTATTCAATTAAATCAATTTTTTTTTAAAATCTGACTATCAAAAATGAAAGGTGTGCTTTTTAGGCTAGTGTAAAGTTCAAGTTTTATTTCTACTGCTATCTCATGATATTCCACAATAAAAAGAGAGATTGGTTACATTACCCTGCGGAGCCAGAAGACTTGTTTTTAGGACAGATTGTTCTCAAATACACTCTACATAATTGCATTCAGACATGAGAAATTTAATCAGGGGTCTCTGGCACAGTCTCAGAGTTACAGTGCTTCGTAACCTATTTAAAGCCTCTATATTTTTGTAATATCCTGTCAGATGAAGGAGGATTGTTCTTGGCTGATCACGGCACAATTCTCACTTTATAGATCTATTGTTTGATACAACACCATCAGGTCCACGAATTTAATGATATTGCTGGTTTGAACATGAAGGAACAGAATGTTCCACTAGAGTTAGATGAAAGGCCCTTCAGGCTTTACCTTGTGCTTTTATATACAGCAGTCAGTCCGGTTTTGCAACTAAACATGTACATGCACCGGGGGTGTGTGTGTGTGTGGGGTGGGGGCTCGTACAAAAGCTGTTAGCGGTTTTGAACAGCGACCTCTGTGGTTACTGACTGCAACTAAAATGCACTTCTCATATTTGATTGATTAGTCTAATGTAAATCATTTTTAAGTCTGGCATACCACCTGCATTGTAATTTGTTCTGCTTCTCTTCTGCACTTTCAGAGACTTAAGTAGTTGTCTGCAAATGACTTTGGGGAGAGCATCTTACTAATCAGCACAAGCCAACACACCAAGCTAATTAGCACTGTTTACCTCCAAGTTGTTTCAACATGGCAGCACAGATTAGTGGAGTGTTGAAGAATGTTCTCTGCTACCGAACGCGGTAAAAAGAAGGAATAAACACTGGAATGTGATCATGGGCTCTTCTTCCTCCATATAGATAAGGGTGGCCGAGACAACGGTTTGCTCCAATTAGAAGACTTAATCAGATTTAAAAAAAAACACAAACATGAAATTCAAAGTGGAAAACAAAATGGTCATCAATATTACCCTAAAAACAGTGTATCAATGCAACGGTGTCATCCATTTGTACTCACAACTGACAGTTAAAACTATTCATTGTATATATACAATTTAACACTGTTCTATGGTCCAGAGTTGATAAAAGGCCAGTTTAGAGACTAACACTCACACTTAAACTAACACCAGTTGCAGCTGTGGAGCATCTCAGCAAAGTCCCAAAAGTGAATAAAAGCTGGTCTATTGTTGTAAGTGGTTGGACATTTTTCTCTCAGTTGCTCTATTTAGTCCATACAGGAAGCACCCACAGCAAAACCCTTTCGATTCAGTCTAATTATTCAAACTAGATTATTATTTCAACACGACAAAGTCAAGAAGAAGTCACTGCGATGCACTGTTCCGCAGATGCTTGAAGAGTAAATGAACTCTTACGACAAGACGGAGCTGAGACGTGGAGCTGACATGACGTGGCACTCATGCGTTCGTGTGAACCAGGGGTAGAGTGTATGGTAAATGACTGTGTGTCTTTTTGATTATGTCTCTTGTGGAAAGGTCTATAGGATCCAGGCTTCTTGGAAGCAGCCCTTCTAGATGTGATATCTTTCAGTCCATTATTTCAAATTAATGAACTGGGTCACTTTGATAAATTTAATGACTAGCTCTATAATGTCAGTGACCGTAGATATACTACTAATTTGTGTTAAAGACTGTTCCTGTAGTATCAAAAAGAAATGGATTGTGCCTCTCCAATCAGTACATTTGACACTGTTTTATCCTCTGTTATTGTTAATGAACATAAAGCACATTGTTAAGATGAATAAAAATATTCTTGGATCATGTTTTGTCCTTTTGAGTTCACTTGTCACCTGAAGCAGCTCACGTTCCCGCCGTCTGAGGTAAACACTTGAACCTGTGAGGGTTCACTGTAGACTCCTCCTGCTCCTGCTTATCCCCGCCTCTTTCCTTTACATCTCGTGACATCACTAGGCTGTGTTCCTCTGGGGCTGGGGCAAACAGCTGCCTCAGGAGCCCGGTTATGTAACGGCTTCTCTCAGACAGAGGCGGGAGGAGGGGGAGCGACTCATTTCCTTTCCCCCTCGTCAGTCCCCCTCCTCCCCTTCCCCACCTCTCGCTATACATTAAGCCTCGGAAAAACCAGGACGCTGGAATGGGAGGAGGGGCGGCTGCAGCGGGACGGACGTCAAAAGAGGTCACGTCTGGCTGCCGGCATACAAGATTAGAGCTTATAGTCAATGTACGCAAACATACACAGAGTTCATTCCTGTGCTCGTAATTTATTCCAGTAGCAATTTTCAATTTACTGAATCCAATAAAAAAGCAAGTCGGAGATGTCAGACAGCTCAAATTTCCTTTTCCTCCATGAAAACAAGTGAGGGGGAAGGCCCAACGCAGACTAATAACTCTGTGTGCGGTTGGTGTGAACTAATAAAAGTTGCAGGCTGCCAAAATCACAGCTGGGCTAACAGAAGAAACAATGTCATTTTATGTTGGCCGGGTGACTCGTGAACTGGGAAATATTGGTTATGATAAAGTTGTGTATGCTGTCAATGTTATGAGAGGGAAACCTCCCAGGACTAGAGCAGGTGCAAAGACAACAGAAACTCAAACTACTCAAAACACCAAAGAACAACTCAGGTTAGATTCAGGTCTAATAACTGAACCGAACCCTTTGACATCTCTGACGGTTACTGCCATGTTAACAGACTGATCACCAGCGATGTTACACAAAGTAAAAGATGATGGACGACAGCTTGGTTGTCTGTGGTAAACTACAAAAATATACTATATAATACTTTTTAAACGCTTGGGTTTGACTTACAGGTGTTTAAATTAGAGTAGTTAGTAGGAACTGACGGGTGGTTAGCATCACTAACTAGCAACAGCTTGCAAACTTTTTACAAAAATTAGAATTACTTTTGGCTCCACAAACATCTATACTAAATCGACCGTGGTTGGTTTATATGGATAGTAGCCCAATACTCTTCTTCTGTCTATGGTCAGTTGTCTTAACTGTAAATAAAAAAAAATATGCATACTTTGACCTGGTTTTATGTGTTTTGTTTACATTAATTAGTAATAGTATCATGGCACACACACTCTTTGTCTTCCGTGTCACATTTATTAGATCACTGCCATGTTTACCAACCAATCAACAGTCACGTTACCTAACATACAAAATCAAGACAGCTTGGGTGTTTGCCTTAAGCTTCTAAGACCAACTAAAATTTCAAACTGTTTGAAATGAGGTACTAGTTGACTAGTAGTTAGCATCACTAGCTAGCTTCAGCTTATTGTCACTTTTTTTCCCCCCAAAACCTTTTCTGGCTCCACAAACGTTTGCTTCAAGAGTAGCACCATATGTAATGATACAACGAGTTATAATACAATAGTATGGGAGAACTATGATTTATTGCTATGCTTAACAGGATTTTTAGTATCAATTAAACCTATTTATACACTTTTGGTCTCTATTATTAGAACTAAAAGGGAGTCATTCATTCCATGCACATGAGGCAGATGGCATTCATTTATTGTAACTCATAGCTGCTCTGTGTAGAATATTAGAAACAGGTTTTCTGGCATTCAGCGTTACTGCCATGTCATGCATATGCTCAAGTCAAGTACTGTGTCATAAATATGAAATATAGGCATCGTGTTACTATAGCGTTTAATTGGAAACCATGCTTGAAACATTATGACTACTTTTCTTCAGGCATGCATTAGTATTAACTGCAACATACTCCATATTTCTGCATGCATAACCACTGCTTTCAACATAAAACAAACTGTAAAGTAGACACACTTGTACAGAAACCCACTCCATATTCATAAATAACAGTCAAATTGCATTTCTACATTCCAGACCTAAAAAAAATGTCATATTTCAAAAGTTGACATTTTCAAGCTGTCAAGCAGTGTTATTTTCCTCTTGTCTCTCCCCTTTAACCAAGACGTTGTCCGTAACAACATTAATATTGGCAATGGAGAGGCTGGATTTGTATACACCTGCCATCTCCGGTGCCCTAACTTTATTACTGGCTGACAAACAAAGCTGCAATGCCACCAGATCCGAATCTCACTCTCACTCTGTACACTGTGTCCTTCCCCAGCCGTCTCCTCCTAACCCTACATTTACCAAACCCACACTCTATATGTCATGCCATGCTGCAACACATCTCTGTTTCATATAAGGCACACTTTTGCACATACAGATTAACTTGAACATGTCACGATGAAGGAATGTGGACCACTGCAAATCACATACTGGGAGACCCATATATATGTACTGTATATATGTGTCTATCTATAAATGCATGTAACAAACAAACCCAGTGCCAAAAACAGTCTTGCACACAGCCCCTCTAGCTTATCTCTAGCTTTTCTTGTCTTGTTATGTGACATCTCTCTCACTTTTAGTAATAAACAAGCTGATAACATAACACGAGCTGATTTCTCGAAAGGAATAATGTATATTTTAAGACTTACCTATGATTTATGGTGCCTTGCCTGAGCAACGAAGTAAAGGATACGACAGTCGTGTTTCTCAAAGTGTAATGATACTTTCCGTACGGGCTCAGAAAGCTAATTATCAGGCTGCTTTGCATGAACCTATAGGTACAGTGGCCGGGTTGACGTGAGGACAGCACTCACCTTGCACTCGCCGTCCCCATAAAGCTGTCCCGCGGCGTTTCACTGCCGTAAACTGACACTCTCTACATTCAACCTCACGCCGGGGGAAACCTAAAACACACAGTCGCTTGAACACGTGTAGAACAAACGCCGAGGAATTAAAAAAAAAAAGCTAGCTTACCAACCGGATCAGTCAAACGGCGTCTGCTATGTGTTCCTCTTCGGGAAAGCCCCCCCGTTTTAATTCGCCGAGAGGAGGTGTGAGAAGACGCGAGAGCCGTGTGTGCCCGGGACTTCCAAGGCCATGGCCACGGTGTGTGCAGGGGGAACTGTACAGAGGTTATTAGCTTCCTGTGCTGCTCGGTCCTCCCCCTGCCTGTACAGTACGGGTGAATGCGGGTCAGGAGCAGGAGGAGCGGGGCCGTGCTACTGCTCTGCTGAAGCCGACGAGGATCCCTCTGCAGCCGCCATACTGCGCTCTAGTGGCGGGAAAATGTGGCGCAGGTTTTTTTTGATGGTTTTTTTGCACAAATACATACATTTTAAAATAAAACAATGGGAGAGGGGGCATTAATCCACATAAAGTGACAATTGTTGTTATTGTTTTTGTGACTTGCGACTTTTAATAGTTTATCAAGTTTTTTAAAAGATATTAAAATACATAATAACAAAGGGACCTTTTCAGTTTTCAAGCTACTCTTTCTGTGCTCCACCTAAGTCCATTGGACACAAAAATGGTCTTTTAAAGATTGACATGAAAATATGTCAAAATATTTTTTCCATTTTTTATTTTTCTAATGAATGCCATTATTAACCATAGTTCTCAACATAAATATATATGTTTTAGGTAGTTATTATCAAAGTCTGGGAGTGTCAAAAAACATTGATTCTGATTAATTTAAATCTCTTGTAAATAAATTACACCACCTGGGTCACCAGGACACAAAAATGTTTTTTAATGGTTGCCAATAAAAAAACATCTAATTGCAATGGTAATGTACTGAAAATATGCATTTTGAATGGGAGTCAATGGCACATTGATATTACTGTTAATGGTACTATTTTTTTTTTTTTTTTGAAAGGCCTATGAAATACTTGAATAAATAAATTCACCCCAAAATACACAACCTGGACAAATTGTATGTCAATGGAATGACACAGCCAAAATTATGCAAAAATACATTTAAAAAAACATTTAAAAAAAAAATCCCCATGTCTCCATTTAAAGGAATACTAAAAAACTTTATAATGTGCAACTGTACAGTACAGTAGTCTTTTTTATTCATCACTGTAGCATGATTTAGTTAAAGCATTAACCCTAAAATACACAAATACACATTTTGATTATAGGGTATTTTAGCACGAGTGAGTTTATACAGTAGGTCTTCATTTTAACTGTGGGCTGTTTCCTACAACCATAAGATTTTCTTTAACAGCAACAGCCTCAAGTAGAGTTCCTATTAAAGGCAAGATTTATCCTTCCTGCACAATGCATGGATCTGTATGTGTGTCTTTATGTGTGCTACTGATTATAGTAAATGTCTAAATGTCTGTGTATCAAAAAGTCAGTTAGCAAAAATGCTTTCATAGCACCCTTGAAGGGAATCACATGAGCCTTTTTCATTTTCATTCAGGTGTAACTCAGCCCTCAGTCCTTTGATGAGACTTAAATGTTTAATGCTAGAAAGTCAAAATATATAAAAAATGCAATAATAGTTACATATTCCATTTTTGCAACTTTTGATCTCGTTGTACAATAGCTCTTTTATCTTAAAAATGCATTTTGATCTTTTGAGATCAGAAGTGTTTGGTCTTACTCAAACACAGATGTTAGTCATAGTTTGGTATTCAGGATTGTCTTTTATGTAAATACTCCAAGCTACAGTGCATGATTGTTTGGGAGCAGTGAGAACTTGGTTCGGATGTCTGAGCTGCATAGTGGTTTATGTTTTATCTTTGCAAAGCCCCAGGAGAGTGTGAGTTGTAAAGCCTGATGCATAGAGTCTGACATTTTTACGTTTGTATAATATTCTCATAAAGAGGTAGATTCCTGGCTCATTGTCTGAATAAAATGTTCATCAACAGACAACACAAGTATTTTCTGTGCATCGGTGCCTTTTATTGCAATAATACATCTGCATGTTAATAGATATTTACACCTGCACACACACGTCGTTATCAATGATCGAAACAAAACAAGAACTTGAGACGAGAAGCACTGAACACACGACATGAGAGAACTCACAAAACTGTCACGCGTGCCTGCATTCGTACATATTTTCACACACACACCGCATACACTCACACACTGGACACATGCAGCCTTGAGATCTCCTTCAAGCTCCACTTTCACGACTGAAATAAATACTATGGTTTTTCAAAAGTGCTGGATTTTTTTTTCTTCTTTAAAACACTTGACATTGCCGTGGCTACACTAGCTAGACCGAACTGTACTGTACGAACAGACAGGCCACCAATCCGACATTTACTTTCACTATTACAGTAACCAGGTAATCTCCAAATCATACTGATAAAGAACAAAACAGACAGATATATCTCAACTGATTTTGATGATATACTCCCTTTTTCTCTCTGTATACTATTTACAAAACATATAGTTAAAGGGTTCACATTTACACATGAAACATCTCCTATATTATACAGCCACTATATTTCATCAAAGTCTCTCATAGACTCACATATTAATATTTAAATGGCATAGAGATTTTGTGTATACTGTTTTTGATTGCGGATACATATCTTTCTAACGCGAACTACCTAGCAAGACGAAGATACGCAACAAATACTACAGCTACAAACACACGTGACCTTTTCTTTTTTTATTTAAACGCACGATGCACAAAACAGCACTTTATACAATCGTCTATTGCAATGTCTTTACAGAGATTGTTTTGTAACAGTACGACTTCCAGTGGTTGGCTCTGATATGTCAGTAACCGCGGACGATGAAGTGATAGAGTGTGCTAAAACATGCTAAGATATGAAGAATGTCGTCGTCTCTGTGGAGCGTTGGAGTTGGACGGTCGGGAAGAACAGCTCCTCATCTTCTTCTGCTTTGCCTCTCCTTGGTCTTGCCGCTTCGTTGGCTCGGCGACGGCGGGTGTTTTTCGTTTTACTGATAGAAGCTCCGATCGCTAGAAAGAGCAGAAATAGGAACGTGAGTGATTTAGCCGCCAGATTTCTCATCGCGCGGCAACCCCTACACCAAGTAAATAGGACGACACACTGCAGAACAAGCACACAAACCAATTTTCCTGCTGCTCCACACTTTTGGTCCGTCTATTTAAATACTACATTTGTAAAGAGGGTGGTTAGCACTCCTGCCTCACAGAAAGAATTTTGTGGGATCTTCATGCAAGCCAACAATGACCTCTGTGAACACTGCATGGGTTAGATCGTCTGGTTAGTCTAGTGTCTGTGGATCAGAAACAGTGGGCACACATTAAACTGACTGAATCGGATAGAGGAATAAGCGATAAACAATAAAGGAATTAATAAACTGATCTTTGAGAGACGAGTTCTGCTGCTATTTGCCAATTTCACTTTTAGATTTGTCAAGTATTTAATGGCAAAGGTTTTCAGACGTACTAACTGAATAAACAGGGTTGTTCTGTGTTGTTGAAAGTGTTGGAGTAGTGTGTGATATGCAGCAGAAACTTTTAGATTGTTTTGGCCGTGATCAAAATAGACAGTCTGTGGGGTCACGGACCACGAGGCTACTGCAGACGGAGTGGTGAAGGGGAACAGATACTTCATTCTGGAGACAATTCCATAAAGACTTGAAGGTCTGCCCTTAGCCTTGTTCATGTTCTTCTTGAGAGTGGCTTCTAGTTATATTGCTTGTGAACTCATTTACACCCAGACCGATAGCAGAGGTAAATGTATGTCAAAGATACTTACTGTGAGGCAAAAGCTTGAGTTAAGGTTAAAATGTAGTACTGTCGACTAATGTATTAAAGATTCATCATTTGTAAGTTTAAAAAAAACCAAAAAAACACCCATTGCATTGACCTATTGTTTCTTAAAACCACACTTTAATGTTAACTGTTACTATCATTTTATGTGTTTCAATAATACATCATAATATGCCCTTGGGCTTCATATTTTCCTGGCGTCAGGATCAGAAATATTAGCCTGGCAAGCCTAACACACCGATTATGGCCCTATTGAGTTAAACTTGTTTAGGATCCCTTCCCTTCACAGCCATTTTCGTTAAGGAATCCTGTCTGACCAATCATAACCATTGACCTAAGGTGGGTCAGGGTTTATGTGATGCTATTTTTTTATGATTGATTAAATGTCTGTGTTGGTACAGTCCCCTGAACACCGAACTTAAATCCTCAAAAACAAAAAAAAACAAAAACCATACTAATTTTGTGTATAATACAAAAAATATATAAAAAATCTATTTTCTACTAAAGGCAGCCATGTTACTAGCTGTTCTGTCGCTCTGTATCTGCATAAGAGGGCTGTGTAAAGTAGTGAAGGAAGCTTTGGATGCCATTTATTGTTCATTTTTGTTTTGATTTTAAACCTAAATGATCATTTAACACGCCTCAACCACTTTTGGCAAGTAGAAGTGAGATGTACAAAACCAATCCAGAGATAACAAACACACCACAAACACAGAAACATGTCAAACTAAATATGTGAACACAAAAGGGCAAAAAGCTAACAGACTAGCTAGCTGGGGTGCTACCATTAGCTTCTAGCCGCTAGTCTCGCTCCTGTTGTTGACCTTACCCGAACAACTTGCTGCTTAAATACGGATCTGATCGCCATCATTCAACCTGGCAATTACAACATAAACAGCTGAATTTGTATCTGAATAATTCATAAATACACATGACTACATTGTAGCTCTGTATTTTATTAATCAATAAAAATAAGACAAAGATATGCTAATGGATAAAGTGTAATGAAACTAAAAAGAACATTCTTGGTTCATTCATGTGGTCTTCAAATATTTGTATCCGAGTTAGGAAGTCATTCTTCCAACTTCAACGTGTTTACATGATTTCAGCTCAGAAAGTTAGAACATTCTACATCATAACAACGAGAAAGATGGGCGCGAAGTCAAAAATGTGCAAGTCTTATAAATACAGTCAAAGTAGCAAAGCAATTATAAGCCTATTAGTAGCGGTTCAAGAAAAGGTAGCCTATTCAAAGTTAACGTAATGTACATTAAAACCCCTAAATACTGGTAGCCTATATATGGTATATAGTCTAAATAAACCTATATGAATAAAAAAAATGTAGTACTGTCAAATTATCAAGTTATTAATTTGCAAAACAGTTGGCATGAAATGACTTAAATTATATCTTAAACGTTTGCTTTCCTCCAACATGTTGATGATGAAAAAGTCAACATGGAATCCCGGGCAATACCGACCCAGCCGAGTTTACAAGCTGTTGTTCCGACTTGAGCAGGTGTTCACGTGCATTTTTCAACACGGAAAAACATTTCCCAAGGACCACATGAATGCACCATTAAATGCTAATAAGTGATAATACGTGTAATGACAAGTGTAATACTCACGCCCCCTCGTCTCGCAGCAAAGACAGGAACTTGGTCACTCTGTATTCAGGCTCCATCTAGAGACAAAACAGAAAGAGAATGGAAACTTGGGGGCAATACATTTGCAGAGAATAGACAAATATGACACATCTCCTGCGTCATGTGAAAGTAATGATATGTTTAACCAGCTCAATAAGAGTGTGATCAGTGTCGTTCGTACCTGCAGGGACATCTCGATGAGCACGAGGAGCTTCTTGATACCGATCCAGACTCGCTTCCCCTTGAGCTGTTGCGCGATGCTGCTTCGCTCCTTATCTGTGAAGCTTCCCAGTAGCTATAAACGACAAGAGCACATTAAGTGTTTACAGATGAATGAAGGTCTGCTCTTATGCATACGACTATACATATGTTTATGTGATTGAGGCATGTTAGGGAGTGAAGAGTGCGGCTGTACCTCCAGGGCATCCACCAGCTGCTCTCCGGTGGAAATGTTGGGGATGTGGATGGTGGTGCTAAAGGCGTCTAACATCTCCATCTCCTGCAGGACGTCCTTTCTGCTGGTGGTGCCGATAATGAGCAGCTTCCGGCCCTGCAGACGTAACAAAACAGGTTATTCATTTATTTCACTCATTTCAATAGTATTCAGATCCACATGTGCCAAAATATGCATTTTGATTTTTGTACTAGCTTATTGGCTGTAGTTTATTGCTTAATGATATGATATTGTTTAATGATGGCAAAGGGAGGTGCAGTTACCTAGTTGTGTGGTTCCCAAACAGAGGGTTGCGTCCCACTTTTGGGTTGTGGAATATTTAATTTGGGACGCCAAAAATTCAAATGCATAATTTTAAAATCCTTGAGAACTTAATGTAAAAAAAGGTAACACCTTAGAATAACTCACACTATTAAGCATCAGTTGAGTATTTGTAACAATTAAATTAAGTGTTAATTCATCATTTACGAAGCATAAATCCAACATAGATAATTACTATTACGTTACAAACTTTGGACGTAACAATAAACTCATGTATAATTATACGTATAAATTATATTTCAGTGTCTATTAATTCATTGATTAATTAATTGTTAATTACCCACAATGCTTAACTACTGTTTTATTGTGTGAGTTATTAAAAAGTGTTTTAAAAAAAAGGCTAAATGAAAACTAAAAAAGCTAAAAAAATTGTGAAAATCAGGAGAAATATAAACCACAAAAAGAAAAATTTAAATGGTAATAAATGACATACTACACGCTTAATTTGTATCAAAAAATGACCAAAAAATGATAGAGATGATAGGTCATGTTCTTTAAGCATTTTGACATACAGTCACAAATTCATTCCCATTTGCTAAGCACAGTTATTATAAAATCATATATTGAATAATGGCAATCCCATTGTCAACTGTCCATGTCTTTTGATCTTAGCTATAGGGTAAGTGCTCGCTGAATGTAGCGTCATAACTGCCCACACTAACATTTAAGATGGTAGACTCCATTGTTATATGATTTAGAGTTTGTTAGTATGGCACATAAGCGTTGTCACTTTTTCACAACTTTAAAAAAAACACTTCATCAGGTCGATAACAGAGGAAGCTGTAATAAGTATTATGTTTATTGTGCCGTTCATTAATTAGTATGACATAAGCATACTTCACTGTGCCTTCTTACCTTGGGTGGGGGCTTCTTGAGCAGCACCAGAAGAGCCTGAAGCACCAGGTTGGAGAAGCGCGGGCCGATGGGGACATAATCAAGGAGACGCTCAATGTCATCCACTACCACACAACTGAGCTGGGACTTATAGGCATCATCAAAGACCTGCACAGGGCAAAGACGAAGAAAGAAGGAAGACGTGGACGTGTGAGTGAAGAGAAAAAAGATGCAATTAAACACATCAAACAAGTCTATAATACACTGCTCTAAATGCAAATGCATCTTCAGCTTGTTTAGATGCACTTACCTTTTTGATTGCCTGGCACTTGGAGATCTCGGAGTGTCCAATCATCTTGTCTGGAGAGCAGATCTTAATGAAGGGGAACTGTGAGTCCTCCGCAATCTTAGCTGCCAAGGCTGTTTTGCCGCTGTGGGGTGGACCTGGTAGTGTGTAGGTTCACAGAAAAGGGATTAATTACTGTCAGATACGTGCAGCTATTCATTGAAAAGAAAGCCAGAGTCGGGACATCAATGTATGTTGTCAATACACTGAGTAAAGCTGAGATTTTGGTTGCTTTCTCCTTCATCTGATGTACGAAATCATAGAAAATAACCTTAGTAATGCACTTGAAAAGAGGACTTTCTACTTTGTTAAGCAGTAAGCTCAAGTGCCTAGCAACACATTTCATTGACTGAAGGGATAAACTTGTATGTATTTTTATTATTATTATTATTATTATTACAGTGACCTTTTAAGTAAAATTAGTGATATTATTAGTAGGAACAGTATAAATATTAATTGTAGTGTTAGTAATAGTAGTAGTATACTGTATTAGCTGTAATATTAATAACAGTAGTATAAGTAATAGTAGTAAGATTAACAACAGTAGAATAAGTATTAGCGTAGGTATTAGTAACAGCAGGATAAGTATCTAGCAGTAATATTGGTAACAGCACCATAAGTATTACTAGTAATATTAATAACAGTAGTATTAGTAACAGTAGTATAAATATTAGTAGTGGTTAGAGCAGTAGAGAAGTATCAATAGTAGCGTTAATAATAGTAGTAACAGTAGTAGTAGTATTAGTACTAATTTTAGTATCATTAGTATAAGTAGTAAATAAGTAGTAATAATAGTAGTAGTAACAATCATAAACAGAGATCCCAGGGGCCCGAGGGAACATTTCAATACCTTTCTTACGGTGTTCTCCCTAAAACTGCAGTAACCCAAGTTGTATTTGTAAATGCTATACATCATAATACAATACATCAGAGTCTTAAATCAATCTGTAAAAAAAGTTCCAAGTTTACTTCTTGGTTTACACCTAGTTTAATCCTGATTCTTCTTTCCAAAATTTGCACTGGTTTATTGATGGTTTTATTGGTTTTAGCCCCAGTTATGACCAGAGCCTTGTATTTATTTATTTTTTTTAAAGATTATTTTTTGGGGCTTTTTTTTGGCCTTTATTGGTAATAGGACAGTAGATGGACAGGATTCGGGGTGAAAGAAAGTGGGGAATGATCTTGGGCAAATGACCCGACCGTGACACTCCCGCGTGATTCTTACCCTCCAAAAGCACAGCGACCAGTGGTGTGCGGTCACTGTTCTTGGTCTGCTGCACCAGTAGCTCTCCGTCATCCAGCACATGGGTGACCGGGTCGCCCCACTTGATGATACCGTTCATGATGTAGCTGGAGTAGTCCTCCTGGTTTGTACCAAAGGCCTGGAACCCACCGAGGTAAAAGTCAGTGACCGTGAAGCTGCCATTAGAGCATAAAGTGTAGAAAAGGAGACACATACAGGTTTGATGTCGTTGTTGAGAGATCCAAAGAAGTCGGCTCTGGTGACCTGCAGCTTCTCTGCCCTCTCCATGTCCACTTCAACTGTGGATGTGGCCTAAAGAAGTCAACACAAAAATCAATAACTTGTGAACATGACGGTAAACCATGCATGTATACATAGCAGGCTGCATTTGTTTTTTTGATGGCACAATATAAATCAATTTACACAAAAAGTCTGAGGAAGTGTAATCTACAAACACTTAAGGTAGATCAATGAGGCCTCATGTCCCCACAGGGATAAAGAGGATTAAGTTAAGTAGGTGATAAGTAAACACTAGATGGCACTAAATCCTACACAGTCCAGCTGCACTAGTCTTTACACTGGCTGCATGCTGGTGGCTTACAAAGCATCAAATAGACCAGGGGTCTCAAACTCAAATCGATTAGGGGTCTATTGCTGTCATATCACAAGATGTCCACATAAAGGTTCAAGTAACTACAGCAAAGTGAAATGTTTTATTTCCTTTTTCAATTTAAAACAGCTTTAACTCATAACTTTAACTCTACTTCAAACTAACAACTAGAAGGTTTTTCTGGAAGCTAAAAGTATGGTCCACGAACAAGAACATAAAACATTTGTAGACAAACTGTTATAATCTAAAACTTTTGACTTCCAGTCAACAAAAAATGCTGGATCTAAAGAGAAAATTTAGGTTCAAGCCTTCACTGAGAGCGGAAGCCATATTGAAATAGTTGAAGTGGGCAAAGCACATTAAGCAGAGTCAGAGACACAGGTGAACGAAATTCAGGACAATGATTAGTCATGTCACACTGATATGGAAAAGTATATTGAGGCCAAGAAGTCATCCATCTTGGATAACTATGATAACAGATTCAATATTCCACCGATGGACTGAGTTGTAGTGGAGCAGAACTGAGCAGACAGAGCAAGAATGCGATGTGTATGTTAAAATTGTAAATTGTATGAAAAGTTCGGAATGTATTTTTTTGGTCATATTGCCCAGCACAAGTTACTAGAATGCATCCAGCATAATGTAAACCTGTACCTTGTGGCCTCTAGCTAAATGCTACCGTAGTATTTACATTTGCAATGTTGTAAAGGGTCAAGATATGAACCTGCAGCTATGCACAGGAAAAAACATGTACTGTACGTTTTACATATGCATCTACACATACAAAACCATATTGAAATGCCATTCTATAAATGTAGAATGTTTTATTTTAATAATTGATCCCTTTTGCATGTTTGCACTTTATTCTGTAACTATATTCTTCACGTTTGACTGAATGTGATGGTAAGGGTCAGTGCGTAGAGACCTTGATGTGTCGGTTCATGGCGGTGGACTGGGCGGCCCTGACCAGACCCTCCAGCTCTGCACCGCTGTAGTTCTTGGTCTCAGCTGCCAGCTCCTTGACTTCCACATCCTGGGCTAACAGATTAAAGCTCCTCATCTTGTTGGTGTGGATGGTCAGGATCTGGACACGACCCTTTTCATCAGGCAAACCTGATTACCAAAGCAAAGAAAACAGCTGATGTCCACCTTTGCGCTATATCACTAATAATATGAGACGGCAGTTCTTTATCACAACAAAACTGGGCGGTATGATATGGCACAGACCCAATGAGAATCCCATTATCCACGTCTTTTCAATCAGAATAAGATAGTTGCATGCATTTGGACATCTGATTATAGTCGTATAGAAGGAAAGTAGTCGATAATTACTTGCATCCAACCTTACTGACTGATTGAGCAGTCAGTAAGGTTCTTTCCTCATGAATATATTTTCCCATATGTGCTTGGCTGTACATACTGTGCGGCCTTCCATTTGGAAAAGTGTCAATGTGACTTTTAGGCTCCTCCACAGCTTAATAGTAGAACTGCTTGGGTCAGCAGTCCTGGGAAAACCTTTTTCAGCTCAACGCAGCAATTTCTTTCCAGATAATCTATTCAGGATTTAGTCTAGTCCGAAGCAAATATTTAAGGCTTAAGGAGGAAGGTTGTATCGTCTGGAATGTGTTTTGTCTCTTTCTAAATTTAAAACAGAGTGGACGTGAGTGCAGTTGTAGACAGTTATGACAGGTTATTGACAAAAAATGGTCGAAGGAGATGTTTCATATGAAAGTAATAAAAGGCAGATTTAATAAATGCAATCTGACATTTCATTAATTCCCTCAAATGTCGCTTTGGCCTTATGGTCCACGTCGCAGAAGGTGATCTAACGCCTAGTTTATTCTTTTTGATTTAATATAATGAACTCAAGGTTTTATTTCAGGGCATAAAATCTGTTAAAGAAATGATAAAGAAAGACAGCTGGATTACACTCACCTATTTCCATCTTGACCTCAAACCTGCCAGGCCTCATGAGGGCGTCGTCAATCAAGTCAGGCCTGTTGGTCATACCTGCGCACACCAATACACATATATTATAGCAACGTACAAGACATGCAAAACAATTCAAAGAGGTCCACTTCAATGCAGGACACGTTCAAGTTTTACTCCCAGACTCACTCGAATATAATCTGTCTGTGTCATCAAAAAGAATATGAAGAACTGGGGGCTATGATGCAGCTATTTACCTGATATGGTGCATTAAGGTGCAACTACAACAGTGGTGGTACAACATTAGGCGTCATCTTTTCTTCTTTGTGCCCCCTGAACCAAGTAAACTTATTTCATGACAACCTTTTATTTTTATATTCTATGAAAGTAAATCCATACTTTTTACATATTTACACTTTTTGACCTAAACCTGTAACCGCTTTCCCACCTCACTCTTTGCATGTGCCTGACATTTAAGACTCAAGAGGAACCAGTGGAAGTTCCATTACTCACTTTTCCTGCTCCTACAAATGCCCAGAGAACATTGGCTGCAAATGCTGCCACAAAGGCTCCACCTGAGTAATGCTGCTGGATTACATTTACCACATTTAGCAGATGTGCATTGTGAAGATGTGAGTGAGCAGGATATGTCTGACCGATGACCAGGATGTTGTTGAGCTGCTCCACTCCGTCGATCTTAGACAGGAGCTGGTTGACCACAGTGTCGTGGACCCCCGTGCTGCTGGCCCCGGTGCCTCTCTGTTTGCAGATGGCGTCCAACTCGTCAAAGATGATGATGTGAAGGCCGCTGTTGGCTCCCAGCTGCACACAGGACAAGTAGTGGGTTATTACTGAGTTACGTTATTATGTGTGCGTGAGCGAGCGGTGGTACTCACCCTCTTCTGCTCCTCCTCGGCGTCAGCGAACAGTTTGCGGATGTTGGCTTCGGACTCGCCCACGTACTTGTTGAGGATCTCCGGGCCGTTGACCACTTTGGGCTCCCGGGCGTTGAGCATCTTCCCGATCTGCCTGGCCATCAGAGTCTTACCGCAACCCGGAGGTCCGAACAGGAGGATACCCTTCACGTGCTTACAGCCTGGAAAACACAAGAGGTGCCATCAACACACACAAAGAGAGAAAAAAGATGTGTTATCAAATGTTACTCATTTCAGAAGTGTGTGTTATACAGTTTGCAATATACATGATTTTGCAGTCACCCAATCAGAGAAGAATTTCCAGCTGCATTAAAGTTTACTTCCCTTAACAATGTACTGTCTAGCTCATTTTTCTTACTAGTGCTTAATCCTAAATCTACTTTTTTTAATTCATGGTTTGGCAATTGGCAACATAAACCTCTTGTAATATGATTTTGTTTGAATTACCTTATTTTTATCTTGCTAAAACCTTCTTGGTGAACTTTAGAGGACATGACAGGGACATAATCTGAGCTAATGCAGCTTAGCATGATTTGAGTTAAATTCAATTCAACTTTATTAATCCTCAAGGAAAAAATAATTATTAGGACTATTTAAATAATTGATTCCTTCGTCTACACAATGCATTAAAAGTCCGTCCTTTTACACTCTAATGATGTCTGTGGTATTTCCATAAAGTGAGCCTCCATAGTTTTTTGGTGGAGTTACAATGAAGATAATTAACAGGTAAACTATGGAGTAAGTCTTAAATGAATGCTCTAAAACACAGAATTGTGACGTCTTAATGTCAATTGGAGCCCAGGGATTGTAGATGGCAGCAGTGTCTCACCCATCTGCTCCACGATGTCTGGAGGGAAGACTCGAGAAGCGAAAGCTCTGCGGAAAATGTCAGAGAACTCCTTGTCCAGTCCTCCGATTCCCATCTTCTCAAAGTTCCAGTCTGGGTTGATGATTGTCTGTCGAGCCTCTTTAGTCTTTGCCTTTCCTGTGAAATAGACAAGAAAGCAAATAAATGTAGGACATAGACAGTGGCTGTAAATATGGTAAATAAACATTTGTACATTCCTTTTGGACTGATTTTCTATTCATATAAATGCTTATGTTTATGATCTTAATCTTACAAACTCAACATCATATTTAGATTACAAAACACAAAATGATTAATAACGAGTACGTTTATTGTTTCTTGGCATTTCTTAAGTGTACACAAAAGACATCTACAGCAACTCATCTATGCGGTCCTACTGCCCTCTTGTGGTGAGTCAATATATGATCAGTCAAGATGGATAATGGGTCATAATAACGTGACACCAGACAGACATTTATAAACATTCATCTTCTTCTACTTAGTCCCGTTAGTTGAAGAACGCCTAGTGGTTGTGCCTCTAGACAAATCCTCTTTTTGGCTTCAAAAGTTGCTGACCCCTGTGAGCATGTATATTACTTTAGACGATGCTTCTGAGGAAAGGACACCTAATTGCTGTAAAACGCATCTCTCCTCATTCCTCTTCTTGCCTTTTATTTGTCTCTTTTTTTACTTCTGTCCAGTAATGGAAGCAAAAACATACCGACTAATGTGAGCGATGAATTCTCCGCCTTCTCAAAAATCACCTGGCTGTTTCCCACCATCAGCCCCACATCGATCTGTTACAAAACACACAAATAACATACGTGCTGCATTAAGACACCCACATGCAGCGCTCTGCCATCAATACTGGCATGTATCTATAGAAGGAGTCAAGAAAACATGTAGTGAATAGACATGAGCACAAAGCACATTTCTCTTTTATGGACATAACATACTTAAGAATTCTTAAATCAATATGCTACATACTAGAGGATGTATATGTAGTGGAAAATTGACTTTGCACTAAGAATTATGTTGGGTGTATTGTATTAATTTTGGACTATTATACACAGGCAAAGTAAATATACTATGTGCAAGTACATGTAATTCATTTATGTTTTATCTTGAACAAAATGACATTGTTTCTGCTGTTTTTCATTCATAATCTTTTCATAATCTTTGTTTGCTTGGTTTATTACATTAAATAAACTTACGAAATAAAAAAAAAAATATTGTTCACATAAAATGTGTGCTGTATAAAATTGTACACAGTAGAACATATCCTTAAAAAACAATGTTTGTAGTACCAGTATTTGCAAAAAATTAGACATTTTAAGCAACATAGGAGCAGCAGTGACACTTTATTATCACCTGTCCAAGAAAGAACTTATCTGTGCACCTGTGGAGAGGCTCATCTTTTTGAAGAGACTATCTTCTATAAAGAGTTGGGGCCTGTAGGACTTGTTTTTAAATATTTGGGTTTTTTTTTAATCAAAATTATTATTTGTATTGAGAAAAACAAAAAGGCACACAAAAGAGATAAAACAAAAGCACAGAGAAAGTATATTTTTTCAGTTTTAGTACCCTAGGACTGAATTTTTGGGAGATGAGCACTGCTTAGTTGGGAGCTCAGTAGAAGAAAAGACCATGCAAGACAGAGAGCGAACTTGCCACTGACAGTTTGAGGGCTGAATATTGGAAAAGGGTGAGATTCTAATGGCGGTCAAACTCGTGTTTAACCGGAAACAGAAGTTGCAACTTGTTTTTAAATGTTTAAACAGTTTGTTGCCAGACACCCAAATCCCTGTGCTATATGACAATTTCCTAATGGTTAAATTGCAGTGTTGTTGCTAAATGTACCCTTATGTGTTAAATTCACCTTCTGCTGTTTCTTGCCAGTGGCTGGTTCTCCCTTCAGGATGCTGGCGTCCATGGCCTCGATGTCCTTCACCATCAAACCGAACAGCTTGTCGCAGAAACTGAACACCAGCTGCCGACAAGAAAGAACAGTTAGCTTCCTGTGTGTGTTAAGTGTGAGCTGTATTGAGATTGATGTTAGCTGAATGAGACCGGGAACCTGCTGGGTGACAGAGAAGGCCTGGCTGTTGAACTGCTGGATGAACTCGGCCGCCATCTTGTCCGAGTCGTACGGGGAGGAGTCGGTGCTCTTCTTCTGCAGGAAGTCGATCTCAATGGTCATGGCACCGATGCACTGCTTGGACTTGTCGAAGTTGTAGTTGCACACTAACAATACAGGATACAAGAGCATTTAAATGCTGGAGCAGTACCAGCATGGTCAGTTTTCATTGTCAAAGTGTTTCACAGTGACTTAAAGGTGGCAGTAAAATAATGAATAATAATTTATATTAAGATCTGTCTGCAGTTTTAGACAGGCGACATCTTGTGAATGCCATATTGATTGTTATGTATATTATAGGACTTGTAGAGTGAGAGATCATCTACCTTCCACTTCCTGGCCAATGGACAGACCGGCCCATTTCCTCTGCAAAAGACAACACAAAGCCTTTAGAAGCAGTAGGCAACAACAGTAAACCAGTAAGTGTGTGTGTGTGTGTGTGTGTGTGTGTGTGTGTGTGTGTGATGGTGTCCGTACCTGTGGCAAGCTGAAGGCAATGGTCCCTGGCGCCACAGTGTGGTGGGTTTTGACAGTGAAGGCAAACTTATGGTTTGGTGTGGTCTTCACGGTCACATGTCTGCGGAGACAAGACACAACATGGAATCATTTCCATACAAATGTTTCCAAGATTAAAGGCAGAGAAATCCATTAGACAGTATTTTTCATGAGCGCATGTGTACATACGGATATAAACATTATCCGACACATAGCGGTGAATTGATTGTGGCTGCCTGCTAAAGCACAGATAAGTTGCAGGCTGTAGTTGCCATGGCAGTAAAAGTGTGGGATAAACTGAGATTACAGTGTTATTTCAGGATCTGCCACTTCACTTTCATTAGATAAGAATGATGTCTGATTCTATTGTGGCAGGGCTCGACACACGTTAGGCTCCCATTTGCATAATTGAACAACCTTGTCACTTAAGGTGTACTTTTTTTTACCTTTTGTTTAATTATTTTCATTATTGTGAAATATACTCTTATTATTGCTAATATTTACACATAAATGATTAGACAAAACTCTGTGTGCCACTTGGAATGACTGCCTTTTGCTTTCACTGTGTAATTGCTGGCTATTTTGTCTTTAAAAAAAAAATCCTACTATCAAACAAAGGGTGTCAGAGGTGGCATTCTACTGCTGGAGGCGGTTGTTTTTGGCGAAAGAAAAAAATCCCCTTAAACTGAAAAAACAATGCGATACTCAACAGTCCTTTTGGTGAACCTGTTTAGGAGCAATTTTGCCAGTGTGAAAGATTATATTGTAGTGACACTAACTAAGCTCACCAGCCCTTTTTACCTGATCGACCGCTCATTGATGAGTGAAAATAATGGCGATTGATGAGGCTTTGTGTGTGAGTGTATTGATGAAAGCTGATGGTGATGAATAAAGGCTGATGAGCACTCACTGTCCAGACTGCAGATCCTTCTCACTGACCACGGCGCAGTTAGTCAGCGACAGCTCGTCTGTGGGGCATCGCGCCGCTTGCATGGTCTGCAGAAAGAGACATCACAATCATTTATCATTAGATGAAAATGGGACAGTTGAATAGATACTGATACGTGGTGTTTCTCTTGTACATAAGATGCAGAAACGCTTAAGAATAAAGAGAGGCTATTTTTGTGACAAACTGCAGGAAGAAAAGTGTGTCTCTTTTTTTAGGATACAATCTTGAATGAATCTAATGTGAACCTGTTTCTTAGTCATCTCAACATCTGACCTGTTTCCACTGGGTTTGTTCATAGGCAACGGTACGTCCCTGCAGGGCTGCCGTAGGTGTGTGTAAAAGAGTCACTGATATTGAGAACAGATACAAGCTCTTAATATGTACGTATCATAGACATATTCAAATATCTTCATTTCAAGGTTTATCGTGACTTCTTTTGAAGGAGATTTTTTTGTGCCGCATGAGATTTTAGCAGATCTTTATTTGCAGTTTGCACTACTGTCAGCACCTTCATTTACAGTAATATTCTCAACAGCGCTGTATAGATGGGAAAAAACCCAAAAAAAAAATAATTCAATGCAAACATTTTTATTTTAAAGAGGCTTTCTTTTTCATAATGGTACTTTTTGGTACTTATCACAAAAGTAAATACTGAGAAAGTATCAGGACATCTCTAGAAAATTAACCAATCAATCAAAAAAAAACAAAACAAAAAAAAACAAAAAAACAATGATTTTTGAAACTGAGCCAAGCAAAGAAAAAAAAAATCTATATTATCAAGAGTTAATCATAAAACTGTGGTGTCTAACACAACATCAGAGATACAACTGGGAAAACACAGGAGAGATTTTAAAATATGCATGGTCTAATTAAATTTGTCACAGAGTTTCAGTTAAAGGGATTGTGAAATCATATCAATCATCTCCAGAGCACATCTGCATAGTATTATTCATATTACATTCCCCAGGATTTCTGTAGTAACCACCAAGAAACTGTTCTCTTCAGAACCGCACTCATGCTCACACGTTCACTGCTCTCATTCTTGTACAAATTGAAAGCCTTTGCCGCACAACCATCCGAGAACAAAGGTATAAAAATTGAGGTTGCCACACATATAAATTCCAGAGCGCACCACAGCATCCCGAGAAGTGGTATCCATGGTAACTGCATTAAGCAATCGTCCACAGTGGCTGCAGTAACTCAGGCTTTTCCCTTTCGTCAATAAACAACCCCTGGAGGATAAAAGCTTACAATGCCACAAAGCGTTTGATGTAATTTGTGTTGTGTTCCACGAAACAACAGAAATCACTCACAGTGGAACCAACAACCTGCTAAGAGCCTGTGTTTTTTATTTTGATCGAGTGTTGTTCCCAGTTACATTACAAACACTGGAAAATATATCTCCAATCTCAACAATACAAGCTCATAAAGGACTGACGTGTTTAATTTGGTGCCTTCTGGTGGTGGAGATGAGTACTGCAAAACAAATTATAAATAAATGGCTCCATCTGAATAACCAAGTGTAACTTAGTGACCAGGCATCAGGGGAATTAAGGTAGATAATCCCAAAGTGTTTTTAGAAATATCTTGCGTTATCAAACATTAGCCAAAAATGTTGCTAGCTAACTAGTGAAGCCTGCTTTAATGCTAGCTTTGTGTGAACGTTAACAAATTCAGAGTCAGTATATAGCTAAATATTTCATAATGCTATTCATATCAAAGAAAAAAATAAAATAAAAATTAGGCTAGAAGACAACATGACACCACGGTTCACAAAGAAAACCCAACTATTATCAGTTGAGAATCGTTTTTACCGTATTTTCCGGACTATAGAGCGCACCTAAATATAAGCCGCACCCACTAAAATTTAAAAGAAATATATATCCAGGCTGAGAAATAAGATATTTACATAGAAAGATTTTGTACCATAAGTGTTTATTCATATACCTGAACTGATTGTTTCTGAACTGTGCCCGTAACACGGCAGTAAAAGTGCTGATCAAACAAAACAGAAAAGTCATTCATGGTTTTATTCATCTTCCTCCTGTGCACTAAAACCAAGTTGCTTTATTTTTCTTCCTCCTGCGTACTGAAACCACTGAACACCAAACCACTGTCACTTCATTTGTTTTCCATTATGAGGGGGTGAGGGTGTAAAAATATTGCTGTTGTGCGTCTTGAGTTGCATGTGCTAAGAATAAAAACTGGCGCTTTCTTGTTTGTACTGACTACCGCTGCCTCGTTTGTCTCGTTTTTGCACTTCCTGCTAGAGAGAAAAATTCATAGAAAAGCCGCATCTCTGTATAAGCCGCATGGTTCAAAGCGTGGGAAAAAAGTTGCGGCTTATAGTCCGGAAAATACGGTAGTTTTTTTTTTTTTCTGTTAACACGTCAGGCAGTTTGTAATTCATGGTGAAACATGGTCAAAAATGGCCGCAGACTCCCCCAACCACAGAGTCCAGAGCGCTTTAGCTTCTTCATAAAGCACATCTGCTGTCAGATATTTACAGGTAGACACCATCTCTACAGCTGAGGCTCACTTTAGCATAGAACAGAACAAAAGGATTTAACTAATGTCATGTCAACCATCAAGTTTACAAATGTACAGAAGACCTAGTTCTGTCACTAACAAAAAAAAACAAAAAACAACATAATGGACTCTGTATCAATGTATTTAAGTGAATACCTTTCTTCATTCATGCATTCATTTTTCATAGGCTTTTTAGTGTCCTAGTGTATCTATAAGTATCCACTAAAATCCATACAGTCAAAATAATTTTTTTGTATATTTGGCATAATTGTGAAAATAATTACATTTATCACCACCAGATGGCAGTAAGCAAACACCCCAACACTGTTATATGTTACAGTAAATAATAGATATAGTCCATTTAAGTGACCAGAATAGTTTACATTAATAACCAGGGATATTATTGACATGATACAATGGATTATGTACATGTGCTGGTATAGTATATATGCCACACAAAGTGACAAATCTGCACAGCCTAAAGTTTAGTTAAAATTCACAGCAGGTTTTTCAATACACTCTGCTAATTACTGTCTGGAGGAATGATTACATAATCTTTTTTTAGAGTGAGATGGAGTCTGCATCAAAGAGTGAAAGATAAAAAGAGGATTCAATGCAGACAGTGTTGAAAAAAAAAAAGGCAGAACAGAGACAAACACTGCAGTCCTGGCACTGAGCCCCTATCACCTGTATGTGAGCCAGCCAGTGTAAAGGCCACTTTGTCAGCATTTTCATATTTTCAATAGCCGACACAAATTGGATTCATGATTGGACAGAGCCAAAAAGATATTTTCAAGACATTATACAATCTATGCTGTAACGCCATCCAGTGAATTCGTTTTGTGTTGGTTTCTTGTCGACTCATTCATCAGACAAAAGTTCAAATGATGCAAAATTATCTGCAAGCCATTACCTATTAATAACAATCTGCAAAGTAATTAGAAGCCAATAAATAAATAAAATCACATCAGCTCTGTCAGTTTATCTTCTTTTAAACTTTGACTCGTGAACGTGCTCTCATGTTGTCACACTGTCACATGACACTATAACACAACCACAGTCGTAGCCTTGATGCACGTTGCACCTCTGGCATGCGTCAGCCTTGTACCATGGATGTGTCATGTGCTGTAATATGTGCTGTGTTGTGTGTACTCAAAGCATCTTGCTGACCTAAAAAAACTCAAACACAAAAAACTGATGATAATTGAGAAATCAAGAGTGGATAGGATCTATTTATTTTTACTAAACACATTCATTAAACTTTTTGCTTTTATTATATCACATGTACAATGTTTTTGGTAAAAGAACACTGGGACATAGGTGTACAGCAACATACCATGCTCTTTTGCCATGTACCAAGAGACAAATATTGCTTTTGCTTCAGCGAATTCAAATAGAAATGTTCCACTGCTGAACCCAAAAAGCTCTAAAAGCCAACACAGGGTTTTATATCCTCATTTATATTGTTATATTATTATAACACATACACATTTCTTGCTAAATTATGACGTAATTTTAAAGCTACAGTACATCACCCACCCCTATTTAATGCCGACTTTAATTTCAACTGGAGTATTTTCTGTTTAAAAAGAGCGTTACTTTACTTGTATCATACATTTGCATTAGAGCTATTATCAAGCATTATTATCATGGTATTTTGAAAGTGTAGCAGACCGTAAAACAGTTTATTGCCCCATGCCTATCCATAACACATCATGTAGTTCAAATTGAAAACACCAAAATGCATGAATGAGTGAAACAGCACAAAAATGTAGCAACAATTGTATAGAAACAGGCTGAACAGTATAACAGTGATGAAGAATGTTTCATAATTCCTAACTCATGTAATTACAGTCCATTGGGCAGAGCCATATTTGAACGTTATTAAATTAAAATGTGGAATATTGCTTTGATGAGGAAAAGAAAACAGCAGATAATCAACATATGATCGATCACCACAATCAATGCCTGAGAGGACAGTAATTGCTAACGTAATCATCTGGTATTAGTAGCCTCGAAAGCATCTGGGTAGCCTAGAAAACAGTGTAGATGAAGCTTGATGTCAAACTTCAGTGAAATCCTGAGAGAATATGAGGTCTGTGTGGAAATCAATTCATGTTCTAGTTAGTAACCTAGTTTTGACTGGGATTATACAAAGATAAGATGTATTGCATGCATTTTCTGATCTGTCCTAATTTACAGTTTTTCTGTTTTAATCTCAAAGCCATTTCTATAATGAACAATTGACTCAAAGCCCACCCCAAAAGACAATTAATACTACTTCCTCATGTGCAGTGTTGTTTATTTTTGTATTTACAGAAAAAACAACATTCTTTGTCTCAGTTTTCACATTTCTGCATCCCTAACTGAAAGTAACAACAAAGACCCAATATTTATTTTACATTGACCTATTATGTACAGTCATTCAGTCACTTGTATATTTCTCTGTAATATACGTGTAATGTAATATGATAAATCACCCACACTGGTACAACTTTATAACTTATTCCCAAACCTTGTAACAAAAAACTATAGTTATTTAGTGTTGCTTATACATTGAAGAGACCTTGGTGGCCTACCTTAGTCTAATTTGCTCCGCCATAGTCTTAAAATGAACCAAACATACATTGTAATGTTGGAATGTTACATTTGTGTCATGTCGTAGGAGTTAAATTTTTCTAAAACAAATGTAAATAGTTAAGCTAACATAAGCCTTACTTTAGTATTGTTCTTACAGTATTAAACCCGTTACATCAGATGTCACTGTGCAATTGACTGAATTAGTTGAGCTTTAGATCCATAATCTGCAATATCTTTATGTAGTGCTTTTTTTAATCACTGGGATCCATGGCAACGACATTCATTGCAAAGACATGTCTTTTACACGCCTTTTGTTCTCCTTTTGGGCTTAGACGTAGAAGTCCCAAAGCTTTTAAATGAATCTTGGGGAATAATAAGTCCTTCAACCTTTAGATTCCATCAAGCTTCCTCAATTCTTCAATAAACTTCATGAAAAAAACTGCAAAGGCAAAAAACTGTAAGGATTTTAGCCTCTTGGATATAAAGCCACTTGAATCAAAATGAAACCAATCCATTTTGTTCCGGGCTTGCAATGCAGTGTTGAGTATGAATTGCAGTGCAGCAGGGGGAGTTGATTAATGCTGATAAGAAGACGTTTCCATTAATCAACAAGTGCCAAGGCTTGACATTGCAGCATAGTCATTGGTCTGCAATAGTTCCAGCAGACCTTTACAGCTTACTCTATAAAGACTATATAATGGTTTTTAGCAACAAATCTTAACGCAACTGTGGCTCTATTCAAGCAGAGCCTGTTAGCGGACAACCCAACGCAGATATATAGCACATAAAAAAAGAGTTATGGAAGTTCATTGATATAGATTTGCAGTGGAGCCATACATACCTTGAAAAATATAACCACCTTTGTGGGCGCCAGCGAAGGCAAGCAAAGAGGAAATACAGAACACAATATTTGAGACAGACGGGTGCCTGGTTTGGGCTGCAAAGCTGGGATGGTGTGGGTTTATGCAAGTGGCATTCAGGGGTCTGGGAACATGCAGCATGGTTAATGGAAGAGGAATGGTTTAATGCAGGTCAGAGTTGGGGTTGGACAGACCCAATTGACAAGTCCAGTTGAAGGAACTTTGTCCGTGACCCCAAGTCTGGTGTTTCTGTATGCAGAGTAATGCAGAGACCACGCATTACAGTGTAGTGCTGTTCTTAATTGAAAACTCATGGCCGTACGAAGGATTGAGGCCCCTGAGATCGGGACCTGACCTAAATGATGCTTTTATGAGAGCATATTGTTTTCTTCCTTCATATTCTTCCTGATTCTTTGAATTTTCTAATGTTCACATGGTTGTATTGTATTATTATCCATTTTATTGTCTCCTGTGTGTTTAGAGCACTTTCAGCATTTCAGTTAGCCGATGTAAAACGTAACGTACGGCCACGTTTGTGCTTCAATCTAAGACACTAGCATTTGGTCGGTGTGTCACAAAACAATGTAAGCCAGTGGAAACAAAGACTTTAGCATGATTTGCCCGTAGGTGACCCAATGACCTCCATAAATCTGTCATTTGAAAACTGTTGTGAGATTTGATTGAATTCACTTATGGGCACCACTATTTAGCTGTTGGAATGGCGTCCATTAGCATTAGCTAGCAGGCACAAACAAATAAAAACATGATAACTTATGTAACAATTTTGAAAGGACATATTATACAAGAAAGATACAATATTTCATATCATGGATATATTATAGTTCAGAGACATTTATACTCTTTGTAAACAGCAAGAGCTAGCTGTACATTTTAGCAACCAAAGGTAAGTGGACTGCAATACATTCTTAATGAACAATAGAGCATTAGTCACAAAATGGCAAGTGACTAACTACATGTGTGTGCTGTTGGTGAGAATGAAAACATTTGCGAGAGACTTGATATTTAGCTGCTCTCTGTGTTTGAGCATTTGGGCTATGTCAGCTAAAGGCTACAAGCTACAAGTCACTGGATGCTAAGGACACAATTTAAAGGGCCTGTATTTATACTCTTTTAGGACCTGTGCTTCTTCATTAAAGACTGAGAGAGAAGTGAACTGCCTGATAAAATTAGAATACATATTGCTAACGCTGCAAAAAAATACATTATGGTAAAATGCATGTCACAGACCTAGACATGATTTAAAACCAATAAAAAATAATCTAATATGCAGAATTGCCCTGCTGCAAAACATTGCCCCGCCATCTTTGAGTTCAGTTTAATTTGCAATTATGTTGTGCTAAATTCCCCATGAGAAAGTGCTTCATAAAATAATTAGCATGATGGCCTCATTGACTAGTTTATTACTTTCATTTCAGCTAGCATCATTATGTCTAAAAACATTCTCGGTTGGATCCTGACCATTTTCATTTCAAACTTGTTAATAAACCGATACTGACCCCCAGATAATTCTATTCATATTTTATACCCCCCTGTGTCCATATACAACAAGCTGTAATAAATAAGTCTAGAAAACAAGTAGATAAAGCAGATGTTATTCACTCTTTTGAGGTTCCTATTGCCATTTCTTTGCCATTCAGGAGGTGCTTGCATTAAAACGTTGCTTTTATCATCATTATCTTTGATTCAACACAGTCTCTACAAGAACAAACATGGTGGAAAAAACCCCTACTACAAACAGCCAAAGGAATCAGTTTTCACACTCCAAAGCATAGACCAATGCAACTAAAGTAGGTGGCTTCAAAGTGGCCTTCAAAGACAAAAGGAATGTTCCTAAAGGAGGTGTTCATCAGAAAGTTCAGTTATTATCTTGCTGATGTGGAATGAAATGAACCAGAATACTGACTTGTCGTTTAAACCAGTAATCATTCAGATACAGTTTGTTTTGATCAGATGGCAGATAATTTCATTTAAAGAAATTGGTGATGACTACAGGAGTAAATGTTTGAGAGACATTTGAACCGAATCCGATGGATGGGTGGTCGAAAAAAGACCTAAAATGCTCGAAGATAATTCTGCTGCTAGCACAAATAATGGATGTAGTGACTCTGCAGGCCGAATAATGAGTCGCAGGGCGACTATCAATGACCAAAGAAAGGTGGTCATGTTAACTATGCAATGCCTCGGTTTAGCAAAGTAGCAAGACTAATAAAATAAACATAAATAGTGTTGGTGTGATGTGCCATGCACTAGATATATGCAAGTTAGCCATATGCTTGGACTTGATTGAGTCTGTGTGGCATGTAAAGTGTTCATTCATTTTAGCCATGTCGCCCAGTCCAATCCAATCGTAAAATTTAAATACAACACTGGTTTCACTGGTGCCACTAACATTTTGACATGTACTGTGAATGTCAGTCATATGGAATATCATACTGTCATTCAAGCAGTTCTTTGTGACATTCTGGATATATGATATTGTGATAATGATCATTTCCTTCCCTTAGTGTAAGCTAAGCTTAGCTAGTGCTAAGTGTAAGTGTGAAACAGCGCGAATTCTACTTTCTACACAATATGAGTGTAGAAAGTAGAATGCATGACTAATTTACAATCATGGATTTAATTTCCAAAATGGCTCAGATACAACATTAGGGAGCACTGAACTAGCACGGATAATAAACCGGTTACTCTCTCCACCCACTCGCAATAAATATTCTTCTATTCCAGGCATCTCATTTAATTATTCATCCTGCTGTGCCTCAGTGGTTGTATCCAGCCAAATGTCTGCACAGTCGATCGATGGGTAATGAAGCCTGCTGATCCTGAACTAGGCTTTAAGCTCGCAACACAGCAGGACATTTTTAGTAAAGACAGATGTGCTCTTATCAATCATATACCTTCAAACATCAACTACATCAAACATCAACAGACTCGAACTGAGTCATGCTTTCACACTCCTCCAAGTCATCTTCCTGATGATTTCTATTGTGTAATTCATTACCCAGTGTTCTATTTATAGACATATTTATATGAATGTGACCTTGTGATTATGGGGGCAATATTTAAACATGTACAGATGCACTATTTGACTTGAAAATGAAAAATGACAATGACAACAAAGCAGTTAGCATTCATTCAAATTGCTAAAGCAATTAGCTAAAGCAGTTTGTGAGAAGACAAGAGCTAAGATGTGTGGCTATAGCTACAACTCTATAACTATGGAGTAAGTGTAAGGCCAATAAGGCTATGTCTAAAAAATATTAAGATGTAGTTTAATAAAACAATTGTTACAGATCTCCGCTCATATTAGCTAAAAGGGTATGATTCGTCTGACGGGATATCTGCTGAGTGCCAATTGATCTGATGTGAAGGGTTTACAGACCCATTTCCATTTGTGAAGCTAAGGGCTAAGGCCAGACTATTACTACTGTAATATAAATGTTACATATACATGGCAATACATCAATCTCCACAGTGTTTTTAACTACAGTACATAATATGTTAACTACCCATATGTACTGCTTAGAAGCCCATTTACAAAATACTATCATTTTAAAAACAGTGGGTTATTAAACATTTGGATTCAACTAAATTTATCAAGCAATGAAAAGGTATGTTTTGTTGCTGCTGGCAGAACACAAAAAAAAAACAGGGCTTATCTTTACATCTGCATCATAGCATTTGAGAAAAATCCATGCTAACTCGATGTGTTCCATTTACTGACTCGATTTGCACTCAGTGTAATTTGACATTTCTCTGCAACAACTGAAACATAAGCTAAGCTCGGCAGCTAAAAGCCAAACAAAGTTGTAGAAAATGTTGTATTTCATGACATCAACAAAGCAGACCACAAACTTCAAGCTCCAATTACTTCCTGCTTGGCACTTCAATATGTTCTATTAGCGCTGTTATAAATGAATGACTTTCTTCACAGTGACATCAATGACTCTAGGTTATTGAATCGTAAAGGTTTCAGGGCATGGCGTGATGTGTAGTGAAGAACCGTTGCTGCTGCTCATAAATTACTGTAAGTGAGAGTGTGCAGATTGGAGAGCACTTCATTAGTGTTTATCAAAAACTGTAGTGAAGAAAAGACAGGTCCCTTAAGGAAAATCCTGTGTGTCTGCCCATAATACATGATTATTTTGCAGAAGTACTGTTGCTGAATATCTGTTTGTTGCTTGTGTGGTTTGTTGTGTTAAATGCCAGCAGGCTACATGAATTGCAGTATTGACTCCAAATGGAACTCAAGGGCACTGAAATGCCAACCTGTCATGTTGTGATAAAATGCAGGTTTACTCGCAGGGAGGGGTTTTCCCATTGACCAAAATGTAATGACTGGCTTTAGCAAGGGTCAAAAACATTTATTTATTGCCATTTGCTTCTGGTGATGGTTTTGGTATGTTAAAAATAAAAAAAACAAAAAAAAATTGTAGTCATTTAGTGGATTTGTTATTTTTTGTTATTTGTTATTTGTTTTTAACCTCTAAAGCCAGAGGAGCTGTCTGGGGAGAGGGAGAGGCATTTCTGCTGCCTCTGTAACCTAGCATTGATAAGTTATGTATGAATAGATGGCAATTTTCCTTCAACATGCTGTCAGATCGAGCCTACAACTGTGCAATAAATGTGAAAATGTAACTGTCATCAAATTGGTTCTAGTTCGATGTTCATTTCTCATTGTGGCTATTATCAGTTCACACTCGTCAATCATTAAATTAAATGGACACTTCTTCAGAGTGGGGCAAACTGCTGCCATAAAAAAAGAAAAGTGTACAAAACAAAACAAAAACTTTTAACAAAGAAGTAGGACATGAGACAACATTTTACACAACAATAAGGAAAGTAATAATATCAACAAGTACATTTTCTATGTAGAGAAGGCTTTTTCTACTCCTACTACTACTGACATTTCAATGGTGAAGGAAAAAAAAAACTATACTATACTACACTACACAACAATTTACTTTTCTACACTAAACCATACAATACAAAACTGCACTGTACTTTACTATATAAAATAATAAAATAAACACTGTGCTATACTGTACGGTACATTTTACTATACACTACAATACTATAATACACTGTACTACACTTAACTATACTATACTATGCTACACATCACATGCTTTACAATACCATGCTACACTACACTATAACATACTATACTTGTAATGCAAACTGTATCATGTACTACAGTACATGATACTATACTTTTCTTTACAGTGCAATGGTATAGTACACTAAACAATACAACACTATACTACACTTTGCTATACTAATTACTTGAAAAGAAATCATATGCAATTTCATTTCAAGTAAAAAGTAAAAAGAAAACGTAATATTTTATTTTTTCTTTATTTGTTAGGGGTAACAGGAGGTCTATGACAGCAGCTTTGGACCTGAGGTGGGTAACGTCCTGGACAATCACCAGTTATTCAGAGGGCTAGCACTTAAAGACAGACAATGATTCACTCTCACATTCATCCATTATGGGACATTTAGATTCAACAATTCTCCTAAACATACATATTTCTGGACAGTGAGAGGAAGCTGGAAGGCAGTCGGAGCCACAACCTCCCTGCTGTGAGGCATTATCATCACACTGCTGAAATTATTTTGGAGTAAATTAGTCCAAGGGCCACTTCTTAGTATAATGAAGTATCTACAACTCCCTAGAATTCTGACGATGTCTAAAATAGTGCTAAAAGCATCTAATTTTGTCAAAACTGAAATGGGCACGTAACTTTGGTACTGCTACAAATTGTGAAATGAAATATTACTGGAAACAGAATTATATTAATGGAAGATTATCGGAAGTATAACGGTTTAATTTTCCATCCATTAGCTCTCTCGTCAACAAGTCGTCATGGTGGAGGACATGAACAACACACAAGGCACCCAAGTATAATGATCTGCCCTGAAAATCTGTGGCCTTTCATCAACTGTGAGAGTGCATTGTTGTTCCAGAGTGCCCACAGCAGAGGCTACCTTTCTATATTTAACGCCAGCTCAGGGCTCACAGAGGAAGGCCCCGCAGCTACTGATACTCTTAGCCAGACGCACACCCACTGCATACTAAACCTGCTGCAGTATGATGCATAAAAACACACACACCCCTGGGATAGCTTTACGAGGAAGCAGCCATTAGAAACCACTGTAATAAACTTCAGACCTTGCAGACATTTGGACTGATTGGATCTTAGGTCGGCAGAATGAATTCAAGGTGTGAACATGCTGACTGCTTGCTGACAAACTGGATTTAGGACACATTAGGAGGAGGTCTCCGTGGAGGTGTGCATAGCTTGCGCTGGCGTTGACTCATGGACCAAAATGCGACAACAGAATGTAAACACTAGCCAGTGCTTGTACTGTATGTCTATTAAATCAATTGTTATCATTAGGTTGGCTGGCTTGTACAAAGCTACTGGTACTATGTCATTTTGTATTTTCAATTCTAACACTCATAAACTAGCTAACATGTTTACTGTTACTTGCTGTCATATCTTTGAGACATCTATCTATCATTCTAAACGATGATAACCCAGGATTCAGAAAATGTCTTAAGGCCTGACTCTCGGTCTCATAACATAAATCTGATTCTTACTGTGCTTATTTTTATTTAAGGGTGTTGCCAGCCCATGACTCATCTGGATACACATTATCAGTCTTTTTCCAATGCAGAGCCATGCTGTTTACACTGAGCCTGAGGCAAAAACAGCACAGAGATGGCATAGTCTAACAATATAAGACATCCTGAAACTGTTTTATTTTATAATGCAATTTTTCATTTGCTTCAATCTGAGAAAACTCGGGGAATCAATGAATACTTTCATGACATTTACCGCTTGCCTGACAGCTATCTTTGTCTCAGTCTCAGAAGCTAAAATCAAGACTGACCAAGGCCACAACTGGTTTATCTGTCCACATCATTCTTACGATTGGACAAAAAATTCTTTCATTTTATCTCATCAGTACACCAAAAATCAAAGTATTGTCTGAAGTTCTCTATAGTTTGCACTGGGGCCAATTGTTCAAAGGGCAGTAGAAGGAAGTAGAACGCAGTGAGGATTGCATACGCGATGAGTCATTGTGTATTTGATAATGATCCCCAGGGTTTTACATGGATTTATATGTGTACAAATTCATGATTTATAGCAGAAAGAAGGTTTCCTGTTCTGCAAAGGAGGAAAGATGTGTTATGCCCAGACAGCTCACTCTGATGCTGGTAAAACTGGGTGTGGACGCCACACAGAGGAGGGCACTGAGACACAAATGGAGCTGGGACTTTGTGAAGAAAATAAACTGCTCAGTGTTAAGGAAAACGAGAGCATGGAGAAGAAGAAACAGAGAGCAGGAGAGGTGCCATCGCCGACGGCCCACTCACTTTTTCCAACAGAGGAGTAGGCGCTTGTTATTGCTTCGGTGCAGAACTGAAGGCTCTGTCTAATGATACAGTCCAATTAGCTTGTAACAGAGCAGCTATGAAAGAAAATATCCTGACAGTAATGAATAGAACGGTTGATACCTCAAACTGTGGTGGACTGTGCAGTCTATAATACTTTTCTGTGCACAACACTCTTGGGATACAGTGTGGCTCAGTCATTTTTCCACTGAAAAAGTAATATCAATAAACTTCCAGTTGGATTTATCTTGGCTATCTCGGACCAATTAACAACCAAATGAACTCAAAGGCAGGCAACAAAGGCCATATACAATTAATAAAGTATATTGTGTGTCCAATAACACAGGAACAAAGAGAGGGGCAATCTTGGAGGAAATAAACCCGAGCCAGATTCATATGATGGACTTTACCAAGCACAGAAGCGCCTCCTGTTTAATAGTGTTTTTATGTGAATGACATGTTGACCTTGCACGGTCTACAGTTCTTGGAAAGCAACAATAAGAACCAATCAACCAATGACATATCTGTTATATAATTCTGTTCTCTATTTTTGAGTTGACAGCCCAAAGGTTGTTTGCTTTTTCGACTAGATTTTATTTGGGTCACCAAAAAATTTCCATCTGCATGAAAACTCCAGAAGCATGTTTGTGACAGTTCATGTGAAATTCATGAAAACAGTTGCTTTGGAAGAGTGTCGAAATGGCCAGAAGCAACAAAAGCAGAGTAAAGAGAAACAAGAACTAAAAGTATAGTTGGATTAAGTTTGAGTAAGACTGAGTTTGGTCCCCAGACAATTTCTGACAAAGAAAATGTGGGTTGCAATTAACACTGCCTTTTAAAATATGAGTCTTAGGAAGAAAAAAAAAAAGTTGCTGGTCCAATAAATAAAACATCTAAGGAAAAAACTTGAACAACCTATGAATATCACTATTTTGGTATTATATTATGGTAAATATGGCTTATCAACTAAAAGCAATCAGTAAATCAGTATAAGTAAATGTTGATATAGTTTTATGAATTGGACTGACACATTCAAACAGTCTGGTATGTGATTGTTTACTACTGTATTGTTTGTGTGTGCCAGAGCTGGTGCACATTAATCCAGGGTTTTTAAGTCGTCCAGATGGCTTTGTGAACACAAGGTGAACAGTTCAATCTCTGACAGTGTGAGTCTGTACAAATGCCTTAGTGACCCATTGCTTCCCTAAACTCCTTAACTACTTTTAAGAGACAGGGAAGCACAGAAAAACAAAGAGGAAACTCTATCCATGTTTAGTTATGTGCACGGACAAGGACAGATGATCCCAATCAATATTCCAATAACGTCTCTGTAAACAGGCTGATTAAACACTGATCAGAATTTAATTATGCGCTGCGGTCATCCTACCTCCAACGCTGATGGAAGTTTATGTGGACAGCACAGAGGCCAGCCAACGCCCATCCATCCTATGGCGCATTGGTAATCAGCTGTGTGTGTGGCCTTCCACTGCCACAGATAAACTAGCACACAGCTACAGAATGACCTGTCTAGAATGAGTATATAAACACAATCTGACAGACATCTCCGATCTCACAAAGTAATCACAAACCGTGAAAGATTCATGAATAATTTGGACAAAGACAGTCGGCTGGATACTGAAAGGCCATCTTGCTTCAGGAGAGAAATTTGTACGTTGTTTTTTTTTTGCATCAGACAGAGCAGAAAACGCATTTTTTAATCTAGCCACATGTCTTACATAAAATAATTTAGTGAAAATCACGTTCAAAAGCTATTTCTCTTGATTATAGGCTGCATAAGATACACTGCACCACTTGTGTGTATACAATGCATTGGTTTTGTTTAAATTAGCCAACATAAATACTAGCCACATATACTTCATTGATGTTTTTTTTCTCAGAGCCTCAGTTTAGTCACTGCAGTCACAGGCGACTAAAATCTGGTGGAAAAGTTGCACATGTTACTATTCACTGGATCTAGAGTAAGAGAATGCACCACAGCTTCAGCACTGAACAGACAAGGTGTTGCTCACTGACTGCACGTTACTTACTGTTGACTGTTCACTCCAACTGAAATAGCTCTAATGAATAAAAGGCTGTGACTAAACGTATAGTGTGATTATTTAGTTATTTAAATTCAGGTAAGGCAATTTTATTAAAATTTAGAAGAGCAGATCGGAGGTAAACAATCGACATGGAGAGTCAAAAGTATGAAAAAAGCATTTTAAGGGACAGCTGTTGTGACAGAAAGCGTGATATTAAGTGATGTCATCAACTGGGGAGATTTAAGTCGAGAACAATTTTCTTTATATGACTACAGCCATAATGTCTTTACTCAGGGCTACATTAACATTTGCAGAGCTTGGTGTTATACATTTTATAACTTTATACTATTGGTGGTGTGCTACACATGCTAAAGGCAACTAAACGTCTAGCTAACAGTCATCTTGGAAAGGTAGAAGAGAGAAATTAGCTACTTGTTCAGTTCACTCAAAATGTATAAAAAATTCCATGATATGCATACTGCTTTAAATAACATTGTCTTGCAACTATTTATTTATTTATTATCTACTGTATTACACGCTGAAACTTTATAATGTTCTTAATCATAACATTTTATTACTGCACTAGATAATTAAGGATCACAACAGTTGGTTAGTATTGTAATATAGTATATACAAAAATAAAGCTATGGGTAAAAGAGGCCTACTTTTTGTTGATTATTTCACCTTAAATTTTTGACTTGGGCACCTTTTGGGATCACCTGGTGGAGCGCATATACTCAAGGGACCCGGGTTCAGTTTCAGCTGGGGTCATTTACACAAGAGCTAATGTACAAGCTTTACTTTTATATGTTACGGGTCCAAACGTGAAAACACTGGAACAGAAATAAATGAATTGAAAACAGGGGTAATAGAGCAATGACCACAAAGAGTACTCTGCGTTGAAGAAAACAAGAATTGTGCCTCATCAAGTTTTTCACATCACCTATACTGCCCCGTACCCATACAACAAGAAAGAATTAGAAAATGTCAAATGAAAAATAAATATTTATCTAAAAACATGGCTTCGGTTCAACTCTTACATAAAAACCAATTATAAAACAATGTCATATTTAGTGACAAATACTGCTTGGAGATGTTAAAAGAATTTTACATGCACCGTGACACTGTTGAAACCCTGACTCCCTGCGACAGGCTGCAGTGCACCCAGCAACACGAGGCACACTGCTGGGCAAATGTCATGTCTAAGCAGCTGAGGCAGCTCGCCAGTGGACGTGAATGACTCATCCAGATGACCTGTAGAGAGGGGGCCATAGACTACAGAAATGATATGTCGTTATTACAATGTCAAACACGCCTGCAATGTCAAAACCATTTCTGTACTCTCAAGTGGCTGCCGCTAATCCATCTCTCAATATTCTCTAGAAATGCGGTGTTTAAATGTACACGGAGATAAAAGACTGTTGCTTCTGGTTGTGCTTTGTCATCCGTGGCCAATGCAGTATAGTGGAGTTGCTGTGGGAGACATCTGCAAACAGTTCTCAGTGGCTGACAACATGACATCAATCCAGCAGCTGACGCACTAATTCAAATCACTTGAGAACACACTCTGCCGACTGCTGATACAAATGCTACTAAATTTTTATATTTCTAATGGTTTACTTTGAAATATAATCAAATAAAGGCAAAATACTGACCATTTGAAAATGATTCTCTTGACATCCATTTTCAAATGGTCAGTATTTTGCCTTCATTTGAGGCAGAAATGTCAATAAACACTAAAATGTGACTTCTTATTTTGTGCCACTAGATGGAGTCATGAGCTACAGCAGTGGCCTACCTCTTACTTCTAGAGTCCACTGACTTCCATTTAAATGTTTGGGAGCAGCAAACTATTTTCTTAATCCCTTAATGTCGCTCATTTTCACATGTTGCTGACATAAAAGATAACATTTCAAGAAATTATAATTGACAAAAATAAAACTTTTCTTTGAAATTTGTTCTAACCCTGAGCTATGTACTGTGTCGTGGCTAATACTGCTCAAATAATGTCCGTGTTCACTGTGCAGAGGCTAAAGCCATTACTAATGTTTGGTAATGCCTTGGTTTAATGAAGTGGAAAGAAAATTCATAAACAGCAACAATGTACCATCTGTGCAGTGTGTAGTATACTTTGTTGTTTTATGCAAAGTAGCCATGTGCATTTTTGTGTCTTTTAATAGCACTTTGTCAAGCCTATAAACCTGGTCAGCGGAAATAGAGTTTAGAGGTTAAACTCAAAACTACTTTTTGTCACTGCTCTCCCTTGGCTTATATTCATATTTATTCCGTGTAGTCTCTCATAAGGAGAGTGACTTGGATTCTCTAAGGCCTCTTTGTTTTGTCAGTATTTCTTTGATTGTGTTAGAAAAAGTGATATATTCATTGATATTTGCTGAATTTGCTGTCTGTTTCTTCAGAACAGAAAATAAAACAGTGAATTTTAATTTATTTTTAAAAGAAAGATCCTATGACAAAGTTACTTCCTGTTTGTGTACATTTGATGGTGGTTCCTTTTGTTTCTGCTCACTACTCCCCCTGCTGTTCAGCCACTTCGTGTGAAAATGGTTTGCGTTGCTAAGACTTAGCCTTTAGCATACAAAAATGTCATATTTTCTAACATGCCACCTGTCTTAATAATTTAAAAAATTAAACGTTTTATTTTTATTGCCATATGTTAAATGGATGATGCCAATTTTACAGCACAATTTGAGTGAAAGCACTAGACATGGGCATTACATTTTTTAAGGAAATCCATAACGAAGGTGAAGCCAGTAGGTCAAAGGTTGAGTTAACCTTGCAGTGCCATTCATTATCTATGACAACAACTAACAACTAATCAATACGTCAAATGAATAACTTTTTGAATGGTAAAATCTGCATATCAGCTTGGGTCAAATTATATCACATTACATAAGCCCTTTGTTTAGTTCAGTATTGCTGGAGAATAGCATTTTAACTGAACTAGAAGCATGTGAAAGAAATGGTTTGATACAACCTCACAGCAGCCCTGAAGCTTCTTTTCTGATCCAACTGAAATAGTACTTGATTTTTTTTATTGTCTATGGAAAGCAAGGCAGTAAATGCACAATTTGAACAAACAAATGAAAGTGATTCCTGTCTCTGAACTGAGCTCCTCTGGGTTCCCCATCCACAAATCATCCAAACGGCTGCGGTCAGGGCTATGCAGTCAGAGTGTAATGGCAGGTCGATACTTCCCTCCTGCTCTGCACATATTCCTGAATTGAACATGAACACAGGCTTCCAATGTAGATACAATTCAAGCAGTCACCAAGAAGTCTCGGTAAAATACAAAAGCCACAGTACAATTTCAAATGCCAAAACACAAAGCTGCAAAGTCAATTTATTGGTTTATTGATCTGAGTTTCAACCATTATTGCTGGTGGGTAAACAACAGGATCCTCTTTTATGAGGCTAAATAACTGTGGTTACTAACACTGTGTAACAAATGTTTTTGCATGCCTGCTGTTCACAGTGCCCCCGGTACCAAGAGAAGAGCCGCATGTGTATGATATATCAAAGATGTATTGTCATGTCAATGCTTTTGTATTCCATCTACCAGGCATCTAAACTCTGTATGGCATTTATTAAGCCAATTCCATGGAGCTCTGCACCAGATAAGCTAATTGTGGCTAACCCCACTGTCATGTGCTGACTTCACAGTTTTATTCTTCAAAAGGGTGAATAAAACAGAGCATCTGTCTTTGAGTAGGAGAACAATTCTCTGAACAATCTGTTGGGCCCTTCCTCATCTGGTACTTAAATACTAATACTTAAATTCTTAAATTTCTGCTATCAACTATATAAGAATTTTAAATTTCCATAAAAAATATTGAATATGACATACCAAAAAAACAAACAAACAAACAAAAAAACACATTTCATTAAGCTTTCAAAAATCACAAACCCTAACCTCTCTGAGACAGTTTTCCGAGGTGGCAAATAGACCATGTCAATCTGGAATAAATCACCAGAGTGATATATCTCCCCTCTGTTGCCAAATAAACACAAGGAAGGCACAGCTACAAACTGGACCAGACAGTGCTGCTGTGTAATGCGTCAGCTATTAGCACCATGACTCGGCAGGATGCCTGCGGTGATAGCATTTTGTCGGCGAAGGTCTTCCTGCTATTCATGCTTTATATACACCAAGAAAAGAGCCTGGTGACTGATTTCCGAAGCCTTCCTCTTACTCTGGGATTAAAACTGCACAAATGGAAGCATCAGATCTGTGGAAACATCCCAGCCTACCAACAATCGGATTACGACTGTAACATGGATCAGCTCACGATGGCCACGTTTAGGTGAATTATTAAGTGCCCCATAATTGATAGTATAGTCCAGCACATGCAATTTTTATAATGCCTTCTTCTGCCTTCTGTTTGGTGACCTTAGATCTCTGCTGAAAGTACTTTCTATCTCCAAATGACTTCCCCACTCAGATATGATGACTCATAATGGCCTGCTTTATCTAATTGTGACCCTATCTAATCTTTTTTCAAAATCACAACTTATTATTACTATCAGAATATCCTCCAAAGGCCACAGAGGTAAATAAGAATCACCTCGAAAGGTTTAATTGCAATGTTTCCCGTGCCACAGAGGCTCTCACAGACAGTTTGCTCCCAGGGCGCTCCATAATTTAGCGAAGAAATATCATGCAAAAATAATGCCACCCTAAAATTAGCTTTGTATGCACCTGCCTAAATGCAACCTGAATGCAACAACCACACAACAACACAACAACCTACCTCCTAAAACGCTCTGTCTTCTTGGTAATAGTAAAAAATAGTTTCATTATCACATTCTAAATTTATACTTTCAAGGGCATTGCAATAGGGTTGGCATGCAGGGCAATTTTCTAGAGCCCCCAAGCAGTAAGAGGCCCCAAACACAGCTGATTCTGGAATATTTAGATTTGTATTTGTGTAATACACACTGTTTCTAAAATAATTTCTCTTATATGAGAATGAGTGTGTCAGGGGGCCCTCGGTACCTTTCGGACTGGGATCTCCAGAAGCGTGACTAAAGAATTTCTTAATTTAATGTAAAAAGGTCTAATTGTATTTTGCCCTTTGAGTTTTGGCCTTATCAAACATAGGACAGCACAATATATATCGCAAATGTATCGTTATCGCAATATTATAGATTGCAAAGAATGACTTGTATTGCAATAACAAACGAATTAAGTTCTACGTCAGACATGTTTAGTCTTTTTAGTCCTAGTTTAGTCTTTAATATTGAGTTAGCCTCTGCTTTGTTTTTTTGCTTTAATTTCTTAATCAGGTAAAAAAAAAAGAATCTTTTTTTTCAAATATCACAGCTCATACTGTTATCACAATATTCAAAATAGCTATCCCATATTGCATGTTTTTATATTACCTAATTTCAATTTCATTTCATATGGCAATCTAAGGATCTAAAAATAGTGGCAGAGGGGTGCATTTGGAAATGAAAATTAGAGCAGTGACATAATTTCTGCGTTTAAACTCAGCATTAACCAGAAGACTGTACTATTTACACTAAACTATGAGCAGGTGCCGTCCACTTCAGCCCAGCTCCATTACCTCACACCAACATCCACAAGCACACACCAGCTTGCCCACCAAAGCAGAAAAGCTGCATGTTGGAGCCAAGCACACCACGCTGCCCTCGTGTTTTACCCCGTACCGTTACATACTGTCCCTCCGTATTGACTGTCACAATTCTTTCTTGTTCATTATTCTCTCGGATGCACCGCGAAGGCTCAAGGACAAGCTGAGCCCAGGATTAAAACCCACTAGCAGCCATCGAGCAGCACCTACTGCAGCCCGAGTCAGGGGGCTCTGCTGCGATTATGCAATCATAGCAGAAATTAAGTCTTCTGACATGCCAGGCTTAACCAGCTCACGCACAGGGCAATAAACAGCTTGGTTTGGTGCAATTGCGGTGACTTTCAGGCGAAGGAGCCACCGACGCTGCTTAGCTATCTTTCTCAAACATAAACGCCCGACATTTTGCGTCGAGGCTCCGAGTTTCTCTTCAATGCTAAACAGAAACACATCATGCTAGGTAACATAATAGTAAAAGCAGAGGATATTATCGCTTACCCGCGCCGCCATCTTCACGGTTGGGAGAACGTAGATGCAGCTGGGGTCGGTGATTCACAGGGACAGCGGGGACAGCGGAAAGGCTCGGCAGCAGACGGCTTTATAAGCTGCGGCGCATCGGGCTCTGATTGGCTGCTGCGAGCGGAAACGTGCCCACGAGGCTTAGACCGTTAGCTCGCGTGCACTGCAGAGGGCTCGCACCACTTCTCGTTTCCCTTTGATGCTCCACCGACTGAGAGCCTCACGTGGCCATGTGTTCGCGGTGCATTCAATGACTGAGCCGTGCTTCTACTACTGGGCCGCGTTAGCACCACGGACAGCGGCAACACTAGCCTCCAAAAGCCACTGTGTAATGCTTGTCCTGTCTGAAAGAATGACATTAAACAGTTTTATATTATAAGGAGTCTTCTGTTCATGTCATGTCCACCACAGCTATTCATCAGCTATTTGTCAAATTCCATCCCTCGAGTTAATCCATCACATATTCATGTCCGACTGTAACAGTAGAGAGTGGGAACCAAGTTACGTGAACATAAATTAGATGGAGCCTACCTTCTAAATGTATTTTCTTCTAAAAATGCAATTTTTTATTCCTAAAATACTGGAGAGTTTATTATTCAATTTATTATGCAATCTATAATTTTTTTCTATATTGTATTAAGCAAAGATAGATTTTAAACAGAAAGCATAGACGGAACATGTACCCTTTGCTGCCTTCATGTGGCCACACGCCTATTTTTACAACATAAACATTTTTTTAGGCTGATGATTTTTACTTAGACAGCTGCATTGGTAAAAACTAAAATAATAATTTTTAAAAAGCTGATTTAAATGTATAAAGCTTACTTTATGATTGTTGGTATCGAGAGCATTTACCTGTACACCTATTTATTTTATTTATTCAGTTTGTACCAATATGGTTGCTTTTTTCAGAGCAAAAACGTATTTTATTCTTATTTATTATTTCAATAAGCCATTAGTCTTTAGATGTAGTGAAGAGTACTAACACCTGGCAAAAACAAGACAAATTGACACAGCAACTGTAAAGTCTTTTTTTTATATAAAGTACCTGTAACCGTAGATCAAATATTCTTATATCTCACATACATATTCATACATCCACATGACAGACTGCAGCATTAGCACTCTAGTAACACTAGTAGCCTTGACTTTTGTTCAACAAAGTTTCTGGTTTACACATGATTCACACATGAAAAAGAAGGAAAACTGTAATCACTTCATCATCATTATCATAAGCTTCATATGTTACACAATAGTTTTGTCTTGTACATGTTGCAAGATAAAATATGGCACATAGTTTTGAGGTGATAAATGATGAGAGTCATGGAGTCAGAGTGGTTTTAACCTCCTTTGATCAGTCTTTTTTCTTCCAGGTTAATGTCCCTGCCAAAGTTAAACCACAGCAGGAGGAAGCAAAGCCGATTTAAAGTGTCAAGTTTGGCTCATCATCAGTTCTTTGTTTCACAGATAAATACTTTCTCTTTCCAAACTCGACATCATATGGTACTGACTCAAATTAAAATAGTCCGGATGTGAGGGTGGCATCAAGTTTTGTATAAAAGGGTCATAGAATCGAACCTTGTGAATTCACGTAGAGTAACAGTCACTTATTTTCACATTCAGGATAGTTTCTGATAAATGAGATGATACATGTCAATGCATTGGACTACAGTTAAATACAACTCAAGATTAATACTGTCTACTTTAGTTTGTCACATTTTCAAGTTCGTTTTTCTCTGTGGGTTGTATGGGGTACTAAACCCTCCTAGACAAGACCATAGTTGGTTATACTGCACACAGCAGTTTAAAAGTATTTCAAATACCAAATCCCAGCGGAAACAAATTAGTTAAATGTTACTTACATTGCAATTTTGCAACATAAACAAGATATTATCCAAATGAAACCACTGGACTACAAAAGGAAAATTGTATCTAGGAAAGTGAACCTTATAGTATCAAATACTCTCAGTATTGATTACTTTTTACATGTATCAAGTAATAGTGTTTCCTTGGTTAACTTGCTTTCTGATATCCCTAAGTAAAACAAATAGATAATTTAGTATCTATGTACCCCATAAAACCCCTCTTAAAGAACAAATAAAGCTGAATTGAAATCTGTTGTTGAGTTATGTATTTCACAAAACAAAAACAAAAAAAACATTGCTCAGCTGTTCTCTGTTCTCGCTACTTGTCCTCGGTTCAACCCATTAACTGCTCATGGGTTCACTGTGTATGCATATTTGTCTTGTGAGGTCTGGCTCTTGATCAAGGCTACATCTAATTTTACAGCATGGTACCCATCATTTAGCACAAATGCCTCATTATCACCTCCATTGTGGAGCCATCCTCTGGAAAAACAGGCATGACATTCTGGTTATGTTTTTCACATGGGTTTATGTAAAAAGGAAACCTTTTAATTTGTGTTGCATCAGCAATCAGCAGAGTTTTCAAACTAAAAAGTTGCTAACAAGAATGCTGATCAGCTTTGGCTGATTTCAATTTTGGTGTACAATTTACAAAGTGACAACTTATAGATATATGGAAAAATTCACAAGCTTTCCATGTTCCATTAGAAGTCTTTCCTTTACTTGATGAAGCAACACTGTGGAAAAGTTCAGTCACAGTTCTTTTAAAGTCTTTTTGTTCAGTAGTTAGACACTTCCAGTTGGCTCATGTAGTTTATAATATGAAATTTAGAGTCTTTAAAATGATATGGCACAGGATCTCTACCCTTGAGAAGGCAGAGCTTTACAAAAGTCCGACATGGTTCATTAGTCAGACTAAGTGATGTGACATCCTCCATAACACTATCACATTAGTTAAAAAGCCCACTTTGAGTAGTTGTGGAATCTAGTTTGTTACTTGGAAAGTTTTGTACAAGAAAGTGACAAAAGTGTTGTGGACGTCACATCACCGAGTCTGGCGTTCAGCAGTTCAGCGTGGCGACCGCTCAGTCTCTTCAGTAAGCAGCATGCTGGGAAACCTGGAGAAGCACACATGCATGTCAAACAACTTAGTGAATAAGTAAACCGTCTGTGCAGAGTCTCTGGGTGACTAGAACGCACCACACCAGAGCATGACCTGTTTTGTGGTTTTCCTTTGCTGTGGGGGGTGATGGTTGGAGGAAGAAGGAGGGAGAGTGGCAACACTCCAAGCAGCAGCAGAAAATCCCAGGGACATTTAAACTCACACTGGTAGCACCTGCCCCCATGCAGTAACACCTCATATTCACCTGTCTTTTTCTGACACGTGTGACCACTTATTACCCCAAGCTTCAAAGTTCACTCCTCATTCAATACAAGTCTTTCTTTCCAAACCCAAACTAATATACACTGCAGAAGAAAAAGTGCAGGGGAGCCATTATACGAATCCCGATTTTTAAAGATGAAAATATTGTATTCTAATGCTAGTATTGCATTTACCCCATGTTTTTGTAAATGTAAACTGGTAAAAGCAGATTTGCTCTGTGTATTAATTTATGTAAGATAATCAAACTACAGTTTCAATTTATGTATTCACCTTACATCGTTTTGTATTATTTAAGTATTATTCTTTTCAGCAGCTGGTGTTGGTGAGTGCAATAAGTTTAGGTAAAATACAATTAAGTAAAGCAGAATTGGCAATAAGCAGGTGGTTGTGTGCAAAATATATCTTAGTTCATGCTAAATACTTTAGTTTTCCTAACGTAAACATGTCTGGAGGCTATCGCACATTATCCATTCCACCTTTTTTATTATGTGTTAAAATAATGATGCCTAATTTGGTTTGGTATTGTGTTTTCTGGCGTTTCGGAGTTTTTCATATCAAAAGGTATCGAAAGTCAGATAGTCCAAACATATCTTGGAATATTTTGGGCCTTAGTGGTCGTAACTGCCACCAAGCAACAATAACATGGCAGCTAGCTTAGTTTAACATATCGATTTTCTCAAGGCCTGTCAGGTTTGTGTGCCTCATTACATTATGGAAGCCTTTTGTTTAACCCCAGAAGCTACGTGTTCTTGGTAACAAACAGCTAATTGGGTTAATCATAAACTGGTAGAAACGCCAGACAACACCACTGCCCCAGTGCTACACTGCATTAGACTAATCCACTGACCTCATCCCATTATTTTTCTGGCAGTCCTATCCATCCTACCCCCACCTCCCTCCCCGGACCCTTTTATCGGTCAAGGCCTATGAGGAGTTTGGTCTTCTCCTCCTCTTTCTTGCTCTCGTTCTTCAGATCGGCGAACACCTGGGTGAAGAAGTGCGGGTCGGTGTTGATCTGCAGCATCTTGCCGCTCATGCGGTTAATGATATCCAGGCAGCGGTCCCAGAAGGCCTCCTTCTCGGCCTCCACCAGGAAGGGCTTGAGCGGGTAGGAGATCTCGTTGCCCATGTAGGAGTAGGACAGGTAGAGGCAGGTGAGCAGCGAGGCTTGAAGCTCGCGCTCCGACGCCACCTCGGGGGAGACCACGTCGCGGCACAGCATGTAGAGGAAGACCACGTTGGCCGGAGTGATGAAGCCCTGATCCTGCCAGCCCTGGAGCAGCAGGGAGCGGTCCACACTGCGCAGCCATAGCACCGGGTCGGTGGGCGAGAGACGCTTCAGGCGGTAGCATCGGCGGCACAGGAACTCACCTAAACTGCGCATCAGCTCACTGGTGGAGGCCTGGAAGGAGAATACAGTGAATTATTATCATTTTCATAAATACAGAGGACAAAGACAGCTATAAAATAAACAATTAGTAAATGCTTTTCATTCAAACAGTCATTCATTTTAACTCAGAGGTGAGATGATTCTTTGGAGCATCTCAGCACAGTTTTGTTATCAATTTTTAATATGACATTTAATATGATATTTTTAATAGACTTATAATGCTGTGTATTTACTAAAAAGATTACCGTAAACTCTGTTGAAGTTATAAGATATGAGTTGCACATTTTTTATCATGCATCTATGGCCATTTCACTTGTCTAAATGGGAAAGTAATGGGAAGCATCTTAAAAAAAACAAAAAACAAAACCTTGCTCAACTAAGGGAAAAAGGATTGCAGTGTCTGGGTGATGTGGTCGACTGGATGCTATAAAAAACTACATGGACCATCCCCTGCACAATGTAATCACATACAGCAGATACAAATATGAACCCTTCAGCCGCCACTATGTAATTTTGGCCTTCTCTGATGAATAATTACAATGCAAATACATTGTATATTATTATGCATCGTGGCTTTAAATAGGTGGTCTACCGATGAGTGTTCTCAAAATCATACGGCCAGATGATGATGACATGAAACCTGAAAGTGTCAGAAGTACATGACTGTGACTGTAGAATAATACAGGAGTTAATTAGATGGCTATGCAAACAAAAGTGTGCTATAAACTTACACCAAGCTCTTTTTGCCTCATTAGGCCCTTGGATTTTTAATACGCACTCTATTGTTATTTTTTAATTCCTCAACACTCTCTGAATCCACCTGTTGTTGACCATAGCTGAATGTATTATTTCTCATTAGTGTTAGAAACGTTAAAGAAAATAGAAGAAAAACACAAAAAGGAGTTAAACAAAACAAAATAACTTAAATTTTACCTGCACTATGACCCGTTTGGGCGTGCCGGCTGCTGTAGAAGGCTGGAGCCCCGAGCCTGTGAGGGAGTTCTTCTTACCAACAACCGTGGTGACATTGGCCAGGGTCTTTGAGGTGGGTAAGTGGGAGGAGGTAGTGGTTGTGGCGCCTGAGGGGTCCTGGCCCGATGTGTACGACGAAAGGTTAGCACAAGACTGAGACTTCTTGAGCTTCAGACTGTTGGAAGCCGAATTGCCAGCGGCTCCAGCGTGGCCTTCCGGGGAACTACATTTCCCACCGTCCCCTACCTCTGACTGGAGCTTTTTAGAACCCTTCCTCTTTGCTGATACTGCCACAATGCGCTTCCACGGCAACACGTTAATGATCGACGGGCGTTTGAGGGATTTGGCAGCGGCCGCGGCGGCGTCCTTGGCATTTTTGCTGTTCTGGACGGCTGTGTAGTGGCCCACCGTAGCCGGGCCGTCCTCAAACAGGGCGGCCTTGCGGTAGCTGGGCGACAATGATAGTACGGTACCCATGATGATTAGCAGAGGAGTGTAGGTCAGTCAACTAAAACACTTTGGATTAGAGCGACAAGTATTACTTCTGGGAGGGAATCTGTGAGTGAAAACAGAATAGAAATACAGATTTGAGCAACTTAAACTTAAAACAATACAGTCATATATTAGTTGTTTTTTTTTAAATTCTGTATTCATTAAGTGTGAGGACTCATTTTTCCTAATATTAAACTATGACCATGTTAAAGCACGATTTTCTCCATCTAGTAATTGTTGATTTTTTTCTGTTGTGTGATCTACAAATAAGTGATATTTTGGGATTTTTGAAGCAAGGTTGTATGTGGCATTTTTTGTGTCAACCAAAATATTCTGGACTTTTTTTTTTTTTCGATTTTTTGGGGGATCTTTTTGCCTTCATCTGACAGTCAGTGTAGTAGACAGGAAACAGGGTGGAAGAAAGGGGAATGACATTGGCAAAATGAGACGATTCTTTTGGTCTTTTGAAATATCTGTCACCTTAAAAAAAAGTTTGGCAAAGCATACGTGAGTGAATCCCACAGAAGTACTCTCCCACATCAACTACAAGGTCCCCTTTCTTTGTTCAAAGTGTTTTTCTCTGACACTGCAGACCATTTGTATAGACTATCTGCACACATACAGAAATCTAACTGTACTTTACTACACACTTCATACAACCCTACGTTAAAAATCCCAGAAAACTGCTTAACATTACAACAAAACATCAGATGTCAGGTGTTTTTGCTACTTGATAATTTGCCTGACAGCTGTGGTATTTAAACCCATGTCAACACAGCACTCACTGCTGCCACTTATTTCCATGTGGTGTTACTTTTGCCTCTATTACAGTGAAACAAAATAATTTCTAAGGTTACATCCTAAGTAATGCAGAATTCATTTTAAATTGCCTTTGTTGATGTCATTTGTCCATTTTAGAGACATGAATGAATGAGCAGTCTGTTACTGTAATTCACGTGCCAAACTTAACTAACTACAGCAAGAGTGTTATTTTTTTGTTATTTTCAAGCTTAATCTCTAATCTTTTTTCGATAATCACTGATTTATTAGTAATGTTTTGCCTCTGTGGGTCATTGTCACTTTCACTTTTTTCAGGGAGGTTTAGAATTTGAGAAGATGTGAAAAAGCTTTCATATTCTCATACTGCATCTTGTTGACTCATAACTAAATAACTATTCAAAACTGAAATGATGTTGCTTGTCTGTTTTGTAACATTTCTGTGCCTGACACTATGTATGCAATTTCTTTCTTGCATGATGCATACATTTTCGTTGAGAGCTTGTAGTGAGGTATTGTAAACCCACACTTAAAAACACACCGACAATCAACATTTCTGAACTTTTTGGCACCAAAAGTCAACCACTCACTCGACCAGCTCACGTACACTTCCTTCACAATTATTCTTTGACGTAAATGTATGTTATAAATATAGCTACACTGCTTGTTTCTTAATAACCTCACCTGACAATTGTTTTTCTTCGAACCCCGATCAAAGTGTAGTTTGTTTTAGTAACCTATCTGCACTCCAAAGCTAAACACCTCTTCATGAACTAGTACATCTGCTCAATAACATAATAACAGACAGAGAATACAAAAGGCTTGCAGGATTTTGTAGTTGATACAAATATGGATTTATATCGTTTATGTGTTTTAGCAGATAAAAGATGTAAAATATGAAACATATTTGTGACTGATTTGTGATTGTCAATGTCCTACATCAAACCCTCCCTATCTCATCAGGTTAGCCTCCATGCAACAGCATAGCTTTGTGCCTTGATTTAGAAAAACGCCTGTTTTGTCGCTGTGCTATGGTGCATGTAGCATTTACAGTATGCACAGAGGGTCACGTCATGCTACCAGGCCACTCTGGTGTCCGTTACGATTATATAAGAAGCTAGCTAAGGCCACAGAAAGGCACGAGAAGGAGATGTGCGCAAGCATCCATCTTAGCTTCAAAATGGAAGCCTTGAAAACACCCCCTCCAACTCCAACAGCTCCACGAAGGCTTTAAGAGCATGAGCTGACAGGCCTACACCACCCATGCGCCCCAGTGTATTAGGGACTATTTCATTTGGTAAAAAATAATAATAATGAAAAAACACAATTAAAAACCTGTATAAGGGAGTATACCATACCTGTTAAAAGGTAGTGGTAGTACCTATTTTGTATTCTTTAGAATGCAAAGGTACAAAATGGCTTCAAACGTAAATGAATCCGCCTTGTTTTCCTACCTTATAGTTAACCAGCTCTTGTGGTTGGCGCCATGTATCACACCTTGACCCCCACCCGTTGCTGCGGAGCAATTGAGAAAGGAATGCGACGGCTTGCCTCCCCTCTCCTGTCCAGAAAAACCCTCCTGTCCCCAAAGAATACCCCGATAGGCTACAGCAGGGCCACCGGATGCCCGCCTGGATGGCTACTGTGCAGGTGTTTCGAGAATAAAGTCAGAAAAAGTCTCTCGGCCGTCGTTGAGAGCAAGAAGAACACAAAGCGGATGAGAAATGTGTTGCTCTCCTTCGGTCGCTTCGAGTGGGGAGATGTCTTCCATTGAGAAACGAAAATCAATGCGGTCACTGTTACTGATGCCTGCTGCGAAAGGCTGTAACCTGAAATAAAATGTTGGTCAAGAGCTTGATATCATCCTATGACAACTGGTAGCATAACAAAAAAGATTAAAAAATGGCGACAGCAGCTTCCAAAAATAGACAGCAGCTTATACCCTCCGCTGAGAGAGGGGCTTTGATGCGGGCATCTGCAGTTATTCGGGTTGGATGTTGGAGGGAATTGGCGTCTTCTGATTGGCTGCTGTCGGGATGCTCGCGCTGCTGCCGCTCGAGCTGCTGCCGTTGCTGCTCTCGCTGGGAGCGGAAACCATTGGCGGCCGCGCGCCCGCAGCAGCCAATAGGAGCATCGTGGAACTGTCCGAGGTGCTGAAGATGGCCAGCAGGAGATGAGTGTGAGGAAGACCATAATGGCCGCTTTCCACAAGCTGAGGCGAGAGAGAAAGAGCCCTGCTGACACGGAAACAACTACATCTGGCTGCACTTGTTTGCAGTGCAGACTAATGTGAGGCTAGTTTAGCTACAAGACGCAGCCAGGAAGTGGTGTGCTTCAGTTTTGTCACGAGATATGAAAGATTCTGGAAGATACCCTAATCCTCAAAGTTGAACGAACACTGCAGCAGTCACAAACCTTTTTAATGTGAGTTTAACACTAGTGTGAGCTGTTGCACCTAAAAATTATGTGTGCACCACAGTTTTTGTGTGTCTGTTTTTAATAAATATATTGTCACAAGATGAAGCCCTGAATACTACTCCAACTGAACACTCACACCATGAACTCACATGCTGGTATTTATTTTCATGGTAAAATATTTGAGCTCTAAATGAAAAGACAAATAAAACCACAAGAATATTTGATTTATATTTAAAAACAGCACTTCAGTAAAAATCATGTTACATTCACCTTATGTCACGTAAATCAATCGACAGACAAAATATTAATTCATTCAAGGGCAAGAAACAAAGACAGAGCTAATGTTCAAAAAAAATATCTAAAGAATTCCTGAGTAGAGTAAACCATTATTACAGTGTCAAATTCCGACCTGGTCATCCTCACGTCAAAGGTCTAGCCAAACTGGATACATTTCAAGTTGTTTTTAAAGAAGTGAAGCTGATATTTGAACTCTGTCTCACTGTTAGATTGAGTCCTGAATTTGGCGTAGGAGGCAGGATTGTTGTGGCTGTTTTTTGGCTGATGGTTTATGGACACATCCTTACAGGTGGCAACCATCAAGGAGCCCAGCCCATCCATAAAGAACTCTAGAGTACAAAGAAGACTATTAAACTCACTGAGGCAAAGTAAAAAGATATGTAGTTCATGTGCATCTGCACAGTAAATACAAAATCAATTCATCATAACTGTGTATATAAAGCATTTAGTGAGAACAAAACAGGCAGAAGCAAATGCATGAATGCCAAAATCTAAATTCTCATTCATTCATAAGCTACCCAATATCAAAGATTTTTTTTTAGATCTTCACAATGGTATAATTTTTTTCAGTCATGTAAATTTTCCAAAACATATTATGACATTTTATATTGTGAAGATAAATAATGAATTGCATTCATCTCAGTTTTACCCCCTTTTTGGCCTCTTGTGCAATAAACCTGTATTCATCTCTCAACCCCCTAAATGATTTTCTGGAGTAAAAAGTATTTTTGAACATGTCTGTTTCATTAATTTATTTGCGTGGTTATAATAGCCTGCCTTATTTATTTGCCACATGGTATGTTTATGTAGTAAACTATATCATATACTATGCTCTAAAAAGCTGACCCTCACTGTTCCACACAGTAAGTCAGATTTTCAGAAGTTCCCAACCCTTGTCTACTGCCCACTTACCTGAATGTGCTACTCTCTGGAGCTGAGGGTCGAATCTTACCCTCTGGACGGAGTCTGTACGAGCCAGGAAGAAATTGACAACTCCGCCGACCAGAGAGCATTGTGGGTGACCGGGCAGGGGGCGGAACATTCCATTAGACTTCCTGTACAAGCAGCCGCCCTCGTTCTCCTCACCATAGTCATACTCAAGGGAAAAGTAAAACTGGTTTCCTTGCACTGAGCCACCAACCTGATATGAAGCAAAAAGCAATAGCTGTCATCAATAAATAATAACTATTATTTTTTATGGGCTTGTGGCCTATCCACACCAAGTGGATAGTGCATGAGCACCTGAGGTTGGTGTCTATCACAGGTGCAGAATCAGTACAAATATGATTTTGCTTCATTGCCTTAAAAAATAACTCAAATGGGTTTTCACCAGCGTGTTCAAAGCAGAGAAAATTCAAATGAATAAATTTAGCTCCCATGATTTGATTCCTCAAGGCTGCAGGAGCTAAAATAGTAAGTAAATTTAGTGTGTTGGAAAGGTACAGGCAAACCAGTTTGTGGAAAGTACAACTGAAAGTTTGTTTGTGCAACTTATTGTTCAAAAAAAGAATTTGAAACAATCAGTTGATCTAAAACTGTTCAGAACAAAGAGCCACCCTCTACTATTTTGCAGATAGTGTCTCTCAAACTAGGTTTTCACATGTCTGCCCCACCTCACCAAGCCCTTAAAGTGGTGAATGATTGGCTGTCTGATGTATGTTTTGTTTTTTTTTGTTTTTTGCAAAGACAGCAGTAGTCTATTAAGTCCACTCAACCCCGTGTTAGAAAGGTGTTATCTTTGTGATACGTCACGGTTACTGCTAAAGTGCAGCCTGTCTATAGGGGTACAATCTAGTACATTATACATCTGTGCATCCATTTGAGGCTGCTGCTTATCCAGTTGAACTGGGTCGAGGGAATGCAGTCTACAGTCTGCTGCAGTCTGCTATGTTATTACAGATTATAAATAAGTTCTAACTGCATTCTCTGTCTCTCTATCAGTCACACAATGTCTCATACCAACTCACAGGTAACAGACCCACAAGGATCTTAGGCTCTCAGTATTGGATCAAATGAACTTACCACATCTAAATAAGGAACTGCCTCCATGATCTCCACCAGCTTCTCTATTTTTGTATTTTCAGTGAACACAAAGTCATCATCCACCCACAGAAAATATTTGGTTGTGACTTGAGAAACTGCGAGGTTCCTGCCGGCAAACCAGCCCTGAAGAAGAAGAAGAAGAAGAAGAAGAAGAAGCATATTACACTTTTAATACAGTCACATATTCAGAAGATTGTCATAGGTCGGTCAGAAGTTTTGGCTTTAAACACAATGGTCTACTGATGCAAAAACACAAAAACTGCTGTATGCATTTTTTCATGGCAGTTTGTCCATTTTGCGTTTTGCCATTTTTTATTTTTTTGGTTTTCTGACTGGATCTGAGTGCTACCTGAGCTGGCGGCATGATGTAGTGCTGAATGTGCTCTCCTGCTATTTTCTCTGGTTCAAAGCTGTCGTCTGCAATGATGACAGTTATGGTGCTATAAAAACGCCGGATGCTACTCAGCAGGACTTTGAGCGCGTCGTAGCGGAGGAAGGTCTTAGTGGCGATGGTGACTTGAGAGTTGATGTCTGGGAGAAAGAAGGGACTTCAGAAGATCAGCATTTCCCAAAATGACTCAATTTTCCGGTTTGGTTTAGCATCCCTTGGTCCATTTTTTGTAGTAGGTTTGGCCTTTATTTTTCCACCTAATTTCTTTCTTTTGGTCATTCAGTTAATGGTTGTGTTCCATTTGAGTGTTCTTTAGAGGAAGCCAAAAGACAAATAATAATAAGATAAATGTTTTCCTTCATTTTTGAACTCGGGTCAATAGTCCACCCAGTGCATCTTGGAAACTTAAAAAAAAACATTGTTGTAATACTTTGCACCTGACTCACCAGTTATGTAACTTGTCTGTCTACCATCTTGTGGAAACATGTCTCGCCAAATGTGATATGTATTGTTATATAGGCTTTATTTCCTGATTCAAGGTCCAACACCACTAGCTTTGCAGTTAAGTAACAGTTTGTTTGCCACATGGACATTTCCAATCTGTACTGTTTATGAGCAGCACATAGAGCTAAATATAGCCACAAAATTAATCTCAATCCCGTTTTTTTCGTTTTTTGTTTCGCTATCTGACAGAACAATAGCAGTGCAACACCAAGCAAGGTCAATTACACTAATAGTGACAATAAATATGTTTATGTTGATTAGTTATAACTCTGTCTGTTTTCATGCAATTGACACGCCTTAAATTGGTGTGACACATGACTAATTTACATAAATCAACCATTAGCAGTTTGTCACATAGACACTAAACTATTCATATTTCTCTCATTTTTCTGCCACATTGCAGAAGTATTATACCTCTGTTAACCTTTCTCTGGTGATTATTAGTTGCACCTACGGAGTCAGCACAGCCCTGATTTAAGCTGCTCTGGGCACTAGCTGCAGCATTAGCTTCCACACAGATTACAGTGAGACTAAAAGAAGAAACTGTGCAGAAAAAACAGTTATAGTATTTTGTAAGAATAAAACTATTTCTAGTGTAAATTATAGTATATGTGTGTATCGGAAATTGTTTCCGGTACTTAATGTGAAAAACCACTGCATGATTTCATCAGAAGTGTGTTCTTACCTGTTCCTATGTCGTACAAAACTGGGAGCTGAGGCTGTTTGATGACGACGGGAAACAAAGCTTCATGGTTCTCAAAACTAAAGGAGACTAGGCACAGAAAAAATACTGCTGTTTATAAAATACACAAATCACTTGTATCGTTACAGAGTGATCAGACTTCAGGGACCTACCCAGATCTCCGGAGTGCACGTGGTAAACGGTGCTCCTATAGAACACTCTCTCCAGCAGGGCGTTAAGTAATGGCAGGCTGCGGGACTCCAGAGTGAGCTCAGACTCTCCATTGCCTGTCATTTAAAAGCATTTGATGTTACGTTCAGTTTTAGAGAAAGACTGAATTTAATTTACACCAAAAATCAACCCTATTTTACATTCACTCTGAAAAACAGCAAACATTCTGGCAGTAATTGGGCAGAAAATAAACACAATCCTGTTTTATTATGTGAACGTGTCTTTGTGAAAGTTAGAAAATAAGTACAGATGCTTTCTGATCAATACAGATTCCTTCGAAGCTGCTACAAAGTGAGTTGTAAGCGTGAGGGGACTGTTTCTTTTGATGCCCGCTCAGTGATACTATCTTAGTTAGCAGTTATTTACCAAATAAAGACAAGGAAATTTGCAGAGTTTGTCGTAAATGCTTAAACAGACAGAGAGACAGACAGAGGAGAAATGCTTAACTAAAGGATTAGCCAAACATTAGAAAGTTTTTTTGTTGGATGTTTTTGTATGAAACTGACACTACCAGTTGTAGGATAAGACACATAAGTTGTGCACTTTGTGATTGGGAACGCTAAATATGTTAACATAAACATTAAAACCTTCACAAGGAATGTATTCGTATTCCTTCTCAATGTGTCATAATTAAAAAAAATAAATAAAATGACACAGTTCCAGTTGGCAAGTGCAAAATCACTCACGTGGCCACTTAGAACACACATTAAAGTCAACAAATTAAAAAAAAGTACGTTCAAAAGGATAAAAAGGATGTATAATTTAATCAGAACATAATTTAATGTGAAATCCAAAGCTCACCTGTAACCGTCACCTTTTCATCTGAAACGTCTGTGCCGAGGACACCTTTGGTCACACGTAAGGTTACCTGTAGTACATCACGAACCAAAGTGTTATTATTAATAACAGCAATCACCACACACCTTTTGTTACTGATTTTTAATTGCAACAGAGAAACCCATAACCAAACATCAGCCACCAGTGCATTTTTAGAAAAGGTTTACAAAAAAGAATTCATATTGTAGACGCTCACAAGCCTTTGGAAGTAAACTGGATTGAGGTACACACCTACATTTTTGCTTAGTTAATTAAGTTTGCATCAGTCGCGATATCAGCCCCATATGCAAAGCTCCAGTATTTGCATTTGGTTTTGTTTTTAAGCAAATATTTAAACTGCTATAAGGCTCCAGTAGGTTTACCAATTCAGGCTAAGGTTAACCAGACAGACAGCTTTGTAAAAAGTATAGAAATAAAGCAGACCATTACATTTTAAATAAAAAGCTGGGTTAGCATTAGCATTAGCCATCCAAAATTGCAAATTGTACATAAAAAAGAATGTTCAGTGACCAAATATTTACTAGTATTTAATTGAGATGAGCTATTTCTGTGGTAATGTAGACTTCTGTTTTGATGAAAAAATGTGCAGTATTTTATATTTGATGTGATAAAAAATGGAATTTTTATTAGAGCCTGAGCAGACTTGATTGTGTTAGCTCAACTAAAACCAGTCATACAGATTCCACAATATTAGAACAATATGCGATATCTGATAACTACTTTAAACATCGCGATAACGAAATGAGCTGCGATATTAGAATGCTCTTTGACAGAGTAAAACTGTTTCAATTCAATTAGACTTAGAACATCTAAAGAAATAAAAGGCTTCACTTTCACTTGTCAAAGCAAAACAAATGAGCTAAATCGAAATTAAAGACTGATCCAGGACTAAATCAAGACTAAAAGGGTCTTTACCAGGACTTTTTTATTTAGACGCACCACAGTTTAATTTAAAACTGTTTGGACAATGATATTCACAGCCAAAAACTAAATGTCCATCACACAGAAGACCATATTGTCATTCTGATATAAGCCATACTTTGCGATACTGATATTGCGATCAATAATATTAGGATAACAGTTTGTGTTATCATATTGTGCAGCCCTGATTTACCTGCAGTTATTTTAATATCACTCGTCTTTAAAAACAAAAAACAAATAAAAACAGGAGCGGCCAAGCAGGATTAGTGACTCGTGAAAGCCTGGGTAAATTCAGATTGTAATTTACCCATGTATTTATATTGCACACCTTAAAAGATATTCTTAAAAACACAGAAGCCCATTTAAAATATGAATTATTAGGTGTTTGTTTTTTTTAAACTTTATTTCTTTACCTTTTTTATCCAGCAAGTACAGTATGTTTTGCTCACAATAAACAGGCAACAAAATGTCAAACAAAAAACAACAAATAACTTATGCCTTATTATGGCTACATCCAACTCTTCTAAGTCAGCCCTCGGCTTTAATTCGCTGAACTTTAAATTAAGGAATAAATAACAGGCACAAACTGGAGTGCTACATAAACCAGAAAAGAAAATCGAATATACACTTCTCAAACTAATGTGGAATTCATTTCAGTTTTTTCTTCAAGAATATGAGCATCTCTGCATTTTTGGATAAAGTTTGTTTCTTTCCTCATCTATAATATTTCCTGCTGTGCTAAAAAGGCGCTCACTATTTATTGAAAAATCATTTAAAAATATTTAGCCATGCCATTCCTTAATCCTTGTGATTATGAAGAACCCACATGTCTCAGAGCACCGTACTAACCTTGTAGCTGCTTTGTTTTCTTGTGTCCAGCTCTAAACCTGCGATCATAAAAAACTCATTTGACGTACGCTGGTCAAAACAAATTCAGGAAACTTTTGACGCTGGTGTCGTTTGTCTCATTCAGTGCTGTGTTTGTTTCTGTGATGCATTTGAACGACACACGAACACCAGCGCTGACTGTTTACCTGGAATAAGGGTGGACTTCAGAGGTTGAACTGTAAAACCCTGAATGGGATACTGCAAAGGAGAGTTGGGCAGAGCAAGCAGCAGTTTGGAAAGTACAGACGTAGTCCTGTTGGGGAGGAGACAGATAAGTCAAGTAAATAAAGTGATAAGTGATGATATCCTGGTGTTACTTGAGGTTGAAACCTGATGCCTTGACCACTTTTATTTGCTTAAGATTCAGGCAAATTAAGCTCCATGTCCTTCTCCACCGAGCTCTATCGTGTGACTCAAGTCTATTTTGTGCTTTAATACATCATGAGCTGCTCATTTGGCACAAAGTTTGGCAAAACCCTGTGTATTTTTTAAGGACAAAACAGCATTAAGCACCCAAATAGAGGAAAGATAGTTTTGTGAAATGGCAACAGACTGTTAGTGAGGTCAGGTAGATAACTAGCTTAATATTCTTTTTTTTTAATTATTATTATTGTTTTAAACGTTATTTATTTGTTGATTTTATATCTATACAAAATGATTTTAAATTTTCAAACCCCATCCTAGAAAAATTTATGCTGGCCGTCTAAACTAGTGTACTGTAAGATCACATTGTACGTTGTCAAAATTAGTTTTACTGGGTATTGTAAGGAAGGGCACACAATAGTAATAAAAAGTGAAAATTATATATGTCAGTCTGGTCCTGTCTCATTACAGGAGGATGTTTGATTGATGGAGTTTACTGGGTGTGTAATAAGTGTGATTTAACCGGTTCAACTGGATAAGTCTGTGCCTCTTTTTTTGTTTTTGCCCAGATTTTTTCCCATTTGTTATTATTAATTAAATATTTATGATTGCGAAGTTTGTTTATCATTGAATAGAATTTGGAGATACATTTTTTTGAGAAATCATTGCTTCAATTTGAGTTCCTATGGGACTATCAGTCACTTTTGAAAAAGACTTGCCAATCTTGTCTTTTACCAACTTCTTAATTGTAAATATTGATATTGTTCTTTGACACTAGCAAACTCTTTAAATAATCCATCCTTACAAAGATCACCCAAAGTGTTTAATATTAATTAATAATAGCTTAATTCAACAGCTCTATTTATACAAGCATTTACTAGCTGAAGACCAAAAGCTACATGTAACCTAACTATAAAGATTATAACGATATATTCTACACAATTTCTCATTACACAAAGCAAATGCAGATGTATGTGTACTCACTGATGGGAGGAACTTAATTTAGTGAAAATGGGAAACCAGTGCTTCACCTGTTCTTGTGTTTTTCGAGCTCCCTCGCTCGCCGCTGAACCACAGCCTTATATTTGCCTTTAGGAATGTGATCTTTGAGTACTGTCGAGCCGGGAAGACACGTGCACGGGCTGCTGAGGACAAAGTCCACCCCGGAAGAGGGCATCCTGAACAAAGAGATTGAAAAAAAAAAAATATGAAGGCAGAACTGAACTCTCTTTTGCGGCCTTCAGGGAAATGGGCAATGTTGATTTTTATTTTCTTATCATGACTTTATTTTGTGCAGTAGTATATGTATCTGAACTTTTAACGGATTGTTCAGTATATTTATGGTATTTTATTTATGCACCTGAATGTAAATTGTTGTGTATGAACTGTATACTATAGTATATATAGTTTTATGGCATATTGTAACCGGCATAAAGCCATCGGTGAAAAAATGAGACCTGAAGAGTAGGCTTCATTATCATTAAGAATTTTAATGGATGAGAATGTTCAGGACACACTGTAAGCTTTGGCCAATCACATGATCTCATGTTGCGAGGTCTTGAGTCGGGGGTGCCCCATTGGTCTACACTGATTTCAACAAGGAAGTAAGGACTGATAATACAGAGAAATAGTCTATTCCAGCACTGGACACATCTGCTTACACATACACGTGCACACACACACACACACACACGTATACTCGCTTAGGCCATTTTTGGGGGCGCCAACTCTAAACCCCCTTTGAGGACAGCACTTTCTGAATGGTTTAGAAAGAAAATAACAGGTAGAATATGTCATTTGGACAGCCCACATAATGAAAATCACTTGAGATTTTAGATTCAAACAACTTTTGTTCCTTCAGAATTTAAACCCCTAGATTGGGGACAAAGAATTTTAAGGACACTTTTGAGGACTTTGGTTGTACACAAATACACAGAATGATAAATGTCACAAATGAGTACCTGACTTTCCTTTGGGGACAAAGGTTGATAGCTGTATTAATAGATCGCTAAAACTGGTTGGACTGTATCAAAAATCATGAAACTACAAGCAATTGAAATGCTCAATGACAAGAGTGAACTCTTGTGTACCAGAGATTAAGTGCTTTAGTCATGGACTACAGTCAAGTCATTGGCCTCATTTTAGGATCTCTTGAGCATAAACTTCAATGACTCCACTCTGACTTGGGCTAACCTCAGACTTAGACTTGGACCATCATTGTAGCACTCAGCGGCAAAGCAGCAAAGGGGTGGGTATCTGAGCAGAGCAGATTTGGATAAAACAAATCTTCTTAGCAGAGAAGAGGAATACTGTAGTTTGTGTAGTTATAAGTTGTGAGCAGCATATATTTAACTGTGACAAAAAACAAATGTCATTAAATGTCTACTCATAAAATAGTCAAGAAAGTTCAATCCAATAAATGTGTCAGTTATGCTCCTACATAGGTATTCTTTTGGATGGAGGGGATGGGTCGACTGCGACAGAGGTACACCCACAGTTCCCTCTGATAAGCTTATCTGTTTGACTTTACTAAATTCTGAGGAATGGCATAGAACACAGTGCACTGTAGCATAATACATAGTGCACAATACAACAATTTACTCCAAATTTACATATTTGCAATATGACAAATCATAACATAATCTAATATTGTCCCATTGCATAGCCCAACAACAACCCATTCTACATTTTTGTTAAAAGATTTAGGACAACTCTGAAGCTGGACTGCAGGCTATATTCCACTATGTTGTAGCTAAGCTTAATTCTCAACATGCATATGTGCTCAAATAGACTCCTCAAGCAAGTGCTAATGATGATCTACAACAGCTGGGCATTATTATATTTTTTATCTATACTTCACACACACTAAAACTAATAGTGAATGGCATCTGTGATATTTCTGAAGATCTACAGTATCAAGTTATACATTTTAAAAATTGATATTTCGTAATCAATTTACCTAAAAGTTACATCTCCTCCTGGGATGAATATACTTCACTTCACTTCACTTCACTTGGATACATGAGATTTGTTTGAAACAACTTTACTTACGGCCGAATTAAGGCCCTTGGATTGAGGACAAGAAATTTTAGGTCATTTTTGAGGACTTTTGCAATACACAGATTGACAAATGTCACAAATGGGTCCTTGACTAAACTTTGGGGACAGAGCTTATGAGCTGTTTTATATGTTTGTGTCATATCATACATGTGTTTCACAATAGTATTAATTAGAAAGAACTGATGGAATATAAAGTAACATTTAGATTTCTTCTCATCAGTCATCCTTATTATGTCACTCCTTCTTAATTTTCCTTTACACAACTGTAATTGTACTACCATTTGAAATCAAAATATTACCATTATATGTACAGATAATTTATATTACAAATTATTTCCAAACCTATGAATATATTACTACTTCTATTAGCTCACTATTGAACGTGTTAATGCCTTCTTTTTGATTTAATTCACCAAGACACAATGAACAAAGATCTGCAAAAAAATAAAGACACAAAGATTTAGTCTTTTCTCTTAGCTCAAATTTACTTCAAATTTAAGCATAATGAACATGGAAAACGCTGAGCCACAAACATCTTGCTTCCCGAAGCTCACACGGGTTTAGAACAGAACTCTGGACTCTGATGTAACACCATTTTAGAAAAAACAAGCAAGACATAAACACTGTTGGACCGTTCTGACTTTGAATTTGATGCAGCACATTTAAAAAAGATGGGACCTGAAATGGCAAAAACGACTGTAAACGGCAGTTGAGTAGCATTTGACAACTAATTGGGGTTATTGTCAAGGGGTCAGTAACATGACTGTCTTACTATTAAAATCAAAAATGTCTATTAGCAGTACTAGTAGATGCCAAATTCCTCATTAGTAGTACAAGTGCACCTAATTTGTACTAGTAGTAGTAGCACTAGTGGCCAAAAAAGGCTGATATTGGTGATATCAGAGTAAATCCTCAAACGGCCTTCCATAGACAGGGTATAAATGGAGCATTTTAAAAACACAGTGTCTCTCAGAAGTAAAGATGGGCAGAAGTTCACCAATCAGAAAATAAAGTATCTAAAAATTCTGAAACAACCTCAGAAAAATGTAAAATTACAACTAGATTCTATCATCTACAGAACAAAAAACATCTCAGAAAACACATGAAATGTCAAACATTTTTGATGAATGATTGGTGAATCTCAGCCCATCTTTACTTCTGAGAGAAAATGCTACTTGTATTCCTAGTCTGAAACAAACAAACTGTAGATACAGTCGACCAAATTGTATGCTATTTAGTCGACTAAATCTAATAAGGATTAGATGACTAAATTATGACTAAAACTGAATTGCATTTTAGTCAAAAGACTAAAACTAGCTTAATAAACACTGTGCCAGATGCTCCTCCAGCTTCTTTTTTAGCATCACTTCCTAGCCTATTGTCCCAACTTTTTTGAGATGGGTTGCTGCATCAAATTCAAAAAGAGCTATTATTTTACATGAAATAATAAATTCTCAGGCTCAGTTTCAACACCTGACTATGTAAATAAAAAGTGTTATTTTGAGATTTGCAAATTATTCCAAGAAAAAGGACAGTTGTTTTGAAAGGCAGAGGCCTTTCTTTTTAAGGTACTCTGCATGTATTAATGAAGTGCATCATTTGCCTTTCCACTGCGTGTGACCCAGCTTCCTCCCACTTTCTAGTTGGGTTGCTGCGTTTGTCTATGAAGAAAAACATGGTAATGTCATCTCAACAGTTCATTAGCATTTTTTAAAGGTATACATATAAAATAGATGTGGAGGTTCTCAGTGTCAAAACCAAGGATAGTGGTGGACTTTAGGAGACCCAGGCTACACCTGCAGCCAATATCCATTGAGGGCATCAGCGTGGAGTTTGCTAAGACCTAGAGATACCTGGGCCAGCAGCTTGATGACAAACTGGACTGGTCAGCTAACACAGACTGACGATTACTTTATAGTTCACCTTAACATCTGTACTGCACTTTAATTGTAAATTGTTTACACTTCAAATCACTGTCACCCAGTGCTTTCACTGCTCCTTTAAACATGCTTTATATTGCCCTTTTTCAATAGTTAATATTGCCTTCATCCTTATTGTTATTGCCTTGTATTTTGTTTTATTCTTATTTTCACTAAATTGCATGCTCTATTATTATTTGTAAGAACATGTAATAGATGACAGGCCACTGCGTGTCAACCCCGGAAGTGTGCTGTCACGGACGGTGGTTGCATAACTCTGATCTCAAGTATCTATCTAATATATAAATACACAACCATAAATTCAAATTTAATAAGGGCCTCTCGGTAGTGTTTCCCAATCACAGACACCATAAGGTTAAACATTGTATTTTGCATTTGGGAAATTAGTTAATGTAGTAACTTTCAAACTCATACCTGAGGTTTGTCATCGTCACTGGTCACCTGTTCAGTGACATCAGGTGGAGACTTTTCCTGAAAAAAGGATATCAAATGAAATAAACACTTCATAAACATAAATAACCAGTCTGAATATTAGTTTGTCCAAATAAGAAAACATACTAAAGGCTCACTTATTTACTAATTTATTCATGAGTCTTTGACACCTGGGACCATTATATAATTCAACTAGTTCAACTAAACTAAAAAATTTGACTGCACAGCTGTATTCTAGGCTTTTTGTCTTTTATGCAGCATTGTGATTCTTTTATATTATAGGTTTAAATGCAGTCTAACAGTAAAATCTACACTGACACCAGTTTTTTCCATATTTGAACACCTTTGGGGTCATTCTGAACCCTCACACACGACTTTAGCCAATTGGGGACACTCACTCACACTGAACATATGACACAAGAGATGTCTATATAAGAATACTTTTGGGGTCATTCTGAACCCTCACACACGACTTTAGCCAATTGGGGACATGCACTCACACTGAACATATGACACAAGAGATGTCTATATAAGAATACTTTTGGGGTCATTCTGAACCTTCACACACACAACTTTTAGCCAACTGGGGACCCTCATTCACACTGAACATAGGATACAAGAGATGTCTATATAAGAATACTTTTGGGGTCGTTCTGAACCTTCACACACACAACTTTTAGCCAATTGGGGACCCTCATTCACACTGAACATATGATACAGGAGATCTCTATATAGGATTACTTTTGGGGTCATTCTGAACCCTCACACACACGACTTTTAGCCAATTGGGGACCCTCATTCACACTGAACATATGATACAGGAGATCTCTATATAGGATTACTTTTGGGGTCGTTCTGAACCTTCACACACACACTTTTAGCCAATTGGGGACCCTCATTCACACTGAACATATGATACAGGAGATCTCTATATAAGAATACTTTTGGGGTCGTTCTGAACCTTCACACACACGACATTTAGTCAATTGGGGACAATTATTCACATGCTGCAACTTCAGTACACATTTCAATACTTGGTGCTACTTGGGCAAAAAGTAAAAAGCTACATAAAGATGCCTGCTCAAGGAGCCACAAATCCTGAACTTTATAATAACATGCAACCTGTGTACCTTAAAAACAGGCCTTACCTTTTGTCTGTCACTTTCAACAGTCTTCTCATTCATGTCAGGCATTGATTTCTGATGAAGAGAAAAAAACCATATATAAATAAACAAATATCATATGTTGACTTAAATCTTTATACTGAAATACAACATGCCACATACTGAGCATATTTAAAAATATAGACATGTCGTTTGGGCTGAGTGATTAATTCAAATGTAATAATGGCCTCCCAGTAGTGTTTCCCAATCACAGAGAACATAAGGTTGAGCCTTGTATTTTGCATTTGGCAAATTACAGTTTATATAGTAGTATCTTTCAAACTCATACCTGAGGTTTGTCATTGTCACTGGTCACCTGTTCAGTGACATCAGGTGGAGACTTTTCCTGGAAATGATATCAAATGAAATAAACACTTCAGTCTGAATATTAGTCTGAACAAATGAGAAAACATACTAAAGGCTCACTTATTTACTCATTTATTCATGAGTCTTTGACACCTCGGAACCATTATATAATTCAACTCTCACTAGGGATGTTAAGTAGTTAAAAAATTAAAAGTTAAATGCACAGCTGCATTGTAGGCTTTTTGTCTTTTATGCAACATTGTGATTCTTTTATATTATACTTTTCAATGCAACATAACAGTAAAGTCTACACTGACACCAGTTCTTTATATATTTGAAAACTTTTGGGGTCATTCTGAACCCACACACACGACTTTTAGCCAATTGGGGACATTCATTCACACTGAACATATGACACTGGAGATGTCTGTATAGGAATACTTTTGAGGTCGTTCTGAACCCTCACACACACAACTTTTAACCAATTGGGGACAATCATTTACATGCTGCAAGTAAAAAAGCAGCATAAAGATGCTTTCTCTAGGAGCCACTAATCCTGCACTTTACAATAACATGCAATCTGTGTATCCTAAAAACAGGGCTTACCTTATTCATTTCAGGTGTTGATGTCTGATAAAGAGAAAAAAACCAGGTCTAAATTACAAAAATATCATATGATGACACAGCTAAATTTAATAAATTGGTCCACACCTATCATTACCACTATCCATGTTAAGGTAAATAATTTATACTGCTCACCTACCTATGCATCATCACCTCTGTGAGCCCCCACTAGCCATGAGGTGCTCCTCCTAATGCTCTAATTTTTCTAGCTTAAATTTAGCCTACTTGGAATTGTCAAAACTACTCCGTGCAACTGTCAATTGTCTGTCCTTACTTAAAACAAGAGAAATGTTTAAGGCTATCTCTTAACAAAATTGCCAGTTGGTGTTGTCCATCTCAGCTAACTAGCTAGCTAAGATTAGCTGGCCTTGTGATAGGAGTCTATACTATAGAAGTCTATAGAAGACAGTTTATACCAATTTATCACTTTAACAATCATTTTCATGGACATTACAGACTGATTGAATTGCACAAAATATACATTTGGTCAGTAATTACCAAGCCACCAAGTTTTTTCTTACCTTCAACAATGTGGTTGTCCGCTATGCTGCTTTTAGGTCTCTGTAGCATTGACCATGTGGTGCCAGCATACGCAGGTAGCGCAGTAATGTAACAATTTACCCGCGAAAACAGCTACTTTCGCGCCAAGCCCCGCCCCTCCCCTCCCTCCCATTAAAGGTCCAATCTAGTGTTTGTCACTTATGTCCATTAGGTTCTGTGGTGTAGTGGTTAAGCATTGGGCTTTCCCCCTGGGGACCAGAGTTTAAACCCAGGCTGGGATTTGTGTTTTTGTATTTTCTTTTATTTTCAGAATTAAATGTTAGTAAAAGAAGACACATAATTATCTTTTAAATAAAATTTAATAAATAAATAAATATAATAAATAAATAATAAAATAATAATACTTATTATTTTATATTAACATTATGTTAACTTCATGTTCATTTGAACAGTGTTTATAACATATATCTATCTATCTATCTATCTATCTATCTATCTATCTATCGAGGCCACAGTAGGACCATAGGTGACAGAGGCCACAGTAGGACCACAGGAGACAGAGGCCACAGTAGGACCACAGGAGACAGAGGCCACAGTAGGACCACAGGAGACAGAGGCCACAGTAGGACCACGGGACACACAGGCCACAGTAGGACCACGGGACACACAGGCCACAGTAGGGCCACGGGAGACACAGGCCACAGTAGTTTTCATCCAATAATTGAAAAATGCTGTGTAGCACAAACCCAAGCTTAACTTAACCTTTTCACTTGGTCTCCTTTCATCCTCTGTCCCTCTTGGTCTCCTCTTTATTCCTCTATGTCATTTGGATGTCTCATCCACTTCCTCTAATGTATACCTTGTCTTCTTATTTGCCTCATCTACTCTGGCCTGTTTAGAGAGCTGACAATGAGAGAATTGATCTTTGTTTTTTCGTGGCATCTTAAAGTAAGAAATAGGTTCCGCAGTTTATTTTATAGTGCTCCACTGACACTATGGTGTAGGGAAAAGGAGGGAGGGACATGACCACAATGCGTTACAGAATTAGCTATACGTTATAATAATACATGACACTATATATAGATATCTATATATAGATCTATCTATCTATCTATCTATCTATCTCTCTATCTCTATCTCTCTCTCTCTCTCTCTCTCTCTCTCTCTCTCTATATATATATATATATATATATATATATATATATGTATATATATATATATATATAAGCTATTTGTTATATATATAACAAATATATATATATATATATATATATATATATATATATATATATATATATATAATGTGATCAGGCAAAATGCTAGACGACTATTTGATTTGGGGTCCTTAGACCATGTACACTAGACAACAATCCCTCCAATTGGGGTCGTAGACAATTCCATACACCACCACTAGTAGCCGATAGAGAGTCACACACAAATTGATGGGGGGTGGAGTGGGGGGCCACACACATACACAAAAAATCTGAAACATGTCACTTTCAGGGACAGTTGAGATTTTAAGAGAGAAATACATTTTGAAGCTTGGACATTACAAATTCAATTAAATCTAATCGGGGACCGTGGTTTTGGTCCCCGATTGAAATGCTGTCCCCAATCAACTGGTGTGTATTCTGGTTTGAGTCCCCAATATTTACCTAAGCAAGGACACACACACACACACACACACACACACACACACACACACACACACACACACACACACACACACAATAAATAGGTGGAAATAATTACATTGAAGTTTATCATCATGCACCCAATATTATAAAGATTACAAAGACATAAACACAAATAAAAAATACAGTATGAAAGCACATAAAAAAGAAAAACACCCAATTAATAGAGAAATGTTAGTCTTCCCTTCACTTACGCCCTTAATGTGAAGTTGTTACATACTGCTCTATCTTTCTATCCATGTTGTTACACACAATCATTCTTTTCATTCCTCACTTGTTCGTCATTTAATCGATAAGACTAATCTAACACGTAAACACATAACAAAAGGAGAGCTTATCTTTTTCTTTTTTTTTTTTTGTTATTACCATGGCTTCTTTGTGCTGATAGCCACTCCCTCTTGATCTGGAGTAAACCTGTAAAATATTACCAGGCAGGAAGCAGACAGGAGGAGCACACTGGTGACAAGTACCGATTTAAAGCCATTACACCACTTCATCTGTGGAAATACATATGAGAATTTATACATTCATATATTGTCAACAAGAGCAACTATCTCATGATTGTGACGTCAAGAAGAAATACAAAATGCATTTGGATTTTTCTCAAGGGATACATTTATAAACTTCCTTGGCATTATCCAAATTAATGTACTGTGCAAAAGTCTATTAATTAGGGCTCCACTATATTAGGAAAACATACAAGATGTGTTAACTATGTTGAGAATTGTGATAATGGTTTGACTTGTGATATTTGAAAGTAGTACATGTTTAATTGAATTGAAAAATATCAAGATAGACTGGTGAGTCTATTAACTATTTTGTTGTTTCTGTCCTATTGAAGAATGTATTATCACTGCTTTAGGAGTAGGCTAAATCTTTGCAATAGAGACATTGCGTCTATTGATATTGCAATATTGGTGTACTACAGTTTTTTGTTTAATTTTTTTTTTTCCCCCAGGGTACAGACTTTTAAAATGGCCAAAAAGTATGACCCAGCTTCCTGATCTGTTTATGGGTTTCTTACAGAAGCCCTGAAAGGCAAGCGCAAAAAAAAAAAAAAATTCATTTCATCATCATTTGTGCTCCAATTCCTAACTGCAAAATATTTTTTCTTCTGTTAATGACCCCTGAATGGCAGGCAAAAATAAATAAATAAATAATAATCTAAGTAACAATTTCTAAGTTTGTTTTTATTTATTTCTACTCATTACTGCCCCTGAAAGGCAAGGGAAAAATAATATGATCTTTTCAAAGTGTAAGTTTTTGTTTTTTGTTTTGTTTCCGCTCTGCCTGTGGCCCAGAAGGGCAAGAGAAAAAAAACAAATGATGTGCCGAAATGTTTTTTTTGCTCTTGCCTTTCAGGGCTTCCGTAGTTTCTCCTGATTTTCAAAAGAAGTCAGATTTTTATGAAATGAAATGAATTTTCAGATTTTTTTTTAGCCATTTGAAAGCCAGTTGTTGTTTCTGTTTCTTTAAAAAAAAGTTTTCCATTCCCATTTTTTAAAATTTATTTATTCTTTATTCTTTTTTTTTTTTTCAAAAACGACTTGAAGAAGAAGAAAAAAAATCATTAAGTGATATCAATACACCCCCACCCCACACACATTTTATGCCATTTGCATCAACACAGCCAAAGTTATGCAAAAATAATGTCAAAAACACACAAAAAAGCTCCTGCTCCAGACATGGTTCATTTCTAAATTAAATCCTAGTTTAGACTTTTTTAGCGGTTTGTGAAAAATCATACATAGATCACAATCATAAACAATGTATGACACAGATGATGAGACTTTTGCACAGTACTGTAAAAGGTGCATATATTACCTTAAGTAATATGTTATGTGAAACCAGTTAAACAGAAACCTAACAATTCAAGTGCAAGTCCTTTCTACCTGAACACAATTCTATGGGCAATCTGATCAAACTTTGACAATGACATTGAACATAAAGTCACTGTCAATGTTTGTCAGATGACGCTTCTCTAAGGACCTGCACCTGGAATTTTATAACATGAGGAAATAATGACAAGGCTGGTCCAAAGTCGTATAGATAAGCCTTTCAACACTATAAAACATTAGTAGAATAGAAATTGAATTAGCCACTACTTAATTCTTCAATTACAAAGTTCCTACATTCACAATCACTACTAAGTTATGTTATCACCGTTTTAATGATAGGCTCATGCTCTCTTAATCTCTCTTTATCTGTTTATTATAGTGATTCATAAATGTGATTTTTCTGAAGGCTAAACCCACTAAAAACGTTAAACTTGTTGCAATTGTGCCATAAAAAATGTGTTAAAAAGAGTGACAAGTTTCCCTGTTATCCATGTGTATCCATGTGTTACTTTGCCTCATTTCAAAGCCGATACAAAGACTAGGACAAACACACATATCTGAGGCTGTCAAGTTTGAAAAAGTAGCCTGCTCGAAGTAATCTGACTGTTCTTACCTTGATGAGTGGTGAGGCTCAATGAGGAGGCTGTCTTCTGCTGAGGGTGAGATTAAAAACTGCTGTGGGCGGGCAGGACCGGAGTGGAGATTCAGTTTGGTGAACAGTGTAATTGTGAGTCCTGTCATTTGCTGTTAGACTGGTACCGGGGCTGATAACTTTTCATAAACCCTTGGAGTGAGATTTACTGGTGCCAAACAAAAATCTCCTGATAACACAGTCAGAAAGATTCAAGGCCATATATTCTTTATAAAACCCACCCTTTACTCTAACTTCAGTTTCAATAAATGGACAGACAAACTACTTTGTTGGTAGCACATTGTGTAAAACATTATTACACCAACTTATAGCTTTTAGTACTGTGTGTAGTGGGTCTATATTATTTTAATGCATAAGATCAAAAGTTAAATCAAATTTCCAACCTTGGATATATTATCTTTATACCTTATTTTCTCCTGTTGTAAATGGTTTACAACAAAAAGCAAAAATTAACCGCAGATTTCACGCTAAAGCAGGACAAACCCAGGCAAAAACAACAACAGCTCTGTTACCATAAAATACCCAAGAAACCTATCGTAATCTATCTTTGTGGTTAGATACTGTAATTTTTGCATTTGACACCACAACGCTCCTACAATATGAATATGAATATGTGTATAGCTTCTGCTCACAACTCACTGAAGAGCATTGTGATGCCAAACACTACTTTCATGCGAACAACGAGGTCACAGCAGTTTCACCTGTTTCACCTGGACCCAGCGCCTCAACCACTTTTTAGGTGAGTATTGGGAAGTGTTTGAAATGTGTAAATCCACATTGTGTAGCTGCTGCACTAGGTTTGTCTTATTAGGCAAAAAGACTGATGATGTGTATTACACATAGAATGTATGATCAGACCAGACACAGAGAGACGCTCTGATCAGAGTCGGCTGTTTTTATTATTTTATTATTAGCTGTTTTGTAATTAACTAAAGTATCGTTGCGCATGTTAAATGAATTTGTGTATGAGTAAAAACGTGAACTGGATCTAAACCAGTACAGAATTTTCCTAATGAGTAAACGGAATGGAGTTGATAATGACCATTTGTAGCTTTATTGACACTTCAGCGTGACATTTAGTGTGTGGTGAAAGCGTGAGAGTTGGCAACACTGGTTTGACGGAGTGCGCTGGTGCCAACACACTCAAACTAAAATTTTTGATGCAGAATTTTCTTTAACGGACTTTCCAAAAACCTTGAAGTAGTAGTTTAGTGTTTCCTTTGACTTAACTAAGCCCTTTTACTATTTTAAATGATAAACAATTCCCACTGAGGGGGAGTTTGGGCATTTCCCCTTTTATCTCACTCTTTCACAATAAACTGTGTGGGCATTCAGATTTACATGATGCATTCAAAGTGAGCTCTGACTGCTTTGGCTCCTCCTTATGTCTCACACTGGTCCATACAGGTGGTTACAGACTGGAACAGCTTTACGCATAAGCCATAAAGAAGAAAAGAGGCAGTAATTTACGAGAATGAGAGACGTGCTGCTAATTCGGGAAGTGTTTAATATAAATCAGGTTTTCTGCGCTTCTTCTCATGTGGCCAGAGAAGTTGGAAGTACATGTGCGCGCCCTGAACCTTAATAATCGTCAATAAACGCATCAATAATTAGATTTACTGCACAAAGAAGGCTCAGAAGCAGGACTAGACTATGTTATTTACCTTCGCGCTGCAAAGACTTCACGTGCATCCATGAAAAATACTTGTATCCTATTTTTAATGTGATTTCTCTCGTGCCTCAAATTTTGAAAATGTTCACAAATAAAAGTAGCCTGGCCATCCATTCTAATGTTGGTCGAGTGTTTTGGTTCTGCCGTTGTGCGTAATTACGCGTGGGTCTCGTCCTCCACAGCGCTCCAGACCTGGACACGGCGCGCTCTTTCTCCGGAAACGAGGGAAGTGCGTACTGCCTAACCTCTGAAAAACGGTCGTGTTATACTGTTTGTCACACGCAGACGAGGAAAGAAGACTCGCGTTGGCACATTCAGAGTGGTGAGTTCTCCTTCCCGAGACGCAGAACAGTGTAGTGACATGTTTCAGCCGCCAGGGGGGGGGGCAGTGCTACCCCTTCTACCCTTGAAACTCTCGCCAGTTTCCTACATCACCACATTTCTTTTAATAATATCATTTAAAATGCTTAAGAAAAGAGTCTTCATGAAACCATAGGGAATTAAACTTGTCAAATCGAATGGCTACATCCCTCATCCTTTTCGAATCTAGGGAGCATAAGTGTAATCTCACCTAGAGCAGCAAAATGACAAGAGCTAGCATTGCATGTGTTTGTGTGGTGGAGATAAACCAGGAGATAACTCACGGCAACACGAGGAGGACATGCAGACTCCTCACAGAGAGGCTGAGTGTCGGCCGGCCCGGGAATCGAACCCGCGACTTTGATGCTGTGAATCAAGAGTGCTACCGTTCCATTCATCTGAAGAGGCTTTGGACTTTCTCTAACTTAAGAATTATGTATTACTCTATATTAAATTAATATTAAAGACAGGATATTTTTATAAAACACATGTCTACACGGGTTAAAAAGCCAAAGTCCAATAAAAAAATTCATTCATTCAAAGTAGCTTGAAAAAATTTGTCAGAGAATGGCAGAAAGGATCCGTGAGTGCATAAAAATACAGTCGCACACACGTTTAGTTTGCACTGATGTTACCTTATAGTGTCAGAAAATGTGACAATTTTGGCTTAAACTCAAAATAAAAAACAAAATCATTCAAATTATATATTGACAGGGTCACCACTGAGTAAGAGGGGGTCAATTGACTTACACCTATGTTCTACCACACAGGCAACATTAAAGCACACCAACATTTACTCATATCAGTTCCTTTATTTATTTTTTTTTATTAATTGATTTTGTTTTGATGAATCAATGTACCAAAAACAACAAAAACCCCAGAACTCTTGAATCCACAGGATAAAATATAAAAACAATAGATCCGTTTAACATTTATTAAAATGGGACAAACTAAAAAACAGCCTTTGTCTTAAAAAAAAATAAAATAAATGGATATTTAAATGGCCTTGGAACCCAGTGGAAGTCACATTACTTCCTGTTTGGATTCCCTTTTTTATTTGAATGTATAATCTTGCATGAAGACCTTGAAAATGTGTGAATTCAATGGATTTTGTGTCCCTTTCTGAAGCAAACTCATCATTTCTCCCGTTTTGTTCATTTGCAACACAATGTCCCTGCTGGGTTTCCATAGGTGTCCACAGTCAAGAGGTGAGGTGCAGAAGTACAGTCTGCAATGTGGCCACCAGATGCTGCCAAAGAGCTCCACATATGTTACTTTTATTGATCTTTCCTTTCCTTTCAGAATGAATCCCTTTAGTTTGGTTGGCTTAGCATTCATAGTAGCATTTTTAAAGCACTAAACACACAAAAATGCTACTACCCCCAACAGAGGGCAGACTGCTGCTCATTTCCTGGTTCGGTCTTAAAGAGATAATACCCATCTTATGCGAGCATGCGATTGGCCAAAGCTTCCGGTATGTGCTTAGCATTCTCTTGTATTAAAATCCCTGATAATAAAGCCTAGAAGACGCCTTAAGGTCTTGTTTACTTTGTTCACAGATAATCCTTATAACAATATGCACCTAGATAATAAAACTAAGGCAGTCAAATAGTCAAGGCTAAGGCTAAGCTAGTTTTTCCTGGGCGTTCACAGCTTCATTTCACCGAAGAGTCAAATCACGTTACATACAAAAATGTTTTCTTTACATATAATAACCGACTGTACTGTTGAGGGGAAAAAGACAAGATACAAAGATATATAGAGTGGAGCTTTGTGGGACAGTGCAGGTGGCTAAAGTAAAGGGTTAAAAGTGTTTTTTAGTGTCATCTGGTGGCAAAAGTGCAGATTCCAATTCCATACCTCACCCCATTTTAAAAGCATGTGAACAGCTATGGTAGCCTTGCAGGGACATGCTGTTGTCTATGATCCAACCTTGTGGAAATGGGTCTGGTATTTTCACTTAAAAAAAAAAATAAAAAAATTGAAACAAAATCAATTTACTTTATAAATGCCATAAGCTTTTGAGAATGCAATAAATGTGGGCTCAACTAGAAACATGAGTGTGCTTCTCCTCCAGAGCTGCTCAGTTTGTCTGCTTGGCATAAACTGAAACAAAAAATATTGGAACTAAAATGCCTGCCTCCATTGTGTTTTATGACCTTTAAATGTATTTTATTTTCAGGTGATTATACTGTATTTTTTTTCTCTAAATAGTGTTCATATTACAACATTTTACAATATTCCCCTTTTAAGTGGATGCAGTCTGCTACCAGTCGGGATTTCAGTCCAAATTGTTGGTTGGAAAAACCTGCTTTTTTTATTACAACTAAACAAAAGTCCAAGTTCAGTGGTGTTCCTGCACAGTGTTGGAGAGAATGTGTGGAGGCACATATTTTGGTTGTGCCCCCTTATCCAACCCTGATCGGGGGTAGCAGAAGTGATATCTAAAACAGCCATTCCTTTACACTATTGTACCTTGGATGTTTTCAAGCTGGGTACAGATGATGCCTACCGCCTAAAAATGTTGACGTCAGCTAAAAAGCCATAACAATGAGCCTCTTTTTTCTATCATAGAAAATGTAGGTATGACTTTTACCTTGTGGCTCCAGGAGGAGTTGGAGACTTTACAAATCGAGACAGTACCCACTAAATCGTACAAATGTCAAATTCACAATGCTCTATCCTTTTTTCGGTGTCATGATTGTCATTCCCTGACCTCCTTTTCTTGTGCTTGTTTTATAAATGTGAAATGCTTCTAAATAAAAAGTAAAGAATGTACAAAAAACATTATCTATATGATATAATCTCTCATCATAAATTGATGGGGTGACTAGAAGTGTTGTCAGTCTCTCCCAACTTTACTGGTTTAGTTCTTTAGCTGATTGACAGAAAGAGAGTTGGATCTGCCCATGATTGACTCTGAAGGCAGGGAAGAGTGGTTCGCTGAAGGTGGAGTATATAGTGTATTGATGAGTGAGAGCACCAGAACAAACAGTGTAAAGGGACACAGTTCCAGCGCCCCAGTCCAGATACACACCTACCCTTTCTTTTTCTGTTATTTGATTTGTGTCGATTGTCTGGTCATTGTGCCATGCGTATAGATAATTAAACTCCCAGCCAAAACACCAAGATTTGTCATTCTTTCTAAAGGTGCACTCATTACTACCTCCCCTGCGGCTGATCCCACGATAACACACTGCTATATCAACATTACCATTAAACTCCACCTCCCAGTAACAGCGGCCAGTCAGTCCACTGCTACACATCACCTGTTGAAGGACGTCAAATCTGTCCGGGTGATATGGGTACGGCTGAGGGGTTTTAACATATTGGATCTGTGTGTTGTTTTCTGACAGTGTGAGGTTCCAGTGGGTTGTGTTGGGGTCCAGTGTGAGCTCACAGGCGTCTGGTTGACAGAAAAACACAATAGACAGAATTAACTACTTATATTCAAGACTTTCAGGTGGCAGTTGTTCTTACCATTACCTTTTTTTTTGTTTTTTACATGTAACACATTTAAACCTATCCTGGTAGATATACACAAAACACAATTGTGATTCAATATTGAGCTAAATATGGGACCCTATCATATGATCATGATTTAGGTTTGGAACGTTGGATTATGCTAGTGTGATAGTGACAGGTTGAGTGGCATGTGGGATGAAAATACTCACATTTCAAAAGAGCAGACTTCATCCTCTGCGCTCCACCATGATCAAAGCTGAAAGGCAAGAGCAGTTTTAAAAACGGAGAACTCTGAGATTTATCTCAACACAGAGTACAATGCCCATAAACAGAAATGCTTTGGTTTTTCCATAGAGTAATCTGGTGTAATTTAAATCTCCACTAATGGCACTTCTGTGCCTTCTAATCTGTGATTTAGTCACCCCACCGCCCTTACACTGCTCTTAATGGAGCATCTCATAGACGCATGCAATGTTTTAGTGGACATGCACAATCGAAACATAAAAGCAGTGACTCACAAAGGTTAAACATTGTTACATTTTGGGAAATTTTTCATGAACTGAAATAAAGTATAGCACCTCCAGTACACAGATGAATCACATGACCACATTTATGAACATAATACTGATTCAAAATGTTTTGTCTGATGTCTTACTATGGATTAGTTTGAGTTTAAATGTAAATGTAGAATCAACTAAGACTAAAGTGAACCGTACCAAAGAGTCTTCAGTCTCCAGAGAGGGTTGTCCAGTCCAGGAGAAAGCAGGCTTATTCCTGTATCTGCAGGGTGGTTGTAACTTAGATCTAACTCTGTCAGATGGAAGGGGTTGGAGCTCAGAGCTGAGGCCAAAGATGCACATCCCTCCTCTGTGACCATACATCCTGATAACCTGTGAACACACACTGGTGAGACATCACAAAGTGAGAAATGAGTGGAGCATATGGAAGATGTGCTGAGACCTCAGGGTTTCCAGTCTGCACTGTGTGTTCTGTAGTCCCACACACAGCAGCCGGACTCCTGAGTCCTTCAGGTCATTATCACTGAGGTCCAGCTCTTTAAGCTCAGACATGTGAGAGCTCAGAGCAGAGCCCAGCTCTTCACAGCTCTCTTCAGACAGCTGACACTGGCTCAACCTGGACAGAAACACTTGATTAGAAACCACTGAGCTCACATGGAAATACTTGAGATGGAGATGTTGTAGAACGCTGACCTGAGAAAAGTCAGTCTGCAGCGTGAATGCTTCAAGCCTCCAGAGAAGAGCCTGACTCCTGAATCACACAAACTGTTTCTGCTCAAGTCCAGTCTGCTCAACCTGCTGGACTCAGACAAAACTGAGGCCAGGATGTCACAGCTTCTGTCCGTCAGGCCACAAACACTGAGTCTGATGAAAATAATGCAGTAAAGTGATATATTTAACCCTCTTTCTTTAAATCCTGTGTTTTGGAGTATAAAAATTAAACATGTTGGTTACAGGTCCCAGTATGATGTAAATAACACCTCCAAATATGCAAATAATATTTATTGCCCCCCACTGTTAATGCTGTTTCACAATTTTTCTAGTTGAGGTAATATTTGTGAACAGGATTTTTTTCATAATGATTTTTAAAAATATACACTGCCTGACCAAAAACAAAAGTCGCCACCTAGATTTAACTAAGCAAATAGGCAAGAGCCTCCCACTGAATAATTACTGCGTGGACGAACATGCTTCAGCTGAAGCAGAGAGTAGTTTCTCATTTCTTTTATAACCATGTCAGAAGACTCATCCTGTGGTCGTTGAAGAGATGTTAATCTGTCTCATTGGACTCAAATTGTGAAAGAGTGGTTCAGGAGCGTGACACATCATTTTTACACATGGATTAGCCACCACAAAGTCCAGACCTTAACCCCATTGAGAATCTTTGGGATGTGCAGGAGAATCAATACAAGATCTTGGCAAAAAATTGATGCAACTCTGGACAGGAATAAATGTTCCCGTCCAGAAGCATGTTCGTCCAAGCAGCAATTATTCAATGGGAGGCTCTTGCCTATTTGCTCAGTTAAATCTAGGTGGCAACCTTTTTTTTGGTCAGGCAGTGTATATAGCAGGACGGGTGCTTTACTCTCTGGAAAGGAAGAGGAGTATCACAGAAAAATCAAACCTGAGCTGACGCAGGTCAGATGGACCAAAATGTCCAATAAATGAATGAAGAGTGAGACAGTGTGTGGAAGTTGTTTGACTTACAAATAATGAATAAAATAAAATAATACATTTCAAATGCACTGACCTGAGTGTTTGTAGTTTGCACTGTGGGCTCTTTAAAGCCGTACTTAAGACCATCAGTCCTGCGTCCTGGATCTTGTTCAAACTCAGGTCCAGCTCTGTCAGAGTTGAATATGAGGAGCTGAGGTAACAGGCCACAGCATCACAGCTGATCCATGTCAGCGAACAAGCAACCAACCTGTGGAAGATGATAAATGACATATAAGTACTGATAAACTGTCAGTGATAAATTGTAGATTTATAAGTCTAATGTACCTGAGTGTTTTAAGTTTACTGTGTGGACTCCTCAATCCTTCAAAAATGGACTCTACCCCAGTTTGTTGCAGCTTATTGTTAGAAAGGTCCAGCTCTTTGAGATGCGTCTGCTCATAACTGAGAATAGAACACACTCCTTGGCAGTTGTTGTAGTTTACTTTGCATCCAATCAGCCTGAAGAAGATGACTGATATTGTAATAATTACACAATAAAACAGATACATATCCAGTCTATTGCATTAAGTGTAAACATTTCACTTATGCATTGACTCGAGTTAACCTTCGCATTGTTTGTCCTCATTGTGTGTGTGTGTGTGTGTGTTTGTAAGTGTGTGTGCATATGTTGGGGTGTGTGTGTGTGTGTGTTTGTAGGAGCAAACACATTCAGTTACTCTAACTACACTAGTACACTTTTAAGCTGCCAATAAGCAGGTTACCTGAGAATTTCCAGTTTACATTGTGGATTCCTCATGCCCTTTGCAATTATCTCAGTTCCAGAAGAAAGATCACTGTCACTGAGATCCAGCTCTTTGAGTTTATTTGAGCTCAAGACTGACGCTAGAGCGTTCCAGTTTTTCTGTGACAGATTACAGCCGCGGAGCCTGAAATGGACAAGTTAATTAAACAACACTTCAGCTGTTGCACCTCTGTTTGTGGGCAATCCCCTGTTGTAAAGTCAATACCCAAACCACCATTGACAGTTTTTGCCTCTTAATTTAATACAACCATAAAGAGTTACTCACACAGCACACTTTGAGACTTGAATCACTGGGAACAAACTAGAAAGAATTTCCTCTGAAGTATTTCTGCAGTATTTCTTTAGGTCAAACACTTCTAAGGTGCTTTCTGAAGTCAGTAAGATGAAGACTAGAGCTGAGAGCTGAGCAGGAGACATTTTGTACGTGGAGAGGTTCAGGTAGAGCTGGATCTCATCCACCACAGACTCACTGAGCTCATTCAGACAGTGAAGCAGGTTGAGGCATTTATCTGGAGGAGGGTTTTCCATCAGCTGCCTCTTGATGTTCTGGACTGTGTCATGTTGACCATCCTCCAGGCTTCTTCCTGATAGTTTCAACCACTCCTTGAGAAGAGTTTCATTGGTCTGCAGAGAAAGACCAACCAAAAAACAAAGGAACAGACGCATGTGTCCATCTGGACTCTGTGAGAGCAGCTCGACTGCGCTCTGATGGAGGTTTTGTACTGACTGATGGGAGTTCAGTGGTTCTTGAGACAAGAGATTGATGCCAGAGTTGATGAATGTCACAGCGACATGAAGAGCAGCCAGAAACCCTTGAAAAGTGGAATGAACAAAGCTGTAGAGTTTGTTCTGGTTTGGGCCACACTCCTCTCTGAAAAACTGAGTGAACAGTTCTGAATATGACGGAAGAGATTGGAAATCAATGCCACAATCAATCAGGTCTCCTTCGTAAAAGATCTGGTTGCCTTTGAGAAACTGTTCAAAAGCCAGTTTTGCCAGAGACAGAATCACTGAGATGGAGTCTCCGCTGCCTTCGGCTGCTGCCCGTCTGGACTGAATCAGTAGAAATCGTGTGTACATCTCGGTCAGAGTCGTAGGAGTGTGTAGCTTGTTACTGTTCTTCAGCTCATCTTCAAGAACGACTGCACAGATGTGACTGTAAACTGGAAGGTGGCACCAACTGAGCAGACGTTCTGATGCCTTGATGTGTGAGATGATTGTTCTGGCCAGCTCCTTATTTTTGAACCTCCTCCGGAGGTACTCGTCCCTCTTTGGGTCGGTGAAACCCTTGACTTCTGTTACAATGTGAATACACGCAGAAGGAACCTTCTTTTCTGCTTCTGGAGCAGTAGTTATCCAAAGACGAGCAGAAGGAAGCAGTCTTCCTGTGATGAGGTTTGTTAGCAGCACATCAACTGGAGCTAACTCAGTGACGTCGTTCAGGAGCTCATTGTTGAGGAAGTCCAGAGGAAGCTGGCAATCGTTGAGGCCGTCCAAGATGAAAAGAATCTGAAGGTCTTCAAAGCTGTAGATTCCTGCTTCTTTTGTATCAGGGAAGAAGTAATGAAGAAGCTCTACCATGCTGTAATTTCTATTCTTGAGCAAAGTTAACTCTCTGAAAGAAATTGGGAATAGAAACTGTATAGTGTTATTAACTTTGTCTTCAGTCCAATCAAGCACCAACTTCTGCGTCAAAGTCGTTTTCCCACTTCCACAGATTCCTTTGGTCAGTAACGTTCTCAGTACTTTCCCATGACAGGGTTGCAAGTTGAAAAAGTCTTCAACCACACTGACACTTAATCCTGTTATGTTCTGTTTGGTCACCAGTTCAATGTCCACTTCTATTGAATGTTCATCCGTGACACTGAGCTCAGTGTAAAGTCCTTTCAAAAACATCTGCTTTCCACAACTTGAAGTTGAATGAAGTAAATGCTGTAACCTCTTTCTGAAGTTGAGTTTGAGTTTACGTCGGCAATGAGACACACTCTCTGAAAAAGATGAGACAATATAACACAGTTTGTCACAGCAGTAAAAGACAACTCTTCAGAGTTAATACTTCTATGCCAGTCCAACAGGTCCAAACAGAGCTTCACCTACCTTTGGATGTACAGCTGACACTTAACAGACGCTGGACCAAGTCATGTTTGTTGATCCTTCTCAGCACCTTTATGGTCACCTCCACTAGATTCTGCTTATAGTTGTCCATGATCTGGTCCACTGTGTCCAGTCTGTCTGCGTTCTCCAGCTGGCTCTTTGGGATGGTAGGGAAGCCCTCCAAGACGTCGGCCTGCTGCAGCATCCATTTGAACTTTTTAAACTCTGCTTCTACTAAAGCCTCCAGAATCTGCAGCAGCTCAACCGGTGTCGCCATATTAAATATCTGAAACAAAATGGGGAACGTGCATATTATTTGTGTTCATACATGCCATGAATAGTCTGGTTGTTTTTAAGGGGTACGCATCATCAGCTCAGTCTAGGCATTCTCATATTACATTGACCCAGAGACGTCACAAGGGTCCCTGTAGGATCAGCTCTGCGAGTAAAAACTGGGGGAAAGCAAAGCAGGTCAAGCATGTAAGACTGGGGTACAGTCTGGATCTCAGTGTATGCGTGAAAGGTGTTGTCTTAAATATAGCTAGATAGTTAGCTTAAAAAATAAGCTTTAAAAGTAAGTCTTCAAGGGTAGCTGCGATGAAACCACCAGCCATTTTAATGCAGTGTATATGTTGTGGTTCTAAGGGCATGGGACAAAAATTAAATTGGAATTTTTGTCACAAACCCCAAAACTGAAGTGAAGGAAGATGCTCAACAATGCCACCCTGGATATAATAACATAGAAAATGGACCACCTAAATTTAACACCAAAACGACCTGTACTTTTAGCTATAAAAATATACATTTATAAAATAAACCCATTCAAATCCCATTCACACTCACACACTCATTCAGTTAAATGAAACATGTTAATATCATTACATTACACGTTAAAGAATGAATTAGCCCACCAGTGGCTGTAGAGAGTCGAGGCTTTAGTTTCCCTCCGAACCCAGGAGTGTTTATTGAGTGTCAGTCACGGAGGGGTGTTTGAAGGTCCACAGGTCTCACCACAACAGGAGACTATCTACTCAATAGTTGGACACAAGGCGCAAAGTAGAAGCTGTGACGAACAGAAGGTGCAGAGAAGCATCCGAAAAGAAGCAGAGAAGAAGCAGAAGAAGGGGAGGCTCGGGGCCTTTCAGTTTCAGAGAAGGCTCAAATAGACACACACCCTCAGGAGGGCCGGGCACTGATAGCAGCCTCCTCAGCCTAGACGTCATGCACGGAGCTTCAACAAGTTCATGGGAAATATCCCATGAAGTGGAGCCTCATGCACGTGCCGTGTGCGCCGGAAGACGACGCAGAGCCTGATCACTTAGCTTTACACCATTATCAGGTGATTTGGCAGCGTTAATACAACTCGAATCCAGTCCTCGTTCTCCATGTGCTGCTCCCAGACGGTGGGTGATGTCAGAGGTGACAAAAGGGTCAGACCTGGCAAATATTTGCTCATGTTTCTTGACTAGAAATCAGTGGAAGACAATCTTAAAAGAGAGAAAAAGAAAACTAAAGCTAGCTTTCCTTTTGTCTCTTCAATAAAACAAAAGCAGTAAAAGTGATTTTGCTGTTGTCAGGGAGTGAGAGGTGGAGTTGGTGACTCCGGTTAAATAACATTTAACACCAAGAAAGCCACAAAACTGCAACTGTTGCTAACAATAGACAGCAGCAGGCTTGTTTAAACTCACAGTAAATCAGTTTCCCAGAACAATGAGGGTCACTTTGGTGTCTTTTACTTCCTTCTTTGCTAATTCTGTAATTCTGTAATAAATGTGTCTGTTTTATAGTTTGGTTGTGTTCATAAGCTTTTTTCTTGTAATGTTGGAATTTCAAACTCACTCTTCATTCTCTTGTTTTAGAGGAAACTCATAGTAATCTATATTAAAATCAGTATTTAACAAAGAGCAGATGTGTAATACCCTAACAACTATCTGCTACTATGTCAATTATGCACCGACATGAACAGAGGTGCCCTGAAAGTCAAGAAAGATTTGATGTTAATGTTAAATGCAGCAATAATGTATTTAGCAAATTCTTCATAGATTTATGATTAATAACAGTTAGTAATTAGTAACATTAGTAACATTCTCCTTATATCCTATGTAGCATTATAACAATTCATTACCAGTAATCCTTATCGAAAGCATAAAAGAAAGATGAACGTACCTTTCTGGGAATGTTAAAGTGATATCTACGTCTTCATTTGAGAATGTGTGACAAACTTTAAGAAAAAGAGAACAGGAACAACATAACCTTGCGTCATGAACTTCTCATTCCCCTTTATACACACTTCTGCTTAGTTTGTACAATGTGGAAGTACTTCTAAAGGGATAGTTCAGTATTTTGTAAGTATGGGTATAAAATTATTTAAATACACTACATTTGAAAAGATACAAAAATATTAGGAATGTGAAACTCAATATAAAACAAAAGGCAAGCTAAAAAAGTACAAGAAAAAGTTCAAGTTTTGAGAAGTTTTTAATTAGTCTCTTTTCATAGCAACTTGAAAACCTGAACGTAAACATGGCCGCAACAAAAAGGCCACAAGTGGTGAAATGATCGCTTCCTGAGATAAGTGCGAACTCAATAATGGCACAATACAAATACTGAAAAAGAAGAAGCCGCAACTTAACCGCTCGCTTTGTTTTTCAATGGACATTTTATCAGCACGCTTTCAAACTCCAAAAGGTGTCCCTTCCTTAAAAATATTAGGTCTATTGGTTATCTCCACTTGATGAAAACATGTCTAAATATTCCAGCTTCAGTAGCAGCTACGCTATTTTGTTTCCCCTTTCAACAACCAAACTCTTCAAGCACTGTATATTTATACATTTAGCGTTTCAAATATTCAAAAAAAATGTCCTCCCCCCACCGCTTCAAATATTTGTTTGTCTGTGTTTTCCCTCCACAACAAACACTAAAAATGGTTTGCATTCCACCAGTTTGTAAAAAAAAGGTTTAGCAAAATACGAAAGCCCCTTTGACCCTTAAGTAACTCCAATTGTAACGCTAACATCGGAGTGCTTATGAATAGAAATAGTTCAAGTAAACATTGAAGTAACAGGCTTCCCCCAAACTTGCTACAACGCGGCATCTTTGGTTTTTAAGTTTGATATACTGCACTAGCTTAGCACTAGCAGCATTAGCTTAATTTTTGTACTGGTACGGTACAGTTTGGGTTGGTATGGGTCAGTCCCCATTGTCAAAACGGGTACGTAGATTCCATAAAAGCGAATTGTATCATACTAGTTTGGTAATGCCTTGGCTTTTGCTTCAATTGATTCAATTTGTTAAACTTTCTAAAGGATCAGCTTATTTGACAGTGGAGAATGCTAACTTGGGAAGAAAATTGATATAAAAGGAATAACTGGAATTAAAATGGATTTTTCTTTTAAGTTAAGCATGTCTTTTTCTTGTGGTAAACCATAATAATAAAAAGAAGAAAGAATAATAAATGATGTACTTAGCTAGCTAGTTCATTAGCGAAAGCCGTTTCAGGTTTTAGCTAAGATGAGTTTCTTGTAGCTTGAATGAATTAATTTTGTAACTTTGCATTTGCTCCGATGGCATTGATGTCACTGAGGTACGGACCTCAGTATTTTTTATCAATTTTTTTCAAATATAGTATTTAGAAGGTGACCTCAAGACCATTTTATAATCTTTGGATGGAGGAGAAGCCATTTTCTTCAGACTTAGAGTGGCTTAAAGAAACCTATCCTGGTTAAATGCTGCTAACATGCTCCATTTTCTCCCCCCTAACCTTCCTAAAACCCATATAAATACTTGAATAAATACATTTAGAATATTTTTTTTGTCCAAGCCTCAGTTGCTCAAATAAAGTATATTGGACCTCAATATTTTGAAAATGTGGTGTACGGCCTTGGGCGCTGCCTATTGACTAAACATGAGCAGAACCTGTTACATTAAATAGTGAGTCCCTAAAATGAAGGAAACTTGGTGGAACTATGTGAATTTGCAGCAAAAAAACAAAACAAAACAAAAAAACTCTTAAAATTTAAAATGCTTTTAGTTCCTAAACCCAAGCTTTTATTTATTTATTTTCCCTTTAATGTATTATTCATCTATCTTTATAGCATTTATTATCATCCATATTGTTCTACTGTGGTGCCAATATTTTTAATTGGCTCGACATTAATTTACCTTGTGTGGGACATTTACTTGATAATTATTAGAATATTGCATTCTTTATTCCAATTATCAAATTATTTATTTTGACCTGGCTGCACCTTTTAGTTTCTTTATAACTAAGAGAAACTAACTTTATATTTTTTATATTCTATATTTAAAATTTGTTCTAAAGTCTGTAATTTTTTTTTGCATGCTCTCTTTTTATATTATCCAACACTATTTTTGTGAAGTGCCGTCACATGTGAAATCCCCCATTGTGGGATCAATAAAGTCAAGTCTTACCGGGGGTTACCGTATCAATCCAGCCCGTACCGTACCACTCATTGGTTTATAAAGCAGAAGTTAAGAAAGTCCAGGTGCATTTTTAAGACTGAAGTCCAAGAGGACTCAGTTCAAGACCCTGCCGCAGCGAGAGGGGGCTGCAGCGGTGGGGACAAGGCCGGGGTGTGGAATGAGTCGGGCAGCCTCTTGGCGCACTCCACCAGGTCGTAGGAATCTCGGATGTCTGTCAGGCCGAACCAGAAGACCGTCCACACGCCGTTGACGAAGCTCCCGTCACAGTGTTTGAAGTACCTGGACGTAAGATGAAGACGAAAATACATCAGAGAAAGACTTATATAGGATTTTAATACATGAGAATACAGGAGGCTTTGGTCAATCACATGCTCGAGTTAGGGACGTTGCCCAAAAAACGCAGAGAACAGCTAGCTTTATACATATTGATCCGCATTCCACTTTGCTTCCCTTTTCTCATTTTACGCCTTTTTTTCGGTGCTGTTTCTCTGTGTTATCAGATATATCTAATGCTAAAATAGACTCTGGCTCACCCCCAGCTCCTCAATTACTAAGTAGTGCTCCATTAAAAAGAATGTGAATAGTTTTGGACACTACACAACTGCTTTTCTGTCTCCGTGACTCAAAAAAAGCTACAAAAAAGCTGAACTACACTGAAAATTGACTTAAAATAAAATAAAATAAAATAAATAAACAATGACTTATGACATATATACAAGTATTAATACATAATTGATAGCCTATATATTACAAGTCTTTAATTTATTAATGAATTAACCTGAAACTATGGTAGTACTTTCTTACCTTAAGTTGGAAGCTATTATATATCCATCTGCACAAGCTAAGGTAAGCTAACATTAGTGATTTTACATGGTAATAACTTTTTGAAAAACTTAATTGATGCATGGTTAAGTTGCAGAATAAGGTCAAACTGTTTTCTCTGAGTTTTTTTTCTATTTTTCTATTTTGCCCGTCTAGTTACCATCACTGTTTGTCTACTTTTACTGATGCATTGTAGGAAACTTTGAGTGTGCTACATTTCAGTCACTAGACATTCGGACACCACTGGAATGTCTAATTGCATGATCACTATATAGTGTGCACTACATATTGACTGGGGAGTATGACTGGTAGCCATTACTTCCTTGTTGACATCGGTGTAGACCAATGGGAGCATCAAACGTTCCCATCTGTTAAAACCCTTGATAATAAAGTCTATGATGACCTTAATCTGGTAATGTCACTTTAATACTCAAGCTCATGTATTATTTTCCACTTTTTTTTCTTCCTTTCCTGGCAGCTTTTTTCTTGTAGCTGATCCTTTAGCTGCCTGTGTTTTATATCCTGTACCTAGAAATTTTGGACTAATTCAGCCGCTCAGCGCACATTTCCATACAGTTCTAGCTATAAAGTAATCCAGCTTCATGATACTAAACACCTACTGATCTGACTTGATGTGTTGATGATACTTAAGAAATCAATTAAGTATTTTCCTGATCGATTGTTGCCTCACCAGGGGTTGATCTTGTTGTTGGCTCTGGATCTCCAGAAGAGTTTGCCTAAGTCCTGTCTGATACACTCCCACAATATGTGACTGGTGCCCTGGCCCTGTTTACTGCTGCTGATCACAAACTTGTCCAGGTAGGGAGTCCCGCCGTTCACTGGCTCCATGGTGACGATGGCTGCGGCGCTGTATCTAGATATATAAATGCAAATACACATGAAAGGGTTTGTCTAAACACATTGATCTGGAAGCTTGTTACTTATAAACAAGGCTTATTTCTATGTCTTTTGTTGTATTATTGTGTTATTGGAAAAGGCTATACTGTAATTTTAATAATCTGACTTAAAATATACACCAAAATGGGTAGATTTTTGCAGCACCGAGAAGTGCAATAAGGTGATATATAAAATCAGTAACTGTAGCATGTAAAATTTGTTTACAGTCTACTGTCCAGGCAACAAACAAACTGTAAGCTCCAGCGGTCTGTACTCAGAGTAAGCTAGTCTTGTTCTTGTGATGAATGGCCATATTTTAAGAAATATGGAGTCAAAACCCTTGCAACAAGAAGTTGCCACACCATTGTAACTTTGTTCCAATCCCAAGCTTGGAAAATTGGAAGTGTAAAAAATACACAACAATGTCACACTAAAGATGTGGTGACACCTGAAGGGAAGAGCAGAGACAGGCTCAGCGTCTCGTTTCCTCGACTAAAAACATTGCAAGAATAACTTCCCTAAAATGTAGGAAACAGCATTTGAGAAACAGAAGTTGAGAAATCTTTGAATAAACCAGAAAGCTGTATATGACTATACCTCCAGACTTTCACACTGCCACAAACGAGGATTTACTCTATTTATTCTAATTTATAGTAACCGTGCTGTGTCAACCCAACCATACGACTTTTGACCTGAAACAGACTGTAAAGAGAACGCAGTGGTCACACACACCCTTCAGACAGGTAGACTGAGTGCAGCCGTCCTTTCAGGGAGTCAATGTAGTCCTTCTTCAGTGTTTTTTCAAACGACTTGTTGATGAGAGCCAGAAGACGCTCCACATCAATCCCATCCAGAGAACTGTACCTGAGCAGGCACACATACATACAATTAGCTAATATATTATGAATGATTTTGTTTTATGATGCAGTGGTTCTCAATCTGTGCTAGTTTCCTGGTGGTACACTGGCTCTCTCTAGTGGCACAAATAAAAGAAATTTACAAAATGTAATGTATTTAATACTATACAATACCTAAAGACAATGTAAAAGTGGAAGAGATAAACTACTAGGGTCCTGTAGGTTTTCTAGTGGCCTGCAAAAGTCAGCTCTTTATTCTAAGTTGTATGTTCATTTTCACATGTCCCTCAGATTTTCAACTTTCACTTTTCTCCAAAACACACAGAGTTTAATTGTTGGTTCGGGCTGGTTTAAACTGATGTTGTAACTTCCTGTGACTGATACAGACTGTTGTTTATGAATCTGCAAAATTGTATTAATTCTTGGTAGCATTTTCTGTTTTTGAGTGGAATGACTGTACTATACTTCCTAGTTAATAATCTGTATTAATACACAATACATTACTGTAATATTATTGTTTCATAATTAATTCATCTTCGGTCTGGCCATCACACCCAGCAACCCATTCAAATGAATAAAATTGAATGTCCAGGACTGGTTGTATCTGCATTTTATTGCCATATTAATATATTGCCATAAGATATTTTTTTTCTAACGTGGTAATTAAAAAGCTTGAGAACCACTCAAATAATGCTTGTATTTTTTAAACACCTTACCTGTGTATGGGGTCTCCATTTTTAAAGAGTGTTCCTGACCCTAAAACAGAAGCATAGACAAAAGTACATTAAGTATTTTATGCATAAAAGGATACTCTGTGCTCAGATAAACAAACCAACACGTCCACTCAGTGGCTCTGTGTATGAGCGTGCAAAAGAGTAAAGAAAACTGTGACGCAGCAGTCTGACCTTTGTGGCTGAACAGCTCGGTCAGCAGCGTGTCAGCAGACGTGATCACTGCAGAGGACTCGCCGGGCAGATGATTGAGCAGCGTGGCTATAGCCGTCACTCTGCGACGCTCTGTCGCTAACAGCCAGTCCGCCACAGACAGACCCGGCAGGTCACTGGGCAGTGACACTGTACCTAAAACCTGAAAAACATCATTCACAAAAGGTGCACAAATGACACAAATCTGTAGGGAAAGAATTTTGGTGGACTAATGACTCGGCTATCACCTTAACTGACAAATTTTTCAAAGTAATTTCAAGCATTAAGGACACAGTGTGAGGCCCTTTGTAGACTGCATTTTCTATTCTATAGCATATAAGCAAGTGGCTACGGTGGCCCTGAGGGGACATGCTATTGTGTATGAACAAATGATGAGTTTCAGATGATGGGTTTGTTTTAGAAATTCAGCTCTTCATGCATGGTTGTGTTCAAATGAAAAAAGGAAAATGCACTATGGAACAGGAAGTAATGGAACAAAACATGACTTCTTTTACTAAATTGCTTCTGTTTTTTTTTAAAGTCAGGCAAAAGCAAAGAGTTTGTTTTTACACTAATACACACTATTGAATGCTTTGCCTGATGTGTACATTTGCTTCAACAAAATTTTGCAAAATGCACTTTTAACTTGTGATTGGTGTTTGAGAGTAACACTGTCATTATGTTCACAAGAACTAAACATGCTGTTGATCTGTATTTAGTCAGTATATGTATCGTGCCTTGTGTTCCTGGCTGCGCAGGCCTCCAGACTTGTTCAGGAACATGACTTTGTGGGGCTGCAGAACTCGGGAAATGGCTGCTGTCACCTCCGTAGGGTCCAACATTAGGGAGCAGTGCCGTTCGTCCCTCCCCACCGGACACACCAAAGGGATTGTCCCACAGTCCAGACTCCACTGGAGGAGGCCGGCGTCCACGGAGATGGACGGTGGAGCACTGGAACCAAAGCACACAGAACAAATTAAGAAATGGAAAACTGACAGTGAAGTTAGCCTAAGATAATGTGCTGCGTTACATTATGGCGCTCATCAGGAGATATACTGCATTATAATAGATCGTATCCATTACAAAATGATGGAGTGGGTTTAATCTATCCTCACTTGGTTCCTCGCAGCAGGAGGATGGATTCGGCCGAGAAGAAAGGCAGCACAGTGGCGGAGTGCTGCTGCAGAGCCTCGGTAAGCAGCTGGCTCCGCTCGACCAAAGCCTGACTACATTTAGACCCAGCCACACCGTCAGTGGGCTTCTGCCTGTCATTCTCGGACCACCCCATCACCACCACAGGCTTCATGTCCATGCGCTGCAAAAAAGACAGACCAAAGGCAAGGCTCTGGACCATCTCCCTGCAATCGAACACTGAGCTGTCCACCTGAAAGATAGGACAAGAACAATTTAAAAATGACCTTAGAGAAAACACCGCCCCAGAAGGCTTCTGAAATAACACAAGAATATTCATGTATGACTTTAAATGAAGCATGTGTAAGATAAAGATGATTGTAGCAAACTGTTTTGATGTGAAGGGATGCAACCTAAAATTCAGCAGTATACTAATATACAGATAATTTACTGTGTTGGCCAAAAATCATAGCAATTGACTATATATATATATATATATATATATATATATATGAATGAAGAATGAACCTTATATAAAACAGTACAGCCTGGTCAGTCATTCTAATTCTTTCACTCTTCGTACAAAGACACAGTGCTCAGAAATTGGGTCTGGAAAGCCAGGCTAAGAATAGGAGCCACCTTAAATGGATGGTATTATATTATATTTGGCAGTCGTCTATATACCACACATAAGGTGCTGGAGTTAGTGGCTCCATCGCCATCTAGTGGCCAAACACAATAGGTAAACTTCAAACTTTAAATTAAACTTCCGCAAACGTCGTTTAGATGGTCTCCATCATACTACTGTTTTTTTTACCCACTAGCCTCGGCTGGTTATTCTGTTAATTATAAAACAAACAAAAAACATTTTTACCTCTAACACAGCAAAAGCGGGGGACTGACAGGACGAGGCTCTCTGGAACTGGGTCAGCCAGTACCGGGCCTCCCGGGGGTCCCCTCCCACTTCACTGAGGAAAGCTTTAACGTCCCTGTAAATCAGATTGCGGTTGGCCTGTAGATGTCGATCTGAGGCGGAGTACAGCCCCAGCTGCTCCTGAGCTATCGCCGCAGGTTTCCCTCTGGTGCCGGCCACGTCAGAGCTCATCTGATGCCGCTGAACTCCCGCTAAGACCCGCTGCCGCCGCGGTCCAGAGCCGCGGCCCAGCGCTAGGGGGCCCGGGCCCGAGAGGTACTTTCCAGCCATAACCATGACCCGACAACTGGAGGAACCGCTGTTCACTTTGGCCATGTTCACGGCATGGATGTGTTCAACAGCCGTAACTACTCATGCGTATCGGTGAAAAGGTTCCGTGTACTACCAGAAGCATTTGGTTCCGGAACAAAGAGATTTCTCTGGAGTATAGCAGGGCAAGTATCTATAAAATGAATTCTGCCAAACACAATTTAACACCATTTAAACAACAAAAGTTAAAACATTTTAGGACTGCGTACCATACTTATCATTGGCCTACATGTTTTTTTTAGCTTTGTATTTTTTATATCTTTACATTTTTTCTTTAGTGGATAATGACACTAGACATTAGTCCTTACCAATCTCACAATCTCCGGCCACAAGGGGGCGCTGTTGTTTGTGCTTCAGAGGCACAATTAATCACTGACAGTAGAACAGGAGTCAAGAGAATGAGATGTATTTGAAGTAACCACATGACTCCCTCGACTCAGGTGTTCTCATGTCAGTAAAGTGAATGAATTAAGTTATTTGAAGAATTACAACTTCAGAAAATAGTCACACACTGATATTACATGGGTTGTTATTTACGATTTCATTTTTTCAGTTTAAATTGGCCATGACTCCATAAATAAAAATATAATTTCTAGGATGGCGAAACTTTACATTATTATTATTATTATTATTATTATTATTATTATTATGTATTATTATTTATTTATTTTTGTTATTATTATTATTATCATCATCATCAATATTCATATTATTATTATTTATTTATTTTTGTAGAGTTAAACAGTTAATATCTGTGGGTTTCAGGTGACACTTAGCTGAAGGTTAAATGCTAATTTACACATAACCATGTTAGCATGAAGTCACAAAACTGTAGTAAAACTGTTTGCTGCATGTTTTTTGCTCATTTTCTTTTTCTTTCTTTTTTTTTTTTTTTTAACATATGAACATATTTTAAAAGCTATTCTTCTTTTATAACTTCATGTGCTATTAGTGTGCTATTACTGATTACTGATTACTGACTTGTGAAAGTCTGGCTAAACATTTGTCCATATTAAGTATGCCATTTTCAGCTCAAACACAATAAAAGTGGTTTCTGAAAAATACCTCTTTAATTTCTATTGTTAAAAAAGAAGTGTGGAGTTACCATTAACAAAAGCTTCAAATGAAAGGTTTTAGCAATAAGCTAATTAAAGCCAGTTGTACTGTTTCACTATGGCACAGCACACTATAAAACAAATTAATGGACAAATAAAGGAAAAGGTGCCGTGATTAGACAAAGTTATAAGGCCGCATTTTGTGCAGCTGCAACGGAGTACAATCCTGGACAGACTGGCTAAAGCTGTGGTTCTCAAACATTGGATTGGGACCCCAAAGTGGGGCGCAGGAGATTTTATTTGGGTCTTTGTTTAGTCAGTAATTTCAAAAATCCTGAAAAAAGGTGAAACCCATTTAATCAAAAAAAAAAAAAAAAAAAAAAAAAGAAAGAGCACCAAAAAGAAATAAAACTACGCTAAACATAAAAAAAAGAAAAAAAATTATTAAAATGTTGTTAAAACAGACCAGGAAGGATATTGTGTCACAATTCTTATGTCCTTAAAAAATATGGGTCCCCTTAAGGGAAACTAAGGACACGCTGGCCTTTGATGGATAACTTAGCAACCCTAGCAGTTCTAGGGGTGGAGCCACAGGGGTGTCACCTGAAATCAGATTGGCGCCTCTTAAATGCCCCTGTACAGTCACTTATCTGCCCTTTGTCAGAAGATGATTAGATTCTTGATAACTGTATTTCCATGTCCAAAAAAGAAAGAGCATAGCTGTCCCTGACAAATATTTTTCCTCATAGATTGTTTGTATTTTATTGTTGCTATTACATTGCTTTTCCATGTGTGTTTGGCAGAGGTTGAAGAGTAAGTATTTACCAGTACCACTTATTTTTTACACATTTATGGAAGTATTTAAAGAAGGAGTGAAATGTATATAAACCTAATTAATTGTGCACATGGATGATGACTAAATACCTGCCCCCCTTGATGGCTCCTTACTTTGAAAAAGCATAGATAAGAGACTGCTGGAAAATGGACTGTTGATGAGAAGTACATGCTTATTTAAAATTACTTTTTCACCTTTGAGTTTATAGTCCTTAACCCAGACATTTAAAGCATGTGTTGAAATAATATACATATAAATATACTAGGGGTGCACGGTAGCGGAGTGGTTAGCGCTCCCGCTTCACAGCAAGAAGGTCGTGAGTACGAATCCCGGTCGACCCAAAAAACATCGTTGGAGCCATTGGCTAACTCTGGTCTTTCTGTGAGGAGTCTGCATGTCCGTGTCACCGTGGGTTCTCTCCGGGATCTCCGGGTGTATAGGTGAATTGGTGACTCTAAAGTGCCCCTAGTGGATGAATGTGAGAGTGAATGGTTGTCTGTCAATGTACGTCTAAGTGTCAGCCCTGCGACGAACTGGCCACTGTCCAGGGTGTACCCCGCCTAAGGCCCAAAGCAGCTGGGATAGGCTCCAGCCACCCGCGACCCCACAAAGTGGGATAAGCGGTAGAAGATGAAATGAAATGAAATAAATATACTATATAGAAATATGAACAACAATTTGCACTTTCACTTATTTGAAGCAATAAGTTTTATATTTGCAAACAAAAGGCCTGTTTCTTCACAGAATTGAGCCATTATAACACTGAGCTCTAATTTAATGGTTTTAGCAGCATTCAGCGTGTCTGACGGATGCTATTTCTACGCTGAGGTGGTGGTCCCCGTTTGATGACATCATGCGACTGCTGTCTCTGTTCGGGCCTTATCTGCGTCTGTCATCAGGCTGGACATAGAGGACTACATCTGCCCCAGCTGCCCCCCGGGCCAAACACAGACTGGAGAGGGCAGTGCGGAGGTGCACGTACTGTATAATCTACAGGAAGTGATTAGGGGGTGTGAGATCAAAGGGTTGGTGCGACGGGAAAACATTCCTCCCTCTTCTTTTTTTTTTTTTTTTTTTTTTACCCCTCAGGGCTTTGTAGGACGCACCGTTTCCTCATGCACTGAACTCCAGACCTGACACTGACATGGCTTCCACAGACCTAGAAATTTTGAGAATGGCTTTCCTTAAGCTGCAAACACACAACGCAACATGACAAAATGAAAAAAAGTTTACATGTTTGACATTCACATTCACATCTAGGTTTTCTAGCTCTAGTGAAGTTAGTGAAGCCTTTGATGTGGAAGCACAGGTCCTTAAACCATCTGTGTATAAGGTTTTCTTTGCCGTTTTGTAGACATCCAGCAGTAATTCATCTAAAGACACCAGTGACTTGTAGCATGTAGTCTTGAGCAAGTGTAGCCTAAATACTCAAATATAGAGAACAGCTTAGTCCTCTACCCTCTCACTGACAGCACACACACGATTTTAGTCGATCACTATTTGCCCCAAACCATCTTGTTTATGCAGAACTTGCCATTTTGGTAGCTAATGACTTTTTGTCCGTTGAAAATATTTTGTGATTAGTGATCTAAAAGTTAAAGGCCTCATCTAATACTGTATGCTTTAATAACCATTGGCTCTTCTATGCATGGGCTTACGTTGGAACACAGAGTCACGCTGATCAAAGAAAGCTTCTGTAAGGAAATAATTCAGTAGAAATCACACAAATTTACAGAATCTTCCAAAGCGAGGCCTTGATCACGTTATTCTATATAAAAACCTCTATTTGGCATCTTATTTATTCATTTATAGCTCTGAACACTAAAGTTGTGTAAGTGACTTTATTTATTTTTCACTGTCAGTCCTGGTGTGGACCCAAACTTCCTTCCACTGTCCAAATACTTGCACATATTGTTGAATTGCTGAATCTGGATTGCCCCTGGTGAATGAATGTGAATGTAAAAACAGTGTCTGTTAGTCAGCAGCTGGTATATGCTCCTGTCCCCTCTAACTCACGACAGGATAAGCAGAAGAAGATGCCAAAGTAGCAAAAGTTTCTGCTCCATTTCTAGGTGCCAGTAAATTTTAAGGTAAACTAAAAAAATCAGTCTAACCAAAAAATTAACCTGTTTTGGTAAGACATGAACGTGGTTTTAAGTGAACCTTAACTGAGTTTAAGGGGTTTTGGTTTCATTTTAAAAAGTGACTTGACTTGAACTACTTCTACGTGGTTTTAGTTGGACTTGAACCAGTTTTAAGTGGCTATAGTTAGACTCGAATGGGGTTTAAAATGGCTTTAGTTGAATTTGAACTGGTTTTAAATGGGTTTAGTTGGACTTTAACTGGTTTTAAGAGGGTTAAGTTGGTCTTGAACAGGGTTTCAAATGGTTTTAGTTGGACTTTAAATACAACAGTGACCAGTTGATAAGCAATGTCCTGCTGATGAGCACCAGTAGAGGGCAGTGCTCTCTTGTGGCTGTATGTGGCTGTATTGAGGCCTATGGAGCCACTGCCTAAGTCAACACAGTGACAAATTCTGTGGCGAAGTAAGTGGTAAAACTAAACTAATGACATGTACAGCTCATTCTAGATGATTTATGATAGTGTTGTTAAGTCGTTTATTTAACACCTACAGCACAATTATCTTCCAATGGGTTGCAGCATTAGATCATTAAGAAAAACCACGGCCTCATACATTGATTACGATAACATAAATTGTTATAACATTAAATGGAGTCACAGAGTACATGAAAAACATAGAAATTTTGATTTTACAGAAACTATCGCAACATTGCTTCAAGTGTGCGGTAGAAATAAATATCTTGTCTTTAAAAAAAAAATTTTTGTGTTTATACAACTTTTGACCCTCTGAGGCCACTGTAGTTTGTAAGTAAAGTTAAGATTCATATTGTAATAGAGCAAACATACTTGAAAGATAAAAATGCTAAAAAACATATTTAGTCATCTACAAAAAAAACTTGATAGTGCAATTTTATTTTTATTATTAAAGCTATAAATGCACTGTTAAGCTGAAAAACTAAAATACACCGTAATTTCAACTGAAGCGTTTGAATAATGACCATGCCATTGAGATTCCTTTTAAATGAATCAGAGAATGCCCTTTTAAAGGCTAGTGTTTCCTTCTTGTACAACGTTCTTGGAAGTCCTGGTGTTGCCCTTGTTAGTTTGTTGTGTCCTCTCCCTAACATGCTTACTAGAACTAGAAACTAGAATCATTATGTTCTGATGATTTATTTATTACATACATAGTGAACACACATTTGTCACAAGTGTAATTAAATATGTCTGCAGGTGTATTAAAGATTAACAGTAAAGAGAACAAGCTGTTTTAGGTCATCAAAATCAAAACCAATTTCAAACTACAAAAGTCTTGTCAAGAATAATGTTCAATCTACTGATCTATGATTATGAATTTTATTGTTTTTTAATGCCAATACAGGTGGCCTATCCCAGCTGCTTTGGGCGGGATGCGAGTTACACCCTGGACAACTTCCAGTTAATCACAGGGCAAACAGCTCAGTAACTTCTATTCTCCTTTCTGTTATTTCCGTGAATTTCTAGCATTAAATAACATCTCAGTCAGCCTTGTGTTCGTTTTATGCTCAATAAAGACACAGCAAAATCCTCTTTAAAGTTGCATTTCAGATGGATTTATAGATCAGATAAAGATAGCCAGATAGATTTGTTCTGTACGTGTTATGTGAAAATAGCTGAAGTGGAAACCAAAAAGCACAGTGGCAAAGTGGTTAGCACTGTGGCCTCACAGTAAGAAGGTCGGGAGTTTGATTCAGCTGAGTTTTAGTCTCCCGATGGTGACATGACCAATTAGTGGCACAAGATCTGGAGAGGATTTCCAGGTGCTACATGAGTGGCTGCCCACTTGGTCAAAATTTGGGGAATTAATTACCTGCATGGATATAATAAATAGTAACAAAACCCCCTGCCAAAAAACCAAAAAACCAAAAACATGGCTGACAGAACAGGCATATCCTGTTATGAAAACTGAACACAAAAATGTATTTTTTATAACATGAATTTGTTACATTCTTCTCCTTGGTATTTCTGTTTGTGCATGCCGTCTGCTTTTGCCGTTTTGGAGTGACAGTTAATATCTAAACCAAAAAATTTGCCAAACGATCTTATTATAACAATTATTTACACCGATATCTTGAAATAGAGTGAAATTTTATCCTGGCCAAGCAGACCCACATTAGTCTGCACCCTCTGCCATTAAACCTGACGTCCACCAGATTTGATACCAACAGACCAATCGTAACCTTATATTAAAAATGGGGCGGGCTTGATGCTTAACGCCTTGTTGTTTTTCACATTGCGTCATTCTAGGAGCATGTATTCTGATTGGTTGTAAGAGTTGCTCCGCCCCTAAGAAGTCAATCTCAAATCAGCAGGAACCAGGCTGATTCTCTGTATAGAATAGATCAAGAATTTGAATAATACAAATCAAATTGACCTGGCCATATGCTTCTGCCACCATTGTACACCTCATCATTTATGTATTAAAAAGTAGCTGATAGAGGTTTTTCGCACCACTCTAATCCTTCCACATGGTTTAACAGCCTGCTTCACAATAGCAACCGTCAAAGTGCCGATGGTAATTGTCAGTCGATGTATAAAAGAGTGTAAAAAGCAGCCGTGTTTTGAGTGTTTGAAGACAGCTTGCGGGCACATGGTCCTGGCAGCGGAGACGCCCACAAATCCCCGGCAGTGCCACCCTGCCCCCGGTGCCACACAGACACTTGAAACGCTAAATGAGCCAGGCTTGTGATGCCTTTGGACGCAGACGCAGGGTGGGCTCGCTGTGTGGCTGCTTGTGGGCATGTGGGGTTTCTGACTGTTGAACGTGTGTGGTCAGTCTGGATGTCTGTGTCCGACCATGATTAGAATGTCACTGGCAGCAGATTCAGGGGTAAACATGCCGCCGCACTATGTACTTTAGAGCACCACACTCAGGTTTTGGTGTCTAGTTACTTGTCTAAACACCGGCCTCACCCCGATCTGTTACAGTTTGTGCAGCGCTGTTACATGATTCTCTTCGGTGTGTTTTATTACAGAGTTGGAACGACACATTGTCAGCACAGAATTTTGACTGAAATCTAATATGTGAGAGTAAGATCTGAACGTGAAAGCTAGGAGATCACTGTCATCTTGTATAAAAGGGCTTGTGAAATACACCATGTATAATATAAAAAAAAAATAAAAAAAAAATGGGGAGAGCCTTATAATGCTTAGGGGAACATGTTGGGTCTCCTGGAATGGCTGTGACATAGGCTAATATTGAAGAGTCGTGTAATTTACCTCCAAAGTAAAACTGAACGTAAATGAAATAAAAATATGTTTTTTATCCAAAGTGGTAATGTTCCTCGTCCCTGTGTTTGATTTGATTTTGCTCACAGTTGTGTGATCACATACAGTACTGTGCGAAAGTTTAGGCAGTTGTGGACAGAAAAGGTTAACTATAAAGTATGTTTATTTTTACTATTTTACAAAATGCAAAGTGAAAAAACAGAAGAAAATTCTAAATCAAATCAATATTTGGTGACTTTCCCTCAGAACAGCAACAGTTCGAGCAGTTCCACTGTCTCAGTTTTTGAAGAATCTGGGCAGGTTCTGTTGAAACATTTGGAAAATCCCAGACATAACCAGGCCAAACAGCACTAAACCAGACCATGAAATCTCAGAAGGAATGTAGGTTAACCTGACCCTGTAATCCCAGCCAGAACCAGGCCAGACTCCATGATGTTGGGATCAGAGTTACACCATTACATCAGGACTCGTTGTTCTGGGCTCACTCTAAAAATGTACGATTTTTGTCTCTTCACTCACTTTTCCACTTTGTAAAAAAAATAAATAAAGAAATTAAATTGTATATTGTTGACAGCATTCTTACTTTACTGCATATCTTCACACCTGACTAAAACTTTTGCAAAGTAGCTGTCAAAGTGTCCTTGGGAAAGTTACTGAACTTGGGCGACCTGGGTTTGATTCCGGCTCGGGTCATGTGTCCAAAGTCATTCACCTCTTGTCCATCTACTAACTATCAAATAAAGGCAAAAAAAAAACAAAAACAGTAATTGGACTCAATAATGTCTGGCTACAAGTGATCTCTCGCCAGAACTGTTGCTAAAGCTAGCTTGTTGCTAAAAAACAAAATCTTGTAATTAAACCAATTTTTCATTCATTTTTTAAAATAATTTACCAACTGTAGATTTCAATTCAAATTTCACTCAAATTGTTGGATCTAAGTGGACTTTCTGTACCAACTCACTGAAAACACGTTTGTCGTCCAAGAAGTTTTCCTCATCTCATTTTCTTTTTTTTTCACCGTCAAACCCCCGTCTCTATTGTTTTTGCCTAAAATCTGGTGAAATTCCAACGCGAGGCGAATGGGGCAGGAAAAGGACGAAGGAAAAACACGTTGGAATTTTCTCCTCCTCTCAGATCTTCAGGGTTTCTCAGCAGCAATTACACAGAAGTGTTACCAGATGCTTCTCACCATTGTCGGAGCAAAAAACCACGTATCTGCACAAAGTCAGTCTGTCTTCAGCTATCAGGGGAAGGGAACCACCCCCACCTCTTTTTTATACAATATACGGAACATTTAGAAAGGATTCTCCAGATAATTTCAGATACCGTTACACTGGTTGTTGGTAACGGGAGCACAAAACAAACCAAAAAAAAACAAACCCGGAAATGGTTATTATTCAACTGCAGCCTTTGGTTTCTGAAATCTTACCTTATCCTTGAGCCTTGACTTGTAGTTCCCGCCAATTAGAAGAAGAAAAACACACTTAGATGCACACACACACGCCTTTCACACACATATGTGCACTGGCAAAGGACGCCAAAAATGTCTTTATCTTAAGGTGATGCAGAATCAAAAAGTAGTACTTTTTTAGGTCTGTGCTTATAACATGCAGATGTGTAAATCATGACCTTTTTAATAATTGATACTCTTTTGTGGACCCCCCCCCCCAAAAAAAAAACCAAAAAAAAACAACAACAACTATATCTATCTATATATCTATATCTATCTATCTATCTATCTATCTATCTATCTATCTATCTATATATACATATACATATATATATATATACATAATTGTATTGTGTACTCTGAATCAACAACTCCAAACTGCATACTTAATACCTCCTATGGTTATGTATAGGTAGACAAATGAGTTGTGTTTCCATAAAATACAGAGCAGGATTTGTGCCGGAAATTTTGCTGCAAAACAAAAATGCTGGATTTTTCCACAAACTGTTGGGAAACAAATCTAACATTTTCTTAGCAGTAGTTTTGAGTTGTTGTTTTCTGGTAATATTGGCAGTATACACATGATGTCTTATGTTTAACAGAAGAATATCTTATCATCCTGTCAAATAGACAATTTTCTCTGATGCCGCACAAGCTAGTCTTCCATTTCACTTTGAGTGCATTACCTCAAAAACCAAAAAGATTTTGAGTTTGACATTTTTGCGTACGGTTACGGATAATTTTGAATGCAATTTTTCAACTTATACCTGTTTATGAACGTGCAAGTGTTGAAAACAAATGATAGTGTCATATGCTAAAAGATCTGCTAGCGTCTATGGCAAACCCAATAGATATCAACAGAACATCAAAGGACACCTGAAGTCTGCACCGCTGACCAAACCTCACAATGTAAAGAAATGTTGGAAATGACAACACATTAGGATGTGCATTAGGAATCAAAAAACTTACCTCTTTCAGGTGATTTCCCTGGATGAAGAATTACTGTACATACAGTACTATTCTTCCATTCATTTATTTTTCACCACTTATCTTTAATTTCTCTAGTTTATAGTGCATTGTAATTCTTAACAGCTCATTTTAGTAATCCAAGTGTACTGTGACAGGGGGCCATGGACTACTCCATGGTTAGCATCTAACAGAAAAGTTCGATTTTCCAAAGCGTCTATTTTTATATATTTTATATTTGCTAGAAACTTTTGCCTTATTTCTGCTTAACTAAAAAGTTTCAATACTTGTTTCACCATTGCCCTTAGCTGAATGAACTTAAATTACTGTGTTGTAAAGAGAGCCTTTTAATACTTGTAAAGAAAAGATTAAACCTGCATGTACTGTTTTTTTTTTTCTTTTGTAGATTTTCAATGGTCGAATTAGCATTAGCCGCCAATGATTGCAAATTCTCAACAAGATGGTTTTGGCAAAAGACAACCAACCGACTACATGTGTTTACTGTCAGTGTGTGGGTAGAGAACATCAGTGAGTGACTTGATATGTAGCTGTCCAGGAGCTATTTATGCTACATAAGCTAAAGGCTACATGCTAAAAGTCAGTAAATTCTAATGGTAGTATGGTGGTCTACAGTTGTTTGTTAATGTACATTTGGCGTTAAAATGATTGCAAATTCAGTTAACTTTGGAAACTGTCTACCAGAGCAATGTTCTATTACAGATGTGCCCAAAGTCAGACCCGGGGACAGAAATTGGCCTATAAAGGGGTTTGATTTGGCCCACCAGGGGTCATCATATTTTGTGACATACTCAGCCATTGTAGCAATAAAAAAACTTGGTTTTGGAAAGGTCTGGGCCAAACAGTTTAAGTTCTTGGGCTTTCAATTAGGTTCTAACTTGTCAGAACAAAATAGAGTGTCAGGCAGTGGCACACAGACAAAAGGCATTGTAAACAAACCTGGTAGGAAGAGAGTTTCTTTTAATTGCATGCAAAAGTTTTTGCATTTGGCCCATCATCCACTAATACATTTCCGCTTTGGCGCTTTGAGGGAAAAAGTTTTGGCGCCCCTGTCCTATTAGTTCATCATTGACAGGTATAACTGCATACACACCAACAAATCATTTTTGTTCTCTAAAAATGTCATATTTACTAGTTTTGGTGTGCTCCCTTGTCAAAATGAATGGGAAACACTACTTTCCGCAACCAAAATGCTTGTGCGTTTTTCAATGTCGTCACACTTGTAAGAGTGTATTATCCTATAACCATTAGCCAGTAGGCAGACAAGAAGTCTTTTTTATTAGCAACATGAGGTACCTAGCTTATTTGTTCATTTGTTAATGTTTTATTTGATAATAGAAGTTGTTTGATTTAAATTTACATTCCAGGAAAAAAAGACAATATCATTTGATCATCAACAAACAGTTTCTACATTAATGAGTTGAAACTTAAATACAGAATCAAATAAATGCTAACAAATCTCCATTGGGATGAATCTGACAAAGTTTTAATGCTCCCCAAAAAGTTCATGTGCTACATAATACTTACCAAAGGTTTTACATCAAAACTGTCAGCCCTTTAAAGTTTTGCTGTAAGATATAACATAAGATAAAATGTGTTGCTGTCTGATTTGAACACAGACCTGGTGGTTGATTGGCCTTAATCCACCAATCAGGGTTCAGAGCAGCCAGTCATTCCACATTTCACACAAGTCTAATAACACAAAGACAAATCAAATATTCCTGACTCTTACCATCCCGTTCCCTTAACCTCCAGGTGTATCATCTTTCGGTTTAAAAATACTGCAGAGCTGGTTGGTGTTTGCAAAAGGGAAACCATACACCTCATGTGGTTACCTAGGGGGATTATGGATATTTTTTGGAAGGGGGTTTTGCACCGAAATTCAATTTTTGGACTCATCTACGTTGGGATTTTGATTGAGAGCAGAAACAGAATTGAAACGCTGGAGCCATAGAGTGTACAGCGGCCGGGTCTGCACACAGAGGAGCGGCCTGTGCGTTGGCTTTCTCCCACAGTCTCCAGGGAGAGGGTAATTGCAGCGGAAGGCAAGCTACTGAGCGCCAGCCGTCTGCTTGGTTGACAGAGATCAGTGGGCACCGAAGTCTGCACACTTCATCTACACATCTACCCTTCACAATCTGTGGAATCTTACAACAGAACATGAAAAAAACGTTACATTTCTTTAGTCGGATTGCACATGAAAAAATAAAAAATAAAGGAAATCTGCACTTGATATGAAAATATGTGCACTTGGAGCTGAAAAGGAACAAAGACTGCAGTGTCTGGCATAAAAAATAAATAAATAAAAAAAATATACAGAGTTTTAGCAAAAACAATACAAGCAGTGTTACTTATTCTATGTGAATGTATAGGGGCTCTTTATGTTTAAATGCTACAGGTTGTGTAATTAAGTGCACAATGGAAAAAATGCTTAGGGTTAAAGTTAGATTTTCGTTTTTTTTCAAGAGGGTATTTGCACAGAATATCTCAATTGTAATAAATAAATAATAATAATAATAATGTGTAAATAATAAATAAATAAAGTCAGCTATTATGTCTACACAATAAATTATATGAATATTATTTTTAGTTTTAAAAGTATGTAATATTTACGCTTAAATTCTTTCATAATACAGTCAATTAACATAAATCACAAAATGGCTTATAACTTAGTAACTATATTTTTTAGGGATAGCATCGAAAGAAAATGCATAATCAGAAATGCAACATCCGAGTATCATTAATTTAAAAACATTAGTAGCAAAATTATTAATATGATTAAATTAATCGCCTCATTGCTACAGATTTATCCAGTTAACAGTCGAGAGTTAAGCACGGACAGTTTCATCGCCGTAAAACTAAAATCTGCCTGATGGGATAGGCCTATGCCTTGCATCTTAAAGTAATCCCGTCTTTATAGACATCAAACACATATGAGGGGACTAACACACACATGCAGGTTCAAGGCTATAGCTTCTGAGCATTCTTGCTCAATCTGCTAATGGTAAACAACACAGCAGCCAACAGCAGAAGTACAACTGGAGGTGTTGCTGTGGTGAACGTCTGTCTCTTTGATGGAGTCTATATATTTTTATTGGCAGATAAGTTATGTTAGTAAAAACTGGTTCAGAATGTCCAAATGGATTTGTGCAACTGGGAGTTTTGGTGATTTCCAGAATGCACCACAGTTTTTGATTCATTTCAGAGACCTGTGTGTGCATTTTGCTGTAGCTGACAGGAGTATGTCTCATAATTCAGACTGCATGGCTGCAACTGTAAATTGGCGTGTTGGGTATACGTCTGAGTGGTTTATGAGGGCGGGATGTAAACAAGCTTCCAGAAGGTCAGTTTGATACGGCCCCCTTTACAGTAGGAGGACGAGTGGATGAGCGTGTGGCGTGTTTGGAGGGCAAATTGAAGAGAGGGCTGGTAGGCGCAAACACTAACAACAGCCCAAAGAGATACTGAAAATGTACGCAGAGAAACCACATGCACCGACTTGTGTATCAGCGAATAATAACACTTGCAAGAAACATGAAAAGGGCATATACAGTAGTTGTTTACCGTGTCTAAAGTCGAGATGCCAACATTTGTACACACACAGATGGTGGCAGCAGGGCAGACCCCCTACTCTGTCCACATATGGCTGCAATTGACCGGTCGGTGGGTGGATAAATGGCAGCCGACCAAGCAGCGGTATAATTATCTGACCAACCTCTTTATGTAGCCGTAAATAGCCGTCTTGTTTGCACTAAAAATAAACTGCCATTACAACCCACCGACATTTGACCCTTGACATTTGACCCCAGGCCACAGGGTACAAAGGTTGTCCGTCTTGGACTTAGCGCTAAATATAGCGTGCAAAACTCGCTTCACCCTTGAACCTGAAATCAGTGTTCTGCTGTTGTTCAATGTGACCATAGAACAATATAGATTTATACAAATGCATCTCAACATAACCAACATCTACAATTTATCGTGGTTATGATCAAAATTGGTTGATGATTGAAAAAGACCTGTCACAATGTGTGATATTTGCAATTTACACTGTGCAGCTCAAATAATCAATGAGCAGCAGTCTGATGCATTTAGAAGAGACCGGGGCACGTTGTCACTCTTTTTATATTTGAGTGTATACAATAGACTTAAAAAGTGCACACCACCTATCTAGCTTATTTACAGACTTATAGGCATTTATTAAGCATTAGTTGAGTATATATAACAAATAATTGTTAATTATTGTAAAAATTAATAGTTAATTCTTCATTTACAAAGCATTGAATCAACATTAATCACTAATATGTTTTAAACTGGTATAAATGTTTCAGTCTTAACAATAAACCCATGTATAATTATACATATACATGATATTCCAGCCTCTGTAAATAGTTTATTAATTAAATAATTGTTAATTACACTATTAATGCATAACTACTGTTTTATCATGTGAGTTATTATAAAGTGTTACCATGTACTGTTGTACCCCATTTTGACTCAAAATTGAAGACTGATTTCAGCTAGACCTTTTTTTGAATGTCCTTTTGATGTTCTCTTAGTGTGTCTTTTTTTCCAGAGTTGGAAAGAGAGCTTGAGATTGATTGTATATGTATATTCTCATAGCCATCTTGCTAGCTGCAATAAAATGGCATAATACAATAGTTATATGATATACTTCACTATTGTCGTAAATGTAATGACAAATGATGATGCCTCTCATCACTTTCGAGTTGAAGGCTCAGGCTTTCTCCTTGACGTTGGTAGTCCCTTTGCCTGACATGACACAAGCACAATCCCTTTTTAAAAAGCCATAAAGGTTTTAGATAAAAAATACTTTCTCATTTCATCACTGCATCATCACTGTCTTGGACAAATATCATTTAATGAATTTTAATAATTGTGTTCATTTTAAATATGCATGTTTTATATATAAAGCTTTACATGGGCTTGCCCCACTTCCTTTGAATGACTTTATTAAGCTGAAGTCTGGCAGTGGGACCAGGGCTGTGACTCGAGGGGACTGTGAGGGGCCACACAGATGCATAATAAATAAAAAGAAAAAGGCAGCCTAAAATAGACACAAGCAGCATTAAATCCCAAAGTTAAAAAAATCAAGTAAAAATTCAAATACAATGCAGCAAACTGACAGTGCCCACAAATCTGAGTCTTGTTTTTTTTTAGCATGCCTCTTAAATGAATAGAATGATGAAGACTCTTATATTGATTGTGGCAGTTTTCACTGAGAAAATGATGATGCACACGTGGCCGTTGACTGGTTGCTTTTGATTTGTTGCACTAGACAGAAACAAAAGGTGCAGACAAATATTAATGTAAGACCACACTGAAATGAAACACATTAGAGTGGATGAAACCTCAGTTTTGCATTTTGGCCTTTAAATACATTAAAAACACTATAACACAGCATTACATGGCATTACAAAATAAAAACACTAAGAAGCTACAATTACTCTGAACGTGTCACGCAATAAAATGAAGTCGTTTGGTCCAAAATACAACATATTCCCAGTGCGCCGTTTGCTAATGTCTTGTGTCTGAACAGCAGACCACCACCTGTTCGCCCCCACACCCCCCTCCCCTCAGAAGAGTTAATGACCCTGACCTGTGATTACGAGCCTGTGGCATTCACCTGCACTTCCACTCCAGACCACAGACCCTCGTCGACCCCTGACACTTACAATAACACCCTCAGCCAGATGTGAAGGCCAAACTCACTCTTTGGTGCACACACAGAAAATCACAACACACTACTGATCCGCCATGTTTTTGTTTTTTAACTGCTGGTGTGACTGGTGGCAATCTGGGTCGTAGATTTTATTTTACCGTTTGTGAAGTAGAGAGTGACTTTTTTAGTAGGCAGTGTTAATTTAATGACTGGAAGACAAGAAACATTAAACTCAGCTTGCAACACACAACACACAATGCTCTGTTAGCATACATGTGACTCTGAATCTAATCGAAAGGTTAGGGTGACATTACAGTGGAGTTATATCCCAATTCTGGACATGCAGTAGTGAAATAATTCACGAAAAATATAAATGTGTGATGGGATTACAATGGACAAAATAACCATTCTGATAATAGTGATAATACAGTGGAAAAAATAAGACCCTGAGAAGCCTTGAATTTCTCACTTTTCTAGCTTTTTTGAGCTAAGCACTTAATGTAACCATGAGAAAACAATATAGTTTTTAACGAGATCTGAAAAATGTTATTCTGTTATTAGTTGGTGGAATGGAGGAGCAGCACTTTCTCTGGAATTATTATTATTATAATGACAGAAAATAATTATTATCTCAAGAAAACAAATTAAATTACTTAATTATAAGGACAAAAGAGGTGGCCAACTAGTATTATACTGCACTTCTGTGAGTTGTTACACATTTTAAAGAATGCCCTGTATAGATTAGAATAGATTTGTACGTTACATTCTAATCACGGCCGCAGTCTGAAAAAAAATAATAATAATATGGATTGCTGCATGCCACCTGTGCTTCAGACTTTTGCTGTAAGAATCCGAAATCGTTTTTAACCCTTTGTTGCCCTAGAGCCTGGGTCAAAAATGACCTGTGTCAGAATCACTGCATTTATTTGTAATTTTAGTTAACAATATTGCCCGAATTCTATTTCGTAAGTTATTTTGGTGTATTCTGGCCAAAGAAATGCATGTTTAGGTGAATTGGTGAATCTAAAAGTGCCCCTAGTGGTTGAATGTGAGAGTGAATAGTTGTCTGTCAGTGTCTGTGCCTAAATGTCAGCCCTGAGACTAACTGGCCGTTGTCCAAAGCTGCTGGGATAGGCTCCGGCAGCTTTTCAAAAGAACTAAGCAGTAGAAGATGAATGAATGAATGAATATTATTGTGGTCAACCTCAGATGTTCTGAATTCACAATTATAATACCAGAACCTATTATTCTTCACTTTTTTTTACATGTAACTTTTATTGAAACAAAACTCACTCTTATAGTCACTCCTGTGAGCAATTAGTAGTTCATCTAGTTCCTTTTCACAATTTTATCGAGTGTAAGGAAGCTGTTGGACCAGGAGAACCACGAACTAACCAATCTGCTACTGTTCTGCACAACAAGCACCAATCAGCCTAAATACTGTGTATATGGATAAGAAAATGTTTGCACACACTCATGAAATGCCAAAGTTTAGATTTTTACTTCTTTAGGTCCACCTTGATTTGCTGTTTAAAATAGACCACTAAGAAGGCCATCAAAATCTCAGTATTCTTTAACAATTTTAATCTTTTAATCACTGTATGAGCTGTAAATAAACCTTTTATGGAGAGGTGCCAAATACAACACATGCACAATCATGTTTAAACACAGTTATAGACGTAAATAAATAACTCCATTTTATCTCTATCTCTGTTTTATTTCAAATCAAGCTGTAAAATGGTTTAGAAATGTAGGAAAAACAGTTTGTGGGTAAACATTTGAAAACCCTTCTGAGGGCGCTGTTCCATGTCACTGTAAGCACACTGTTTATACGGATTTTCTGCCAAATGTTACAAGCATAAACCCGGAGCATTAAACAAAATGGACTGGCATGTGTCTAATCTGTTTTGTCTTAGGGAAATGCTTCGAAAGTTCGTAATCCAGCACAGACACTGGAGAAGGGAGAGCGAGGCAAAGTACTCTTTCAACGACGTCACATTTGATCAGATATGACGGGGAAATTGCTCTTTACAAAATCTCCACCCGGGCAAAGAGTTTATTACAATACCACAGCTCTGTTCCAGGGTTGAATATTTGTCCTCGGCTTTTGCTACAAGCTCATCTCTTATTTCAGAGGAACACACATGCACACTCTGAGCACACCAGCAGCAAGTCTAAGGTTCAAAGCATTTACATTTACCCACAGTTTGAGTAGAGATATTACCTTGCACAGCAGTTGGATTCACAGAAAATGTGGTAGTTCACAAACTCACAGGCCTCCATCTTGCCTTTTTAAAACCTGTTTAAGGAGTTTGGTGACCACAGGAACTCATCTTTGTCTTTTGCTGATGATGTCTTGAGTTCATCGAATGAGGGGTGGATGGGTAGAACATGAAATTGTTCACTACTGTAGTGAATAAGGGGCAGAGCTAAAAGGCAAAGCGTCGATTTGATTCAATCTGCGTTCCTGCTTCACCTTTGACCCACAGCTCATGACCAAAAGAAAGTTGGCGGGGCCTCGGTGATGAGCTCGGACACCTGGGAAGAGCTCGGAGTAGATCCGCTGCTCCTCCAAGTGCTCCAGAATCAGCCTACCTGGTGCCTGGTGCGCAATAACAGCTTTAGATGACTTAATAGACAATACAAGACAACACTCCTGTCCTTAGACTTCAACAGGGTGAAGGAAACATCAAAACACATCCGTGGAAAAAAGAGAAACCTCAGAGAGAGCCACAGAAGGAGAATCCACTTCCAGGATGGACAGACTGTGCAACAGATGTGTCCAGTCCAGGACAGCTGCATAAAGTACATTTTCATCATCAAATCATGTTCCACCAGGAGGCAAAACCTTGGTATTCCCCAGAAAGAGCAGGAGGAAGTGTCTGGGGATAATAAGTGGAAGATAATGGATGGATAAAAATGATAGGTATTTAATGGTGGGGCAACACATAGATTTTTTAAGATTATTTTTACCCTATACCCTTTCAGCCTTTCATCTCATGAGTTGGTTTTCAAAAAGTCACCTCATGGGTCCAATTCCTCACATTGTGCAGTGTGCAGACAATTGGGTCCAGAGCCGCAGAGTTTACCGACGGCTCTTTAGAACACACTCCAGGACAGATGGACACAAACACACAGAGGAAGTTCGGAAACTAAAGGAAGCTATGGTGACCGTCCATTTCCCGTGTTCAGCAATTACCAAGCGTTCAGCTCCGCACAGAGGCTCATTACACTCAGGCCCAGAATGACATTTGGAAACGGTTGAAGGGGCCCGTCGAGCGCTGCACTTTGTTGTTGTTATTATTATTGTCTGTGCTGAGAGCAGCCCATTAGCACATGCTCCGTCGCCCCACTGCCTCGCAGCACTTGCACTTGTTGAAGAAGCATATTTAACTCTGCTCTGTATCCAATGTGTGTTCAGCTGCTGGTGTCATTGGGGATACTACACTACATTAGAAGAGAATAGTGAAATCAAGCAGTCCAATATGTTTCTGGTAGGGGTGGAAGCGGATTTAGAGCAAGTATTTAAGTATCTTGGACTGACATTGGATCCAACATTAACGGTAAAAAAGACATGTAAAAAAAACTTCAAAAACTGTTCATTTAACTTGCAAAATTTTAAACTTCAAATTTGTTTTTTGAATGATATTTTTTCACATTGACTATTATATCAACAACTGGTCACTAGCTGCGGGTGCATCACTTAAACCAATACAATCCTTAAAAAAAAAAAGAAAAAAGTTTTAGATTAAAAAAAAAAAAAAAAATCAGTGAAGTGTCTTGTACAAATATTTAATGAATTTTAATAATTTGGTTCATTTTAAATATGCTTTTTTTATACGTAAAGTTTGCTCCACATCCTTTGAATGAGTTTATTATGGTGAAGTCTAGCAGTGGGATTGGCACCAGGGCCGTGACTCATGGGGGCTGTGAGGGGCCACACAGACACACCTCATTTGGACAAACTATTCTGTCTAAGAAAGGAAGCAAATATTGGAATAGTCTCCATTTTTCCAATAACAGAATGTTCAACCTATGAAACTTTTACAAGACATTTGAAACAGTGGATACAATCAAATCAAATCTGTGACCACTTTCAACTTGTCTTTATTGTTGTGTCTCCTGTGTGTTTTTTTGAAAGTTAGCAATTCGGCCATAATCCGGCACATTTACAGCTGTGGCATTTGTTACAGATGTTCATTAATGTGCATTGCTCCTATTAAATAAAGAAAGAAAGAAATAAAGATAGGAAAAAAATGTAATCGCGGTTTTTCGTTTCATTAATTCAAAACAGGGATCACTGAGCAAGAAAACATTTTAAGATGAAACAGGTTTTATGCCTTTATCGATACAGCGCTCTGACTGTTTTTACTGAATTTTACAACTGTTCTTGAGTGGTCTTCTCTTGCCATGGCCTTGAATAGGTTTTAATCCCAGGCTTTAGTGTCAGCGAAAAAGCACATTTGAAAGAAAAGAAAACACACAGAAATCTACTCTAGATACCACCTAAATTCAAGTCACATAGAACCATACTTACAAAAAACGAAACAACACACACAAAGGCAGAGTTACCTCAAGAAGGAGGTAAGACTTCCAAGTTTCACAAGCTCTTTTATGGAGGGAAAAGTGTCAAAAAAGGCCCCCAGCTCTTTCCACTGCTGACCCGCTGTGCCAAGACAGACCACAGACACACACCATCCTGGAAAACACACTGGAGTTGTTGCAGCGGCGGGTGAACAATATCACAGACACTAAAAAATCAACAACAGTTGTTTGTGTAGATGGTAAAAAAGCCAAAATGTCTGCTGTGTAAAAGCCAGTAAACCTGCAAGTGAGCAGTGAGCCGCCATCGTTCTGCGTCTCTGCCCCGTCTTAACAAATGAAAGCATCTGCTGCACGTTTCAGTCACAACCTTTGTTTTCATGCAATCCTGTTACAAAAAAAAAACTTATCTCATTTAATACGCTACAAGGACTTTTTATTTAAAAAATGAAAACACACCTGAGGTAAAAATGTCGTCAGGTAAAGGTTTTTTAGACGGTGCTTCATGTCTCTGACTGTAGAAGGGTTTGCCTAGACTATTTAAAAAAAAACCAAGATATTAAACTTATTTTGTGATCAATGGAGCCCCTTCCTGTTTTATATTGAAAAAAATATCTTGCCGTCTCCAACAATCTAACGATGACATTTGTAATGTTCAATCAAATAATTATTTTTCCCTTTTTTGTGTGTTTGTGTTTACTTGTCATCTGTATAATGTTGTAGGTTCATATTTCAATTTTGAAAAAAGGGAGCTCAACAGTGCTCCCTAAAAAAGTGAAGATTAAAAAAAAAAAAAAAAAAAAGAAGAAAGAACTAAACTTTTTTTGTACTGTTTGCATCTTTATACTTCATACAAAAAAAGATTTATTTTTAGGTAAAACTCAGTCGAAATTTCTTTCACATTGATCAATGCAATACCATTACAGTCATCAGTGTAAAACCATGTAACCAAGTTGTATCTAATAATGGCATGTTTCCTCTTGAGCAGTGTCCCATACATTCAGGGGATGTATTATAAATCACAAAATAAGGTACATGATACCTTATATTGGTCAGTTTATTTCAGGTAGGTACAGAAATGGATGAACAGATTTTTTTTTGTTCAGGTTTAGTAGCATATAATGGGGCCAATGAGAAAGAGTTCTTTTTTCTTAGAGCCTCTGAGAAGAAGATGCATTTTTGCCTCAATGTTCTGCCTGAGGGGAGGAGCATGAACAGTGGCTGGAGGTGGTTCTGCTCCTGCACCAGCTGATCTGAATGTCCTCTATAGGGAAGGAAGGCTGTAGGTTCTTGTTGAGCAGATTTAACTACTGTTGGATGTGAGGCCGCCCCACTTCAGCCTCCTCAGAAAGTACAGGCGTTGCCGGGCCTTTGTAATAACGCCGGCTGGTTTGGCAGTCCATGTGAGGCCATTTGAGATGTGCACACCCAAATATTTAAAAGGTAGACACCCTCTCCGCAGCTTAACCTATGAATAGGAACAGGTCTTCATAATTACCTGACAATGATGCACTATATGCCCTATAGACAAATGATATTTGCCTCACATTTGTTGATAAATAGGCAACAGTTGGAGAAAATGAATAAATTTGTGTGTATTTGAACTTGACCTTTGACGCATGACCAAGGCTTTGTACTTAAATATTTGCCCGAGAAATTCCCTTTTGGCATTCCGAGGATATCGGGTTTGTGCAATCTAAACAAGAATTTGTTGTTATAAAAACATCAGCTTGTTCTGTCTTGTTGCTTTTTCATAAAATATCACAGACTCAAACCTAAACTAGATGTTCTTATCTTATGATATCTTAGAATAGACGAGTCATAGATGCAAAGGGATGTCTCACTGGGACATTTAAATCTATAGAGTCATTTGAATGTTCAAACAATTGTAATACCTAGGTAAGTGTATGCGCTTTTGTGTAAAGCCAAACATAACAGTCTGGGCAAACATCAAGATTGATATTGGTTTTGTACAGACACGAAAGGAGAGCTTAAAAGAAAGCTGGAGGGAGTCAGACAAAGAGTGGAAATCCTCCATTCACTCTCTCTGAGTTCAGGTAGATTTGAGAGATTAGACAGAAAGAGCCCAGGTCACCATGAGACTCAAAGGATTATGATTTTTTTTTTTAGGGCATCGTAGGGCTGTACGTGGTGTACATTGCCAATTCTACTGCAAGCGCCCAGTGCAGTTTTAATAATGGTTACGGTGACTCCACAGATGCTACAGATGACTAATAATCACCAGAGAAAGGTTGTTATGAAACCTGTGATGACGTGCTTTTGAGGCGTGACAGAAAATGTACAAATATGAATAGCATAGTGTTAGAACGCAGGGCTGCCTTAACATATAACAAGTATCATATGTGTACTGCAACTCTTGCGCAAGGCCAGGAATCTGAATTTACCTTGAGCAACATCAGCATATAATAAACGTTAGATTACAGCCTAAATGAACTAATGTGGCACATACACTACTCTTGTTGCTTTTAATGTTCATCGATCTGTTACTCCACTCAAGCCTCTGTGACTTCACTTTTATACTGTGATCCTTACGATCAGATCTCTATATGTATCTTTCCCAGCGTCTAATCATTTGACTGAGATATTCTTGCCACATTTCAAAAAAATACACCCAGAATTAATGGTGACTCAAACCTTCTTGGCATTGAACAGATACAATAAACCCTACAAAATAAAACTGCTGACAGTCAGGCCCAGCCAGAAAGCTTAAATCTGGAGCCTCTGGAGCATATAAAAGGACTTTTGAGGTTAGACAGAACAACAAGACAGTACAATTCCAAACAATACCAGTGTTTACGGTAATACATAATAATGGTTCTGTTGATCACACTTTTTTTTTTCACTGTCAAACCTAACCAAAAACTTTTTCAGAAGCATATAAAAAAGGAAAGAAAAGAACACAGACATATATATGACCATTGTATGTATCTGAGATTGAAAGTAAAATTTAGGGACATTTTGATTAGATCTCGCCACATCCTCTATAAGCTGTGTAGATCTTTAAAATCCAGGTGGGAAAAGAAGTCTAGATCTGTACTCCAGTAGCATCGTCATTAGTAACGAAATGATAGAAGTAGATTTAAAAAGGGCTACTACTGCAACTACCAAAGAAAGAATAAATGCTTAAGTAAAAAAATACTACAATAGATTTATTGGACAAAAAAAAAAAGTACTTTAAACTACTAATTCTTTTCACAAAATACATTACTTTGCCTTACTTTTACCTATTTACATAACTATTCATGTTTCTGAATTGCCTTTTTATTTTCAAGGAATCTCCAGATATTCCTAAACAACGCAACAACAATTTATTTTCACAGTAAAATTAAGCAATGCAATCATTTGATCAGACCTTCCAATCACTCATAGATTTGACTCTTTTGCGCCATTTAACACTGTCCGCTCTACGCCAGTAAATTTACACCAATAATTGTTAACCTTTAATTTATAAAGTTAAAAGTTTGTGACTAAAAGTAACATTTATTTCAAATGAATGTGCTAAAGCAAAAGAATGTTTTAGAAAATCTATTGATAAAGTAATAAAATATAAAAAAAAGTGTGTTCTCACAAATCTCACAATTTATTCATTTTTATACATGCATATGAGGTTTAATAAAGCTGTCCCATATGTTTCCACTCGCTCTGAATTAACATATTTTCCTGATAAGTCAAACATTCTCAAAAATGCATCTGTCAGGTTTGGTTTTATTCGCCCATGTGTTTCTTTGCTGTAATACTAGGTCAACTGACGCATGATAATGATATTCAAGTGATAATTATAATGTACAGTCGTACAGTGGTTTGATCGGCTTTTTCCATCACATTATGTTTAGGACAAAACAAGGCGTTTCTTTTAATGATTCCCTTTTTCAAGGGAAGACACAATGGAGCAAGCGTTACACACCTTTCATTTCGTGTTAGGTAGGTGTTCCTCGAGGCCTCACCTGTTTTTCGATAAACTTTTATAAATAGAAAAAATGTTTTGTAGCAACAAGCCACTTAAAATTACATATCTGAAAATACTTTTAGTCGGATTTAGAAACATATAACTATTTATACCTACAACAGGGAGTCACCAAAAGCCTATAGTCATCAGTATAGGACAGGAGGAATGCATCCAGTGACTATAAGAAAATCATGGAACCACAGGCCTAAATCAAAATGTAACTCCTTTAAATATGCCATAGTATGGAAAGGGATTAGGGCCACTATAAAATTTGTTTTTTGAGGTATCAATTCTGATATAAAAGTCAGAATTCTGAGAACTATGGGTAAAAGGAACAGACTTTGTAGGAGAGCCATGATGAAAGCACGGTGCAGGAAACATACCGTACTGTGCAGATGTTTTAGGCAGGTGTGGATATAAAAAGTAAAGGTACCGTATTTTTCGGGCTATAAGGCGCACTTAAAATCATTACATTTTCTCAAAAATCGACAGTGCGCCTTATAATCCGGTGCGCCTTATGTATTTATTCTGGTTGTGCTTATTGACCCTGAACTGATTTTATGTGGTACACAGCGCTCAAAAATCTGTCCAAATGTTTTAGCACGATTTTAGTAAGCTACGGAGCCGCACCGCTTGATGGATTAGCGGAGCATTGTGGCTACCGTAGTCAGGAGCCTCGCGGAGTGATACGTACTGTACTTCAACATACCGGTAATATTAAGGTGCGTGTATAAGGAATACGAAGAGGAATGAACTGAAAAAGTGAGTGTATTGTTTTGTATTTCATGTGTTACAACTGTCACTGTTGGGAGTTATTGTGAATCCGTTGAGTAAAGTTCGATTTATCTGACACACGTTTTGTTTCACTTAATGCGCCTTATAATCCGGTGCGCCTTATGTATGAAAATAGACATGTTCATTGATAATAATCGACAGTGCGCCTTATAATCCGGTGCGCTTTGTAGCCCGAAAAATACAGTAACTATAAAGGCTGGCTATTTTTACTATTTTACAAAGCGCAAAGTCAAAGAACAGAAGACAGTTCTAAATCAAATCAATATTTGGTGACTTTCCCTCAGAACAGCAACAGTTCGAGCAGTTCCACTGTCTCAGTTTTTGAAGAATCTGGGCAGGTTCTGTTCAAACATTTGGAGAATCTCAAACAAAACCAGGCCAAACTGGACTAAACCAGACCATGAAATCTCAGAAGGAACTAGGAAAAAACAGACCATGCAATTCCAGATAGAGCCAGGCCAGACTCCATGATGTTGGGATCAAAGTTACTCTGTCATGCAGGGGGTTTTTGTTCTGGGATTCAAGATTTCTTTGAGGTCTCTTCACTCACTTTTTCATTTAGTAAATTGATTAAAAAACTGTTTATTGTTGACAGCATTCTTACTTTACTGCATATCTTTACACCTGTGTAAAACTTTTGCACAGTACTGTACCAAAAGCTACATAAATGCACTTAGACACCGAATATACAAACTGTTATGATGTATTGTTTGGTTGGCTAACCTATGGTCTCATAAATGCAGTTTTTTTAAACACTCTAACAGACTTTCCCTAGTGTTTTGTTTACATCAATCTTCTTTTTTCTCTCAAATAGGGTATTAGTGGTGCACATGGGCACAAATCTAAGGTGACCGTATCTTCAAACCAAAACATCAAGACACTTTAGTGTTACTGCAAATCCAACAACAGTACATTCACAAATGGGTAAAAAAAACTGGACATTCAGGATAGGGAGAGGGCAAAATCAGGACATTCTAGTGTTTTTGTAGATATCCGCCGGGACATGGGACAAAGGCCTTAAAATCAGGGCTTTCCCGGTTAAATCAGGATACACAAATCTACTAGAAGCTGCATGGAAAAAGATTAAAAAAAAAAAAAAAAAAATTTATTACTGAGGTACTGAGGTTCTTTCCTGCCAGAGAGAGAGAGAGAAAAGTGTTTGAGGATCTACCGTTTAATATTTAGTATGGGTTGAGGAAGTTAGGAAAAATAAATATGTAGAAGCATGAAATGCCAAAGAATGATTGAGCACTCACGTCAGTCATACATCTGCTAGACTAATATTTTAAATAGCTCACTACATGTAAACATAAATGATATTGCTACATTCATTATACCATTGTTTTAAAAATGTTTGTGCAAATGACATTAACAGCTGTAATAACTCAATAGATCATGAACTATGTCTTGCTCTGCTGAGTGATAGAGCAAGTTAATATGCAAATGTCAATCTTTGGCACAAACTCACCCACAAAGAGACACACCTAAACCCTCAAAACTAACACACCTGTGAACTGCACATGCCCTCTGCATCTACAAAGGGTGTAAAAAATGATAAATGCACAATTAGGCTTACGGTTGCATGCACACAAACAATCAAATAATGATGACACAATTGCATGTAAAAAAATTTTTAAGGATTTTAGCCTTGGGTGATACAGTAGCTATTCTGCCTGTACTGATTAAACAGATCAAAGCACAATTGTAATGACGTACTTCTTGAATTGAGAGGCAAGAATGTGATTACTTACCTGCTCTGTTGTGAACACTTAAATTCAAATTAATTAATTCCTGGCATACTTTTTAATCACCCTCTTTTCTCCATCTCCAAACTCCACAACTCTTTCCTTTTAATACAATTTCCATTTGCATCTATTTACAACTTCATGTTGATAAAATGACAGTATTCAAGCAATTCTTACTTATTTCCAAAGTATTGCATATAAGTAACTAACACTTTTTACTGAATTCAATGCTAGTTCTGGACTGGCGCTAGCAGTGTTTAGGCAGTGTTTAGGCTAAAGTTAGCTTAACATTCAAAGAAAGACCTGCCTTGCCACAGACCAGAAAGCAGTAGGTCCTCAACATCTCTAACTTTTAACAAATATCATGGTCAAAATTAGACAATGATACCCAGCTGCAACCATGCTATCCTTAAGCACAATCGTACTTTAAAAGTTGCTTGCTCTACCGCTTTTATTACATTTACGCTATGCTAGCTACAGAGAAAAACTACACAACGTCTCTCTAATGTCTTAAAAAAAATAAAGACAAGTTATAGGTTATTGGTCACTTTGTAGCCTTAATTATGTTTTTTCTCAATTTTATTGATAGAATTCAAGGATGAGTATTCCACACTGTGTCCATGTCCACAATATGGTTTCTTTTTACAACATCTAAGTTTAATTAAACCCATTAACAAGATTGTAGCCAGTGTTATCACATCTGAATTATGCTGGAATTTCAAAACTAAAAAAATATGGTTAATGAAGAGTAACTAGTACTGAGGCAGTTCAAATGGCCCCATTTACTGATGCTGCTGAGGACTGTGTTTAAGTGCTCCATTGTTCTGTATAATTAAATCAACAGGATTTTATGATGGCGTCATTCCTTCTCCCACTACAAAGCATGTTGACCACACTGGTGATGATGCCATTTTTGAGGGATTTCATTCGTGTGAAGTGGTTTAGCAGATTTTCACAAAGATGATTTACTGCAAATTCTTAACATAATCCAAGAATTAGGCACTTTCATATATCACTGACCGAAATGTGAACACCTGTGTTTATGTACACAGTAATAACGTGCATTTATTTTTGCAATAAATGCATGGCTTTCATCAAAGAACCACACACTGACATAATTTCACTTGCTTTCCTTTATTGTAACTCCTTTATTTTCTCTTTCTCCCTTTCATTGCGGTTGGCAACCAGCTTTAGAAGTGTATTAACGGCCTTTTATTGTTACTCAGCTATTGTTTATGTGGACCAAGAATGTAACATCTTGTAAATTTCTACAATTATATTGCGACTGATTAAATACAGAAATATAAATGATTCATGCTTTAATTTAATGGTGCAAGAAAGCAGAAAATCTCATGCTGTAGTTGATAAAAAAATCGTCAAATTAAATTGAAGTTAAATTACACCATAAAGTAAAATTACATCAAATAAAAAGTTTTTTAAGAGTTGGCATTTTAAGTTGGAGCTAGCTTTTGCCAAAAAACGTCATATTTAGAGAGCCTGGGATGAGTCTTTTACCCCAGTTTGACTAAATATTACATATAATAAAGCCAAATGTTTGTTTGATTGATCTGTGATCTTGTTTCATTGATCTGTGACGGCCTGAGAAATTTCTAAGAAAATTCATAATGTTATTTTACATCAAGGTGAAGATCATTGGGGAATTGCAACAGTGAAAATGTTAGCGATAAAATGTGGGAAACTGATTTACTAAGTGTGAACGCCAAAGTTTCCATCTCACACAAATGCTGGATTGTGGACTAGGGCTGCGCGAATTGAAAACAATATCAGATATTTATATTTATCTATTTTATTTATTCTATTTATCTACAATACGAACTGCGATATTTCAATGCTTTTTGACGTAGAGAAAAGTTTTATCATTTACATCTGATTTAGAACATATAAAGAAATACAAAGCTCTGGACTAACTGCTTCTCGTCAAAGCAGGAGCTAAATCAATATTAGACAGACCCAGGTCTAAATCAACACTAAACAGGTTAAAAATGTAAATGAACTTTGTCTAATTTTATATTTAGATGCACCACAGTTTGATTTAATACTCAATCATTTTGAAAGGCAAAAACAAAATGTCCATATCACAGAAGACCAAAGCGATACAAGTCATTCTTTGCAATACGGATGTTGCGATTATGATTATATTGGGTAACGATAAATTTGCGATATATTTAGCCCTATTATGGACACAGAATGTCTAATTTGTAAATGTCTGCCTTCAAAAAGAAACAGCAGAGCAAGTGAAACACTGCTTAGTTTGGAGCCAAGTGTTTGGTATTTGCTAAAAAGTGAGCAACATTTCTCAGTCACTTAAAGCAGTGGCTAACTTCTATAGTGTTGATGGTAAAGTATAGATCTCTGTCAAAGCAAACAGCCCTGATGTTAACATCCCATTGCATCTGGTTCATGATCAGCCATAGAAGGAGGTGAATAAGGACATTCTCCCAGACATTTACTATGTTCGTATGGCACTTTAAATTGGATGATAAATACTCTGGGGTCAAATGGAGGATAAGGCCCAGATCTGGGAACACAGCTGCTGAAACTGCCATCAGTTGGTCTTTAATCTAGTGTGTGTTTTCAGAAATGCAAGGTTCATTCAATGGTCAGGAAATTGTAAAAACTTAAGTGCAATGTTCATTCAAGAAACCTTCAACAATTGTGCTTTTAGTCATTAAATATTGTTGCATTTGTACAGTATCGTCTTATAGTAACATCTATCCAATGTTTCAGCAACACAGAAGTCAATTTAGGATTGGATTTAGGATTATTTGATCAAGAAAGACTGCAATCTAAAAAACTGTTGTATTCTTAGTAGTTAACTGTCACACTAATAGCTATATGTTACTTTTTAGTGAAATTCATGAGAATGTTTGACTTGCTATAAAAAAGCTCCAAAATGGAACATTTATTGTGGCATATTTTAAAGGTTAAGTTTTTCTCAAGTGCTGTGTGTACAGTGAAACATACAAACCTGTCATACTCTTCCTCTCTCATTGTCTCGTACACGCCCTCCCCTCAGCCTCTTGTACAGAAACACATACACGCAATGAGACACACGTGGGAGGGTTGACGCCGTGCTGTCTGCAGTGCGTTGAGGAGTATTGTTATTAACTATGGTGTGAATAGAGGCACAAATACATCCCCGGCTCTCCGGCTGCTGCAGGGCTGCAGGGCTCGCCTTTGTTGTGCGCTCCATAATGGCACACCATAATTACAGTCTTAGAGGGGGAAGGCACAGGCAGCATCTACCTTACCCTCGGCTCACCTTGAAGGATCACTGAGGTTGTGCTGCTCTGAGCCTCTGCTGTCAGCCACATGCGTTTGACTGTAACAGAGACAAATCTCCTAGAGCACGCTGTTCGGGACCTTTGGACAGATGAAGATTTTACTTGCTTAAATTTCTTTACACAAGCATCATTTTACAGCACCCAATGATTACATGATGTGAGGTTGCCAGCTGTTTTATCTCTGTTTTATAAAAAATATTTAGAAAACCGCATAACAAAGACCTTTTCAGCAGACAATGTTTTATTACCTTGGGCATGATGCCATACAATCATCTCGTCTCATTTAACACAATTAAATAATAAGTAACAACACAATCCTGATTTTATCGTTTTCACATGAGCAAAAGTTCAAGATGTTTCTTCATGTCACTTTTAGCCACATTACCACTCGGGGTCAGTACAGGATGGTTTGGTACAGGTAACCCCTTCAAGAGGCATTTTTATTGTGCTGGGTCCTGAAGAGCAGCACCTGCCTCTATTTAAGATATAAAACGTATTTTGAAGGAGACTTTTTGAAACTTTGATGCATTGTTAGATAAGTCACATAAATAAAGAATAAATCCTTGTGTCTAGCAGTGAGAGGCTGGGGGTACAGCTGCTCCAGTAAACATTAAATTCATAGAGCAGAAAACAAATACAATGTTTGAATTCATAAAACGTGACCCGTACGTCGCTGACTCTTTTTAAAACGGGAAACAGCTGTTGCTAATACTAGCTGCTATCAAGTACAACATTTAGCTTGATTTCTGCTGGAAAACTAGGAGTAATCTTGGCTGAACACAAGCCAGACCTGCTTGGGACCCCCAGCTATAGGGTCCCCAAAGTGGTACGGTACGGCACACTTTTTGGGGGCGCTATAGACTTAGAACCAACCCGAACCACACCGTACCGTCCCGGTGTAAACACAGCTTTTGACTAAACGTTGCTGTCAAGTCATTATGTTTACAGTAGTCATAAGAGTATATCACATTTGGCATTAGGTGGTAGAAATAGACCAGTAGACTGTAGGTACACATGACTGAAATGATTACCATATTTGGAGGGAAAGTTATGCATGTATTAAGCATGCTTGTTACAAAGACAGCTATAGCACTGTTGTCTGTGGCCAGTAGAGCACTAGTGAACTTTATAAGGCTTTAGTTCAACACACTGGGACACTGTTTTAAACTGACACTAACCTCCGTCTGTTTTTATTATAGTTTGTCTCATAAGCATGCTGTCAACACTATTTATCATTTGTCTATTACGTGGCTTACTATCTTGTTTTTCAAAACGACAAGACACAAGGAATAATTCTAACTGTAAAACATAACATGTTCGGATGTTGTATGGATGCCCAACATCTTGGAACAAGGTCATACATACAAATTTGCATCCTCGTCTAGTCCATTAAATCTGATTCTTTATAGTGTTGAAATGAAGTGCTGAAATTGAATCCTGTGAATAAAATGCTGTATTATTAAATGCATGTAATTACGTGGAATTTATAAAAGTATTGAAGTGTGGCAAGTTTGTATGACCATTTAGGCAACAGATTGACATATAGGAAAGCCACGCTACTTAAACTATTTAGGATTTGCAGCCTTTAAAGGACTCTGAGCACAATTGTACTGCTACAAAATCACATGGCCTTACTAAGTCTCAATATGGCTTGGTATATAGAAGATGTGTGGAAAGGTTCTGTGAGAGTAGTGGAGTATCTAGTGAGTTGTATAAATGATGGGTTATTTTCCTACAACCTATAACATGACTTTGAGGCTATGTATTGTAATGGCGTCGAGGTTAGCCTTACATTACATCAGGTGTGAATAGATACTGTAATTGTTGGTGTTGGGAATGTTTCATTTAATTGGATAAGAAAAACCTAATCCTCTTGATCCCTCTGATGCGGCATGTTAACCCTTATGTCTTACGTAACCTACTACTGTTCTGAGCAATTAGCAAAAACACCTGACATTTCTGGTACGGCGACTTTCTGACTTTGAGAAGTGGCCTAATGTTTAATGGCATAAATTAAAGTATAGGATCAGCTTCTTAATTTGTCATCATTTGTCACTCACTGTCATGTTCTTTACCTTTTTACACTGTTGGGCTGGCGATCAATAGCAGGTATTAAGAACAATGGTTTTTGCAATTTCTGCATCTGAAAGGACCAATTACTTTGCTGTACTAAATCCATAAATATATATAATAGGTTTAGCACTGCTATGCAAATATAATATGGTATATTGTAAAGCAGCAGTACCTTATTTTAATTTGCTAATAAATGTAACCAATATATTCAGTGCGATTTGTTGACCTAATTTTCTCCTTCAGGTCAAGTCAGGTCAACAAATGATACTGAATACTGAAAACGTATGTTTTATTTTACTATATTCCTAAATCCCACTGAATATATGGGCTTATTATTACATATTTGACTATAGTATTGAACTTATTTGATTGGACTAGACCGAACTTAAAAAAACAAAAAAAACAAAACTGCCATTGCATGGGGAAGCCATGTTGTGAAACATGACACTATTAGGTTTATATTTTAATAGGCTCTTTAATAGAAAAACCTGAGTGTTTTAATGACCCTGGACAACAAGCCATATAATTATCTCGCCTCTCTCGCCTTTAACTGTAACACAATGACATAATAACTCATAACACAATCATGAGTTTATGGTGTTCACACAGGAGCAAGGTTCAGGATGTTCGAGTCACCATTGCCTAAACTTTGTCAGTCTTTGTTAGTCATTATGGCCATAATATTTATGAGAGACTATAAAAGTGAACTTACTGCTACTTTCTGGCTGTAGGTAGTGATTGATAGACCTACATAGAGGTGAATGGGATTAATAAATATTATGTTTAAGTTTGGCACTGCTACTTGAATCTAACACATATATTTTTCAGGTACCATGTGGCATACTTAGTTGTTGACCTTGACTTTCTTTGAAACTTAAACTTCATTTTCCTACATTCAATCATATACAAAATATAGGCTACTTATTTGATTGGAGTAGACGCAACTTAAAAACAACACTTTAAACAACTTAAAATCTTTTGATTTAATAGAGTGGACAATATTTCTTATGTGGTTTATTTTGAAGCCACAAGATTGTTATTTTCTTTTAGTTGTCCCAATCATCCTGAATTTTCAATAAAAACCGATATGCCCCATACACATTTGCTTTAATGCAAATGTTAAGATATGTTTACATTAATTGATTTATTCACAAATTTTTTTATGTGTAAGCAAGTTTTGTAAGTCTAATACCGCAAGCTGGAACTATAAACACCTCAACTGCTTTTAAATGTTTAAGCAGATTCTTCTTTCTAATTAACTTCACTGTAAAAACGTTAATTAGAAAGAAGAATCCGCATAAACATTTAAATTACCAGACCAACACTGAAGTGGTCCTGAAAAACCACTGGATATTTGGCCTAAATGTCAAGGTGAACATTCAGTTTACAGACGCACACAATTGACTTTTAAGGGAGTGATAATTTGTTTCCATGTTTCCCTCTTGCCTTGCCAACTGACCACTTTACCTTTCAGGAGGCAAAAAACAAAAACAAAAAAAGCTGACGGAGATTGTGCCACTAAATAACAGCATTGATACCGAGGAGGGTGTTGCCGAGCGTTTACAGAGGTGAAATCAAGGAGGGGAGGAATGTTGGCAGCAGATGAAAGCAAGAGCGGCGGCTGGGATGTGTAATAACTCTTCGCACATCACTCTGTTGGTATAATAAGCCGGATCCTTGAGGCAGGCAGAAGAAGAAAAGAAACATGCCAAAACATCTCTCTGTCTGTCCATAGCCATCTTTTCTAGCTTCACATTACCTTACCCTCCTTTTTAAACCACTAATTGTTCAAGTGCGTGATACTTACTTTAAGTCATATTCACTTAAAGCTATTGTCACAAGTAAACATCTGTAATAAAATAGTAACAAGTATGTGTTTCCTACCTTCTGTTGGACGTGCAGGCTGCGCAGAAAATAAAGCTGTTCCCATTTCTGGATCCACATGCAACAGAGTTAAGAAATATTTTGCGGTGAGTTCTGATGATGCTTGGTGACAGCACTTAGGTTAGGACATCATTATGAGTCTTGGCCTATTTTAATCATGTTTGCGCTACAGCATTTATTTTCTAACTCACGCATTTCAGCCAAACCACTTTAAATATTAAAACAATATGTTGTCAAAAGCATGACTGTGGCAAATTAGAATCAGTTATTACAAAGGTCCTTTAAATGTCACTTAACTTGTGCCACAGTACACATTTTTCCCAGCCTACTGTATTCTGTACCTACTGTTTGCTAACAATTTGTACCAAAATGTAACTGCTTCTCAGCTTGATTTTATTTATGTTCAAATCAAATGCATTTTCCCCTTAAAGCTCTAGTCATAGCCAAAGTCACACTGCTTGAAAAAAAATATTAACATTTAGATCAGTGGTTCTCATACTCATACAAGTACCACCCCACCCCAACTACGCCATTTTAAGTTACACATACCTATCTCCCTATATGAATTTTGTTTGCTGCTTCTTTGAAATCACATTTTGAATCCCGGTTCTTTTCAAGAGTCCAAACATTTAGTGGTTTAGTGAAGTGTATTATAGAAAATCTGTAGCAGAAATCAATAGTCCTACATTTTGTAGTCATCAGTGATCTCAAGTACCACCACAGAGAGCCAGAGTACCACCAGTAGGACCCCTACCACAGTTTGAGAACCACTGATTAGACTAAAATAACCTTGACCTGTGGATTCATTCTAGGATTGCCCTGCAGACACCATAAATATGCCAAATATCCTTCTTTATTGGGTAATATTTAACGTATATGAGACTCCTTATTTTATTTTCTACCCCTCATGTGGGCTTTTGTTTGGAGGACAGGCCTAGTGTCTGCAGCCTGAGCTCAGTCCGGGATTTCCACCGCATACACGCGTAATGACTGTAAATTCACTCAAATTACAGCGTCCGAACCAAAGCTCAGCCAAAATCACAAGTTTGGAGTTTGTGTAAAAGGCCCGTGTTTGTTTGTTGATTGTCCGCGGCGTAAGGACCACAGGCGGTGCGCGTGGCCTGTGCGTGCGCGTACCCACCAGGATGACTTAGCTTAATATCAGCTAACGACGGGCACGTGCTGGAGCTATTAATTACACATCAATGGGGTTTGGTTATTAACTGGCTACTTAAAACAAAGAAATTGATTATTACAACACTTCCTGAATGTGAAACGAATATATTAGTTTTAAAAAGTCATAAAATACAGCAAGGCTATGTGTCTTTGTCAGCTTAAGTTAATGTATTATTTGTTACAGGCTTAAGGTTACGATAATGTCACAAACAAATGTAATTTTCTTATGGCTTGATAACTTCTATATTAATAAAGACAGTTAGTGCAAAATAAAGTATAATAAGTGCCAAATAACTAAAAAATAGTGCACTTTTTAACATGGAGCTTCATAGTTTTGGGGATTTCGAGTTAAAAACTAAAAGAAAAAGTGTAAAGGACGTCATTTTGTTAAGATATGTCCTTAATAAGTCTGTTTTAAGTTTTAGCCACTATTCTTCCACAATCTCCTTAAGATACAGTGCGTTTTCTTAACAGTCTCCCACCTTCGTAATCATTTTCATGGCTAAACGCATCATCCCGAGCTGGTCCGGGCCTGTCCGGGTGTGTGGTTCGTGGTGCGTTTAGTGACGCCGCAGCCAATGAGCTCGCTGTGTGCGCGCAGGAGGCAGACAGTGAGCGGTGTGGTGTTCACAGTCACAGTGAACTCTGGAGCGGAGGAGCACGCTGGGACTTTTTACAAACTCTCACCTCGCTGAACAAGGAGAACACACGTACCTATCTCCTTAAATGAGTGATATGTCTAGGAAAAGGTAGAAAATCAGCACTACGGAGATTTTTTTACACTTTACTGCGCCGAGTTCGTGCGTAGCGCTGCTACTCGCTGTTTCTTCGACACCGAGGACTTAATGGTTTTGGAGACAGAGCGGGACGGAGCCTGGACTTGGGATGTAGCTGAGGGTAAACCCATCTCATCCACTGGAGTTTAGTACTAAGCAGTTTACTTTAATTCTAACGTAAGATTTCACAGTTCGTCAGTCGCTGCTGCGTTTGTTCCTGATAACCACGAGATTTTTCCTCATTATGCTTTATTTGAAGATGACACAAGGCTGGAGGTCAATCCTGACTTCTTAGGACACCACTGGCCCCTGTCCCAACAATGACTATGAGCTCTATGCCGGACAATCTATCCGACCCATCCAAATCGGCCTTTTTGGAGTTCGGCGGCCACAGCTACCCCGGACATGCCGGACATCAGCAGCCTTCGCCCGGCTTGTCTCACAATCATTACTCGGTCCACAGTTTGCACGCCGTCGGACCTTCCCAACACGAGGGCCCGTATCCCTCCGGGGCCTCATACGGACGGCCACTGGGGTATTCTCCGTACCACAGCCACCCCGGGGCTTACCTGCCCTATCAGTCCGGCAGTCACAGCGGCGGGCTCGGGCACACCAGGCTGGAGGTGGCCGGTACGTTCAAAATAACGGAGGAAGTCGACTGTCAGACTTAGCCTAAATATGATAAGATTTAAGACGAACAATAAAAGGTTTTCAAATTAAACAAAGTATAAAATAAAATAAAAATATTAAAAAAATAAAGCAGATTTATCTAATGCTCCATCAATCATCGTGAAGTAGCCGCTCTAGCTAATCCTAGCTATTTTTTATTAGCTAATTATGCGAGTGTTACAACATGTTAAATTAGTTAAGGACAAAGTTCTTTCTAATTTAGTGGAACTAGTTGAGCCAGTAACAACTACTTTAATTATCAGTCTGGGAATGAAAAATGAAAACGCTGTTACTGTGGTGTAAAGTCAACTGCAAAATGAAAATACTCAAATGTATATTTTGTTTTAAATATTACATAAGCTTTCTAGTTTTCTATTTTAGTTATTTAGTAGCTGCTATTTTTTAAAATTATTATTTTCCTTTAGGAAATGTTGCTTCTTTAAAACATGAAATATTACTGGAGAAATTCAGGTTATTGTAGTGTCTTTTAAAATTCTAATTTTGTAAATGTCTTACAAATTAAAAACAAATTTTCTTTCTATCACAAACATTAATGATAAGAAACGCATTTTTAGGATAGTGTTTCCGATGGAAACCATTGTCTAGCTGTTTTTATTTGTTAAGTTTTATTACGTAATTATATTGCTTGATTTTAAACAAAACCATCCTTGTGAAATCATGCCAACTGTAAAGGCAACATTAAATGATTCTATTTAAATCACAGGGGGGTTATTTAAAGCCATTACAATTATGGGAAAGACATTTATGGTAAAAAACATGAAAATAAACCACAGAGTAATAATTGGATCCACACACAGGTCACCCACACAGTCATGTTTAGTGTTCATTTGACCAAGATGATTTTTAAAGCTCAGGGATGTGGTGTCCCGCAGCAGCGAAGCTTTACCCAGGAATCTTTGAGGGATGACGACAAGGGATTATGAACTTAAGGACTCTTAATATGAAAGTTTAAAATAAAAAATAAAATAAATATATATATATATATACAAGCCTCAAAATACTTGACAAAAAAAGTTAATTATTTGACTAGGCCTTACAAAGCCATTAAAGTAATAAGTATTCTTTTTAATTTCGGTTTCCATGAATGTGCATGAAGCCCGTGCTATGTCAGATGACCCCACTATAAAAAAATTAGAATAATGAAAACATGAAGTATATACAAAATAATTACATGTACAATAATAACATGTTTACAGCTATACTTAAAATACTTTAGATATTCAACTGTAGGAGACAGTAGAAGCTACCAATCAGTCAGTCAGTAGTAACAGTAATTCATAATAATTTTCCTCAAATATCTTATTGTTAAAGTAGTAAGCCACTTTATCCATCACTCAGCGGCAGCCAGTACAGTATAGATTTTCATTTCTTTATGCCAGTTCATTTTTTTTTTTTCAAATGTACTCTCCAGTTATCTGAGCATCTTGTGGGGCCTCGGCTTGTCCACAGCTGTTCTCTTCTGCGACTGCAGGCTATGAGCTCATGTCATAACATCAGATCAGCGTGGGCGAGCAGCTTGTCTTGAACAGAAAAGGAAAACCCTCTTCTGCGAGCCACATGAATGTCTTTCTTTAGGATAATGAGACTGATAGTTAAAATCCACCGAGGTGCTCTTACAATCTACATTTATAGTATTCTTTATTACACAACAGAGTATGTTAAAGTAGTCGTAACTTTTCAATAAAATACGCTAGTGTAAAAAGCAAGTGACAGGGTTTTTAATTCTGTAAAGGCCACATATTTGTTTAATTGTTGTACAAAACAGTCATACTTCTTTTACTGTACAGTCTACATTTTTTGTTGTTGAAATGCCTGTTACAAGACGTAATCAAATAATTCACAATGTTACTGTTAGATTGTAACAGAAAACAAACAGGTTATGTTTATGGAAAGTAGGAAAAGGGACTTTGTATTATGAAAAAAATAGTCAGAGGACAATTCAAGAAAACACCACAGCTGCTCTAATACATCTGTCCTGTGACCTTTATGCCTAGTCTGAATCATTTCAGTAACATTCACACTGTGAATTACCCAAATTGACAGGTCTCATTTATAAGTCGTTGTGTCTTCGCAGAGCACGAGAAGCCCACGGCCGTCATCGAAAACGGGGAGGTGAGGCTGAACGGCAAGGGCAAGAAGATACGAAAGCCCCGCACCATCTACTCCAGCCTGCAGCTCCAGGCGCTCAACCAACGCTTCCAGCAAACCCAGTACCTCGCTCTGCCCGAGAGAGCGGACCTGGCAGCTAAACTAGGCCTCACACAGACCCAGGTAATGCAAAATATAACGTACATACCCAAATAAATAAGCTTAGCTCTACACTATTAGTACAGGCTATATTTATTTGTTAAAAAGATATTACAGAAATTACGTAAAGTCTGCTACGCTGAGGTAAAATGTTGGCATAGTTTTTGTTTCGGTGTTTAATTAAAAGGAAACTAAATTGAGATTACATTCAAAACTAAATGCCACCTCATATAAACTTCTTGAATTTGATTTATGGCCTCAGTTGTAATACAGAAGGCGTATCAAGGTCAGAGTAAAAAACTCAAACAGGCACTGGCACATTCTTATAAACTATTTTAATTCTATTTCTTTGCAATCAGACAATACAAAGAAAAATGTGGCATGTATTGTTCAATTGCGATCGAACCATGACAATAAGAAGTCTTATTTTATGCTGCTGAGAAATAAAGGAATAGCTAATGTTCACTATTCACTTCAGTTTGGGAATAAGGGAGGTAGCCAACAGGAAAATGACACGCAGGACTCAAAGTGACAGCTCTATTTGAATTAAGTGAATGTGTATGTTTGTATGTATTGTGTGTGCATAAGTGGATGAGGATCTTTGGTCTAATCCTGTATGAATTAACCACCGCAGCTCTGTTTACACTAAGAGTAAGGGATTATCCGTAGCGTTCCTTTTAGCTTTTGTAGTGGAAACGTAGCTTTGAATGTGCTGCGGTGCAAGTCAAACACCAAAAAAAAAATCACATTTGAGATAATTGTTTTTTTTTTCTGGTTAGATTATGCTTGTAATAACAGTCATTAATGGATATCTCTGCAGAGATCATTGCGGGCTTGGCTTCAACAATGTGTCTTTTATAGACCTGCAAATGTTTCTTTTGTAGCAACAAAGTGGCCGCGATAGATTCACTTTTTCTCATCATCATTATCATATACACTAAGTTATAAATTCTTGTCGTAAGTCTTTGAGTTAGTGCTACTATTACCGTTGCTGTCTGTATTTGTATTTTATAGCAACCTTGCGTAGTTTTGCGGTGGCAGTTAACAAGGACCAAAATAGGAGCTGCATTACTAGCAAGCTATTTATTTATAATAATACTAATACTAATTCTACTACTACTAATACTACTAATAATCATAATCATAATAATAATAAATTGTATGGAGCTGCTTAGACTAAGACTTTATTTATTAATATCGCATATTAACAAATTTTTAAATTCAAATTCAGCTTTATCAATGATTTCATTATATTTATTTAAAATAGTATAATATAGTAATATATTTATTAGGTCCCTTCAGATAACTTAAAAAGCAAATGACTTCTTCCATAGACTGATTGTTGCAGCTCACTGATCTCAGATGTCCATTGACTGCTCTCTGTTGTTCAAAAGCCTAATGCAGGGAGGGTCCATGTTGTTCAGTACACAATTTGTCCTGTTTCTAAACTACTGACTCCAAACTAATGTTGTTACACTATTAGCAAACATATATTTTTTATTTTTAGGTTAATCTACTATAGATTGTGTAGGAAAACATGGAAGAGTGGAGGCACTGGAAGATGGACATTTCTTATTTGTGTTCCATAGTCAAAAAAAGATTTGTTGGTCTAAGCCTGTGTTAAGGTAGATGGAGAGACACTGACTTCTTTTTGTTTGTTTTTTTTTAAATAAAGCCTAAAAACTATTTTACAAGAGCCGGCAGTAGGAGGAGAAAAGAAGTACAGGGGGTCCACCCATTAGATAAGTAACTAAATCTGATTGGTCAGCCATCAATATCCATACTTTGAATTATAAAAAGATAGAAATATGAGTAGGTCAAATGGCAGGAGATAGTGTTTTTTATAAAGTGTAGCCTAGTACTAGATGGTGCTTAGGATGCTACAGAGTCCATCTTCATATGAAATATATAAAATCTTTTACTATATAACCATATAGGGTCATATGCATGCAGCTCTTCATAAATATGCACTTTTTCCATTAGATGTTTACAGTCAGTCAACTTGCCACTATATTCAATCCTGCCTGGAAACAAAGAATAAAATTAGTTTCCCAAAGTGTTGAATTGAAACGCATGCTTCAAGTTTCATTGTCAACCTCTGACCTTTTCAACACTGGGACGTCTTAATATCTGTTTAAACACATGCCGCTCCTGTGTGCAAAAACAGGCGGAAATTTAAACACTAGTAAACACAGCGGAAGATAGTGATCAGAAACCACATCTCCGTCTGGCCACTACGCCATTAGGCTGCCAGCCAGCCACCATTTTCTCTGTAAAAGTCCACCGTGCCCAGATACTGCTGAGAAACGGCACGTAAGCACAGTGTGATGGATTTCACATCAGCTGCATCACAGGCTGTAAACATTTTCATAGAAACGCAGTAAACGTTAAAAAAAATAGTTTGTTTCAACATGGCAAGTATATGGCCATTGAAAAGAAACGTATTTAAGCCAGTTTCCTTTTCAGTGATGTGTTATTTTTGTTAAATGCAATTGTAAGCTAAATATAGGTGGTTTTGCGCTCCTTTGCAGCAATAGTGAAGCAAAAAAGAAAAGTGAAAATTCAAGAGTAAAAGCTGATTTTGGTATTGGTCAACAGACTTTTGAGATGAAAATTGTTGTTTTTTTCTGCGAACTCTTGCAAAAGTTTTATAACATTATTGCAGGCTTTACATCACACTCATTTTTGTAGGAAAAATTGCAAAAAAAAAATTAAAATAAGAAACAAATAACAGGACTGAAAGATTGAAATTTCTTATAAAACTAAAAAATACTCCTAATAATAAACTAAAATACTCCAATAATTCTCTTGTTTTAAATTTAGTGTGCAGTTTTATAACCACAGAAAATTATTATGTCCTAAAATGTCCTAGAAATAATGTCTTTAATATTTAAAATAACATATTTTTATTACAGTTTTCTAAATTTACTTGGTTCTTGTTTGTCCAAGGCCAGTTGTAGCTGTGCATCACAGTTATGCCCTCTGTGAACCTACTGCAAAAGTTTTATTTGTGACCCTTTGAGGCTTCTGTAGTTTGTGAGGTGGAGTTTGACTATACATGTCTAACAAAATAAAAAATAAAATAAAAAATGAAATAATACAGCACTCATTTTCAAAAGAAATATGTTGTAAATGTCCAGGAAAATGAGTATGAACCTTGATTAATTACCAAAAACATTTTATAATGTCTTTCCTGTCTTCCTTTTAAAACATCAACATATCACGCTCAAACTGCACAATATTTATAAAAACCCACTCCATAAAGTCAGCAGCACCTGGTTTGTTTCTCCGCCACCCCGCTCCGCTAATGTCGGTGTCATTAGCTGCTCTCTTGGGGAAGCTGTCAGCTCCACGTTGCTGTTGTAATATGAAACCAATAATTACAGCAGAAATCCTCTCGCTGCGGCTGCATTAACTTAACGTGCTGTTGATTGACTCGTGGCCATAAGATACGCTCCACACTTAAGATTTTGTATCTGTGAGCGACAAAAGTGCTGCACTACTACTCCTCCAGGTATTTATCACACTGCAGGCTATGTGTTTTGAAGCATTTTTTTTTTGATACATTGCTAAAGATTGCTAGATTTCAGTCGCTGTGGCTTTCGTGCGTTTATGAAGTGACACTTGAGTTTTATGCTTTTTGCCTCCATCACTTTTTAGACTCTAATAGGCTGCGATTGACGTCAGTGCGTATAATAGAACAATAAAGATGTCATGAAATGCTAAATTTGACTTTGTATAAGTTTTTGGCGAAGACAAAGGCTGTTTTGAAAGGGAAAAAAGACAATTTTCCAAATATTCAGAGTTAATTAGGCTGAAATTGTTTTTTATAGAACAGAATATCTCCTATAAACCACTTCAACTTTCTTCAATAAATTTCCATAAAACCCATGTGTTGAAAACTCCATTGTGTTTTACTGGCCAACTCTTCCACTAACCCTTCTTCTTAACAATATAGTTACGACCCTCATTCTGTTTGTAATTATTTATGATGTAGTTGTTCTCCTCCTAAGATGACAGGTTGCCCGACAGGCGTTGACATGAAATTTGACGCTCAATTTGCAAAGCGCGCTAACAAAGCAGAGCACATGCCAAGTTTTATCAACAACATCAGAGGAGCATCTCGAACCACACTCAGTGATTAAAGCAGTATTGACCTCACTGTGTTTAGTGTTGCCAACAAACTTATTTTGTCTGTCTCGTACACTTTGATTAAACCTGTGGGCTATTATCTTTATTTTAATCCGTGGAATAATACTGTGTTAAACTAACCATCATATCTTATCTCACTTTTTATTACAGCATAAATTATGTCAGTGTTTTATTAAACTAGTCATACACTCGAGAGTCTCAAAACAAAACAGACAGATATTAAACACAGCAAAATGTAAAACTGTCAATTAAAAAAAAAAACCGTTTGATTGAAGGAAGCATAGCAGCCGACCGTTATTGTTTAATGCTATTCTAAGCTAACAATGAGGGTTTTGTACTCCTTTGCTGCAATAGGGAAGCAGAGTTGGAATTCAGAAGCAAAAGTGCACTTCACAAAAATGACAATGCTATTGGTCCACAAACTTTTAGTGGGTTTTAAAAAGTTGCAGATTGTAAAATAAATGGTCATCGTTGATTTCTTTTGGAAAAATTGCAGAACTAAAAGAAAAAATATTGAATTATATGGTTAAAGCAAATTATGCCACAACCTTTATTAAATGAGTTTTACTGTATAATATCATATCTTTTAAACGACTTAGCCCAAGCTATCTTTGCATCCAAAAAGCTAATTATCCTATTTTTGTTTCCAAACCACAAACTTGTCCAGACTCTATTCCTTTTTTTCTGGGCACATTGCCACTTCCTTAAGTTACTGACAATACCTGTTTTTGGCTCTAGTTGAATTATAGCCTACAACATACTAGGAGCAGTGTGACACCCATTGGACTGTCCACTGCACTCATTACACTCTTTAACTATATACGTACAACTTTTCAATATGTGAGCCACGCAACCCTTTACTTTATCATACATTGTATAAACCTATTGATGTTGTGACTGTTACAAACATATAGATTCTGGCTATGATTATTATTTTTAAATGAATCATTTAAAGGCAGAGTGGGTGCTGGGTAATTTTATTGACAAAATTGCAGATTGCAGTTACACACCTCTCCTTTTTGTACCTACCCAGCCTTGCAAGAACATGTCTATGTATATAAAAACAAACAGTGGAAATAGATGACGTTACAAATATTGAAATACTATCACACATTCAAGATTGTGTGCCAAATAAAGAAACGTGAATGTGCTTCTCTTTCTGCAGTGCTCAGTTTGTCTGCTCTGTTCAATTGTAGCAAAAGGAAGCAATGGAACTTCTAGATACGGAGCTCTTTTTTCTAACTTACTCAGAATGTTTTAACACTATATAGACACTAATATTGACTGATGTATTCCATTATCTATCTCTGAAGTTGCTACGTTTCGACTCTGAGCTCTTCTTGTCGCCTCTCGTCCTTGTTAGGTGAAAATCTGGTTCCAGAATAAGCGGTCTAAGTACAAGAAGATCATGAAGAACGGACCTTGTGGCCCCGAGGGAGACCACCTGGTCCCCCCGCCGCAGTCCTCGTCCTCTCCCTGCTCTCTGTGGGACATCAGCATGGCCACAAAAGGCGCGCCGGTGCACTCTGGAGCATACATGAACAATTTCGGACACTGGTACCCCGGACACCAGCAGGACTCAGTGCCGAGGACTCAGATGATGTGACAGATGTGACCAGCAGCCCAAATTGGTTTTTGTTTTTATTTTATTCTTTTTACAAGCAAGCTGACTGCAGTTCTTGAGGGTAAACTCTAGATGGAGGCATAAAGAATACAACTGGGTATAGTTAACAGATTTTAGTTCACTCGTGTATGTTTTTGATCGACTTGAACCGAAAGTGAGTAGTTTCAACACACAACGTACAATTTTATCTGTTACAAAATCTGCAAATTTCAGTTCTTAAAAAAATCACTTAAGGGCATTAGGGTAGCTTTTGGCAAACAGGTATTTATTAATTACATCCTTGGTTCTTTCTCCGTGCCAAGCAAAATATTCTGTCCTGCACAGAGTCTGGAAACAATGCAGTCGGTTGGTTTACAAAGCCTGGGTGCGGCAAAAGGCTAAAAAAAAAAAAAAAAAAAAAGAAAGTAAAAGCAGCCTCGTCCAAAGCTAATGCCAGTCCTGCATTTCTGTTTCTGGACATTTCAGGGTTCTCTTGTGCCTGGCTTTTTTTTCCGTGGGTTTTTATGGAGGGTGTAAGCAACAGTGCGTTTTGTTCTTAATTAAACTGATTTACAACCGTCCAGCTTGAACAAAGAACAGTGATATTTTTTGGTTTTATTTTTGAGTGTATTTTATGTTCTCATTTTGACAAGGTTGCACTCTAAAGGGTTACTTTTGATTCCTATCAAGCTGTTAAGTGCCATTTAATAATGAAACAAGGGATTGTGAATTTGTGTTAAAGCAAGTGAATGCTGCATTTTTTATATGGAAACCAGGCACTGACTTGACATACTTTACTCCAAGCGCATTTTTTTTTTTTGTAATTGTTAGGTTTTTATCCAGAAAGAAGATGTGGGAATTCTCCTAATTCTAAAAATCTTGTTATTGTTCAGTTTTGGAAATTCAATCAGGTTTTAAAGGTTCGAGGGTAATCATTGGGTTATTAATGAACTGTCTCAAAATACTGGCCATGTTTCATCCAACTCTTTGATTTTTTTTATTAACGAACACAATGTTAGTGGAGCATGCATGGTCTATGGTTTGCAAGCAATCCACCTAAAATCCTGAGTCAATATTTTTCCAACAGTGTCTTGGCTTGATAAACTTTTGAAATAAATGAATCCCAGTGAACCAATCTGATTGTATTTGTTGAACATGAATAAATCACCAGTGCAGTTTGCTTTCTTTGGCTCCATTATCTAGGAGATAACATCAAATATAAGCTGTTAAACTATTAAAACAACATATTCCTCTCAGTGTAATGTTTTGGTGTTGCAGGTCGCCTGGAGGCATTTTCTCTCGAGTCATAAATCAGAAGAAATGGGTCACGGCGTTCACCTTTCAAACATCTGGAAAAGCAACGAGCCGTCGAACGTCGTCAATGATTTTATAAAATGACCATGTCAATTATAGGTAATTTAGGACACAGCTTGTTAAATAACGCTTTCACTCAGATGCTGTAATTATGTGTAATTGTCAGTCGAGGGAATATCCTTCTGCCTGGGGCCCGCAGAAAAGGAAGCGGCAGATTATCAGAATGGATTAGTGAGAGCTAATCCTTAATTTGTCTTAATCTGACTGATGCATAAATCTGGCGAACTTGCGTGGGATTATTATTTGTTCACTTCTGCTCCTCATTGATATCATGTGTCTGGGATGATAACAAAATTGGCATGTTTTCAAGTTTGTGGTCGAGGGATAAAAAACTTTTTATCCCATGGGCAAGAAGAACTGTCTCTCTGTGGTTTTAATCTGTCATCTCGTTTGATAATCCAGTCCAAACTGTTCCAAAGAATAGCATAGAGAACTAGAACACACAAGACACTCGTTTCTTTCTATGGAGGCTTTTATTTTTATACCGAATACCACTGTCTGTCAAGAATTAAAACTACTTTGTTGGTATAGATTAAACTGATGTCAATGACACAGTATATACAATAATACTAGAATTGACTAGAAATTAGACTATTAGGGACTGATTTACATGTGTTTTAAGGGAGGCACCATCACAAAACCTGTTTCTGGATCAGAAATGCTGCTTCTTATATTTCCTGCTGAGCTACTTTATTGTCTAGTGCAGGAAGTCATGTACACAGGTCTCACTGACTGTGTCCCAATCAACTCATTAATCACTATATAGTGCACTACACAGTGATTACACCATTTTGTAGTGGTGTCTGAATGTCTAGTAACTGAAATGTAGTGCACTCAAAGTTTACCGCAATGCATCAGTAAAAGTAGTGAGCAGCAGTGGTCACTAGATCAAAACAGACCATGATTATTCCAGAGAGCAGCGCGACTGTGACATGTTTAACAGAACACAACAGGTTAGAGACAAAGACCTTCTGTGGAAACGTAAATTGTTATTTATAAACCATTACAGTGTTAAATCACTAATGTTAGCTGTGCTCATACAGACGCAGATACGAGAGCTTCCTCTGAGAAACAAGCTGCAATAATCCAGTCAGTTTTTGGTCATTATATTTGTATCACTAAAGTCTTACCAGAGTTTTTTTTTTTTTTTACAAAAGTCCATTATCAGTGGAGTTCAGAAGACCTTTTTTTTTTTACATGTACACCAGAGTCATGTGACTATCGGTGAAAGAAAAAACACTGTAGTGTCAGAAACCATTCACTAATCGAGTGAACTATATAGTCATTTCTAGTGAAGCACTGTATAGTGATTGTGGAGTTAGGGACTAGGGAGTGGATTCGGACACAGCCACTGCCTGTATTTGTGGGAGTTCACATTTCATTGTGAAAAATCTGGGGAAGGAGCATTTAAATGAGGCACACATCCTAATTTACCAAGTTTAAATACATTCACCAAGGCAAGACCTAAGACCATTTATACAAAACTGAGTGACGACTGGGGAGAGTTGAAACTGCTAAAGGAGCGAGGCTACATGTTTTTCACTGAAAAATAATCTTTTTGTTTAGGGCTAGTACGGTTCAAAACCATCTTCTTTTATGTCACAACTGTAAGGCTTTATTTCTTTCTTTACTAAGTTTGTCCCAGACATAATATCAATCATTCGAGTGAGCTACACTTCTATTGATTAATTAATTGATTGTTTTATGTATTCGTTACAGATCTAAAGATGTATGACTTCAACACAATAAATTATATCTTAAAAAGATAACTGGACTGGACTTGATAAATGAAACACTACGTCCCTAATGGTGTTCTATGTCCTGGTGCGTAAGACGTAATTGCATTTTAATGATATTCTTAACTAAAAAGTTATGACAGACTGAGTCGTTAGGTTCCACAATAAAAGAGTTTTGTGTGAGGCATATTTATCAAGGAACATTGTGTTAATTAAGTTAGCTTTAGTTGACCTTTTTTTTTTTTTTTTTTTTTTTGGTTTTAATGATGTCTCCTTTCCTTTGGAGGATCAAACATCTCTTTCAACACTTCTCATCATCCCGTTGCCTCTGGCGTACTTCACACCGTACGGTTTTATGGAATACTTTGTTTCACAGACTTCAGGTGCGTCATATTGTCCTAATAAACAGATGGAACCCTGTCAGGAGCTGAGGCAGCAGCGCAGCACACAGCGTCTGCAGCAGAGAGGGCAAATAAGGAGAGCCACAGCAGCAAACATGGAGGAATGGAAGAAGAAAGCCTGTTGGATAGTCTGCACATGCTGAAAACCTCATTCTAGCAGCAAAAGTGTTATTTATTATTTTCTTTTCGACCCTGGCTACTTTAATAGTGCCGTTTCATTACATTACCTGATGCAGTACAGCAGTTTCTGACAAGCAGTTAGTTTCAAATGAGTTTATCACCAAAAAAAACCCAACATGAGAGCCCCTTTTATGCTCACGTTGTTTCATTGTCTTTCTTACATCTCGACTTGGTGCGTGTGAAAGGGTCCCATCTTTATCCTGCAACGTTAGGCAGTGACTTAAGCTTTACTATGGCTCAAGCAGAAATGACGTTCTTGTTGTGTGACACTGCTCACAGAATATTTATTAAAAATCCAACGTTTTTTTTTACAAAAGCGAAGTGACTCTCGGAACTGAAGACGAAATGAACCGTGACATTAAGAGGCTGGTTAGAGATCTAAGGAGCCAGTCTACACACAAGACAAAGTAACTAGTCAACTGTGGAGTTTACAGAAGAAATGTCATCAGGTTGGTTAGACTGGCCCTGTTTTAGCTCTAGTCTATTTGGGGATCAGCCACTGGGCAAACCCTGCTGCTCCATCCTTCCCCTTGTCAGTCCAGTCTGTGGTTTTAAACTTGATATATTTACGCCTACTTTTTTTCGAGAGAGAAAAAAGTCAGGTTCAACAAAGACCAGCTGGGAGTGCAGTGTTGCCAGATAATTATCGAATTTCTATGATATTTTTTTCCCTCTGCACGATCAATAATTCCAAAAATCCCATAATGTATGATCATTTGAACCCTTCATTACACGGCTAATTCAATAACAAGCACAATGCATACATACTACGCTTGTTTTTACTCACGTGTGTCTTTACAGGCGATCAACACACCACGTAGCATGATGTAAATATGGACAATGAGCCAGTGGTTTGTGATTCTAAATAAAAGGCAATTTCTTCAATTATCAGTAGTTTAGGTGGATTTATTGATGTTTATTCTTATAGTATAATATGACTTTATGAGGCAAGACCTTGATGAATGATGATTTAACACAGTGGTGTCAAACTCAAAGTGGTGAGGGGCAGCAATAGTTAATGAGAATCCTTTCAGGGACCAAAGACTGTGACACCTGAGAAGCTTATATTACATTTTGAATGTGAGGTTTTATCTTCTTTTGAGTCTTACAAAAGTGATCTTTAACATGAATTTCCTCCTTTTTATGGAAACTGGTTTTAGTTGGATATAAACAGGTTTTAGATGGATTCTAACAGGTTTTATTTGGATTTGAACAAGTTTTATTTGGATTTGAACAAGTTTTAGATGGATTGTAGCAGGTTTTCTTTGGATTTGAACAGGTTTTAATTGGATTTAAACAGGATTAAGATTGATTTGAACAGGTTTCTTTTGGATTGTAACAGGTTTTAATTGTATTTGAAGAGGTTTTAATTGGTTTTGAACAGGTTTTAGATGGATTTGAACAGCTTTTTTTATTGTAACAGGTTTTAATTGTATTCGAAGAGGTTTTCATTGGTTTTGAACAGGTTTTAGATGGTTTGAAAAGGTTTTAGTACCAAAAACCGGCTTAAGATTTCATGAACAAACAAAATTAATCTGATTCAAATCCATCTCAAACCTGTTCAAATCCATTTAAAACCTGTTCAAATCCAGTTAAAACCTAGTGCCAAAAATATCACCTACAAAATGCATTGGAGAGCCGCATAAAACATTGCAAAGGGCCCCATTTGGCCCCTGGGCTTTAAGTTTGACATGAGTGATTTAATAGGATACGTATAGAAGATAGTTAGTGCAAATATGACTGATATTCTGGGCTGTTCAGGTAGAGGCACTGTTCTGCAAGAGGCACTTTTTTTTCACTCATCAGTCAGATTATTTCAAGCTAAAAATATAGATTTACAGTGTGGACTATAATATACATGGTCTATTATAATGTTTTATTGAAGCAGGTGGTCCTGAGCCACGTCTATACGATCATTTTCCTCTAAACACGATCATCTTAAGGCACTGGTATATAGTCAGAAACAGGCCCAGTGCGGCTGAACGTAAAGCCAGGGAAGCTGTGAATGTTTAAGGGTTAAATGACATAATTTCAGCTGTTTTTATGCTAACCAACAGTTTAATATGGTCTGTTGATTACCTGTTAAACCAAGATACGTACTGTGCTTTAAGAATTAAGCTTTTGTTGTTGTTTTAGTAATAAAAGTACGTGGAAGACGGTTATTGCGATTGTTATTATTACTGAAGTATTAAAGCAAGACCTGGAGTTTGCGTGAGGACATAAATGTCAAAACTATAAAAGTAAAGACTAGAGAAGTGGCTACTGGGCAGATGACAGCATGCGGCCCCAGAGCGGATTGAAAGCAGAGCGAGGAGGAGGAAGGCCCGCTCGTAGAATTGAATAGTGCATCGTGAAGAAACACATTAATGAGAACAAGTCGTGAACAGCAGGGGTTATTTTATATTTGCTTGTTAAACTTGACCCATGTGGAGCGAGCACACACGCACATACGTATTTAAAGTGCAACTGAGATACTGCAGGACTGTTTTCTTGGGTGTGTGGTTTATAAGTTTTATATGTGGACGTGTTGGGGATTGTGAAATGCAGTAAGATTACCATAAATTAGACCAATGTAATACTATATGTTCGCTGATATTCTTTATTGATTCAAAATGCGTGTTCTTCCAAAATTTCTCCAGTCAATGGCTTTGAACATAATTAAAAATAAAGATTATTGCCATTCCACGGCATTAGGCAGTGTACTATTGGTGCGTTCATGTGGTCCCTGTGAACTCGGGAAAACGTTTTTCCGAAAAATGCACATGAACGCCTGCTCAAGTTCAACAACAGAAACTTAGGTGAGACGGAGTTGTCTGAGATTCCATGTTGACATCATTTTCATAATCAAAATGGCGGAGGAATGCAAATGTTGAATATATTTTAGTGAGAAGACCCTGTTAAACATGTTGAGCTCAAGTCATCAACATGTGACTTTAACAACCTGAGCCGATCTGACCACCCGAGCCAATGTTGTTCCATAGATGTAATATAAGATCTGGATAAGGCACCGCCCCCTTTTTTCTGCCGCCAATTTGATTAGTGGCCACTCGAGGTATTGCAGCGAAAAAATCCTACACGGCCCCAAAAGGATTAAGAACAAGAGTAAAAACAAATGCCTGGTTTTCCAAAAAGCTAGGATTTGTTGTGTTTATTGTCTGTTTTCATATCCTAGACTTTTTCTCTGTTAGAAATCCTTCGCTTTGCTTAAAAAATAGCTTTTATTGTCACCGCTCTAGCCCACCTTTGTGCCCATTGGTCAGAACGGATCATGTGGAAGCCAAAAACTTTTTTGTTGTGCTGCGCCAATGAGCAACGTCCATTAAAAATAATGGGCGGCCATGTTTTCTTAGACTCATTCAGTCTCCTGTTCTAATATTATATCCATGTGTGGTACCTACACCGTCAGACTTTTGTGATAATATATTGTTACTGATAAACATGAGTGCATGCCTATTGTAAACGCTTTCTGTTGAACCCCTCCCAGATTATTCCGCGTAAAACAGACCATCTGGCAAGTCAGGTTATCAGCCGCAAACTTAACTTCGTCAGCCTCTTTGTTATATTGGACTTGCAATAAACCTACTGGAACATTTTCGGTGCTAGTGATACATGCCTCAAATTAACAACAATGAAGCAGATTTTTTTTTTTTCCAGACATTGAATATTTCATCACTGATGGAATCTTTTGTGCGTTTCGCTTCAAAGACAAAAACTGAACAGAACATCTAGATACTGGCATGTGAGCTAGCATCAGCATTATTCTCGTAAACTGGCGTAATGGCTTTCAGAGACTGATCCGTGTTGTGAGCAGCGTGCAGATCATGGCTGGAGGCAGGGAAAGTAACGTCAGCCCCCGATCTTTCATGACACTCTTATAAACTCTCCTTCCGCTGCTGAGTTTTCCTCTCGGCTCGCAGCAGCTGATGTCATCGCCTCGTCTCGCCGGCCTCCCCTTCCACTGCCACTGCCACGGAGCAGAGGTACAAAACTGTCACCTCAGCTTACCTCCAAAACCTCGAAAAAAGCCCAAATCACTGCGTTACACTGTTTCCCGCACAACTTTACCGAGAACACTGTGTACACTGAGTCCAAAACTAGCCAAATGCAACCAGAATCCACAATAGCGCCTGTTGTAAACCATTTTGCTCCGTGAAGGTGCAGTCACAGGTCGCTACAAGTCTCTGTTTTGCTGTCTGCTCGTCTCTTGTGATGTTCACATGCATTCTTCTCTGACACCTGGAAGCTGAGGGCTCAGCACAGGAAGGTAAGAGCCTAAACAAACATGGAAGATGTCCTGGAGAGGCTGTGGTTTAGGATCCACGCCCTGAATATGTACCTCATCCCCGTAGGCACTGGGCTTCTGCTGTAACTCAAGAGCCACAGAGGCATCTTTTTAATTTTTTTTTACAGTCTAAGAGCTTTTCTACCAAGCCTCTTTTGTCAATACTGAACTAACATCAGTATTTGACCTCAATGTAAGAAGGTTGTGGGGTCAATTCCTGGCCTGTGGATACTCCCAGTGCTTCCATAAATGAACTGATGACTTGGTGTTGACCATGATGGATGAATGTGACAGTTATTGGCTGTCTAAAAGTGTTAACCCTGCGATTAACAAGCTCAAGGAAAGGCTCCAGTCGAATAAATGAACGTGTTTCTATCATGAGTTGTACTTTCGAATCAAATGTTAGAAATTCAAGGCCTAATTTTTGGAGCCATTTTGACGTGACCCACAGGTTGATTATTAATTCATCTTCTACCGCTTAGTCACAATAGGGATTATGGGGCACTGGAGTCTATCCCAGCAGCTTCGGGCCTGGACAATAGCCAGTCGGTTGCAGGGCTGACATTTAGACACAGACATCATTCACTAGGAGCAGTTTAGATTGATCATTTGACCTATGGACGGTTGGAGGAAGAGAACTGAGAAAACCCAAGGTAACACAGGGAGGATATGCAGACTTTTCACAGAGAGTCGGCCGCCCGGGGATCGAACCCACCACCTTCTTGCTGTGAGGCAGGAGCGCTAACCACTAACATATTCTCTAATTGTGTGTCAGCTACAATGTTTTCTAACTATCAAGGTTACATCAATGGCTGTTTGGGGTTTATCTCATCCACTTTGAGTTTGTTCACTCACGTCTCCTCCATCCTCACCAGGGTTAAGAGTCAAAAACAAAAGACAAAAGAGACACACCCAGATGCATAGTATGTGTCCTTTTTACAAACTGCAGTGATAACATTAAGTTAGTCATATGCAAATGTTTTTGATTGTATTCAAACTGTAGGTTGAGCGATAATGACACATGAGCTCTGGGATTTGTCTGGATTCCAGTCTTCATAAACAAAAGCTATCACTGCGGTATCTATACACACCCCTCGAGCAAGAAACCACTAAGTCTGGGCTTAGCTACACCTGAGTTGTGTCAGAATCATCTCACACCACTGCTGCATTGATCCAGACGCTGTTGATAACACATTTTATCGTAGGCTATTGGTTGATTGGTCTATGATATCCATTCCATTCTTCTTTAGATGAATGATATTAACAACAATACACACAGCGATCGCTCACATTTCAGCAACAGTTACTTTTAAAGTAGTGCTTCAGTTTGATGGTTGGATACACAAATCCTAGCCTGGCAAAGTAAATGGGTCTGGGATCCCTTCCTTTCGCAGTAATTTTTTTCTTAGTACATATCCTCCAATCAATCAACAACTTATCTATAATGGTGTGTGCTATAGCAAGGCGTCTGATTGGTTGCATCTCTGAATTGCATTAGAGGCAGTTTATTCTGCCTCATATTAGTTTTCTTGGTTTTTGTTATCTTTATCTTATACAAATACATATATATGACTTTTTTTTTTTTTTTTTTTTTACAATTTTTTACGTTTTTTCCTCTAGTCTAAGTCACGCCCCTTTTGGGAGACTAAAAGCTCCCTAAAGTGACAGTGCCCCTTATCCCTGACAGCACACACATAGTCAGTAGCCATTTGCTTAAACTAACTTGTTTATGCAGAATTGACCAACTTCACTGGCTAATGCCCTTCAACTATTGAGTCAGTTTAACTTCTTTTCCTAAAATGCACAAGCAGCTAATACTGTCTGCCACCACTAACTGAAAATTTACTCCGATTCCACACAAAAAACGTACACCTTTCGAATTTGAAATGAATCCAAACGATGCAATGTGAGTTTGTAGCAACACTGCCAATGTTTCCTTTGTTGTCAGGTCGTCTTTTTTGTCAGCGAACCTGTGGGTTTGGTTGGTTCAGAGCGGGGAGAAGGTTTGTTTGTCATGCACACACTCCTCTCTTTTCCAACTGTAGGCCACATGAAAGCGGTGTACACCCGTCTGTGTTATTAGTCTGCAGAGACTCCAGAGTGTCTGCCGCGCTGTCACCTCCCACAGCCGGCTTTACACGCACCGCCAGTGATTCTGCAGAATATATACGAGATGGGTGCAACCTCTACCTGTCCGTGACTCACCACACAAGAAGGCAAGAAGACACCAACAGAAGAAGATTCAAGGCTTTATTATTTATTTTTTTTATGTCAGACTCTTCTAAGGCACGTATAAATAAAAGACCTGAGTACAGAATATATACACTTTTCTTGTTTTTGTTCCAGCCGTAGACGTTACAGACAGGACAGACCGTGATGTCACAATAAGCATGAAAATTATTACAGATTTTGCTGGTCAAAATCGCTTGGGACGCTAACAGCTAATCAAGTAGCATTCTACTCAATAAAGCAGTAATTGAACAAACTATAGAGGATTGGGCTAAACACAATCAGGGCAGAGTAGTAGTTATTCCTCAATAAAACCTCGTGGTGAAAAGAATGAAACATGTAGAGATTGTTTAAAGTCAAATATAATGAGCCAAAATTATACCTAAAGATGATATTTTTTGAACAGGAATCTTTGGAGCCAGACTTCACATCTGACATCAACCTCTGGTCCCTTGGTCCATTATTTTCTACTGTTCTTGGGGCCATCCTTTTCCCATAGTGGCATTATCAATCCAGCTTTGTTGAGTTAGTGAATAAGTTATCTTTCCCGACACTCCTGTAGACTGTACCAATATGACCCAAAGAGCTCTCCTGTTCACACTGTCAACATTTTCTCATTTTTAACTTATTTGTAACATGACCTAGCATGACAGTCACGAACTTGTTCACTTTTTTACTTACAGTGCGCTACATTAATACCTATGGATCACTGTCACGTTCCATCAAACAGGTTCCTTGCCTGTGTTTTGCATGTTGCTATTTTTGTACCGTTGTTTTGTTACATGCACACGACATGTCACGTGGTAATAGTCTTACATAACAGTTGGATCTTTTTCAAGCCATTTATTGCTGTGGTTTAAAATGAAGATTCAAGTTTTGTGGACTTGCTATGATTGCGCCATTCAAGCTAAACCAATAGATCATCATAAACATGGCCGCCTCTTTGTCCTGTGTCCACTGTGGTCGGAAGACAATATAATTAATAACACAGCTCTCTCCGTGAATTTCGGGGCAAAATATAATAATCCTTTCAGTCTTTCAGTGGCCCAGGTTCATCTTAGTGTGGGTCATCACCTACAAATTCTCAGTAGTAGAAAAAATGCTTAGGAAAACAAATAGACAATGTATAAATATGCTCACTTTTTAAAATATTAAATATAAAACAAAATATAATCCTTTAACAGTTTTTTGTTTTCATGCCGATGGTGCGTTCAAAGTCAGTAAACGGCGCCCACGCTCTGTGAGGCTGGCGCTGCTGTTGAGGACGAGGCCAGATGCATAGGCCCCGTCTGAGCCAGGCCTAACTGCGCGCCCTGCTGCTGGTACCAGTTCTGATGGGTGTATTCGCCCATGTAAGGGGCTGGAGATTCGACCGGAGGCTGAAAGGGAGGCTGCCCCCTGCTGGTGGGCTCCAGAACGGCGTTATTCTTAACTCCGCCTCCGCTGCCGTTGCTGTTAGTGCTGCTGTTGCTACTGTTATTGTTGTTGGGGTTGTTGTTGTTTTCCCAGACGGCCGGAGACGGAGGGGAGTTGCAGGCCATGGAGTCGCTGGCCTCGGGGCTGTGTTCGAGAGGAATGTCTCCCAGTGGAAACTCGCCGTTCTTGTAGAGCTTCTTAAACTTTGACCGGCGATTCTGGAACCAGATTTTCACCTGGAAAAACAAGAACACATACACTCTTGTTAAAACTATATACAACGGCTGGAAATATTAGCACATTCACTTTTTGCGTTAATTTTCTGGTTCAGTGCGTTTAAAAAAAAATAACGCCCCCTGCCTCATTTCCGCTTATTGTGGCTAACGTGAAGCTAGTAATAATAATAATAATAATAAAAAAGACACACTGCTAAATGGTTAATACTGCTTTAAGAGATTACTGAATGATTCCCTGGAAAAAAGTAACGTGACAGATTTAAGTATTCTGTAAGTGAATGTATTGATTATGCACTTTAAGTTACTGTGTTTTATACTTTAAGTTAATTTTAAGTTATTTGTCAAATCATTTTTGCATAGACTGGGCAGTCATAGTATCTTAGTTTTGAAGTCTGAACAAGCTAATTTATCCTTTCTGTGTAAACTTATTACAATTTACACGCTATACAAAAGTTAAATTATGGCAAAGTTAATTACCTTCTGTTAAATTGAAGAGTCAGTTTGTTAATAAACACACAAAATCTTTAATTTTGTTCTTCCAGATCAGCTAGATTTGTGCTTAATTTCTTCATTTTTTCTATTGACTCACATCCCTACTGTAAATAATATCTTGGAGCCAGTTTTTTATGTGCCTATGTGTGTGTATGCAGGTGACCATTTCCCCTTCTCAGAGCCTTAATGGAATAAATGAAGTGACATTTAGCTGTTACTTTGCTCTTCCTTTTTTTATGCTGTGTTAAAAGACGCTGAATGTACTTTTTTTTTTTTTGTATTATTGGTAGCCATCACTTCCTTATTGACCATCAGTGTAAACCAATGGGAGCGAGCACGTGCTTGTCCAAAGCTTCTGGTATGCGCTGAACTTTCTCATTTATAAAAAACCTTGATAATAAAGCCCGGATGACGTCTTGAGGTCTTGTTCTCACAAATATTTCCTATTACAATACGCTATTAAGTGTTTGAACTGTGTTAAAGAAAATCGTTGCTCATACGTGTGACTTCTAAAGTCTCTATAAGCTGGCACCCACGAGACCTTTATTGAACGGCTCACTACACCCTGTCCCTGCCCACTTTCACCCGATAACGTAGGCGTATAAACACAAATAAAATGCGTCATTTGCAGTGCAATTAATTGCTGGGAGTTGATGGTAGTAGGTTGTGACTTGATTTTCAAGTCTAGCTACTGTTATTACATTTTTGCTCTAGATGATTATATAATGCCATGTTTCAAGTTCATGTTTAGCGTGAAGACTAATCCAACCGATATATTACACTGACTTTGAGCTGTGCACCAGTGTGTCAATCTAATGATTTATTTTTATGCCAAGGTGTATCAGACATCTCTGAGCAAAGGTAGCTTCAGATTGTTGGCTGCGCTTGTCAAGGTAATCAAAGGATATGTGGGAGCTATTTTGTTATTTTGTAAACCAACAGATCTGCCACAGAAACAACACAAACATGAGCCACGCTCTGAAAACCGACCGGAGCCACGTTGTAGTTTCACACTTTACACGCGGCGCTCGAGCGGAGCCGGCAACAATTATTTACAGGTGTTGTGCAGAAACACCCTGAGCCACGAGGCTTTATCTTTTATCACTCGAGCGGAGATTATTCCTCACGCTGTAAATCATCAGCGTGTGACTGTGTAAACTAGGCTGACACAATGGTAATAACTCAAGGCACTGTTTTGTGTTAGACAAAGCCTGGTATGTTGTTGTGTTGTGCACCGCATTCATTTGTATTAGAAAGTGTTTGGGGATAATAAGATTGTATTTGATTAAATTTATGTTTGTGCCAGTCTTGCATTACCTTCTTTATTAATCGTACAGTATTTACATGTTTTAGGCCAATGGCTGTAACCTGTGATTTATTTCACATTTTGAATGACTGCGTCAGAAAGAATAAAACAAACAAATACAAATAACATATTGATTATTATTATTATAATTATTAATATTATTATTATTATTAACACTAGTAATACTACTACTACTACTAATAATGAATATGTTTAGCCTAACTGCACAATTATTGCATTAGAAACAACAATAAAATGAAAAAGAAATCAAAATTTTGTAATATCCTTTTTTTTTAAACTTATTTTTGTGCAATTGAACTGTACTTGGACTAAACAGAGTAAGCACTGTAGAGACCACGAGACCAAAATTTAACAGTAATTGTTTTTTAGTGAAAGAACAGAGAAAAGTAGCCCTGTCCACACAGAGGCAGGAATCGTTGAAAACATTGCCTTTTCTGTGCATTTAGCCGCCTACACAAACAAACGGGGTTTTAGCTCACGTAAAGGCACCTTCTAAAATCTCCTGTCAGGACTTTCAAAAAATCAATTTATCAACAGGTAAAGCACAGATCTTCGTTAATGCATTGATGCCTCAGCTCCATTCCTGTATGCTAGTTATTTTATGACATGTGCTCATCAATGGTAACAACAAAACAACAATGGCCAATGCAAAACCTGGTTCAGAAAAAAAAAAAAAAAAAAGCAACTTATATCCAAATTTTTTAATTGGTTTGTGTTGTAGGCTACTCTAAAAACATTTAAACATTGTCTCTTAACTCATTGTCTGTCCACACAAATTAACTTCATCTATTCAAAACACTGTGTTGTTTATCGTCCCCTAGTGGCCTGGAGGACCCGTGAGAGGGTTTACAGTTGTGTTGTGTAGACAGACAGATGTTTTGGGAAACTCTCTTGGGAAAATATCGTTACCCTGTATGCTCCTGTATGTGTGGACGTATGGGTCCTGCTGCTGTGGTATAGCATTTTTTGTATTGAACCAGATCATATAGCATTAAAAATACCATCCTGAACTACAAGAAACAGCTTGCTGCCCACCCAGAACTTCGAAAAAGCTATATTTATCTTTTTGCTCGAGTTTCATGCATCACTTTTTGCATTTTTATATGAAATCACTACAATATTGTGAATTTGACAGTGTAGATGTGGTCCCCTGCGGCTGTACCTGAGTCTGCGTGAGGCCCAGCTGTGCAGCCAGCTCGGCTCGCTCCGGTAGAGCCAGGTACTGCGCCGTCTGGAACCGTCTCTGCAGCACGGCCAGCTGGTAGCTCGAGTAGATGGTCCGGGGCTTCCTCACCTTCTTGGGCTTGCCGTTAACCATCCGGACCTCCATGTCTGGTTCTTCTTTCACTGTGGGACAAAACACAGCAGGCAAACTTTAGCTTCAGTTACATTTTTCAGGTCATGTGTAAGACTTTAGCGTGATATATATCTTAAAAGGTGGAGAGATGTGTTGATGTGACGGGTTCTTGAAAGATTTGTTTATGTGCGCGGAGTCACTGACAATTAAAATGACATAGTTCAGAATCTGTGGAGCTGGACCAAGATTTTTTTTCCTTCCTGTTTACTGTCAGGAAGCTATCAAAACTGTTTAAAGACTATGTGATATATGATAAGGTTATAGGTTGCATAGTTTTGCCTCAAGTTAAGCCTTTTTTCAGAGAAATGTTTGTTTTTTTTACAGCGAGTTTGTGCAGTGCTTCAAAAGGCCACTTTGTGTGAAGTTGTAGGACAAAAATAGCAGTGGCTGCTGCAACCCCGAAATTTCAAAGAAATTCCGCCAGCACTCAGAGCTTATAATTTTGGTCTGAGTGTGTCCCACAGCCGAGGAGGGAGACAGAGATTTATAGGTGCTTTTCATGTAGCCTGGAGGCCCGCTCTTATACGCAACTCCTGCTTTGGATCCTCTCTGTGACTCTCAACAAGCTTTAAAGGGAAATGTTGAGGTATACACTGTACACATTGAGATGCTTTACGTTCAGGTGTAAGATTGTTTCGTGTTATAGATAAACCTATTTTTGTGCCTAATTTTTGTTTTCTTCATTGTGCTTCTGCCTCTTGCCCAGTTCATCTTTGTAAATCAGAATCAGATGTCAGCTAAACCACCTGGATAAATAAAGGTCAAATAAAGCAAACAAACTTAAGCAAATAAACAAACATAATTAAAGAAAAAAAAAAAAAACAAAGAAAAAAACGAACTTTAACAATCAAGTAAATACAAACTGCTATACCAATATATAAATAAAAACACATTTCTAGCCTTAATTCACAATATACATGAGTTTCTGTGGCTCTGTTTTTCTTTTCATTTCATTTCTTTTTTTCTTTTTTGGGAGTTCATCACTGAAGCAAAGATAAATCCAAATGTATTGTTTTGAATGAACTCCTGTCAGATATGTCTGTACGTAGACATATAGATATGTTTTTTCTTCTGACATGTGATTGGCTCAGAGATGCACACACACAAAAACGTCCCTCCTATGTAAACAAAGCGTAAAGATGAGAAATTCAGGTAATGGGAAGTTCCAATCACGTCTACATTCTTGACTGCATTTAAGGTGGAATTAAAAGAATTTCCATTGTGTGAGTATTAATTTAATTCTTCATAAAAATCCTGCATATTTTACCTTTAATTTCCAGCGAGTTTCCATGGGACAAACTGGCTTCTATTGTCAGCGTTTATACGATCTAAATATTATTTTTGGCATGAATTTGTTTGTACAATGCTGATTCATCGAGCCATGATAGTGTTCAGTATTTACATGAGCTTCATTAGCATGTGCCACACCTTAAAAAGATCACCTCGCCTTGTTTGAGTTCATTCTAGAGAATTTTGTGTCCGAAATCTGCCGTTGTTTATGTGTTTATTGTTTGTTTGCTTGCCGACGGTGGGCGGGGCCTGGAGCTTTGCGTGATAAGGAGCTGACGCTGTTGGATGATTCAAAGGCCAAGGCTGACTGACATGTCGTGACACCTGATGTGCGTGGCTGCAGGCCAAAGTCCCCCGGGGCCCTTTCCACAAGTCAACTCCCCACTGGAATTTCAGAAAGGTGCACCAGTCGGGCTGGTTTGTTGTTACCCTCTTCACTTTTGCACACACAGACGGTTTAACGCAAAAACACACCAAAATACAACTCTGTTTGAAAAGCAGTTTGTTTTAGCATTGTATTTGTATCCATAATAATTTCATCACGTTGACTGATTCAGCACCACACCTCTTTTTTTTTTTTATGTTAGTGACAAGATGTTTTAAAGACATAAAAGAAGAAGGAAGTGGCTTCCATCCAATGGCCTTAAGGCTCCCTCTAGTTTTAACGTCACATCCAAATCAAAAAAGTCCTCGAATGAACTTTAATTTACAATGACCCGATTTTAAATGCCACACCGACTTGTTATTCTACATTAGCTTTCCTTCGACTTCAAAGAAACCGTCCCAAGTCTAACTCTAAGTGCTACAGTTGGTTCCTGGAAAAATAAGTAAACAGATTTTTGGAGAAAATACATTTGAATGGAGCTGCATTGTGCTTAAAGGTGCAGTACACAACTCGGGCAACTTCAAACAAACCATCTCAAGTGATGCTGTGCTTTAGTTTGTGCACAAATAAGTGAACAGTATATTGCTAGGGAGAATATGTTTGAATAGTAAAGCAATGTATTTAAAATGTGTAATGTAATTAAAGCTGCAGTAGGCCAAATTTTGGATAAGCTAAAAGATATAAACTTGCACATGCACATGCACAAATATGTAAACGTGAATGTGAATATGCTCAGGTAGAGCACACGCCTAGAACGCGGGAGACCCGGGTTCAAGTCTCGGTGGGGTCATTTGCCCAATGTCTTTCCCCACTCTCTTACCCTGCTTTCTGTCCAGCTATTGCTTACTAAATAGTTAAGGCCAAAAACCCCACCCAAAAAATCCTTAAAAAAAAATAACATGGTAGAGGACATACTACATAACTGGGCGACCTGGGATTGATTCCGGCTCAGTGTCATTCCCCTTTCTTTCACCCTGTTTCCTTTCACTATTAAATCAAGAAAAAAAAAAGAGAAATTCAAATAAAATCAAATAATTATAATTACGTGCCTAAAGGTTCATTACGCAACATTTTAAAATTGTACAGTAATATTTTAGATAACTTATGTTTTTTTGGGGGGGGGCCAGGTGGTGACACTGAATATAAAATATCTACTTCTCTTAAAGCAGCACTACAGGATTTGTGTCCACTAGAGGGCTCCATCTGCAACAGCACCACAGCCATAGGACTGTTGTGTTGATATGCATCTTTGTCTTGTATAGAACTGTGTTGATTTGGTGAGATAAGTGTTCTCCATGTGGAGTATATCATGAGTCATAGTCTTTTTTTTTATGTCGAGAAGCATCAGAAATTTGAGGCAACATTTTGTTATGATTTCGAGGCTATGTATTTTATGATAAAAAGTTGCATAGTGTCCCTTTAAATATATTTAAGGTGTTAAGTATAAGGCTGAGTACAAACTAAAGACTTTTTAACAACAATAGGTTTATATCCTTTTTTTTTTACACTGCAAATATAATTGTCTACCCTTGCTTTAAGATTCATAGCAGTACTAAAGCTAAAAAAAAGTTACCCTGGTGCAGTTTGCCTAACCCAGCTTTAAGATGTGTAGCAATTCTGAATCTAAAAGACAAGTTTTAAAGAATGCATTGCCCCAGTTTTAGTAGAAGTAGAATAAATAAAATGCAGTTTCAAAAAGCACTGTCAAGACGATCTTTCAGAACTTTACTGACTTATCAAGAACCAAATGAGCATAGATGTTGGAAAAAGAACTAAAAGAAGTTGTGTAAAAGCTCAGGGCACAACAATATGAGAGCATAGTGTGTGCGTAAAGCTCCCGCACAATTACTGGCTTCGTACCATTTGGCCAGACATGAGCTCTTCCACCAGAACCTCAGCTGGTCAGTGCGGTCTGACTCATTCCCGGACCCAAAATATCCTCCAGGCTCAGACCGATGCGCCCTGAAGTCAACCTCCAAACTGTAAAACTACGTGTGCGCACAAAGTGGACTGTACTCACCGCTGTCCTGGACGTCCCTGCTGAAGGCACCGTGCTCCCTGTACGCCGCGTGAGGGTACGGGTATTCTGTTTTGCCCACGGCATACCCAGAGGCAGGGGTCATCCCGTTTAGGTTGTAATGGTGGTACGCGTACGGGTTCATGTGCTGGGCCGTGTACGCCTGCTGCGCGGCCGGGTAGAAGTCCTGCGCGCTCTGGCTGCTGTAGAAATCCGCTGAGGAGGACTCCGGCACCGCGGGGGAATCCTTAAGGGCCGAGATAGAGCTGCCAACCCCGGGGAGGGAGGGCTTCTTGTCCTCGTACACCGGTGACTGCTGCCCGTTCATGTTTCACTGCGCTCTGGAGAAGCGTACGGCACAGTGTGGATGTGTTCCCAAAGCGCCTCGACGCTGTCCACGGTGGCGGCGCCCAACCCAACTGGAGCTCCTAATTACAGGGCGCGCCGAGCCGAACCAGGCCGACCAGGAGAGAGGGAGTGCACGGCTTCTTCTCATTGGCTGTTCCCCTGCTCCCTACCTCTGCCCCGAGGCCAACGCAGCGCAGACTGTCGCCTGTCTGGCTCCGCGCTTCTTCCCACACAAACCTCCACTACGCCTCCTCTAAACTCTTGGCACCAGGCCCCGGGCTTTACTTCGAGGTCAACTCTTTTTTTTTTTTTTGGTATAAAATGAAACAAATACAGACGTACGCGTGTTGTATTTGGTTAGCGAGCTCTCATTCAAATGTACAGCCAGGTGCTACAGTTGTTTACGGTTCATCGAGCCTGATTTCCATAGCTTTTCCTTCTTTACATGTGTTTACCTGGTTCTGGGGCTTCACCCACGCCGCGGGGCAGCCAGAGCCCACTGTAAACTACCCACAACAGCCCCAAGGGATACACTTCAGGAACACGATGGGGGTCTGACATAGATAAGTATGTGCTCCGTTAAAAATGGAAAGAAAAGTTACATGATGTCGAACACATCTATCCACTAGAGGGCACTGACTCAACTAACTGAGGTTTAGGCTAACTTATTTCTCTAATAAGTCATACAAAACAATTACAGAGCCAGGATTTAATCATAGTGAGAGTTATAGCTCGGTGACAATGGAAAACTAAAAGATACTGGGTTCCCACCTGACTAACTACTGTCCTTCAGAGAAAGGCAACAACAACAAAAAAGAAGAAGTGATTTATGGAGAAAAAGGGAATGGATGTTTGTGACTATGAAAGCACACAGCAGAAAATCAAATAAATCAAGAACACCCATCCAAAACTTGGGATTAAAGTAAGAATGGGATTTTTTATGATCATTTTTGTGCTGCTAAACGCCGAGATCAGAAATGCACAGTCCATTGCAGTTTTTAAATCTAAAGAAAAACCAAAATCTGTTTTCTAAAGGCCTTGTCATGCAGTAAGATTATAACTATAAAATTTCAAAGTGATTGATTTCAAATGATACAAAAAAAGAGAAATTCTACTTGGATTGTCTAGAAGCCGTGATATATAAGTTGATATCAGAATAAGAATCAGATAATTACACTGTCAGTTACCACTCTTTTTTACAAATAATTCAGGACATGTTCTTGCCAATTAAGGAAAGTGGTTGGCCGTTAAAGATTATATAATTACCTACTTTTACTCCTCAGGATTCATGTGTAGACATCACTCCCCATTTCTGGTTTGGTGAAAACTCTTAACTACGGCAGCCTCAAAGGGCAAAATTCAAACTTCAAATTCTCAGGGTTTACAAAGGGCTTACACCTGGTTTTGAACAGTTTTTCAAAAGCTAGGAAACCAAAGTTTACAGATGCAACCTTGAAAAAAATAAAAAATAAATAAAAATCCTAGAACAATATACATTATTTCCAGGACATTTCTATTACATGGAAAGGTCCAACTTAATTTCAAGGTTTTCCAGAAAAGTTGGAAACCTTAATATATTTTAAAATATCGCTAGTGTTTAGAAATATTTTTGATATTACCCCAAATGTCAATGTGTTAAGTTGCAGAGAAAATGACAGAATCAGAAAGTGCTGTCCTGGGAAGCCTGTTACATCACTTTGAACCACTAGATTGAGTTGTAAATTGATTCAGTTCACCGAATGTATAGAGGATTTGGATATTGCTTTGGAGATATGCATTTTGGTGTTGACAAAAGCAATTATTTCAGGGGTTTTTTAAGGTCTCAAAAGAAAAACAATCCCCATTGTCTCGCCACTTTCCAAAGTAACAACAGCTCAATCTTGAATGATTTTTATTTGCATTTATCTATGTTATAGAAGGTAAACCATTGAGTCCTTTCAAAATAAGAAATGTACAGCTTGATTTTCTTCAGTGCAACTTGCCCTTTTTTTTTTCTTCACAAGCATCCAATCACATGTCAGCGCAAGTTCTCCATAGGTTAGCATCAAAAGCACTTGGTGTGACTGACAACTCCCCAGAGGCAAGCTTTACTCTGCTCTTCGGTTTGTAAAAAAAAAAAAAAAAAAAAAAAAAAGGGAGTGTGAGTGTGTCAGTCCTTGTTCAACGGAGGTGCTTGGCAATGTTATATACAAACAGGAAGTGGACGTGAGCAGTAAATATGTCTTCCCGGTGACGTGGTCCCAAGTGTCTGGTCCAAAAATATTCAGAATGCTTTGTAAAACAGTTTAAGACAAATGGAAGTCGGGGTGGGATAAGAATTACAGCTGAAGGTAGTTGGACGATAATAAAACATTCAGTTTCAGTTGGCAATCGGAACAGGACTAGTAAAATCTAGTGTGACATGGAGCGGCCAACTTATTTACCCTTACTTACACTCCGAGAACACACCCACGTTTTTAATCGTATATATTACACGTGTATAAGTACTGTATATGCATCTTTATTGGTATTTTACAAGATTTCCCTGATGGCCAGCGCAGAGATATGGAGGAAAAAAGACAGAGAGGGAAGCCTGTCCCGTTTACATACACAGAAAGGTGGGGAAAAAAAGTGAAAAAAAAAAAAGAGTGGTGCAGTGCCTGGGTTTGTCCAGAAGGAGGCACTCTTAGTATCAGGTCGACCTCAGTTAGACTGTGAGGAGGAGACAGTGAAAAGAAGGGGGAGGGAGAGCAGAGGGAGGACCAGAAGGAGAGCCGAGTCTCCCGCAGACTTCACTGCTGTATATCCGCTGGTTTATTTGCTTGCTGGGTTAGACAGTGTTTGTGATCTCGTCGTCATCCCCCGCCCCTTTTAACCCCCCCTCCCTCCTCCGGTGATCCGAGTGAGCGGTGAGCAGAAGAAGTCCGACTGGCCCGCGCCGCTCCCAGCTGGAGGAATGAATGATTCACGCTCTCTGGGAACACAAGAGAGGCTAATATTTAGATAAAAAAAACCCATCCAAACCGAGTATTTCCAGCTTCCGAACTTGAGGACTGACCTTACGAGAGCTTCTTGGCTTTGTTGTAAAGCGAGTCCACCACTTTACTCATGTTCTGGATGGTCTCCAGAGCTGCCTCGTAGGTTTTGTCCACCACTGGCTCCTCGAAAACGATCAGCACGCCTTCGCCTTGGTCCAAAATACCTGTTGGGAGTCGGTCGTGATGAGAGAAGTTCGCACATGAGCAGAATACACAAAAAAACCATGCCAAAACTCACCATGAAACTTCTTGTCTAGAATCATCTGTGATAATTTCCTCTCCACGTCTCCCTGCGAACACAACCAGTTTACTTTTAGATGACTTACTTTTAGACTTTTTTCTTTTATTTATCTTAACAAGCATTACCTTAGAAAGCTTGATGAGAGAGGAGATGTGTGATATCTGTAAATAAAAAGGAGAAACCCATCAAACCAAGTGAAAAATATAAATACCAAGTCTCCAACCAAAATTTTTTGCCGTCTAAAAGTATGCTAAAAGTACAATTTTTCCCATCTTAATGAACTAGTCAGTTATGTCACTGAATAGAGGGTAACCTGTCAAAGTAGCGGTCTGATTGTTATTTGGACTGGAATAAAGACATATCACTTTCTGCTGATAAATTCCTCCTTAAATGTCTGAAAAAGGGCTCCTCTAGAAACTCACACCTGTGAGTTTTAGGCTTTTATGCACTATTCTCTTCAGATTGTCACTCATCTCACTTTAAACTTCAGGCCAAAGTAGCAAAACAAACACACACCAACACTTAGCACTAGCAGCTCGGGTTTGAGTGGACGATGTGTTTAAAAAGGACATTTTTGTAATCCTCTCATTCCTCTTTATTGGTATTAAAAGAAAAGAATATGAGCTCACGTTTAGAGCAAGGTTCATTTAATACAAGAGTTGCAAAAAAAGTGAATCTGCACACTCCCTGCATTCAAATAAAACAACACAGTTGCAATAAAGCATTGCTGTCAGTGAGGGACACAGTGAAATGAGCTTGTTCAAGACTGGGGCGGTGGTGCATTCACTAACAGTAAAACTAACTGCTTTTTAACTTTTTTTTTTACAATTTTGCTATTTTTTTCCATCAATAACAAATTAAAGATATTTATTTTCAGTGGGAAAAAAGTGCAAAAGCATAAATCTGACTCTATTTTACATCCTCTGCCATCTATGTCTACCAATACGACACATTAACCTTCTAACTGTGCTCATTTGGTTCGTTCCCGAGCATTGACTCTACTTTCACACCACTGCGGTCTCATTGTGTGACTCTGGAGAGGTACCTGCACCCTGGAGAAGGGCTCGATCACCCTGATGAGGTTCTGCTCCAGCAGGTTGTCGTACAGTTTGGTCAGATGTGTACTGATGATGGGGTCATCCCTCAGCTCCGCTTTATACTCTGTGAGAGCCTTCAGGAGATACACAACGTTTAACTCGATATCCTGTTTCAGACAGTTCCCGTTTTATTTGCTTTTTCAAACACCAACCTTTTCGAAGTCTGCGAGCGACCGGTTTTTGCTGGCCTGTGCTACACATTTCAGCGAGTCTGTCTGTGGAAAGAAGAGAAAAGGCAGAGTGGAGCATTATTTACATTTAAACAAAAGAGAGAAGATTTACATATAACAGTGTGAGCTCAGACTATTGCTTATTTGTTTACCAATGTAACAACAGAACTAAAACATATTGTCTCTTTGCAAATGTCACTTCCAATGATAAACCCTGATAAAAATAAAATGGTATAGTTATTTATTTAGCTTCTTTTGCACAAGCGCCACTGTTATCTTTGCCTTCACTGATTTATTTCAATGAAGAATGATACCTGTCTGCCGGCATACCGCAGAGCCAGCTTCCCACTGACGAGCGCCTGCACGTCTTCAGGCCTGAAACACACAGCACACATTTAACTCCCTGTGAAACAAGCTTCCACCTACACTCAACTAAATTTAGTTCACGCTGGCTACAAGCACCAAAGGTAAACTAGAAGAGCGAACTGAAAAACGACACAAGTTGCTACAGACATGTTTGAGAGCTTTCGGAGGCGTTTCCGTGTCAAAAGGGAGACAAAGCACGCCAAAGTAAGTGCATTGTGACACTTTGGTGACTCCTCAGCAACTCCTCAGTGTGGCACGGTTTACAAAAGGTGGAGCTAAAACACTGCAGTCTTTTGGTTTGATAATCCATTTTGAGGTAAAATTAAGAGACACAAGGGAAAGTCAAAAGTATGGCGTCAATCTAGGGTCAGCTTGAGCGTAAAAAAAAAAATGTAAATGTAAACTCGGAACTGTTAAAAAAAACAAAAAAAAAACAAACCCAAAACAATTTACAATTACATTTTTGTTCTGTTTATGTTCAAGCTGACCCTAGATTGACACCATCCGAAAGGGACAGGTTTTTTCAAGAGAAGCTTGTCTTGTTTTTGTCTCATTTTCCGAGATGAAAGAAACAAATAAATAATGGCTGGTAAGATACAGTTGTTTCTTTTTTTATATTAAATTATTTAGTCTACATCTTCTACTGCTTGAATGCGAGAGTGAATACTAAATGTCTTTCAACTGTTATGTGTGCTTTATTGTTTCTGAAGAAATAATGTAACTGCACGAGAATTTTTTTAATTTTTCAGAAAGATTTCAAGATGCTTTTCTCAGAGCTTTTCTTTAAATAAAGCTCCCCATGATTTTTATTCAACATCGACAGTGGTGTTGATGCACTTTGTGACGGTAAAGCCCACTTAATGTAAGGAACAATAAGTTCCTTAAAGTAAATTTGAGTAAAATTCTTAACTTTTACCCGTTCTGTTCCACTAAACTGACTCATCATCACTGTATTTTCTTGACTTGAATGGGTTGCTAAATTGCAGCACATTCAATGTGACTGGAGCCTACACTATGTCTCAAGTCAATAGTAGCTCATTCACATTTTAAATTTCTATAAATACTCATAAAACACTGTCATCATTAATGTTGCTAGTCAATCTAAGACTTGGGTCCAAACCAAACTGCAAAGGCAAACCTTCTCTTATCATTTATCAAGTTTTAATAATAATAATAATAATAATAATAATAATGATTTTCTCTGTTGTGGTACTCACGCGCTGAGCATGATCTTGCAGAGCAGCATGTATTTGAGGGCTGTGATTGCTCGGGGGCTGTCGATGGAGTCGTAACCCTCGAAGGCCTCGTAGAAGTAGGAGTAGGCCGTCTTCCAGTCCTTCTCCTCAGCTGCGTGGATTATCCCTGCGTGTAAAACGGAAACAGGTCATTCAGCTGTCACACGGAGCTGTATTGTGTTGCTTATACCCTGATAGTTCTGGATCAGTAGTATTCAGCTTCAAAAATAATAGCGAGCGAATTTTTAGCACAGCAGGGAATATATTTGAGAAAAGGAAGCAAACTGTATCCCAAAAAAAACCTGGCATTTATGGTTAATTAGTTTGAGAAGTCTATAGTTTGTCTTTTTTTGGTTCATGTAGCTCCAGTTAATAATTCAAGGTTTTTGTTTTTCAGTCTCAAAAGTCACGATCAAATGTTTCTGGTGGCCTCTGAGTTTTCCTCGCGTCATTAAACTGACCACAAGTATTCGGATTGAGCTTGAGCCCGTACCTGACTGCATGTCTAAAGCTGCTTGAAGTTTGGGTGGGCAGTAGATGGCGTTGGCGGTCGTCCGGGCCGAGGTGAGAGCGGCGCGGGCCTTGGGCAGGTTACTGAGCGCGTGGTACGTCTTACTCTCCAGCAGCTGGACCTCCACCAGCAGGGCTTTGTCGTCCATCTTCTTCAACTCCTGCAGCAGCTGAGAGCCTACGAGAAAGGCCGAGTCAGCTTGGATAGTCTCTTTTCAAAAGGTGTGAGGTATAAAATTAAGCACTTACCGAGTTGTAGCGCCTCCTGGTAGCACTTTGTGTCGAAGTACAGAGAGATGAGTCGAGCCTAAGGAAACCAAAAGAGCTTATGTTACACACGTAAAGTATAACAGTTACTCTTGGTCTGAAAACGTGTTGTAAGCAATGCTGGAATTAAAAAGTATACAGGGAGGAACATATATGAATATAGAAGTGAAACATCATAACCTGTTAACCTGGCTTTGAACAATAACTAGTTTAATCACAGAACAAAAACCACTAATCCTAGAACCCACTCCTTTTTGGTCATAAATCTTCAACTGCTGGGAAAGTTTCATTGTGGAGTAATGGCTATTTGTTTTTGTAATTCAGCAGTCTGTTGGGGGGCAGAAAAAGAGATCGTAGGTGCCTTAAAAACTCATAGAAATGGCTGGGTTCGTCTGTAGGTTCGACTGTGGGTGGATGCTATACTGAACAACATGGACCAGCCTCCTTCTTACTGACTGCCATAAAACTGTACAATCAATCAGACTATGGAAGATGAAGTCTGGAGCAATTCATTTGAAAAGCCTTAACAACTGAATTTAGTTAATAACTTGAATTGAACCATTTGCAGACATTTTCCAAATATCTACTGAATCTACAAATCATTGATCAGACAATAGGATGACTATGAGAGAAAAAAAATCTTTATGAAGGTGTTGTAATAACTTTATTTGACAGACTGAGACTCTATAGTCAATATTTGAATAGGCCAAGTGAAAGAATAGGCCACAAACACCAACGCAAGTGGAAAACCTATAATAATAGACTTCATGTATCTATTTCAAAGCATTCAAAAGTAGTCTTTCTATGGTCAGCTGGTAAACATTAGTTTACTAGTGGCCTCCGTCTCCATCTCACCTCCAGAGCTTGTCGGAGGAAGGTCCTCTTCTCAGCCTTGGCCCACTCGATGCACTCCAGGCACAGCTCAACCTCCTGTCCCGTGGCAGCCTCCATGTCCAGGAACATGTCCAGCAGCGAGCGCACCAGCCGGGCCGCCTTGGCTTTGGAGATGGAGTTGAGGAAGGGGCGCACATACTTGAGCAGACCCCCGAGCTCTGAGAGTGGGACGGAAAATAAAATGAATCTGAAGCACACATTCTAAGTAAATCTTATAAATGCACTTTGGGGATGTTACCTGCTGCCTGTCCTGTCTTAGCCAGCAGCCCTCCCAGCTCCAGGATGCTCTGTTCTTTAATCCGCACCGCCTCCTCATCGCTTTCCTGGATGTCCCGCTTCACTGGACACACACAAGTAAAAACATGCTAACACCGTACAATACGCAACAGTCAGCCTTTTGAAGCAAGATTACAAATGGTTCAAACAAACGTCAAGCAGTCTTAGAGCTGAAGAAGTGCTTGTGTTGTACATTTAAATCAATCCGACAACTATTCAACCGAGTTTATACGCCCTATACACAGTTAGTGTACACTGACATCATCTGAATGCAGTGACAAAGTATGTAGCAATAATGTAACTTAGCAATGCCACTGCTTTCAAAGTATTTCCTTGACGGACTCATACTTGACAGGAAATCCCAACTAACACAACAGTCTCAAGGCTAATGAGAAGTAGCTAGCTCAGCTGTCACCAAGTTGCCTTCAAATGAATGAAGTCCAGGTCGCTAGCCTTGGAGCTAGCCGGTGCGTCGCTAGCCGGCTAGGACACTGCTGCTGACTCACTGTAAGAGCACGGGGCTACCTCACGCAACTTAGCTTAGCCGCTAACTCCAAAAAGCGATGTGTTTACATTACGATACGTTTAAGTGACACCGTCTGCGCCTTTCCTTTCCCGCTGTCACCGCCACATACCTATAGAGTGTAGGATATCAATAGAGGCATTCCGGTCTGTTCCAATAAGAGACTGCGCTCTCTGAAACTCAGCCACTGCCGCGGCTGCCATCTTTCCTCTGCCTTCCGCCGCTCCGCTCTGCCGCCTGTTTTCCGCTCAGGTCGCTCACATGCTCGGTCAATGCCGTCCTCTACAGGCAGCACGGAGCTATTTCTGTCCTACAAGTGCACACACTGCCATAAAGGCAGTGTGCGTACAGAATATGAATGAAGACTGTCATATGAGGTAAATGGTTCACCCTGTCGACAGGTTTTCTGCACACAGGACTGTAAACATAGATTAAAATGAGCTGAGGTCCACAATATTTGCATAAAGTATTGTATTCTGGAAATTAATGGAAGAAGAACAGATAGAAGAGGTAGAAATGTTCTTAAGTAAAAGTATATTATTACTTAAGTAAAAGTATCAAAGTAATTGCGTGTAAAAGTACTTTAAAGTATAAAAGTAAAAGTCAGAGTCACATGATGATATCCTTGTAAAAGTATTGTTCTTTAATAAGTCTGATTTGTCTATATGACAAAAAACCAAACACACAGGTTTTTGATAGTGTACCTCAGCCACAGTGTTTAATAATGCTTCCATTGTGGTGCATAAAGATGCATGTTATGGTGAAAAGTTGCATGTGCATGTACTCATGTACACAAAGGGAGGCCTGAACTGGGCCTTGGAATGTTTAGAGCATCCTTTATGACTTAGGTGCCTGTAGATCTTATTAAATCATTACATAGCACTTTAACATTTACAAATTTACATTAAACATTTAATTATTAATTTACAAATGCAATTTTACTTTTATTAGTATTTAGTAAAGCCAATGTAAAAATGTTGTGGTGTAGAAAGGTCAGATGTTTGCTCAAAAATGTAGTGGAGTAAAAGTATTCTCTTCTAAATCTACTTCAGTAAATTACAGATACTAAATATAATCTCATTGTGAATACTGTGTGGGCAAAAACATGATCATTATTCTTCTCTATCAGATTACCTTCACAAATTACAGCATGATTTAGTATCTTTCTGCATCTTTAATTTTACACAATAACCTAAGTACTTGATATGTTACTGCATATCACTATTGGCCTTGGTTCAATCCCAGATTTGGTCTATTTGTCCTCATACCCTCCATCTTTCTTTGTTTCCACCTGTGTCTTTCTAGTCAGGATAACATTACTAGATTTAAATCTAAAATATTATGTTTCAGGTTTTTGCAATGTGACAAAGGCTTTGTTTTCACTGGTGCCATTACCTGTCTCACAAGCTTGAGTTGAGGAGTTATGTTATAAAAAAACAGTTATGTTATGTTAAAGAGTTATGTTATAAAAAAACAAAAAAAAAACCCATCACTTATGTTTATACGTATAAAATAATTGGAGCAAAGTGCCACACATCATGTGGATATAAATATATATATATATATATTAAAAAAAAACCTTTATTTTACAACATACACTTAAAATACATACAAATGAACAAATGGAGTCTTGTGGATGTCACTTTCACAGAACAATAGATAAGTAGTCACAAGCCTGAAAGCAAGAAACAAAAGCTTAGGACAAAGCAGTGTATACTGTAAGTACAGTACAAGTCAAGAGCGCATTGTGTGTCATACCTGGCAGCTTATCATCAAGTTAGGAGCACTATCTGCATTAGGAGCCACAGAAAAAATAGGATTATGAAGACAATCCTCCGTGTGCTCGGAAACTCTGGACTCCAGGAGATGTCTTAACACTTCAGGACTGATATTACGGTTCTGGATTTGAAACATTAGATATATAGGGTTACTCATTTGTGACAAACAAAAACACTTTTTTAGAGTTTAAAAGCCAGACCATTGTGTTGATGTACAGCCCACAAGGACAGGAAATAAAATGAGTATTTATGGCCAAATTGTTCCTGTAAGATAAAAAAAAAAAGCCAATGGTAGTCTAATAATAAACTCCAAATGTGTCACAAGACAATTGCTTTGTATGACTTGAAGTCTTACATTTTTGATATGTATTCTGCAGGGAGCAATACTTACATATGGCAAATTGGGCAAATAATATGCTGTGCTTCCTCATCCATTCCTTCCACAACCGATGATATGTACTGCTGCTCAAACTGTAGATTTTTCTCATATTCTTCAATTATAGACATTTCTGCAACAGTAAGAAACTAGTGGAACTTATGGTTCAAGCCTGTTTGTCTGCATGTTGTCATTTTGTTTTCTTGAAGGACTTTTAGTCAATAAATGGGACAAACATAAGGGTTGTTTTGTAGTACCATGTGACATGAGCTCCTGCTGAATTTCCTCCAGCACTGCCAGTTCATCATACTCCTTCATGACGCCAAACATCTGTAAAGACAAACAAAGCAGAAGCATACTATTTTGTTTGTTGTGTAATACATACAACAAGCTGTTCACACCTGCTAGTGACCAGAAAAACAAGACTAGAAATGAATACATGAATAAGAATGTATTATATTGTGCTAACTCAAATTGTGATTGAAGGCAAACAGTACATGTCTGAACCAGCCAATGTAAGCTAACATTAGCAACTTTACACAGCAATGACTAAATAAGCCTGACTATTAACAAATGTCTTTCAAATGGGTTATGCGCTATATATATATATATATATATATATATATATATATATATATATATAGTAAAGAATCTACTATGGAGTGTATTACACAGTGAAAAATCTAGTATTCACATTCCTTTCCTGCATCATAAGCAATACACAGGCTTGTTTTCTTCTTTTAAGTTAATTTCACTGCATATAAGGATGCCCAGTGCACAGTTGCCATTATAAATCATCACCAAAAAACATGCATCACAACTTTTGCTGTAATGTTTTCTCTTATATGTGCTTCGTTATTGTCAAAACCAAGTTCTGACATTAAAAGCCAGTAAACCAGTTTATCAGATCACTTGAAATTTATAGGATATGCAGAATTGACTTGTTTGATGACAGAATTGACTTGTTTGATAGGAGATTGAGAAATATTTGATCTTGTGGCTGCAAATTCTATTGTGAAATGTGGTCGTTCTCTCCCTCTCATGATCACCTACTTTATCTTGACATTTTTGTGATTTTCTTTGGACTCATACTGTAGGTAGACTGACCTCTGCCATGCCCTCCGAGCCCCAGAGTGAGGGCAGTTTGTGCTGGGTTTCTTCCTGCAGAGCGCTCCACTCCTCCTCCATCACCTCCTGGACAATAATGGAGCCGCCGGAGCCGCTGCGCTGTGAGCTCTCACCCATCTGTCGGTACCTCTCCAGCAGTTTGGACCGACTGTTTTTCAGTCTGTCCACACAACGCTGACAAACACAGAGACGGACACAACAATTTAGTATTAGCTTTGGACTTGAGTCACATGAGTTGGACTCGAGTCAGACTTGAGTCACAAATTTGATGACTTCTGACTTGACTTGAGAAAAGACTTGTATCTCGACTTAGACCTTAACAACAATGACTCGAGACTTCACTTGGACTTGAGCCCTCTTTCCTGAAAAGACTTGATGCTTCAATGTTATTTGAAGTGTGCATGAAACAATTGATTTCCTCTCCAAAGCTCAGAGTTAAAGTTTTTACATAACTATTAAATAATTTCGGCACAGAGGCCAAAAATCAAATAACTGATCACCAAAGCACAGAAAAAATCATAATACTTTTTTTTGACAAAATTTTCTAAAGAAATACAAGCACACGTCATTTGAACTTACTATATATATATATTATGTTAAATAAATACACATTTAAAAGCTTACACTTGAGGACAAATACTTAAGACTTTACTTGTGACTAGCAAAACAATGACTTGGTCCCACCTCTGGCATTAGCTCAAACCACTGCACCATAAACCGTATTCACATTAGCCTAAAAAGTCAAACGTTAAACGTCTAATTTCTCACCTTCCTGTATGCTTCCTTCCATGGCGGAGTTGTGGCTTTATAAAGTGAACGGTGTCTGAATAAAGCGTCCATCATGTGTCACTGTAAACTCAAATGCTATCTACTTGAAAGAACAGCAGCGACGTCAAAACATTTCAGCTTTTAACCCCGCGCCTCGGAAGTTGACGCGTGCGTTGCATTATGGGTCCTGTAGTTCTGCGACTTTAATATAAAAATATTGACGTTAACACGTTAATAATTTTTTGTTAGCTCGTGACATAGTTTATCGTAGCTAAATAAATGCAAAGTTTGAATAAAAGTGTATATTAGTGCTCAAATAGAAATATTTAAATACTTTTTGTACTCCACAACAGTCGGTGGCGGTATTTTGTCCCAAATGGAACATATTTCCGGTTCCTAGTTCAAGCAGCTGATTACCTAAACAAGTCATGGCTGAGAAGGAAATTCAAGCGTCCTCTAAAACTTCACTAACAGCGGCAGAGAAGCAACTCCTGAGCCGCCGAAAGGAGCTCGACTACTGGCAGAAAAATGCAGGTCATTTACGTCGCCGTAACCTGCTGACTGGCCTGGCTATCGGTGCGTTTGTGGTCGGCATGTGTATCCTTCAGGGGCTACTGTTGATCACTGCCCACAAAATATTAGACATTAATATTAGACCCTTCTGTGTCTGTTAGTAATGGCTGGTCACGGTTTTCATTAGTTAGTTAACTATGGTTAAGATCAAGTTATACATTTTATTATTATTCAATGTATTATTTATTCATATTCATTCAAAGGTATTTCATTTTATTTTTTATTTCAATATTTTGTTTTTGTCATTTAGCAAAAGAAACAAAGCTTGTTTTATTGCACGTTAATGGTATTTAAATCAGCATCAGTGGCTTTAATAAACCCTCGTAGTATAGACTTTTAATATATAAACCTTATCAAAGGAATAGATCAGTATATTTTCCTGAGAAATATATTTTGGGGAGTGTTTAGTACTTGGTATTGTATCAATGAAGAACAGAATAAATAAAAAAGCTGTCTTGATGAAACAATGCATGTTTCTCCAAACTGGGATTTACCTTCTTTAGGGAATAAGTCATCCTAATAGACCCCCTTTTACAAAATACTGGACTATCACCTTAAATTGCTCAATGAGTGCTAAATGGGAAAGAATACCAATTCTATAGCTTTACTAGTATCATGCATGCAGATGTTTATTTAGGTAATATCCTATTAAGGAAATAGAAATTATATATTGGTGATATTATTAGAATACACAATAATCACACAATATGGTGCATTGATAATTGTCATTCTTTAACTTATTGGTATCCAGTTAGCTACACTATCTTGTCAGTCAAACAGGAGAAAATCATGGATGAACTGGACGACGAAGCCCGGATCCACATCATCAGAGGGCCCCGCACTGGAGCCAACTCCTAACACCACTGAGCATGGACTAAAATGGACTATTTCCTGTTTTCTAGGACTTTTGGAGCTATAATATCTTCTGACATGAGTGGTGCTTGGTTGTGTTGGCTCTGATTCAAAATGGATAATTTAAAGTGTAAAAACTCCATAAAGAACCTGTAGCCTATATGTCAGTAAACACAGTGGTCCTTATTCATAAAGCAAACTGCAAATTAAGACTTTTTTTTAATATACAAGAACAGATATTGCAGCTCGATATTTAAATCAATGTATGATTATAGGCTTCAATCATATATTACAACTTTTTCCCAACACACTTCCCTCTCCCGCTCCTGTTGGTACTCTCAGGAGTTGCAAATAGACCCCTCCACAATTGGCCTCATCAATATTGTGTACTTTGTGATGACGGAAGTAGCTGTTTAGTAAAAATATATTTCTAAGTCGACAAAAATGACTGGTTGTTGTGTATATGGTTGATAGAAAATCATAAGATACAACAGTACAAAAAACAAAGGATACGTCAGCATCAAAATGTCTGATTTGGCCTGCTAGTTACACCTTCTTGCGCTCTTCTCAATTAAATTTGTCCATTGACACTGAGCAGCTTACTCACATATTCTACCCACTCACTAACTGCACATATATCTGGTAACTGGTTTCCATCAGCCAAAGTTAATGTGTTAAAATAGAATTACTGATCTTTGATAGTTAAACATGGACAAACTATTGTGATATGCCATGCTTCTGCTCTTGTGCAGTGAAACAAATGACTTCATTGACTTTTACCATGTAGCCTTTAGCTTATGTGGTACTAACTGCTCCCTTTTTTAAAAACATCTAAATATTGAGGCAGTCGCTCTATTCTCTCCTGAGGCACTGACATTAAACACATGTAGTTGGTTAGCTTTCATTTGTTCATCTTGTTTATGCAGTAGTGTGGCTAATGGCTGCTAATGTGTAATTTGAAATTTTTTATGCATTGCATCTAAGCACTCGGGCATCTGTTCCGGCTGCCTCCTGGATGCCTTCCTGGGGAGGTGTTCCGGGCATGTCCCACTGGGAGGAGGCCCCGTGGCAGACCTAGGACACGCTGGAGGGACTATGTCTCTCGGCTGGCCTGGGAACGCCTCGGTATTCCCCCAGAGGAGCTGGAGGAAGGTGTCTGGGGAGAGGGGAGTCTGGGCGTCTCTGCTTTGACTGCTGCCCCCACGACCCGGCCCCGGATAAACCGAAGATGATGGATGGATGGGTGGATGCATCTTAGCACTTATATGTGTTTTCAACCCCTGTCGGTACTATAGAAGTGCTATACATTGAGCTGATGATCATTTTCTGGTCCGGGGCATATAAACATTTTCATGATGAAGGTGAAGAATGTTTGTTGAATCCCACCTAGACTTAGAAGGAAAATTTAAGAAGCTTTGAAAGAATATATTTGTAAATGAGGCCCAATGTGAGGAGTCTCCATGGTTGTGCATCCGTCTGCACACGTCGTTTCTCCTAGTGATGAGACATCTATTTGAATATATGGGAGTGTTAATTCAACATTCAAATCCTGGGATGAGACCAAAATCTGGGATGGGCAAGGGCAATGCAAATCATACAATACAATTCAATCATAAAAAAGTCCCAGACGCTCAAATTGCTCAAGACATCACCATTGTAAGTAATGTTTACCTTTTGTTGCGCCATATTGATGTCTTTCATATATGTCACTTCATCCTTAAATGTGGAGTGCTGGAGAAAGTCATGTGTGAAATGGTCCTGTCTTTACCCCACCAAAGGAGGGGCAAGATGTGAGATGGATGACTGTGACAAGAGTCAAACAAGAGTATTGTGTGTTTAATATTGAATAGAAGTCATTTGGTTTTGGGTTCCCATTCTACCTGCCCCACTGTGTAATATATTTGTGTGGCATGTGTATATGTTACACTACAAGCTCTTGGGCTTTTTTTAGGGAATGCCAGTTTAGAAGGTGATGAAATGTAAAAATGACTAGAATAGATGCTATATTAGTATGTGTATAACCCACGAAAGCTGTGTTAAAACGTTCTGTCACTAAATAGTTCATGTGTGTGAACATGTTAGGCAATGACAAACAAGTGCTTATTTTAAATCATACGCTAATGAGTCGTGGCCATGAGAAAGCATATATCAATGACATTAAGCCAGATTAAACCATGTAGTCATGTGTACAAGGCAAGTCCAGGTGTGAAGTTGTCGGAAAGCCATGTGTTTGATGTGTGAGCAACACCATTAGCTGCAGTGCGCTCACAAACAGGCCTTTGAAAGCAGAGAAACACTTCTAGAGAAACATCAGGGGCACACGGGGACTTGGGGTGCACTTACATTTGGCAAACCCTAAAGATCCCTGCGTTTGACGGATGTGAGTGTTCCCATCCATGCTTCAGAACAGAATGCTTCTAGGGTTTCAGCGTAGATGGAAAAGGTGACTCAGATGTGTTTCTAAATTACCTCAAGCCACGGACAAAGCATAATAGATGAAACCATTCCTCTCACAGTCCTTTCAAATAATGGCATGTTCCCTAAATGCAAAGAAGGACCGTCAAAATAAGACAAGGCAATGCCGCTGCTCACGGAACGGTTCAAAATGGCCCTAGTGTGAGTGAAACCACATCTGCCCCAAGGAAGACCCTATAGTTGGTTGCCTTTTTGCTGTGTTGCTGCCGAAGCATAAAAGGACACAAGGCGAGAAATAGTGGGAAAAATTTCCGCCAAAATCACAAAACAACACAACATAAAACATGGCTGTAGCAAGTGTCCTCATACAACCTCTGGACATTGGAGGTAAGCAGATTTGCAAAGCTATGATGATCACATGATGTACTTACAGGTAATCTTTGCTTTGCATGAATGATAATGAACACTTTATACCTAGTGTTTTGCACAGTGATGTAATGTTTTATCTGCACAGTCTTAAGAGCACAAGACCCGTTATAGAAAATCGATTTGGAAGCCACTGCTGCCTTGGACTAACTCGGTGAGGTGAGTGTATAGACTAACATCTTAACCTTTTAGACTTTAGAGACCCCACACATGATGCAAGAAGGCTCTGGATGTAGTTGTGGAGACTTTGTACTTCATCGTGATGCAGATCTGAAGTGTTATTCATTTGTTGGAAAGTAATAAAGCAGCTGCGTTTAAGCTCATCATTGTCTGTTGGTTGTGCAGCACAAATCCAACAGTCACTTCCATGAGACAACACTCACCAACAGGATTTTATGTTGATTTTTTGCAAATTGTAAATCCTTTTTTTGGATTTTAAATCTAGCTTATTGGATCACTCGTAACGCTCACATCACAAAAGAGAACTGTATATAATAATTGATGGAGCTCTAAGATACTCTCGGCTGTGAAAGGATTGTCATTAGAAGAGGAATATACTGTAAGATAAAATGATTGATGCTGGTTGGTATGGTCAAAAACTAAAATGCTGGATTTCTTTTCTCTTAATTTTTATTTTATTGTATTGCTCTTGCTTTTGACCTTAAAGGTAATGCAGATGTATTTTTAACATTTAACATTATGTCCATTTCCATCAAGCCTCACAGAGCTAGTAGAACTATAACAAAATATAAATGGTTATAGCTTGCTCTGTCTTAACTCCCACCAAAGTTTCCAGACTTGGGGCTGTCCTTTTTTACATATGAGGTGTAACCTACTCTAAATGGGAAGCCAATCCTATACCAAACAATGTTTTTTTGTTTGTTTTTTTAATTTTGAGTTCCCATTCATTTGGGTTTATGTTTTTTGTTTTGAAACAGAATAACCAGAGAAAGAGCTACTTGGATTATGTTGGATACCTCCATAGACCCGGTTCAATATGACTTGCACACAGACAGTCTTGTCAAAAGATGCAAAAAAAACAGTTTGAAGCACATGGCTAATTGCATAAATAGCTATCCCAGTTTATCAATTTCTTGGCACTTTGCTAAACCAGGGCATTACAGGGTAATAAGACTTTTCTCTGGTGATTAATTGTGTCTTTAACATCTGCAGAATCATTATTTGAGCTGCTCTTTGTGTTAGCAGCACCTTAAGCCACAACGCTGTATAAGCACAAGGTTAGAAGAAGTTTTTCTTCGTTAAAACAGAGTTTGTGATATAGCAATTTCTGTTACATTGTTTAAAATTTAAAACATGAATTCACTGAATTAATTTGAATGATTGCCCAACCCTACTATGTATATTATGATGAGGAAATGCTCATGCTGCCGTAATGTGTGACTGGTTGGTGTTTGATGAATTGGATTTGTCTTCAGGGTGCATGAAAATGACAACTACAACTATACTTTGTGCTGATCATTTCTCATGTGTGGCATCCATGGCAGAGTTCCAAGGCAAAAACCAGAAGTGATCAAAACCAACAAAGAGGCTTGTCTCACTTTTGCCAGATTGTGTGAACTGACTTTTTGGAAGCTGTGTGTCCCGTTACATCTGATGTAAAAGTAACACATCCTTTTAGAAAGAAGTGTGATGGTCTAGGGCTGCTTTCAAGACCTGGACGACTTGCTGTGATTGACGGAACCATGAATTATGCTCTCGACCAAAAAATCCTGAAGGAGAATGTCCGTCCATCAGTTTGTGACCTCAAGCTGAATGCTCCAAATCCCTGCAATGTGACTAAATTAAAACAATTCTGCAAAGTGCAGTAGGCCAAAATTCCTCCACAGCGATGTGAAAGACTCATTGCCAGTTGGGTTCAGACTTAAAAACTGCATTTTGTGTTTACTTGAGTTATATTTGTCTAATATTTTTATTCATTTGATGCTCTAAACCCTTTAAATATGACAAATATGCCAAAAAAAAAAAATCAGGAAGGGGGCAAATAGTAATGTATACATATATAGAATAAAATATACACATCACAAAATATTGAGTTTTACTTATATTTGTCCTCAATGCCAGGAGACAGATTTACAAATGACTTGCGCCATCACCAAACTTGTTTATGGACCAAATAAAAAAAAGAAATCTTCTATCCTGATTCACTAAAATGAAATAGAGTACCCTGTACTAAATCTGCCTCTAAATACCTCACTCCTTTTCACACTGAGGCAAAACTGAGTAGCTCAGTAAATTTGAATAATCCGTCCAGACAATTGAGGAGTCAAATTCAAACTAATAGGTCTGGACATGTCATGCACATTAAGTTTTTCACATCAAGTGTAACGCAGTAGTCAAATCCAGTATTTTGTCTGCCTCTGATGCATAGAGCTGTTAAAATGTGCTGGTGTGTTTAGCTAAGCTTACATTTAGACAAATATTACAGACCATATTAACCTGCAAGCACAAAATCAAATGCACATGTTGTTGTCCTAAAACCTGGATTTTCTGATCAGTTTTGCTTCAAATTGGAATCAGATTATCCAATGATCATGCTTTAAGCTTCTCTTTACTTACATACACATGATTTACATCTTGTTGTTTTAGGCCAGCCTAAACAAGTCATGGATGGTCAGTTTGAACAAAGTTAGTTCCTCGTGTGCAGTGATTTCAATGTTTTATCACGAACAGCACTGTAGGGCTTGTGTGTTGTAGATTACGATGGTGTGGGTGCTATAGTTATTGGAATGGAGAATATTGTGCTAAACTCTGCTTTGCATGATGAGCTCTGGGGTTAAAAAGTAGTCACGGCTCAATCCTTGATGCAGTCATTATGGAAGTCAACCTAAAAGGCCATATATGTGGATTATCACTTCTATTGGGGTCATGAAAATTAATTGTTGAACATAGTGTTGTGACATTGTAATGCTGTCTGATGCAATGCAAACAGCTGTTATTTTTTAAATCATATTTTTGCTCAACTGTAAAATTTGAACAACTTAAAAACAAAAAAAGAGTTGCCTTAAAACTACATTTAACTATGTTTCATGTTTACTTACACAAATTGTTAAATGGACTTTTGCCAAATACATGAAACTTTTCTTTACAACCTAAGGAACTTATACTTACTTTCTTACTTTGCTTTTAACTCTTTGTGTACCTTATACACATTAAAACATATTTTTACACTTTTGTTTCCACATTTTCCCCATGCAATAAAATTTGTTAAAATGTAGAGATATCCAACATTTCCAACTGAAATGATGCTATGAGCCAAAGGTTGGCTACTATTAGCAATGACTCTATTGACTGCATAGTCTTGATAGAGATCAGTCAAACAGTGAAGTGAATACTACAGTACTGCACAGTATTGCATTAACTGTCTCCATAAATAGTACAATTTATGGAGTACAAAATATTGTAATATTGTACAAATAGTACAATATTGATATATTGTAAAGTGAGCAGTTTGTCCTCCACAAGCTTAAGAAGTGCTGCCCTTTAACAATTTTTAACAAACGCACTGTTGTTTGGGGGTCTTCCTTGTGTTCCCACAGACCTATGTTCCCACATTTGTAAGATTTTCTTTTGTCTGTGTGAGGATCTAGAAGCAGGATTATGCAAAAACCTAATGCTCCAATTTGCGGGTCAGGAGTTAGGAGTTAGGGTTAAGGTTAGACTGTAGGAACTCCCGTTGTTTGAGTCAAGATTTAACTGAAGAAACACAATCTCTTCATCTGAATACTTGAAGTTAGGGCTGTGCAATTAATGGAATTTCCAATTTCATTTTCAATCTCAGTTCCCATTGATCAGAAAATCTATGTAATTGAGAAAAAGATTATTTATTACTTGGTGTTTATTTATTACATGTTATTCCATGAGATTGTGTAAGTGCACTACATTGTTGATCTTATTTATTTATCTTAATTATTATTTCTGTTTATTTTGTAAGCTGTTTATTTATATGTTTGAATATATGATTAATTTTAAGGAGAATTCACTGTTTGGTTCGATAAATGTAACATATTTCAGTAAGTGTATGAAATAATTGTGATTTCCAAAATGATTTAGATTTTTTCCATAATCGAGCAGCCCTATTTGACATAGTTCTCTACAGAGTGAATTAAAGACAGTCATTAATGTGCATGTCCCCGCAGATGTACAGAAACATGAGAAGAATACTGCTCCTCCTTCCACTGCTTTCTGTGGGAGCAGTAGCCCTAAAGAAAATAATACACAGAATCGATGAACCCAAGACATGGGCTGACGCTCAGGCCTACTGTAGGCAGCACCACATAGACCTGGTCACCATCAGAGATGACGCTGAGAATCTGGAGATTACCTTAAGTGGCTGGATTGGTTTGAACCGTGCTGTATGGGACCAGACTTGGAAATGGTCCAGTGGATACGAGACTGCCAACTTCCAGACTTGGCACGAAGGTAATGCTTCATTTTCACTCAAATAGAGAGTATGTGATTTTTTTTTCTTGTTTATTCATCTAAAAGGTTTAAGGTAAGCTCCAACCTTCCTGTTTGATGTAATAATTTTCTTATTTTCAGTGGTGAATCAGCCCAGTTTTATTTTTTTAATGAAATAAAAACAGAAGATGTTGCTGTGCTGTTGTTGGGGGTTGGGACAGTGGAGAATTCGGGGTAATACAGGTATAGAAGTAGTTTTCAATATAAACGAAAATATTATTTGTGCCACTTTTTGTGGAAAAAGCTTGTTTGGCATGTACATAATAGATCAGACTAGAAGCTGGATGTCTTTTGGGGGGAATTCAGGACACAGGCAACAGTGTCTTTTGTCTGTTTTGTTGTAGCACATGTAGAGCTTAAACAACACACTAGCAAATTAAAGTACCACCATGTAACCTTTAGCCTAAAAATATTCTTAAAATCATTTTGATGGTTCTTAGAGAGAGACTGTCTATCTCACTGACACAGTAACCCCTAATGTAACTTCCCTGTCAGTGGAAAGATGGTATAAAGCAAGAGATTCCAGAGTGAGGCGCCCTATTCTACTATGCATATAATAAAGAAAATAGGTCAATACACTGGCTCCAAGCAGATTTGTATTTGTACAATACACTAAAATAAAAAATTGTCTGCAAAGACGAGTGGGCAATACAGCAAAAAGTAACCAATATTCTGCTCTAAATATGTAATCAGATGTAAATATGACTATAACATGCCAAACTAACATAACTATAACATATCCATCGTGCATTGCATTGTTTCATTGTACGTTATTGTAATTACCATCAATAAACATTTCATTTCCCTTGGACAGATAGCATAAATTAGAATTATGGTGTCGTCATTTTATCATTTTACAATTAAAAACATTGCCACTGGCTTGTAACTGTCACTTCTCCATTTATGTCATACCCAAATACTGCTACACACAGATTAATGTGGGCAACATATCCTACCAGATGAAGTATGGCAACTCCACTTAGACAAACAAGCTGCCCTCTAATGACATGATATGGCACACTAGGTGGACTCAAAAGTTATAATAATAATAATAATAATAATAATAATAATAATAATAATAATAATAATAATAATAATACATTTAATTTAAAGGTGCCTTTCTAATACCTAAAAATAGTAAAAAAAATTAAAAGGAAAAGCTACAGGCAACATAAATAGACATAATTAAAAACATATGTCAAAAAATGTCAAACTAAAGTATGGTTTTACAGCTATGTGATTTTAATATTGTAAATCAGACTGTGTGCTTTTTATTTAAGAAATACTGATGGTCAACAGGTTCTTTAAAAACAGTTTGCATTTACTTGACTAAATCTGACCAAAGGTGTGTGTTAACAGTGGTTAACAGTGGCACAGAGCTGTCATTTGTGTGTTGTTCATTTGTAGGTGAGCCGGACGAGGGTCAGAACTGTGGTTATAAGAAAGAAGGTAATATAGGGTGGCATACCGAGTATTGTCAGGGCCTCTATCCTTTCTACTGCTTTGATGAACCACTGATTATTGGGACGGAGAGGAAGACGTGGGAAGAAGCATTAGAGCACTGCAGACATCTGCCTGTCTGGCATCATACTGTGTACAAGACGCACCGCTACGACCTGGCCTCTCCACTCACTCCTGTTGACAACGCCTACGCCCAGAAGATGTGGAACAATCAAGATGGACAGGTACGGTCATTTATCACAATGAGGCCGTTTACATGCACACTAAAATCCGATCAATATCAGATTTCTGGAGTTATCAGAATATTCAAGTGATCATGTAAACGGCATAATCTGATTTCCTTTATCTGATAACGGCAGTAATCCGATTATGAGAAATCGGATTAACACACCTAGATTTCTCCCCAGTAGTCCAATATCTTTGTGCATGTATACACATTAATCTGATTTATTTCGTTCTTTTACATCTGACTTTTTCATTTATTCACAACATTAGCAGAGAACAAAACACAACAAACATGGAGTATAAACGAAGGACAGCAGCAGCGTGGAGCCTGTTTTGCGGATCTATAAACTCGCACATTAGGAGCTAACGCTAAGTTCAACAAGACAAAACCAAATGTTTTGAAAGTAACAGGATGGAAGTTTGTGTCTTACATCACTACGTACGTACATACTCTGAAAGAAATCCAACAACGGACTGAAACATGTAAACCAGGGTTTTTTTTATTATCGCGTTTCAGAAGTGCATATAAACACCTCATATCAAATTTTTACTCTGATATATCTGATTACTCACAGCTATCGGATTATTCTGGTCATGTAAACAGGCTCATTCATTCTCATCAGTTCGTTCTCAGTGTGTGACATTGTGCTTTGTGTTTAGTGGAAGTGGATTGGTCTGCGATACCTGGGAGACAGGTGGACCTGGATCACTGGAGAGAGCTATGATTGGAAAAACTGTCCCGTTATCAACCGCTGCGGCTCACTGGAGAGGAATAGTACATTTCACATAGATAAACGGAACTGCGCTGCAAAACAGTTGTTCCTCTGCTCCAGAGTTCCTGGTTCGGTGTAGATCGCTCCACGAGTTAAAGTCGTTCAACAGTCAATATTCCACGGTTTATTTCAGTTGTGCTCATGTGTGTTTGACTGCTTTATCATTAAGATTTGTAGATGGACAAACAATGCTAAGAAATTGTGGCTTTCGTGTATTTTTATACAGTAATGGTGGCTTACACTCCAGTGACACTAACTAATAATTGCAAAAAATCCCTGGACTTTATGTGTGTTACTTTAGCATTATACATTTGTGTAATGTCTGTCTTTCTTTTCTTTGTTTTTTTTAAGATTTTTTTTTGGCCTTTTTGCTTTTATTTGATAGCACAGTAGACAGACAGGAAACAGGGTGAGAAGGGGTCGTGACATTGGGTAAGTGACTTGGGCTGGAGTTGGTCTCCAAGGTACATGGTAGATGCGCCCAAATGATGGCAGATATTAGGCTTTAATGAGGAAGCCCAGGTCCTGAAAATCTTTGTGGATCTAACTGTTTTGTATCTAAATCTAGGTCCTCCGTGTGGTGTTATTTGGCCTTTTGTACGAGCCCATTGTAACTACATAACTAAATATATTCATAAGTGACTTGTAGCTTGTGTGCTTTAGTTGGTTTGGCCTCTTGGACTTAGGGGGCATACAAAAAAAGCAATCTGGAAATGGCTTTCATGCATTAAAACTTTTAATTTGTGTATAATGTCTTTAGTCAAGTGATCGGACATTTTTATATGGATTTTAAAGCATGAGAAAAAAGAATGACATTCTCATAGACATTGTATACACAAAAATCAGTGAAAGTGACAGTGCTGCACAAACATGAAAATGAAAATCAAATGCAAGGTCAGTGACGGATGCAGCAGTGTTTTGTATATCAGTGGGGCATGGAAACATTTAAATGATGCATAAGAGCTTTACACAGGAACCACTCATATATTAGGCACCTTATATGAACCTGCTGTGATTTTACAGTTTAGACTATAGTGGTTATATTATATTTTTTTTAATGATTTTACCTCTTTGTTAGAATTGATAATGCAGCGTGTGGGAAAATTATGTAATGAATAAATACTTTAATATCTGCTTCAGTATAGAGCTGTTAGGCCTTATTATTGTATCCACAGTCCACATCCATCCTATGTTTCCTACATATTGCAACTCCCCTCTGTCACATGTGGTTTATTTGTCAATAAAAATGTTAAAATCCTGGCTCTAATTCTGGTTCGTGGCATCACATCAGATTTCTCTGTAGTGTGTAGTGTAATGTATAGACTCTGGTTATGTGTTTCTATGGGTTGACCATATTTTCAGTCCGTCAAGAACAGCACCTCAGCAGATCAAAGATCAAAAATGATGTCACCCAAAGTCAATACATACACCAGTAAAAAAAAAAAAAAGTCCTTAATCACCTTTAAAAATAGAAATATCTTCTTCAGCTTTCTATAGGGGTATTTATTTATTTTTTTTACTTTAACAAATAAACTCTAATAAATAAACTTATTAAAAAATATATATATTAATTCTTATTAATATTCACAGAGCACTGTATCCTTGCACATAAGAACAGAAGTGAAAGTGTTAATAATTATAAACACTGCTCATTATGGCAGTTATTAACCATTATTAGACTCCCTCAGGATAAGCTGGTAGATCTAGGCACCGCGTGTGTGTCCTGCACCTGAATAATTGGCAATAACTGATATGCACAGAATAATAGCATCTAGCTAAATTCAGAGGATGGTGTGTGGCCACATTTCAATATTTAGCCACAGAGTTCATGTGCACCTGGTGAGGAGCATCACATGGATGAGCATTGTATAATTTTTATGCAATTTCTTTCTTACCTCACGTTTTAGTGTTGTCCACAAACACGTTCTAAAAGGATCGTCACTGTCTGCTGGGGTTTATCTCAGCCCCAAACTCTGCAGCTGCGGTGTGTAATAACACTCTCATCGTGGTGCAGCCACAATAATCTGTCCACAGTCACCACAGTGCTCCACACCGGCGCGGCATTCTTCTCACAGTACATATATATATATATATATATATACGTACAGTATAACCGCTGAAAACAGCCTGAGGCACATGGCTGGACACACACAGACAGCGTGAGAGGAGATGACCGACCCAAGCACATCTGCTCAGACTTGGGCTTTGGAACTTTAGCATTAAAAAAATACACCACAGCTCCACTTCCTGAAGCAGAGAGCCCACTGATATTCCTAAAGCAGCCCACTATAACAGACTAGGGATAAAATTCAAACTCTGTCCTCATTTGTAAAGAAGATTTCAACATTATGTAACGTTCAAGTGCGCTGTAAAACGTAGTGCTACAGTGCTATAAGCTAATAATACATCAAAGTGTAGCCTTTATAGTCATATCAACATTATTTATTGATCACACAGTATTAATTTTTCCCTGATCGTTTTGAACAGTGATCATTTATTATGCCCGCGATTATACATCAGTCAGCATTCATTAATGATCAATAGATAATAGTATATAAAAAGGCTAACTGAAACCAAGTTTAATGTGCAAAATGTAAAGGTCTGAAATGGATTTCTTGTGGCTCCCGACAGATGTACATTTTTTTATTGATTGATACCAAGCTGCTGTTACCAGGAAGAGAGAAGTGAGAGGTTGCTAATGAACACTGACTTTGAAACACTCACAAATTGTGCAACTGGCTTAGTGTCCTGAAGGATTTACCTGCTTTTGATTAGATATAGTTTGCAGCAGATATAAGCAATTATTTTGTATTTGAGATGTCCTCTACACAAAAAACAACAAAACAAACAAAAAAAAACAACAAAAAAAGCCTATAAAAGTATGGAGGCAAAAATGGAGGCTTTCAACTACCTTGGTAAGTCAGTAGACACCTTTGTTGGTTTCTCAGTTGATTGGCAGAACCGTAAACCAATTGTTGCTTTGAGTATACTCCAAAGAACAAGCTGATGCATTTGTTAATACAACCTGGGGGACATTTCTGAGGGAAATTCAAATCTACATGTAAAATGCAAATGACAAGCTATGCTAACATATGGCTAATGAGGTAAATAAACAAATGATAACTCCACCTTCCCTTTAAGGCAGCTCCTCCAGAGTAAGAGTAGAGTCCTGCTAACTCCACATGAGCATCTTTTGGAACAGGCTTTGATGTGACAAAGTTGCAGCAAAAAAAGTGAGGATCTGATACTGATCCAAGGCTCACGAAAAAGACAAAAACCTTTGTGGTGAAACAAGAGCATTTTTTTTTAAAAGACAGTATATGTCTGCTCAATTCAGAACAGAGAGGTAGCTTGACTACCAGACGCAAAGTTAACAGGCAACGACTAAATGAACACTACAACAAATGCTGCACCATTGGAAACCTTGAAAGCACTGTTGAGATTTTAAGCACTTGAGGGTGTGAGCATAGTGATTTTTGCATGCACTGTATGTTTTTATAGAAGTTCCAAACCTGGAGAGGTGAGTATTTATGTGAAGTGGGCAGGGTGATTAGAAATCTGCAAAACTCTCAAATTGTGCCAAAATGTGACTCTGAAATCTGTCCATCTTCCATGTGCACCTTGCTTCAGCTAAACCAGCCAGTGTAAGGTTTAGCACGACTCCTGTCCCATTTAGTGTCATACTTTACTGATTCACAGGCTTTTCTTTCACCACAGAGCTGTAAGTCGTCATATACTTTAGTGTCAATGATTTCACTAGATGAGAATATTTAGAATATTCCGGTTTATCTTTACTTGAACTAAAATGGCTTCTTCCACTGGCTTCTATGGAGCTTTCCAAGATAGTGACTATACGCTGGTGAAACCATACTTTTACACCACCCAACTTCAAATACCCATTGATGCAAAATAGATCTGGTGTGGATAATATCGATAAAGAAGGTACTGACATTAAGTTAAACTGAATCTGTCTGATAAAGCTGCACAAAGCTGACAAAAAATACTTTTCCTTTTTATGGGTAGGAAACAGCAGTCAAATCCAGTGTTTTGTGTGCCTTTGATGCATGGAGCTTGATGTAGAGCATTGTACTTGAATATGAGGTTAATGCAGCTGAAAGTGCCAAATATTCAGTGACGTACATTCAGGGAAGGCAGAGACTCACCTGCCAATCTTGAAAAGAAAAAAAAGTTGGTAAATGATAAATGGCATGCATTTATATAGTGCTTTCCATGCCCTTCTCAGGCACCCAAAGCGCTTTACATCATGCTTCCATTCACACACATTCACACCACCTGGGGCAGGTGGAGCAGCGTGAAGTGTCTTGCCCAAGGACACAACGACAGTATGAACAGGAGGGAGCAGGAATCGAACTACCAACCTTCCGGTTATTGGACAACCTGCTCTACCACTGCGCCCCAGGTTAATGATAAAATATAATACATTTTTAGATTTGTCATCTGCCATGTATTATAAACCCTTTTTCTGTTTGAATTCAAGATTATTTTTATTTTTTTAATTTAGAATAGCAGAATTTTCTCATGTCCAGTTAAATACAGGGAGGAGATGCCCCATGAGGCGGCACTTAGCTGCATTACAAACTGTGCTGCTATAAGCAAAGCTGACAGTGTGTCACTGTCCCTCTGTAAATCGCTAATAAAATGCTTTCAAAATATTAGATGATATGCTCTGTCTTTCCATTTTCTGGATAAGGTATGAAATGTATTTCTGTCACTCGGTGAGGCAAACAGTACGCCTGACTCATGGCAGAGGGCGCTTGTGAGCCCATAGATTGCACTACCTACAATCTTCATCGTTCTTGAACTTGTTTATTTTTCCTTTACAATCCACCTTATCAAAATGGAAGATTACATATCCAAACTAAAAAAATCGATCAAAGCAAGAGGTAATTACAAAAGGAAGACCAACGCCGGAGCTCAGAGGTTTGCTTCAGACGACGGGAAAGAACGCTCTTTTCAAACAGAGTGGTACACCCGAAAAAACTGGCTTTGTGGATGTCCAACGAGAAAACGTTATTATTTCTAGTTAGAAATAGGCTCAATTAAATTTAATTTTGCCCACAAAGGAATTATGTGTAAACATTTGTTAAGACTGCTGATATACAACATAATCACATAAACTTTGTCTAGCGAATAAAAAAGCACACGTGACTTCACGGAGTAGAGATTTGTTCTAGAGCGTGACAGCATTCGTAGTGAACAAATCACAGTTCTCTCTCACGCTCACCCTCAGAACTGATTGAGACCCACACTCTGGTGTACGTAAAAGTGCACGGTTCAAGCCCTGGGAGGCCGATGGTGAGGGCGCAGTAATAGTCTTTCTGTGGACACAGAGCACGCAGCCGTGCCGTAAACATATTAATAATATATTATTAATTCAAAAAGTCATTTTTGTCGTTTGGTTCCCAACCATAGCCTGCCATAATGACAATTACCAAGCTTTTTATTGTCAAATGACAGAGGATAGCCGTATGCACCTGGGGAGATACAAAATAAGCTATATACTAAATAAGTAAGGATCAAGAGTGGAAACTAATCACAAAAAGTATGTTTAACTAATCACAAAAAAGTATGTTTATTTGAGTAAATGCAGAGCAGAAAGTCAAATTTCCTGGTCCCACCTCACCAGCCATGAACCTCACTGCACGTCACTGCAAATATAATGCAAAAGTTTGCTTTACATATCACGCTCGGAGGTTTTAAAAAAAAACAACTCACTGCTGCGTCTGCATCAATGTTCAGTGCAGTCATCGTCTGGTAACGGCTGTAACTGAATCAGACTCTGAAGAAATCCAGTTCGGTCTGCCCCGTTTCAATCTAAGGTAAGTTCATGCGCAAAAGAATTAGAGGAATAAAATATAGAAAATAGGAACCTGTTGTGTCCCAATAGGGCAAAAGAATTCACTGTTAAAGCGTCTTCCCACAAGAGAAGCAGCGACTGTGGGTTCATTTCCCTTTGAGTGTTTAGATCACCTTTAACAGCACTTTAAAAGTACTTTTTGGTGACTGATTACAGTCTTTATAAAATATGTTTAAGTAACATTAGCTAGTTTTACTTTAGTAGTTAGGTCACTTCAAAAAACTCAGTAAAGATACGATTAACAGCTACAGCTCAGTCGATAATACATCTCGACGTTGCATTTATTTGATCTTACCTTTGATGAAAAGTTTAGTGTGGTGCTGTGATTACATAATTGTATAACGAGCTAACACTCGGTTTATATTAGAGCAACAATTACTGATTAATATTGACATTTCTGACTCAAAAATAGTCTCTGCCAGGTTCGCTCCGTTACTGTCATAGCTTCACAAGAATCTCCTCACAGTCCGATGAATGTGGTTGAATATAACTACAGTATGTCAATACAGTTATAATCTCATAAAATCAGTTGTTTCTGTCGGTGTGGCTCTTGTGTTTGCCTCTACCAGGACAGAGACAGAGACAGGAGTAGGTTTAATGCCATAAATCCAGTCTTTCCTCCTGTTTTCTGGGGATACTCTTTGAACAAACACAGTCCAGGGCCATCTCCTCATATTTAATCCCATCTGCAAAACGATTCATAATCTGGTCTCTACACTGACGGCAGCGGAGCACAGTAGTTTTTGCCCCGCAGGGAACATTTCACAGAGAATGTGACGTCACGTGAAAATTATAAATTGTGTATGAAAACTATCACTACGCACAAATATTTAGGCTACACAGAATAGCTGTTTTCGGTCCTTTGTCGTATGGTCAGTGTTCAAAATAAAAACTCAAGCAGTCTCCGTTTTCATTTTTTAATATTTTTTCTGATAGACTAAAACAAACAAACTAAAAGAAACTAAAAGTATATACATAAATATAATTATATATATATATATATATATATATATATATATATATATATATATATATATATATATATATATATATATATATATATATATTTTAAAGCTCTGGTGTTAGTAGTTTAGTCCTTGTTTAGGCCATTTAAATGGAGTGCAGTTGGTAATTTACCTGTAGATAACACATCTCTTAGACTTCCCTATATTCTCCTGTTATACTTTTTATTGTATATGACCAGAGATATAGCCTAAAACAGAGCCAATAGAATAGAATAGAATAGAATAGAAAGCTTTATTGTCATTGCACAGCAGTACAATAAAATTTGTGTCACATCTGATCAGTGCATAGAAGAACTAAAAATTAAAAACAGACAATCACACAAACACACATAATAAAAAACCCAACAAATACCCAAAGCCAAGACATTCAAACAATCTGTGGAAATCTTTGTGATTTAACACAATGTCTACTGCTTACTTTGGAGACTGCTGCTTTTAAATACTAAGAAGAGGGGAGAAAAAAAAGGAGGGGGGGGGGGGGGGGGGGGGGGGGGGGGGTTGGGGGTTTTGGGGGGGACAACAAAGGTGTTCACCACAAGTCACGTAGGATGCACGTGTCTCTTCGCAGGTGCAGGAAAAGCCTCCACAGAGAATGGAGCTGGTTTTCATGTCTTACCTTATTTTGGGATCTGGAGTCCTACAGAGAGTACTACACAGATATGACTCTATAGTGACGTGGTGGACCGCTCAGGCCATCTGCAGGACACACCACATTGACCTGGTCACAATCAGTGATCCACAAGAGAACAACCTCATCACGGAGGGTTGGATTGGTTTGTACCGGTACGACTCGGTAAGCTGGAGATGGTCCCGAGGAAATCTGGAAGCCAACTACACTCCCTGGGGATCAGGTTTGTCCTGCGCTGTACTGATGTTCTTCTATCGGTCGCTCTTTTTCTGACAAGAAAGCACAGATAATGGTCAATTGTCCTAGACTTATAAGAAGAGGTGGGTGATATGGCAAATATTGCATATCACGATTTAGTTTCTACTATGTTGCTTCCAGTAAAACAGCTTCTAGCTTTTTTTTTTTTAAGTTACTGGCAATAAACTAGAAATTACATATGATAGATAATATTCAATAATTGTAGTTTATGAGGGTATTTGTGAATGAAAATGTGTCTAGAAAGTGTCACACATCATTATTATTATTAGAGGCAGACCGATAGTTGCTCTACGCATCAAATCCTTGTTTCATGTAATTTATTTGAACTTTAGTAGAGTTAGAGATGTTTTACGCTGGTTTAGACCTGGTTTAGTGAATGTCGGGCAGAACTTTGTCCTCAGACTCAGATTTAAAAGTCTTAAAGTTCAGTTTAGTTTTATTTAGTGAGGGTTGGAGTGGAGTAGAGATCGCTTCAAAAGAGTCACGGTCACAAAAGCGCATTGAGAGCAACTGATGTCTATAACAACGTCTTCATTTTTTATCATGCTATCACTCTCATTGATGAGTTGTCATTGTTTTATTTGTCCTGTTTTTTCAACTCTGTATGAATACATAGGAATAATAAGTAATATTAGGTCTCCTATTATTTTCAATGGACGTTGCTCATTGGCGAAGCATGCCAAAAAAGTGCGGTCTCGTGTTTTACCCGGGTCAGGTTTCACGTGATCTCTTTAGATCAATGGGCACGAAGTCGCTATAAAACAATACATTATAAAACAATAACAATGATTTTTTAGCAAAGTATTTTTAACAGTAAAATTCTAGGATATGAAAATAGACAATAAACACTACAAAAGCTGACCATTTTGGTAGTTGTCCTGTCAGTCGAATACAAAACGTTAGATTTTTACATTGTGGTCTTTGGGGAAAATCCTTTTTGAGCCGTAGAGGATTTTTTTGCTGCAATACCTCAAGTGGCCACTAATCAAATTGGCGGCAGGAGAAAGGGGGCAGTGCCTTTTATGATCCATGGTTTGAGCACAGAACCACATCACATAGAAATGCAGAGTGGAGCGGTGCAGTGGTCTTTCCAAACTGCCAGATTTTCAACAGTTCATATTTTAACACAATCAAATATCATAATATCACCCACTCAACTTATATATTACTCCAAACCATTACTGGAAATGCGTCTACATCAAGCCAGTCCTATTTTCTAATTTTTAAGGCATTTCTTCTTTTCATGCTGCTGTGCAATGTGCTCCAGTAAGTGTACAGTGCACACAAAAACTGCATTCCATTTAATTTGGTAAAAAAAATAACAGTAATTTTAGGGAATTATAAAGAATCAGTAGTGGTTTGTCCTCTTTGTTCATTTCTAATTTAAAAGAAGATGCAGATGTCTCAATTGTACACTTTTCATTTGTAGGTGACCCAGAAATCAATGATTACTGTGGTTACAAGCTGCCAACTGAGAATGTATGGAGGAGCAGGAATTGTTCTCTTTCATTTCCGTTCTACTGTGTGGACGAGCCACTGATTCTGGTGAAGGAGAAGAAGACCTGGGAGGAGGCTTTGGAGCACTGCAGAGCTCTGACTGTGTTTGACCCCGTCCACCGCTACGACCTGGCCTCTCTGTTCACTCCTTATGTCTATCAATACGCTGACAAGATGTTAAAAGAGCACTTACCAGGATGTAGCAGACTAGCAGCTCAACCAGATGAGGTAAAGGTTAAAAATAAAAATAAAATAAAAAATAAAATAATAAAAAATAAGGTAAAGACAAGACCATCACACAGTCCTTTTAAAGACACCATTCTTTCTTACACCATGTTATTATATAATGACCTGGGAGACTTTCTATTCCTAATGTATGATATTTGACTCTCTGTTTGGTAGGTGTGGATCGGCCTGAGATACCTGGGAGATCAGTGGATCTGGGTCAGTGGAGAAAACTACAAGGAGCCTTGGGAAAACTGTCCTATCGATAGACGCTGTGGAATACTGGAGAGAAATAATACCCTTACAATACAGAGAAAGGGCTGTCAAAGTAAAGAATACTTTCTCTGCTCCAGAAGGCCTGGGATCTATTAGAATCACTCTCTTTGTATGAATATCTGCAGCTTCTGCAACGCACAAACATACACCTTACACAGGATAGCTATTTTAGGTCCCTTAGTCGTATGGTTAATGTTCAAACAAACTAACAAAATATAGATACATAAATATACATATATATATTCATTCATCTTCTACCGCTTATCCCACTTTGTGGGGTCGCGGGTGTCTGGAGCCTATCCCAGCTGCTTTGGGCCTTAGGCGGGGTACACCCTGGACAGTGGCCAGTTCGTCGCAGGGCTGACACTTAGACGTACATTGACAGACAACCATTCACTCTCACATTCATCCACTAGGGGCACTTTAGAGTCACCAATTCACCTATACATGCATGTCTTTGGACGGTGGGAGGAAGCCGGACCCAGAGAGAACCCACGGTGACACGGGGAGGACATGCAGACTCCTCACAGAAAGACCAGAGTTAGCCAATGATGTTTGGGTTGGCTACAATCAGCCAACGATGTTTTTGGGTCGGCCGGGATTTGAACTCACGACCTTCTTGCTGTGAAGCATATATATATATATATATATATATATATATATATATATATATATATATATATATATATATATATATATATATATATAAGACCATTACCATTAGTAGTTTAGTCTTTGTTTAGTCCATTTAAATGGAGTGCAGTTGGTCATTTACCTGTAGATAACACATCTCTTAGACTTCCCTATATTCTCCTGTTATACTCTTTTTTCTTTTATTGTATATAATACAATAAGAGATAGAATATAGAGATATAATATATAAGATATAGCCTAACACAGATGAGTAGGTGGAACTTGGATAGTCAAATTATTTATGAGATGGTACTCACCGAGAAAGGGTTAAGAATCTCTGTTATAGCCCTTTCCAGAAACATATATTTCCCATTTATATGAGTGTGCAAGTTAAAGACTAAGGCCAAATCCCAATTCGACCCCTTAGTCCTTGTTTAATATACAATATGAGATGTATAAATGAGCATTATCAGGGGTGTGGGGGTGCGTGGACAATCAGCCCGTTTACATTCACACTAATCTTTTTGATTTTAGATTTCTGGAGTTATCAGATTATTGTGTGATCATGTAAACACCATGATCCACACTGATTTCCTTTATCTGATAGTGGCACTAATCTGATTATGATAAATCAGATTAACTCACCTAGATTTCTCCACAATACTCCGATGTCTTGGTGCATGTATACCTTTAATATGTAAAAAAATTGTTGCCATGTTCAACAAGACAAGACCGGATGTTTTGAAAATAACAGAAGGAGGTTCCACTATGCAAGGGTTTTTTGATCACATTTCTGAAGTGCATGTAAACAGATCTGATTTATACAATAATCTGATTACTCCCAGGTATCAGATTATTATGGTCATGTAAATGGAGTGTGTGTGTTGTAATGTGTAGAACTAAACAAACGCAGACTGCCAAACCAAACGATACCAACCAAACCAAAAAAGAAACAGATAGAATAGGACAGCAGCAGCAGAGGGCCTGGTTAAATAGCCACCAGGGGCCCATGGGTATATCAGTCCAGGGACCTTACCAAGGCCCACTAAGGGGCATCAGGCTAATCTTGTCAAGCAGATCTCTCTTTAACACTCTTTGATGGGGAAACACAGGGTGATGCCATAAAGTGGGGCTGCTCAACTGTGATTGGTTATTTCAGCAAAGAGGGAGGGTCTAATGTAACTCCTATCATGTGATGAGCCCCCCTCTTTTCATCCACTGCTGCGTTAAACACTAGATGATAAATATCTGGGGCAGATGCTTTCACTTCCTGGAATATGAACAATTGTTTTTGTTTTCTTTTCATCTTCTGGATATCTTTGGAAAAAAAAGACGTGAAAAAAAGAGTGAACCACACTTGAACACAAATGACCTGAAGAGTTAACACTGTGTTTGTATTTCAATTGTAATCTAAATAAATGGTTCATTCTGTTTCCCTTTCCCCTTTCCCTAAATTATTCAATACATATTTTTGCTTGCAACCAATTTATATCTTGTCTCCTTCATTCACACATTCAAGCTCCATAGACGACTCTAGTTTTCTGCAGAGTCATTGTAATAGCCATTATAGCCTACACCTTCCAAACATATTTACTGCTGTGATTGCTTTCTTGTCAATCAATTTAACACTTCTTTAAATATTAAACATATAGTTAAACAACGTCTCTGCAGCTAAATTTAGGCCACCTTTGAATTTTGAGATTCAAGCCTCAAGAAAGAACTGTTGTAAATAAGAATTGCCCGTTTTCAAACTTACACAATACAATGAAGAGGCTTTTAAAGTGTAACTAGTCTACTGACCTAGAAATTAGATTGGAGTTATACAAAGCTTTTTAAACGTCTGTGCTCATGGGATATTGTTGAAAGGTTAAAACTAAACAGACTAATAGACCTTTTGGAGTATTTTTAGGAGAGAACAACCCTTGATTATGATCAAGATTGTTTAGTTAAAAATCAGTTAAAGATATTAGCGTATTCAATATACAGTAGACAGCGCCTAAATACTGAGTCTAGCAATTGAAGGGGCAGAGTTATCAAAACGTCATCCATTTGAAACAACCAATCACAGCCCATACTTTCTAGCATCAACCGAAGCATAGGTCCTTGTAGCTTGTAGCCTTTAGCAGCCAAAATGCTTGTGTATTAAAGCAGACAACTATCAATATCACCAATAACAATAATGATGGATTCGATTTATATAACGAATGTTCTCTACCCACTCACTGACAGTCTGCCATTTGCACGCACCATTTTGTTCATGGAGATTTTACTCTTTATCGGTGGATGTCTTTGTAATAAAAAAAACAAAAAAGAAACACAAACTACTTATTTTCTGACTTTTGGTTACAATACTGTTCAGATATTTTGGAATAGGTTTAATTGAAAACACATCAACTGTTCTAGTATTTGTCCAAGAATCTGATTTTCACACATTAAAATGAGTCAAGGTCAAGGTCAGTGGTGAACGTGGCAGTCAAATGCAGTGATTTGTTTGTCACTGGCGCACAGAGCCATTCAAATAAACAGACAGTGGTGGAGGTAGTACTCACTTTCTCTACTTAAGTAAAAGTACAGATAAAGAGGGGGAAAAGTACAAGTATCACATTAAACCTATTACTGATGTGAAAGTATTAAAGTTGCGAAAAGAAAGGTTGGATAATAATTCACAGGGAATATAAACTCATTAATATCAGAGGCTGTTTCCTTGTAGCTCAACAGAGCATGAGTGAAAGTATTGTTCTTTAATCGGTCTGAACCATGTATGTCCAAGAAAAAACAATCACACTGTTTTTTTTTATTTTTTTGTTTTGTTTAGAGCATCCTTCGGTGGCTGAAGATCTGATCAAATCATTATCCTACTGATTAAAGTTCGCCCGTATTTGTCTGTTGAATAGTTTGACAGATCACAGAGAGATGCTGTGTTCATCTGTGCTTCGTAAAACTCAGCGCTATAGGTTAAGGAAAATAGTTATGTAGCACTTTAACATTTAATTTAAGGTTTTGTACATTTACAACAATTTACAAATGCATATTTACTTGTGCTTGTAAAGCCGATGTACAAATGTAGTGGAGTAGAAAGTACAGATATTTGCTCTAAATGTAGTGGAGTAAAAGTAAAAATCTACTTAAGTAATGTACAAATACTTGTACTTTACTTTGTATTTTTACTTTGTTACTTTCGGCCACTGCACAGACACCACACATAAAATAAGTAAAGAATGGTTTGAAAGTTGCTGATAATGTTTGAGCTGTACAAAAATGTGAATCTCATATTACCTTTCCTCAGCCCTAGAAGGTGATAGATGTAGGTTTTTGGTTGTTTTACGATTAAAGTGACATGAAAGAGTGCAACCTTAGTGGGACTGATTATTTATTTATTTTTTATTTTTTTGCAAGTGAACTTTCAAAACTTAGATTTGTTGACATTCATTGGTAAAAAGACAGGTGTCTAATGATGTGAGAGGCTGAACTTTACATCCCAAAAGCTGTACCAGTTTCTTCTTTGAATATAACTGTTCACACAAGAACAAGACAAGCTTCATTTAGAAAAACAAACAAAACAAAAAAACAAATCTGGATTTTGAGGTGTTTAGCTCCACCTCTTAGTGACTGTTCCACCATGTTGTAACCAAAGCTAATAGGTTTAGAGGAATAATATCAAACGCTTATTTAGGATGCTTCGTTCACTGGAATGACTTGTTGGTTTGCAAAAAAACGGTACTTTAGGTCACTGCCACAGTATTGGTCAGAAGCAGCAACAGTCTGAGAGAAATCACAATCCTCTGAGAAGAACAAGTTGGATTTGTGATGTAAGTAATGTGTTATAACACTTGATTATAAATATTAAATATATAAAGTATTAAGGGTGGTCCAATCAGGATTTCTGAGGCATATCTTGATCACTGAAAGAATTATTGGCCGATCACCCACCGGTCACAATGTCTATTTAATATATTCAATTACAGGTTTTCCGCTGCATTCATTAGAATGTGGCAGCCATGACACAAGTCCCCTGTCCTTGTCTCTATATTTTCCATCAGTAAAAATACAGCAATTACACAGATTTTCTCAGATATAAAAGTAAAACCTCATTTTACAGATTTAGAACCCATTATGGTGTTATATACCTCTATCCACATTTCTTTCTTGGGTTCAGTGAAGGCAGCACGGAAATAATCAGCCAATCAGATCATTTGTAGATTGTTTCTGGGGCTGCAAAACGTTAAAAAGTACACAGTGGAAAATATAGTTATAATATAATTCAATAAGACTCTAGTGTTTATAAAGTTAAAGTTTCTGTGGATTTAAAAAAAAGATGGTTGGTTGTGTTCAGAGTAAAGGTCACAAGTTCCTATGACTCACCTTCAAGTGACAAATGTATAAAAAGAATGACTTAATACTAAACACCAGCCATAACATTAGCGTGGCTGTGATTATCTGAACAAAATATCAAGCATTATACAGTATTTTATTGCAGAACAAACAAAGTGCATGTATTTTCTTCGTTTTTCCTTCAGTTTTTCCTTCTCAAAATACCTTCCCCTGTTTACGGCTAGGGCTATATTTACGTGACGAGCCAATGTACTGGAAAGTTTCCATTTACGTGCTCCTCATGTAATCCCTGTTTTACAAAGCTATGTTTTGCATAGTCAAAAAACACTGTCAGGAGACGTCTTCCTCACTCTTTTCATCAGGACAAGATAGATCTCAACTCTTGATATCCACAGAAGTTAAAGCTGTTATTTCTGCTGCTGCTGCTGATGAAACAAGGTGAGAGTGCAAAATAGATGAATTCTTAGTTCTCAGTTCTCAGAATATAGTATGGTAGATTATGGATGAGTTTACATAAACAGTTGTGTTCATAATAATAGCAGTGTGTTTTAAAAAAGTGAGTAAAGCTCAAAATCCTTCCAGAATCTTCTATTCCAAATCAAAACATGAACAAAAAATGTGTTATTCCTTTACAGAAAGTGAAGAAAAAGATTTTTATTTTAATAAACTCAAACATTTACTGTATAAACTGGAAAATGCTTTAGATTCAGCTTTCCTGTGAATCTGGATCTGGATATTCTTCTGCATTTCTTGGTTTTGCCTCAGAAACAGCATTTTTAATGTCACCCATAAGTTTTCTATTGGATTAAGGTCCATGGATTGTGCTGGACACTACATAATATCAATCTTGTTGGTCTGGAACCAAGATGCTGCTCACTTACTGCTGTGATTGGGGTAATTGTCTTGTTTAAACACATTTTCTCTTCAAGACTGACTTCTTCAAGTGTTTTGATGAATTCAAACTGATCCATGATCAGTGTGTGATAAATAAATCCAACACTGGGAGGCACCCCTGGCAGCTCAGGTAGAGCATACACCTAGGACACGGGAGACCTGGGTTCTTGTCTCGGTCGAGTGAGTCATTTGTCCAGTGCCATTACTCACTCTCTTTCACCCTGCTTCCTGTCCAGCTACTGTCAATCTATCAATAAGGACCAAAAAGCCCAAAAAATAGTCAATGTTTCCAATGCTTTTGTGTGTATGAAAATTAAAGATATTATAAGGATTCTGAGGATTTTTACAAACAGCTATGAATACAACTGAATATTAAAAGGACTTATTACTATTAAAAACCCACAGGTTATTTTCGTCTGTTCCTCTCAATATTTGTCTAATCACATTAAAGTATATGTTATTACTCCTTCTGTATTGTCTGCAGGAGCCGTCCTCTGCAACATGATGAAGAACATGCTCATAATGTTGCCTCTGCTCCTTCATTCTCACGTGGAAGCAGTTGGTTTACGTGTGCCAAAATATGTCCACTACAACAGTGTGTCCGTGACATGGCAGACTGCACAATACATCTGCAGAACGTACCACACTGACCTGGTCACTATCAGAGATGCAGAAGACAACAGGCACTTTTTTACTGACCAAGGGTGGATTGGTTTGTACCGAGACAGTCCCACCTCTGAGTGGAAATGGAGCTTAAGAAATGAACCAGCCAACTTCACCATGTTTAAAGGCAAGATATTTTCATTGGGAATTGGAGTTAATCAATTCGGTGCCTAAAACAGATGTTGATGATAAAAATACCGCACTATTTGGACTATTGAGAGCACCTGAATATAAGCTGCACCCACTAAATTCAAAAAGAAAAAAAAATTGTGTACATATATAGGCCACAATTGTCTATAAGTGATCATAACAAGTGAATTTACACCGGAAGATGTTACACCGAAAGACTTTTTTTTAACTTTTAATTAAATAAATGCTTTTTTCCGAACAGTGCCTGTAACACGGCTGGTTAAAAAAATAAAAAATACAGTAGCCTACCGGAAAAGTCATTGATCGCTATCTTCATCTTCCTCCTGCGCACTAAAACCACTAAGTCGTCTTCTTCAGTGTCAGAATTGAACAGCGTCAGAATTACTTCGTCACACACTTTCTCAGTCTCTCTTTCGTTGTCGCTCTCAGTGTCTCTTTCGTCTCGAGGCAAATTTGAGAAACTTGAAAGTTGCATCAGGTCCATTTCTTTGTGTGTTTTTCACGATGAGGGTGTGTGCATGAAGCGCAAAATCACTGATCTGAAGAATTTTGTGTGAGTGCGTTTGATTTAATTCGAACAGTTTCATTGGTCCACTGTGACCTGTTTGGTAATTTCATTGGTCTGATGTGACGAGGCTAAATGTATTGGCGGCATGAAGCTCGTTAGCCCGTAAAAATCCATAAATTAGCGGCTTATAGTTTGGAAATTACGGTAGTACATTTTCCCCATTTCTCGAAATATGTAAAGGTATATACTGCAAAAAATAAATTTGATGAAAAATGCCAAAAAAGTCTTTGCTAATTAGCGGTGTGCATTGGGTTTGATTGATTTCACTGTTGACAAATACCAATAAAGCCAATGATCAACGTGTCTTGTTTTTTTGGGGGTTTTTTTTGGCTCTGCAGATGGACTTGTCTCGGATCAAAACTGCGCCTTTAAGAACAAAGATCGCTATGACTGGGAGATTGACCCCTGCGGTGGCTACCATTCATTTCTGTGTTTCGATGAAAGGCTGGTTCTTGTGAAGGAGAAAAAAACATGGGAGGAGGCGCTGGCTCACTGTAGGTCCATGGAGGTGAAGGACCCGACTCGCCGCCACAGCCACACCTTCGACCTGGCCACTCTGCTCACTCCAGACGACCACAACTACGCCCGAGAGATAATACAAGACGCCAAGACTGAACAGGTAGGACGTTTTCTTCAAATTAAATATAGGTTTCAGCTCATCGTTGACTTTGTTGGTCTGTCTTGTGTCTGGTAGGTGTGGACCGGCCTGAGATTCTTCGGAGATCAGTGGGCGTGGGTTGGCGGTGAGGAAGTACAATACAATGATATCTGGAAATGTCCGTACTTTTGGCGCTGCGGCACGCTGGAGAAGAATAGTTCCCGTCTTCATGACAGAGCCTCATGCAATAATAAATTCAATTTCCTCTGCTACAGGAGACCCTAAGGACTTCGACGCCTTCAACGGTTAAAGTCAATTGTGCAAAATAAAACTCACTGGTCTAACTAGGTTTTAAATGCTGTATATACGCCTTTTAAATAATATTCTTTGCATTTGGCTAGCTGAGAAAAATAGACAATTAAAGCTCCATAGAACCCAGTAGAAAGTGTAAAAAGGGGAGTAAGGTAACAGTAAACTGTAATAGGAATCATATGTGAAAAATAAGAATGTTATCTGTACTTTATTGATATCAATGTTCTGCCATTATCGGAAGCTTTGGCCAGTCACATGCTCACACTGAAAGGGATATTGTGTACGATGTTAACAAGGAAGTAATAGCTGATAATGAGAAGTGTCTATTCCAACAATGGCTACATCTGCACACACAAATAAACAGCACAGAAAAGAAAAACATAGCTTTGTATTTGTCCATGACAAAAAAATGTATGATTCTCTCTATTTTCTTCTATCTTTAAATAAATAAATAATATGAATTCTTTTGCAATTAGAAAAACAACTATTGGTTGTAGCATTCTTATGCCCAATCAGAATTCTCACTTACCCCTACCCCTTAGCCCTACCCAGGGGTTAATTTCACCCGGATTGAGGTGGATTAGGTTCTGCGAACTGTCTTATTTTGACATGGTAGGATCTATTTACCTGGATCCGGCAACTATTTACCTGGAAATAAAAGAATCAGGAAAGGTTACTAGGCTGTTGTTGGGGAATAGTGATGGGACTGAGACAGGGACGGCAAAAACAAAATCGGGTACTTCAGTTTAAAGATAAAGTACAGCCCCAGTAGCATTAAAGGAATGGCTCGGAGGCCTGTGTTTCTTCTGCGAGCACAAGTGTCTCACGAGTTATGTTCCTATATAAGATATGAATCCTATTTGAAGTGAACTTTCAAAACTTAGATTTGTTGACATTCATTGGTAAAAAGACAGGTGTCTAATGATGTGAGAGGCTGAACTTTACATCCCAAAAGCTGTACCAGTTTCTTCTTTGAATATAACTGTTCACACAAGAACAAGACAAGCTTCATTTAGAAAAACAAACAAAACAAAAAAACAAATCCGGATTTTGAGGTGTGATTGTTCCACCATGTTGTAACCAAAGCTAATAGGTTTAGAGGAATAATATCAAACGCTTATTTAGGATGCTTCGTTCACTGGAATGACTTGTTGGTTTGCACAGTCTGCCTGCCACAGTATTGGTTAGAAGCAGCAACAGTCTGAGAGAAATCACAATCCTCTGAACAGAACAAGTTGGATTTGTGATGTAAGTAATGCGTTATAACACTTGATTATAAATATTAAATCTATAAAATATTAAGCGTGGTCCAATCAGCATTTCTGAGGCATATCTTGATCACTGAAAGAGTTATTGGCCGAAACCCCTCTCCGGTCACAAAGCCTATTTAATATTCAATTACAGGTTTTCCGCTGCATTCATTAGAATGTGGCAGCCATGACACAAGTCCTGTCCTTGTCTCTATATTTTCCATCAGTAAAAATACAGCAATTACACAGATTTTCTCAGATATAAAAGTAAAACCTCATTTTACAGATTTAGAACCCATTATGGTGTTATATACCTCTAGCCACATCTGTGCTGTTTCTGTGTTGGGTTCATTGAAGGCAGCACGGAAATAATCAGCCAATCAGATCATTTGTAGGTTGTTTCTGGGGCTGCAAAACGTTAAAAAGTACACAGTGGAAAATATAGTTATAATATAATTCAATAAGACTCTAGTGTTGATAAAGATGAAGTTTCTGTGGATTTAAAAAAAAAGATGGTTGGTTGTGTTCAGAGTAAAGGTCACAAGCTCACCTTCAGTATGATCTGATTCGACTTTAAGTGACAAATGTGTAAAAAGAATGACTTAATACTAAACACCAGCCATAACATTAGCGTGGCTGTGATTATCTGAACAAAATATCAAGCATTATACAGTATTTTATTGCAGAACAAACAAAGTGCATGTATTTTCTTCGTTGTTCCTTCAGTTTTTCCTTCTCAAAATACCTTCCCCTGTTTACGGCTAGGGCTATATTTACGTGACGAGCCAATGTACTGGAAAGTTTCCATTTACGTGCTCCTCATGTAATCCCTGTTTTACAAAGCTATGTTTTGCATAGTCAAAAAACACTGTCAGGAGACGTCTTCCTCACTCTTTTCATCAGGACAAGATAGATCTGAACTCTTGATATCCACAGAAGTTAAAGCTGCCATTACTGCTGCTGCTGCTGAAACAAGGTGAGAGTGCAAAATAGATGAATTCTTAGTTCTCTGTTCTCAGAATATAGTATGGTAGATTATGGATGAGTTTACATAAACAGTTGTGTTCATAATAATAGCAGTGTGTTTTAAAAAAGTGAGTAAAGCTCAAAATCCTTCCAGAATCTTCTATTCCAAATCAAAACATGAACAAAAATGTGTTATTCCTTTACAGAAAGTGAAGTAAGGGATTTATTTATTTATTTTTTTTACAAACTCAAACATTTACTGTATAAACTGGAAAATGCTTTAGATTCAGCTTTTGAATCTGGATCTGGATATTCTTCTGCATTTCGTGGTTTTGCCTCAGAAACAGCATTTTTAATGTCACCCATAAGTTTTCTATTGGATTAAGGTCCATGGATTGTGCTGGACACTACATAATATCAATCTTGTTGGTCTGGAACCAAGATGCTGCTCACTTACTGCTGTGTTTGGGGTAATTGTCTTGTTTAAACACATTTTCTCTTCAAGACTGACTTCTTCAAGTGTTTTGATGAATTCAAACTGATCCATGATCAGTGTGTGATAAATAAACCCAACCCTGGGAGGCACCCCTGGCAGCTCAGGTAGAGTATACACCTAGGTAACGGGAGACCTGGGTTCGTGTCTCGGTCGAGTGAGTCATTTTGTCCAGTGCCATTACTCACTCTCTTTCACCCTGCTTCCTGTCCAGCTACTTGTCTGCAGGAGCCATCCTATGCAACATGATGAAGAACATGCTCATAATGTTGCCTCTGCTCCTTCATTCTCACGTGGAAGCAGTTGGTTTACGTGTGCCAAAATATGTCCACTACAACAGTGTGTCCGTGACATGGCAGACTGCACAGGACCACTGCAGAAGATACCACACTGACCTGGTCACTATCAGAGATGCAGAAGACAACAGGCACTTTTTTACTGACCAAGGGTGGATTGGTTTGTACCGAGACAGTCCCACCTCTGAGTGGAAATGGAGCTTAAGAAATGAACCAGCCAACTTCACCATGTTTAAAGGCAAGATATTTTCATTGGGAATTGGAGTTAATTAATTTGGTGCCTAAAACAGATGTTGATGATAAAAATACCGCACTATTTGGACTATTGAGAGCACCTGAATATAAGCTGCACCCACTAAATTCAAAAAGAAAAAAAAATTGTGTACATATATAGGCCACAATTGTCTATAAGTGATCATAACAAGTGAATTTACACCGGAAGATGTTACACCGAAAGACTTTTTTTTAACTTTTAATTAAATAAATGCTTTTTTCCGAACAGTGCCTGTAACACGGCTGGTTAAAAAAATAAAAAATACAGTAGCCTACCGGAAAAGTCATTGATCGCTATCTTCACTGCACTTCTATCTGCACTAAAACCTCTAAAGTCGTCTTCTTCACTGTCAGAATTGAACAGCGTCAGAATTACTTCGTCACACACTTTCTCAGTCTCTCTTTCGTTGTCGCTCTCAGTGTCTCTTTCGTCTCGAGGCAAATTTGAGAAACTTGAAAGTTGCATCAGGTCCATTTCTTTGTGTGTTTTTCACGATGAGGGTGTGTGCATGAAGCACAAAATCACTGATCTGAAGAATTTTGTGTGAGTGCGTTTGATTTAATTCGAACAGTTTCATTGGTCCACTGTGACCTGTTTGGTAATTTCATTGGTCTGATGTGACGAGGCTAAATGTATTGGCGGCATGAAGCTCGTTAGCCCGTAAAAATCCTTAAATTAGCGGCTTATAGTCTGGAAATTACGGTAGTACATTTTCCCCATTTCTCGAAATATGTAAAGGTATATACTGCAAAAAATAAATTTGATGAAAAATGCAACAGCACTTTTTTATATGAATGTGAGCTCATCCACATTTCTGAAGTCTTTGCTAATTAGCGATGTGCATTGGGTTGGATTGATTTCACTGTTGACAAATACCAACAATGCCAACGATCTAACGTGTCTTGTTTTTGTTTTTTTTTGTCTCTGCAGCTGACTCTGAACTTGTCTCGGATCAAAACTGCGCCTTTAAGAGGAAAGATCGCTCTGAATGGGAGATTGACTACTGCCATTACGGCCATTCATTTCTGTGTTTCGATGAAAGGCTGGTTCTTGTGAAGGAGAAAAAAACATGGGAGGAGGCGCTGGCTCACTGTAGGTCCATGGAGGTGAAGGACCCGACTCGCCGCCACAGCCACACCTTCGACCTGGCCACTCTGCTCACTCCAGACGACCACGACTACGCCCGAGAGATAATACAAGACGCCAAGACTGAACAGGTAGGACGTTTTCTTCAAATTAAATATACGTTTCAGCTCATCGTCCTGACTTTGTTGGTCTGTCTCATGTCTGGTAGGTGTGGACCGGCCTGAGATTCTTCGGAGATCAGTGGGAGTGGGTTGGCGGTGAGGAAGTACAATACAATGATATCTGGAAATGTCCGTACTTTTGGCGCTGCGGCACGCTGGAGAAGAATAGTTCCAGTCTTTATGACAGAGCCTCATGCAATAATAAATTCAATTTCCTCTGCTACAGGAGACCCTAAGGACTTCGACGCCTTCAACGGTTAAAGTCAATTGTGCAAAATAAAACTCCCTGGTCTAACTAGGTTTTAAATGCTGTATATACGCCTTTTAAATAATATTCTTTGCATTTGGCTAGCTGAGAAAAATAGACAATTAAAGCTCCATAGAACCCAGTAGAAAGTGTAAAAAGGGGAGTAAGGTAACAGTAAACTGTAATAGGAATCATATGTGAAAAATAAGAATGTTATCTGTACTTTATTGTCAACAATTTGATGTCAATGTTCTGCCATTATCGGAAGCTTTGGCCAATCACATGCTCACACTGAAAGGGGTATTGGGTTTACCATGTTAACAAGGAAGTAATAGCTGATAATGTCAGAATTCTTACCCCTACCCCTTAGCCCTACCCAGGGGTTAATTTTAGCTGGATTGAGGCGGATCAGGATCTGCAAACTGTCTTATTTTGACATGATAGGATCTATTTATCTGGATCCGGGAACATTTGGGAAAAAAAGTTGCCCTCAATGGGGTTCAAACCCCGCTCCCCTGTGCTTAAGCCACCCACTGTACATATTGAGCTAAACTCCAGTTAACTGTGTATTGATTAACGCCCAATTTACACTGACTGCTGGACAGATACGGAACGGCGAATAGAAACCGTTGTAGTCAGTGCAAGCATTTACACCAGCTGCGGTGCGTTACGTCTCCTAATCCGGAGCTCCGGAAGGTTTCCGCAAGGAGTCTATTTTTTCCGGACGCCGCATGTGGATTTTCATGAAGTTGAAGAAATTACACGAGCCAGACAGGAAGTCAGACACGGGCCAGCGCTGTGGATCTGGTATATTTCAAAATAAAACAAGTTCTGCGAACTCTCGCTATGCTGTATTATGTCATATCCTCTGACACGGGGGTCACAAGTGCAGTGACAGGGTCCCGGGGGTTATTTGATACCACAAACGACGAGAGATTCATCACGGAAGTCCAAAACCACACAATTTTATATGATATCTCACATACTTTTTATAAGGACACCACCAGAAAAGAGAAGGCATGAAGTGAAATAGCTGGAGCTCTGGGATATACTGGTGAGTTTTTATCAGCACCTCTCTCTTTACATGGATGTTATCACGTGAACTCAACTCTTCAGCGTGAATCCCTGTGGTTTTGTGGTCTCGCGGATGCAGATTTCCGGATACGTACAGCACACACACCGCTCCCGGTGTAAATGGCAGTCCTTACGGATTCCGTACGGAATCCGTAAGGACACACACCGCTCCCGGTGTAAATGGCAGTCCTTACGGATTCCGTACGGAATGGTTGTTGTTTTTTTTCTTGTGAGATGCCTTTTAAAAAAAGTAATCTGTTAAAGTCTACTGTAGTTCATGATGCGTTCATGTACTCCTTGGAGGGCACAGTTCTTGAGTTAGGTATGCTATGTATAAATAAATAGATGATTCTGCAGTGTCAGGGTTAATGTTAGCCTCTTGTCTCTTTTTAAGCAAAGGCTGAGTTCTATTAAATACAACATGAATGCAGCATTAGTGTAAGTAAGTGGAGCCTCTAGGCTCTGTATTTCAACTCGGACAAAGATAAGAGTCCAGGTAGACGGCTAAATTGAGCATTAGCATAGTCAGACTAAACTGCATGTAAACCAACTGATGACACTGCTTGTAAATGGGTTTATATGTTACCAATAAATATTGATACACCACATGTATATTTGAATGTTTGTGTAGCTTTACCTTGTTAAAACATCACAATTTTAACATCGACATTTGCTATTAATTTGGCTACATGGAAATTTATGAAATAGAGTTTAACTGGAAAAGAAACAGCGTGTGCTTTAAATTTAGATCGGTCGACGGGGTTTGGAGGAATAGTGTAAGATCTGTTCAACTTATGTTCTTCGTGTGTGTGTGTGTGGGTGCGTGTGTGTGTGTGGGTGCGTGTGTGTGTGTGTGTGTGGGTGCGTGTGTGTGTGTGCAGGTGTAGAGGCTACCTTCCAACATGAGAAGGACACAGCTCCTCCTGCCTCTGCTCTGTGTAGGAGTAATGGGCTGGCAAAAACTACAATATCATACCACGGCTATGACATGGGCTGATGCTCGGAACCACTGCAGGGAGTACCACACGGACCTAGTCACTATCACAAATCATCAAGACAATATGAACATATCCCAGGACAGTTGGCTTGGTTTGTATCGTACATCTGACACCTCTGAATGGAAGTGGTCCAGGGGAGATGTCCCAAACAACTTCAGCTTTGAGTGGAAAAGTAAGAGTGTCCTATTAAATATTAGTGTGCCATTACATATAAAGTTGGATAGGACAGGTTACTCAACACTTTTCTTTTCATCAAGACCAAGAAGACAATAAATTTGACCTGTTCTTTATCACGATTTAAAGAGTCAAAAGAAATTGTGGATTAAGCACATCAATACAAAGTCCAAAATTAGATTTGGATGGAACGCTAAATATGTGCCACATGAGAAAATGGTGCTTAAATAACGAAATACCCACAAAAATGTTCAATCCTACTTCTGTGGCAGTAGAGCTATATTTGTTGATTAATAAGTCTGTTTGCTTTCTTTATGTAAAAAAAAAAGAATGTGAACTTTTAAAGGTGGATTTATAGTAACAATAAATTTCCACAGCAATAAGGTACGTTTCATTTATAATGGCTACGATATGATCCACTGACCCAAATCGGGGAATTACGGACATATTCAGGTCTTGGATGCATATGCTGGGTGATTAAAATGTTGTCCTTTAATGCAAGAGATAAAAAAAAATCCCCATTCAGTAACAGTTGTGATACGGACAGATACGTGAGAGTTATATTAAACATTTCTGCACAAACTGTCAATTTAAGTAACGGAATTTAATGAGGGCATTGGCTTGTTTTGTTTTGTTTTTTTCTTTTTTTTACATTTTCTTTTTTATACACTTATATATACAAAATTATTTATACACTATATACAAATACTCTTTGTTATGTAGAAAATAACCATGTAGTGATGTTACATCAGTTACATTTACACAAAGAGCGAGGACAATCAGGCTGCTTTCTTGCCTTGCAGCTAGAAAAATCTGCTTCTTTCAGATAAAAAATCTTAATGTGCAATTTGTTAAGAGGCTTAAAAATGCTCATGCAGCTACTGGCTCATTTCATAGTGTTTTTTTTTATTTGTGTTGTGGTTTATTCATATTGTGTTTTGATTTTATTGTGTTGGACCACTGTACTATTGTTTATAGTTTTTTTTTTTTTTTTTTTAGCAGAAGGAATACACAATAACTGTTGGGGCCAGATTTAGTAAGGCGTTGCTCCATTGCAAAACCAATTTTTGATAGGAATGACACTTTCTGTATTTACTAAAGGGTCACAGTGCTGTATTGCCGATGCAAGGCGTCATTTCTTCTTTTATAAAGTTAGTCCAAGGCAGAATATCCATTTGGATTATGGCTTTTTTGTGAGAATCACGCAATAGTGCGTCTCTCCCTCGTCCCGCTGCAGGTTCATGGAGCATGATTGTCATTCTGAGTTGTTCTAAATGAGTAGAATGTCTTGACCCAACATTGTGTATTTCACCATTTTGTCCGCTGTGCGCCTCTTGTGTCATGTGTAAGGATCTGTGCGACTTAGCGGTATTGAAATTTCTGTCTTCCTATGTTCAGTAAATATGCTTCCCCCTGCCACACACTCTCAGTCGAAGTATTTTAAAGCTCATTTCATTTCATGTGTGGACTTTTTCCTGCATTTATAGATGATCCAGACTTTGGAGAAGACTGCGTTTACAAGGAACCAAATGATAATGGAAGATGGAGGTCCAAACACTGTGGGGGAAGCCTTAATTTCTACTGTGCAGATGAATGGCTGGTTCTTGTGAAAATGAGAAAAACGTGGGAGGAGGCATTAGAACACTGCAGGTCTCTGGATGTGACTGACCCAACCCTCTACCAGAACTACAACTACGACCTGGCCACTCTGGTCACTCAAGAAGAGCATGACACGGCCCGGAAGATGATACAAACAGCTGTAACAGAAAGGGTAACACTACTACTATATTTATAGAGTGCCATTTTGTTGTTAATCTTCAGTGATTGATTGTAAATGTGTGGTAGGTGTGGACCGGGCTCAGGTTTCTGGGAGATCAGTGGACGTGGGTCGGTGGAGAGGAAGTCCAGTATGTGGATATAGACAAGTGCCCTAGTGACCAGCGCTGTGGCTTACTGGAGAAGACAGGCACCAGTCGCTACAATCTGTCAACGTGTCAGGAAAAAAACAACTTCTTCTGCTACAAGAGACGTCCGGCAGTGTAGACATCGAAGACATCTGGCATTTTCTGTACTTTTGTGAACTATTTAACATTTTAATAGCATGCACATAGATTTCAAAACATCTTTGTGCATTTTACTTGACGTAACGTAGATTTAGACAGTTTGGCTGTTGTAGTGGTGGGCCGTCAGGGCCAGCAAGGCCTTCTCTGCTGGCCTAAACATGCTCAGAAAAGTTAATTTATTTTTAATTTATTTTCATGAATATGTAAACAAAATTATTCTCTATTCTTTGTTCTCTTTATATCATATTAAATCCACTTAGTTGAGTGGCTTCCAGTGTTGTTTATCATGGTAAAGAGTTTGGAGTTTTTATGCAATTATATTTCAGCTAGCTTGTGTTGTCAGGCAAATTTCATTTGCGTGAGACCTTCAGAATCAACAGAGTAGGCCCCGTTGCACTATAATTGAACAGATACAGTCAGTTACAATAGCCAATCAGATCTGGATTCTGCAGACCAGGGCCAGCTAGAAGGTCTTACGTTGAACTGGACGTGTACGCGTCCTGTGATTGGTGTAGCTGACGCTATAATGGACTGTATATATGTTACCATGACAACAGGAAGTGCAAACATGCTACGGGATTTTCTTTTCGTTAATTTTGGTAAATAATTGCATCATTTCATAATAATGTGTAACATGGCTTTAAGCTTAAAGTGTTTATTTTATTGGTAAAATTACCTGTGCTTAATAAGAAATTATACTTTTTATGAGTCACGTGATCTCGCGAACCGGAGGTCTGTGTGAGCAGTAGCGGGAGATAAAAGACACGAGAGAAGTCAGAGAAATACGAAAAACAGTGATAAAGACTGAAATATCTGCCTACGAAATCATTCTACTACTGGTCAAACAGGCACACACGGCAAAGTTTATTTGTAACGCTGTTATAGCCTTGTTACAATGGAAATGTGTGATTTATGTGCGTATGAAACATCGTATTTGTCTTTATTTTAGTTTTCACGGTGTTTCAAGGTGTACTAAGGTGTTTCACGACGGCTAGCTAGCCTGTACCAGCAAAGATAAGGGTTTGTCCGTCATTTCCAGACGAGCGGTACGTCACTGAAGGCCCAAGTGTGAAATGCACGGCCCGCCACTGAGCTGTTGATCTATTTGAATGACAGGTCAGCAAATGCATGTCATGACCAGACCGTAAAGCTGAACTGCTCCAGTCCCTGAATGAATATGTAAAATGTGGCATTTTCTTCAGAGTGCGCAAAATCCAAGGCTTAGAAAATGCAAATGGATTCATGTAGAGGCTGTAATCTGAGTTTTTATTATGAGCTATGTGTGAACTGTTTGCAGAGGGAAGATTGAAATGTGAAATCATTTTTGAAAGAGAACATTTGGGACCATACAATCATAATAGGCTGATGTGACGTGGTGACAACTAAGAGCTAAATTTGACTTCTTTTCCTTGTATCTGGCCTATATTTCAGTGAACAGTAGTTTTTGCTGCAGGTGTCTTTCACCAGGTGTGAGCGGTGTGTAGTGACAAACTCAAGAGAGATGACAGACCCATAGGAGGTGGGGAACAGGTCTTGTTGTGGAAGCAGGTGGAGCAGGCCGCTATGTACTGAAGACCACCAAAACTGCCATGATCTAATTTGCCCCATTGTCTGAAAATCAACCAAAAATAGATGAGGAACATTTTGCAATTTAGTTTGGAGGTAAGCATTTTATGTAGCACCCAATCATTGCCACCAGAGGGCAGACTTTCCTAAGAATTATAAGGCACGAGAAAACAACAAAAAAGAGAAGCTGTTCCTACAGTGACAGACATATAGTGGTGGGCCGTCAGGGCCAGCACGGCCTTCTCTGCTGGCCTAAACATGCTCAGAAAAGTTAATTTATTTTTAATTTATTTTCATGAATATGTAAACAAAATTATTCTCTATTCTTTGTTCTCTTTATATCATATTAAATCCACTTAGTTGAGTGGCTTCCAGTGTTGTTTATCATGGTAAAGAGTTTGGAGTTTTTATGCAATTATATTTCAGCTAGCTTGTGTTGTCAGGCAAATTTCATTTGCGTGAGACCTTCAGAATCAACAGAGTAGGCCCCGTTGCACTATAATTGAACAGATACAGTCAGTTACAATAGCCAATCAGATCTGGATTCTGCAGACCAGGGCCAGCTAGAAGGTCTTACGTTGAACTGGACGTGTACGCGTCCTGTGATTGGTGTAGCTGACGCTATAATGGACTGTATATATGTTACCATGACAACAGGAAGTGCAAACATGCTACGGGATTTCCTTTCAGTTAATTTTGGTAAATAATTGTATCATTTCATAGTAATGTGTAACATGGCTTTATAGCTCAAAGTGTTTATTTTACTGATAAAATTAACTGTGCTTAATAAGAAATTATACTTTTTATGAGTCACGTCATCTCGCGAACCGGAGGTCTGTGTGAGCAGTAGCGGGAGATAAAAGACACGAGAGAAGTCAGAGAAATACGAAAAACAGTGATAAAGACTGAAATATCTGCCTACGAAATCATTCTACTACTGGTCAAACAGGCACACACGGCAAAGTTTATTTGTAATGCTGTTATAGCCTTGTTACAATGGAAATGTGTAATTTATGTGAGTTTGAAACATCATATTTGTCTTTATTTTAGTTTTCACGGTGTTTCAAGGTGTACTAAGGTGTTTCACGACGGCTAGCTAGCCTGTACCAGCAAGGATAAGGGTTTGTCCGTCATTTCTAGACGAGCGGTACGTCACTGAAGGCCCAAGCGTGAAATGCACAGCCCGCCACTGCATATCACAAATGTTCTGCTGTTATCATACTGCTCTCAGACTTTTTTTTTCTTTATAATGGCCCTAAAACTCTCACTTTACACTTTGGAGCAATGTATAATTCAGTTGTAGTTTACAGTTATTATTCTGTCTGGGCAGAAGGCAATAAAACAAACTTGCTATTTTCCTGAACATTTTAAAAGGACTTAAATTGTCCAATGCCACAGCTGCCCGTCTCGAATTATGTTATTTTAAACTCTGCTTTACATAAACATCCATCGGGAGGGCTGTTTTGATTGGTGCAGTCATCACAATAGTCGAAAGAACATCATCATATGGAAATAACTTTGGTCATTCAAATGCATCAGAGAAGCCAGTCCACAGCATTAGTATCACAAGAGAAGTCTGATTTCATCCAAGGTGAGTCCATTCAAACCTGCAGCTGAACAATATACTTTTTACATTAGTTAGAAAGTACACCATTCTATACTGTTAGCTGCTAATTCTGTACAATCAAATGTCATCTTGTAATCAGTGTATGAGTGTAGCAGGGGTGTTATGAGGTTAAATAAAGAACTTAGAGACACTGACTGTGAGATGTTTAGTTGAATTTTAACAGTTGTATATTCTACATCAGCGCCTCAAGCCTGATACCCCTGGGGTATGTTACATTTTTACTGTATTATATTGTTGATGTCACAATATGCAACATCAACGTAATGAGAAGCAAGAGTTATCAGCTGTAAACACGTGTTGGTTGTGATTTTAAACCAATTTTCATCAATATTTCTACAAATACACTGTTACAGCTGATCCTTATTAGGGATTTAACGATATTCATGATATTGACAATATATCACAATATTGGATTAGCACGAGTATCGCAATATTGTTGGGTACTTGGGAAGAGAAGTGAAACCTTGTCTTTCAATGGACAATGTCTGCAGAGGTGAGAAGGTTTATTTGTGCTAATGTTTATAATGGTTAAAACAAAAAACAACAACAAAAAAAACCCTGCAACATTGAGTGTTTTTGATGTATTTAAAAGGTTTATGTTCTCGGTGAAGCCAAATTGTTAGGGTTTAATGTAATAAATCTAAAGAGATCCCAAAACACTGTATGAAAGGAAGATTTGCATGTGTCTGTGTTGCTTTTTTCATACAAAGAGATTTGCAAAAATAAGAATTTACTTTGCAAATCAATGAGCACGCAAAATAGAAAGAGCCATGTTGATTCTGTTGCAGGAATGAAGAAAGCATGATTTAGTCTTTACCTAGTGATGGTTTCGGTACGAAGGCATTAATATTACATTTGGGACACAGTTAGAGCAACATTACATACAATGCTTTATCAACACGACTATAACCGGTCATAGTAACATTGTCATTTTTATTTTGCAGGTGCAGAGACAGTAACCTGTGAAACATGGAAATGACACAGCTCCTCTTTTTTCTGCTCTTCGTGGGAGTCATGGACCAACAAAAACTAATATATTACCAGTCTAAAACATGGTCTGAAGCTCAGGCCTACTGCAGGCAGCACCACACTGACCTGGTCACTATTAGAAATGATACTGATAATGATCGAATTACCCAAAAGAGTTGGCTTGGTTTAAACCGAGACAATTCATATGCAAACTGGAAATGGTCCAACGGAGACGAGCCACTCACATTTAACATTAAATGGAACGGTGGTAAGTACAAATGTGTTTATAGATGAGGAGAATGAGGACATGAGATTAGATATTCAAATAAAGTCACTTTAATCAAATACGTGAAAGAATAGCAAACAATGTAGTAATGGATGGCAGAAGAGTTATACTAAACATTTCTGCACAAACTGTCAATTTAAGTAACGGATTTTATTGAGGGCATTGGCTTGTTTTTTTGTTTTTTTTACGTTTTCTTGTTTATACACTTAAAATACTCTTTGTTATGAACATAAAATATCAACAGCTACACATTTGACTATTAATTTCCTAGAAAATAACCATGCAGTGATGTTACATCAGTTACATTTACACAAAGAGCGAGGACAATCAGGCTGCTTTCTTGCCTTGCAACTAGAAAAATCTGCTTCTTTCAGATAAAAAATCTTAATGCGCAATTTGTTACAAGGCTTAAAAATGCTCATGCAGCTACTGGCTCATTTCATAGTGTTTTTTGAATTTGTGTTGTGGTTTATTCATATTGTGTTTTGATTTTATTGTGTTGGGTCTCTGTACTATTGTGTTTGTTTTAAGCAGAATGTTTTTAAGCGGAATGCACAATAACTGTTGGGGCCAGATTTAGTAAGGCGTTGCTCCATTGCAAAACCCATTTTTGATAGGGATGGCACTTTCTATATTTACTAAAGGCTCACAGTGTTGTATTGCCGATGCAAGGCTTCATTTCTTCTTTTATAAACTTAGTCCAAGGCAGAATATCCATTTAAATTATAGCTTTTTTTGTGGGAATGACGCAATAGTCCACTGTGCGTCTCTCCCTCGTCCCGCTGCAGGTTCATGGAGCATGTTTGTCTAAATGAGTAGAATGACTTGACCCAACATTGCGTATTTCACCATTTTGTCCGCTGTGTGCCTCTTGTGTCATGTGTAAGGATCTGTGCGCTCCTGTCCTGTGCCAGACACTGTAAATATTGCGTGACTTAACAGTATTGAAATTTCTGTCTTCCTATTTTTAGTAAATATGCTTCTCATTAGACCCCCTGCCACACACTCTCAGTCGAAGTATTTTAAAGCACATTTCATTTCATGTGTGGACTTTTTCCTGCATTTGTAGATGATCCAAACGTTGGAGAAGACTGTGTTTACAAGGATCCAAATGATAATGGAAGATGGAGGAGCAGTAAATGTTGGGACAGTCATAATTTCTACTGTGCAGATGAATGGCTGGTTCTTGTTAAAATGAGAAAAACGTGGGAGGAGGCATTAGAACACTGCAGGTCTCTGGATGTGACTGACCCAACCCTCTACCAGAACTACAACTACGACCTGGCCACTCTGGTCACTCAAGAAGAGCATGACACGGCCCGGAAGATGATACAAACAGCTGTAACAGAAAGGGTAACACTACTACTGTACTGATAGAATGTCATTTTGTTGTTGATCTTCAGTGTTTGATTGTAAATGTGTGGTAGGTGTGGACCGGGCTCAGGTTTCTGGGAGATCAGTGGACGTGGGTCGGTGGAGAGGAGGTCCAGTATGTGGATATAGACAAGTGCCCTAGTGACCAGCGCTGTGGCTTACTGGAGAAGACAGGCACCAGTCTCTACAATCTGTCAACGTGTCAGGAAAAAAACAACTTCTTCTGCTACAAGAGACGTCCAGCAGTGTAGACATTGAAGACATCTGGCATTTTCTGTACTTTTGTGAACTATTTAACATTTTAATAGCATGCACATCGATTTCAAAAACATCTTTGTGCATTTTACTTGACGTAACGTAGATTTAGACAGTTAGGCTGTTGATCTATTTGAATGACAGGTCAGCAAATGCATGTCATGACCAGACCACAAAGCTGAACTGCTCCAGTGCCTGAATGAATATGTAAAATGTGGCGTTTTCTTCAGAGAGCGCAAAATCCAAGGCTTAGAAAATGCAAATGGATTCATGTAGAGGCTGTAATCTGAGTTTTTATTATGAGCTATGTGTGAACTGTTTGCAGAGGGAAGATTGAAATGTGAAATCATTTTTGAAAGAGAACATTTGGGACCATACAATCATAATAGGCTGATGTGACGTGGTGACAACTAAGAGCTAAATTTGACTTCTTTTCCTTGTATCTGGCCTATATTTCAGTGAACAGTAGTTTTTGCTGCAGGTGTCTTTCACCAGGTGTGAGCGGTGTGTAGTGACAAACTCAAGAGAGATGACAGACCCATAGGAGGTGGGGAACAGGTCTTGTTGTGTAAGCAGGTGGAGCAGGCCGCTATGTACTGAAGACCACCAAAACTGCCATGATCTAATTTGCCCCATTGTCTGAAAATCAACCAAAAATAGATGAGGAACATTTTGCAATTTAGTTTGGAGGTAAGCATTTTATGTAGCACCCAATCATTGCCACCAGAGGGCAGACTTTCCTAAGGTGTCTTATAAACCTTAGGAAAGTCTTAGGAGACAACAAAAAAGAGAAGCTGTTCCTACAGTGACAGACATATTAAAAATGTTCTGCTGCCATCATGCTGGTCTGAAAAAGTCGTCCCTCATGCTCCAACCCCGAAGTCACACAGTAACCTGCAAGCTTTCATTGTTTTGTTTTTTTTAATAAACCTGAAACATTTAGCCACAACCAACGTTTAGAGCGTACCTTAAACTTGTAGCTCAGAGTAATGCAATCCCACATTTATAATACATGTAAACATTTATTACATACATGTTGTACTTTAGAGAGGTGAAAATCAGAATGTCTTTATGGTTCACACAGGTTTTTAGCTTACTGTGCTGGTGTAAATGTCTTTTGACTAAAGTCTGAAAACAAATCAGCCAGATGATTTGTATTTTCTTTTGCATAAACCATACATTCTGGTAATGGACCTCTAGCTTGTGCCTGTGACACAGTACCAAGGATACTGAGGGCTTGAAACAAGAACAGAAAAGCAGTCGCTCTTGCAGCTAGGGGCACCTGCAGGATTTTGTCTTTGGGTTTGCACAGAACTCAACCCATCCTTGCCCCACAATTATTATTACTGGGTTGCAGCTTACGTCAATAGATATTGCACTAAACCCTGAATACCAATAATGCTTGAAATAAAATCAAACTACTCCTTTGTTCCTCTCTATGACTCTTTAAGTTGAGTGGTTCTATCTGCTCATTTAAGATAAATGTCTGGGTTTTGAGGCAATACGAAACCCAGACATTTCTAAACAGATTCCTTAAAGGTGCCCAATGTTATAGTATGTTGTAATATAATTGAACCAAATGGAACACAAAAGTCTAAATTATGTTTTCAATAGTGCACATGTTGATAAAATAACATTTGGAAAAAAGTCATGTCAAGCTTTATCGAACCCAGTGGAAGGACTCATTGTAGTCTCATGACAACCTGTTGTGTGGACAAACTGAGCACTCAACATCAATAAGTCAGGATTGAGAAATGCAAGGAGAAGTATGATGGGAGTGTTTATAGACCGCTAATCTTGTCCCAGCACAAATCATGACAGTACTAGGAAACTGGTGTTAGTAGGTGAAGGCACCTAGCTATGAGAAAGCTGAGCGTGTGGAGCACTGAAATTATGGGTCTCAAGAGCGATAAGTCCCGGAGACTACAGCGCTAGCAATATTAGCATTAGCAACATAAGGCTAAGCCCTAGCAACGTAAGGCTTACATCTGTTTGCAATTCGTTTAAAATGTAACGAGACAAGAGAAACGGACCACAATGCTAATAAAAATATAGTGAATAGAAAGTTAGTTACCAGTCTAGAAGATAAGCAGCCAGCTCAGAGTCCAGTTTTAAACCAATGCAGTCACATAGTTCTCTCCATCTTTGGAACGCGGTTCCAATATTTATTCACGTTTTATTTCTTTTATCGTCCCATTTGCGCTTTTCTGGTCTCTTTACTCCTTCTGTTTTCCTTTGTTTATGACGTTTAGCAGTGTATGCAGTAACAGCTAATGCAGGCATAGCTACCTTGCCCTCTGAGACTTCGGCCGTCATGTTGTCTCTGTTTACCAGTTGTGCATGCGCAGACCATTGCAAAGACATTGTACAGCAACAGCCAATGGGGTTCTCTGTTAAGTCCCTGGGCGTCAGTATCAATCAATTATACGTCAGTCAGCATTCATTAAAGGTCCTATATTATACTATTTTGAACATTACACAGTGTATTTTGGATACATTTACCATATCACGTTTTGCAACATGAAACACACAATAATTATCTTATACAAGCGGTTTGAATGAGCTCTCATCATGAGTCCAAAGTGAACGGTCTGATTTGGCGCTGTCACTTTAAGGCTCAGCTATTCCGTGTTGGCTCCGCCCACTTCCTGCCTGAAGTCACGCTACAACTACGCGCTGCCGCTGGAAACAGACTGAAGTAAACACGGTACATGGAAGTAATAACTTTTTCAGCAATAGCTTTGAGAGTAACTGAGCCGTATATATCCTCGACCCAGAGTCTGACTCCGAGTTCAAAGAACATGAGCAAAAACAAAAACCTCAAAGGCTTCTACAAGATGTTTCTGCTTGGTAAATGAGAAACTATTTATTGTGTATGTTTCTATTGTGTAGCCCGTAGCATAGCGCATGTTAACTGCTTCTGTTTATAGATGCACATGTGGAAATGGCCGTACAATGCCTACTGAAGTTGAGAATGTATGCTGCCTGGAGACTCCTAAGGCAGCTGTTGTGCAGTGTATTGAAAGTAAAGTAAAAGTATTGACGGTAAGTAAGCTAACACAGTAGCAGCGATGCTTCTCTGTGTCTGAGCTGCAGAGCACGGCACTTGTTGACAGTGCAGGAGAGAGGGGCAGGAGGAGTGTGGAGGAGCACTTCCTGGAGAGGAGTGGTTTATTTCACATATTGATGTCATTGCGTGAAACAGCTCGTTGAAAGGACTGTAGTTCAAACTAAATAAATTACTCAAACATGCGCGAATGAAACAAAACACAACTTTGGGTATGTGTTTGAGGTAGAAACGTTAGAACATGGTTAAAAGCTCAGGAAAGTCGATTTAGCATAATATGGGACCTTTAATGATTGTTACGACCTGGCTCTAGTAGCCATAACAACAAGGAGACACGGTTTGGAAATATGAAAACAACTGATTTATTAAACCGAAAATAAACTCAGAGTAATCACAAATGCATGGAAATGGCAAATCAGTAGAGTCAGTAGTGTAGAGAGTGCATGGATGTGTGAGTGTGTGGTGCAAGATGTTGAACGGTGTGAAACATAAATACGAAAACAGGACAGCCGCCACTGATGTGGAGCCGTCAGCGCGGGTCGAGATAAAGCCAGGTTACAGAATGGAGGGCTTTATACTGGATGGACACAGGTGTCTCCCATCCAATCCTCCGCGGTCTCCGCCTCGGGACAAAGAACAGCACACTAACATCAGGAGACCGTCACACCCCCAGCCACAAAAGACAGGTTCCCACCATAAATATATATATATATATATACATATACATATATATATATATATACACACACACATATATATATATATATATATATATATATATATATATATATATATATATATATATATATATATATATATATATATATATATATATATACATATACATATATATATATATATATATATATATATATATATATACATATATATTTCAGACCATTACCATTAGTAGTTTAGTCCTTGTTTAGTCCATTTAAATGGAGTGCAGTTGGTCATTTACCTGTAGATAACACATCTCTTAGACTTCCCTGTATTCTCCTGTTATACTCTTTTTTCTTTTATTGTATATGACCAGAGATATAATATATAAGATATAGCCTAACACAGACGAGTAGGTGGTACTTGGATAGTCAAATTATTTATGAGATGGTACTCACCGAGAAAGGTTTAAGAATCTCTGTTATAGCCCTTTCCAGAAACATATATTTCCCATTTATATGAGTGTGCAAGTTAAAGACTAAGGCCAAATCCCAATTCGACCCCTTAGTCCTTGTTTAATATACAATATGAGATGTATAAATGAGCATTATCAGGGGTGTGGGGGTGCGTGGACAATCAGCCCGTTTACATTCACACTAATCTTTTTGATTTTAGATTTCTGGAGTTATCAGATTATTGTGTGATCATGTAAACACCATGATCCACACGGATTTCCTTTATCTGATAGTGGCACTAATCTGATTATGATAAATCAGATTAACTCACCTAGATTTCTCCCCAATTCTCTGATGTCTTGGTGCATGTATACCTTTAATATGTAAAAAATTGCTGCCATGTTCAACAAGACAAGACTGGATGTTTTGAAAATAACAGAAGGAGGTTCCACTATGCAAGGGTTTTTTGATCACATTTCTGAAGTGCATGTAAACAGATCTGATTTATACAATAATCTGATTACTCCCAGGTATCAGATTATTATGGTCATGTAAATGGAGTGTGTGTGTTGTAATGTGTAGAACTAAACAAACGCAGACTGCCAAACCAAACGATACCAACCAAACCAAAAAGAAACAGATGGCGTGTCATGGGGCTGGAAGTATAGGACAGCAGCAGCAGAGGGCCTGGTTAAATAGCCACCAGGGTCCCATGGGTGTACCAATCCAGGGACCCCACTAGGGGGCATCAGGCTAATCTTGTCAAGCAGATCTCTCTTTAACACTCTTTAATGGGGAAACACAGGGTGCCATAAAGTGGGGCTGCTCAACTGTGATTGGTTATTTCAGCAAAGAGGGCGGGTCTAATGTAACTCCTATCATGTGATGAGCCCCCCTCTTTTCATTCACTGCTGCGTTAAACACTAGATGATAAATATCTGGGGCAGATGCTTTCACTTCCTGGAATATGGACAATTGTTTTTTGTTTTCTTTCTTCATCTTCTGGATATCTTTGAAAAAAAAGACATGAAAGAGTGAACCACACTTGAACACAAATGACCTGAAGAGTTAACACTGTGTTTGTATTTCAATTGTAATCTAAATAAATGGTTCATTCTGTTTCCCTTTCCCCTTTTCCTAAATTATTCAATACATAATGTTTCCTTGCAACCAATTTATATCTTGTCTCCTTCATTCACACATTCAAGTTCCATAGACGACTCTAGTTTTCTGCATAGAGTCAGCCTCAGATCATTGTAATAGCCATTATAGCCTACACCTTCCAAACATATTTACTGCTGTGAATGCTTTCTTGTCAATCAATACAATGAAGTGGCTTTTAAAGTGTAAGTAGTCTACTGACCTAGAAATTAGATTGGAGTTATACAAAGCTTTTTAAACGTCTGTGCTCATGGGATATTGTTGAAAGGTTAAAACTAAACAGACTAATAGACCTTTTGGAGTATTTTTATTTTAGGAGAGAACAACCCTTGATTATGATCAAGATTGTTTAGTTAAAAATCAGTTAAAGATATTAGCGTATTCAATATACAGTAGACAGCGCCTAAATACTGAGTCTAGCAATTGATGGGGGCAGAGTTATCAAAACGTCATCCATTTGAAACAACCAATCACAGCCCATACTTTCTAGCATCAACCGAAGCATAGGTCCTTGTAGCTTGTAGCCTTTAGCAGCCAAAATGCTTGTGTATTAAAGCAGACAACTATCAATATCACTAATAACAATAATGATGGATTCGATTTATATAACGAATGTTCTCTACCCACTCACTGACAGTCTGCCATTTGCACGCACCATTTTGTTCATGGAGATTTTACTCTTTATCGGTGGATGTCTTTGTAATAAAAAAAGAAACACAAACAACTACTTATTTTCTGACTGTTGGTTACAATACTTTTCAGATATTTTGGAATAGGTTTAATTGAAAACACATCAACTGTTCTAGTATTTGTCCAAGAATATGATTATCACACACATTAAAATGAGTCAAGGTCAAGGTCAGTGGTGAACGTGGCAGTCAAATGCAGTGTTTTGTTTGTCACTGGCGCACAGAGCCATTCAAATAAACAGACAGTGGTGGAGGTAGTACTCACTTTCTCTACTTAAGTAAAAGTACAGATAAAGAGGGGGAAAAGTACAAGTATCACATTAAATGTATTACTGAAGTGAATGTATTAAAGTACTTGCTTTTAAATGCACTTTAAAGTATAAAAGTAAAAAGTATTTGACTCAACTTCAACTAACTAATCATTATAAAACTGATTTATTTTCTAAACTCCAAAGCTAAAAGCAGCAACAGTCTGAGAGAAATCACAATCCTCTGAGAAGAACAAGTTGGATTTGTGATGTAAGTAATGTGTTATAACACTTTTGAAAATGATTATGTTAAATATCTAAAATATTAAGGGTGGTCCAATCAGGATTTCTGAGGCATATCTTGATCACTGAAAGAATTATTGGCCGATCACCCACCGGTCACAAAGCCTATTTAATATTCAATTACAGGTTTTCCGCTGCATTCATTAGAATGTGGCAGCCATGACACAAGTCCCCTGTCCTTGTCTCTATATTTTCCATCAGTAAAAATACAGCAATTACACAGATTTTCTCAGATATAAAAGTAAAACCTCATTTTACAGATTTAGAAACCATTATGGTGTTATATACCTCTATCCACATTTCTTTCTTGGGTTCAGTGAAGGCAGCACGGAAATAATCAGCCAATCAGATCATTTGTAGGTTGTTTCTGGGGCTGCAAAACGTTAAAAAGTACACAGTGGAAAATATAGTTATAATATAATTCAATAAGACTCTAGTGTTGATAAAGTTAAAGATGAAGTTTCTGTGGATTTAAAAAAAAATGGTTGGTTGTGTTCAGAGTAAAGATCAGAGTAAAAGTGCATGTATTTTCTCTTGAAACAAAGCAAAAGGAAGAAACCACTCCTCTGGCACCTTTTTCGTTATTTTCCAGTGTATGGAAAGTCTCCATTTACAAGCTCCTCATTAAATCCCTGTTATAAAAAGCTATGTTTTGCATAGTCAAAAAACACTGTCAGGAGACGTCTTGCTCACTCTTTTCATCAAGACAAGATAGATCTGAACTCTTGATATCCACAGAAGTTAAAGCTGCCATTACTGCTGCTGCTGCTGCTGCTGCTGCTGAAACAAGGTGAGAGTGCAAAATAGATGAATTCTTAGTTCTCTGTTCTCAGAATATAGTATGGTAGATTATGGATGAGTTTACATAAACAGCTGTGTTTATAATAATAGCAAAAAAGTGAGTAAAGCTCAATATCCTTATACCTTCTATTTCAAATCAAAACATGAACAAAAAATGTGTTATTCCTTTACAGAAAGTGAAGAAAAGGTTTTTTTTTTATTTTTACAAACTCAAACATTTACTGTATAAACTGGAAAATGCTTTAGATTCAGCTTTTGAATCTGGATCTGGATATTCTTCTGCATTTCTTGGTTTTGCCTCAGAAACAGCATTTTTTATGTCACCCATAAGTTTTCTATTGGATTAAGGTCCATGGATTGTGTTGGGCACTCACTCATATCGTCAATCTTGTTGGTCTGGAACCAGGATGCTGCTCACTTACTGCTGTGATTGGGGTAATTGTCTTGTTTAAACACGCAAGTGTTTTGATGTATTCAAACTGGTGTGTGATAAATAAACCCAACCCTGGGAGGCACCCCTGGCAGCTCAGGTAGAGCATACACCTAGGACACGGGAGACCTGGGTTCGTGTCTCGGTCGAGTCATTTTGTCCAGTGCCATTACTCACTCTCTTTCACCCTGCTTCCTGTCCAGCTACTGTCAATCTATCAATAATGACCAAAAAGCCCAAAAAATAATTGTTAAAAAAAAAAAAAAAATCCCGACAATGTTTCCAATGCTTTTGTGTGTATGAAAATAAAAGATATTAAAAGGATTTTGAGGATTTTTACAAACAGCTATTATTATGAACACAACTGAATATGAAAAGGACTTTTTATAAAAACCCACAGGCTATTTTCTTCTGTTCCTCTCAATATTTGTCTAATCACATTAAAGTATATGTTATTACTCCTTCTGTATTGTCTGCAGGAGCCGTCCTCTGCAACAAGATGAAGAACATGCTCATAATGTTGCCTCTGCTCCTTCATTCTCACGTGGAAGCAGTTGGTCTACGTGTGCCAAAATATGTCCACTACAACAGCCATTACATGACATGGCAGACTGCACGGGACATCTGCAGAACGTACCACACTGACCTGGTCACTATCAGAGATGCAGAAGACAATAAGCACTTTTTTACTGCCCAAGGGTGGATTGGTTTGTACCGAGACAGTCCCACCTCTAAGTGGAAATGGAGCTTAAGAAATGAATCAGCCAACTTCACCATGTTTAAAGGCAAGATATTTTCATTGGGAATTTGTGTTAATTAATTTGGTGCCTAAAACAGTAGATGATGATAAACATACTGCACTGTTTGGACTATTGAGTGCACCTGAATATAAGCTGCACCCACTAAATTCAAAAAGAAAAAAAAAGTGTACATATATAGGCCACAATTGTCTATAAGCCGCAGGTGTCCACGTTGTAACATGATATATTTACACCGAAAGATGTTACACAGAAAGATTTTTTTTTTACTTTTAATCAAACAAATGCTTTTTTCCAAACAGTGCCTGTAACAAAAAAAAATAAAAAATACAGTAACCTACCAGAAAAGTCATTGATCGCTATCTTCATCTTCCTCCTGCGCACTAAAACCACTAAAGTCGTCTTCTTCAGTGTCAGAATTGAACAGCGTCAGAATTACTTCGTCACACACTTTCTCAGTCTCTCTTTCGTTGTCGCTCTCTCTTTCATGTCTCTTTCGTCTCGAGGCAAATTTGAGAAACTTGAAAGTTGCATCAGGTCCATTTCTTCGTGTGTTTTTCATGATGAGGGTGTGTGCATGAAGCACAAAATCACTGATCTGAAGAATTTTGTGTGCGTTTGATTTAATTCGAACAGTTTCATTGGTCCACTGTGACCTGTTTGGTAATTTTATTGGTTTGATGTGACGAGGCTAAATGTATTGGCGGCTTGAAGCTCGTTAGCCCGTAAAAATCCATAAATTAGCGGCTTATAGTTTGGAAATTACGGTAGTACATTTTCCCCATTTCTCGAAATATGCAAAGGTATATACTGCAAAAAATAAATTTGATGAAAAATGCAACAGCACTTTTTTATATGAATGAATGTGAACTCATCCACATTTCTGAAGTCTTTGCTAATTAACGGTGTGCATTGGGTTGGATTGATTTCCAGAGGTGGGACCAAGTCCTTGTTAAGCAAGTCACAAGTAAGTCTCAGGTCTTTGGCCTCAAGTCCAAGTCAAGTCCCAAGTCAAAGACAGACAAGTCCGAGTCAAGTCCAAAGTCGTATACTTTGAGTTTCAAGTCATCTCAAATCTATACTATTATTACTATTATTATTATTTCATTTTTCATCTTCTACCGCTTATCCCACTTTGTGGGGTCGCGGGTGGCTGGAGCCTATCCCAGCTGCTTTGGACCTTAGGCGGGGTACACCCTGGACAGTGGCCAGTTCGTCGCAGGGCTGACACTTAGACGTACATTGACAGACAACCATTCACTCTCACATTCATCCACTAGGGGCACTTTAGAGTCACCAATTCACCTATACATGCATGTCTTTGGACAGTGGGAGGAAGCCGGAGATCCCGGAGAGAACCCACGGTGACACGGGGAGGACATGCAGACTCCTCACAGAAAGACCAGAGTTAGCCAATGATGTTTTTATTTGGGTTGGCTACAATCGGCCAACGATGTTTTTTGGGTCGGCCGGGATTCGTACTCACGACCTTCTTGCTGTGAATTTACTATTATTATTTTAATAAAACACAAGGAAAATAATAATCAAAATACCAATATTATTATTGGTTATTTTAAATTGTAATTTCTGATATTATATACACAAAATAAAATGATACTAAAACTGGCAAGATAGTCAAAAGTTAAGCTTAATTGCAGTCGACTCTTAGCCTACATGAAACGCTCTGTGGCCGTAGTTCACAGAAATGCTGCTTAGACCAAATCAAGTCCACTAGCTCACGATTAGCTGAAATGGATCTGGCGAGTCAGGCTTCAAGAGAAGCATTCTATATGACTGTATCACACCATGGTATATTGTCAATAGGCGCAAAGGCACATGGCTCATTTCCACATGTAAACATTGTATGTATCTGCCCATTGCATCTGCCGATCGCTGCTCACCAAACTACGCTGTTTGACTCTGCCACCTCGGGGGCAGTAGGGCTAAGGGAGTCAAATGGGACCCAGCTTAAGTGTACACTGGTACTGTCAGGCTGTAGAACTACATTTGAGCAACCATTACATCGGATTAAACAGCACATTTGACAAATGTAGGTTTTAGCACTTGGTGGGTCTCGTCTCCGCTTCGGACACCGAGACGAGGCAGGTCCCAAGTGGCCACAGCGCTACAAAAACACAGACAACACTTTCAATTGCCCTCAACAGTAGCTCAACATGTAGGCTATAGCCTACATTTTATATTAAAACGCTGAAGCACCGCGCTTATTTGAGTGTGCCTTAATCTTTTACATACTTGAGGGGTCAGCCTTCCAGGTAAAAGCAACGTGCTACAGGTCCAACCATCGACAGTACATTCGTCCAACCCCATCCCAGTCTTACTTGTGAATTTGCTGCAAACGCGAAATATACCAACATTTCACACTAAGCTTCAGTAGAAGAAATACATCCTGGCGCCCCCAGGTTCTACTTTAAGCGTCAATGACTGCATTTACATGGTACATCATACTCTGATTAAGGTTCATAATTAGATTAAGCTCATCCTCTGATTAAGGTGTTTACATGTGCAGCTGGAATTAGAGTATTCCATTTGCACCTGTTTACATGATAAAAGCATAATCTGATCACGCAAAAAATAAATAAGATGCTATCATGTGGGATAATGTAATATTTATATAATATTTATATATTAGTAAAAAAACGATAGTAAATCCTCGTATGTAGCCTGGAGGCAAAGCTAATGCTACGGTCACCAGTATACTTCCTGTCTCCCGTTTAGTCACAGTTTTCTGTGCATTATGTTATCAACGTTGAGCCTCTTAACTACATTTCAACAAAAGGCTTTATACTTTCACTAAATTGACTCATGAGTAATGTAATATTTACTATAATATCGATGCTGCGACTGACTGACGAAGTAGGAGCTGTCTAGCGCCGTCTTAAACCGGAAACAGCTGATGCTAATAACCGCTAGCTTGTTTTGCTAAGAGACTCACCCCTTAAATGTCTTTTATTTCGCAAAATAAAGTTTCTTTTCAGTCAGAAAGGTAGCGGTAACTTTGGCAAAAGGGGGGTAAACAAGCACTAATGCGATTAAGGTGTTTACGTGGTTTAATAATACGATTAAGATCGAAGTACTCCAGCTGTCTTACAAGCATAAGAGGCAACTATGCTAATGTTAGCTAATCATTAGCCCGCAAGTTCTTCTTACCGTTCTTTGTGTAACTTCAAGTGCCTGATGAACTTTGATATTGTTTAATCTCCATCGGCAATCTTTGATCCACAAGTTTTGCAAACAGCAACTCTTTGGTGGCCGACAACCTCGTAGTTTTTGTAAGCGAATGCAATCACTCTTGGAATCATTTTGCCTTCCAAGGGATATTTGAAATGTTAACCGCGTTGGTTTGTTGCAATATGATTGGATGATGTGGGAGTAGCACGTTTGCGCTGGCGCAGAGCGAGAGAGCGTACATAAAAAGCATCAAGTCATCTCAAGTCACTGGGCTCAAGTCAAGTCAAAGTCCCAAGTCATTGGCATTCAAGTCCAAGTCGAGTCACAAGTCTTTGCCCATTTTATCAAGTCAAGTCAGAAGTCATCAAATTTGTCAAGTCATGACTTTCAAGTCCAAACCTCTGTTGATTTCACTGTTGACAAATACCAATAAAGCCAATGATCTAACATGTCTTGTTTTTTTTTTGTCTCTGCAGCTGGACTTGTCTCGGATCAAAACTGCGCCTTTAAGTACCCCAATTGCTCTGACTGGGAGATTGGCCCCTGCAGTAGCACTCATTCACTTCTGTGTTTCGATGAAAGGCTGGTTCTTGTGAAGGAGAAAAAAACATGGGAGGAGGCGCTAGCTCACTGCAGGTCCATGGAGGTGAAGGACCCGACTCGCCGCCACAACCACACCTTCGACCTGGCCACTCTGGTCACTCAAGACGACCACAACTACGCCCGAGAGATAATACAAGACGCCAAGACTGAACAGGTAGGACGTTTTCTTCAAATTAAATATACGTTTCAGCTCATCGTCCTGACTTTGTTGGTCTGTCTTGTGTCTGGTAGGTGTGGACCGGCCTGAGATTCCTCGGAGATCAGTGGGCGTGGGTTGGCGGTGAGGAAGTACAATATAATGATATCTCGAAATGTCCGTACTTTTGGCGCTGCGGCACGCTGGAGAAGAATAGTACCCGTCTTTATGACAGAGCCTCGTGCAGTAATAAATACAATTTCCTCTGCTACAGGAGACCCTAAGGACTTCGACGCCTGCAACGGTTAAAGTCCATTGTGCAAAATAAAACTCACTGGTCTAACTAGGTTTAAATGCTGTATATACGCCTTTTAAATAATATTCTTTGCATTTGGCTAGCTGAGAAAAATAGACAATTAAAGCTCCATAGAACCCAGTAGAAAGCGTAAAAAGGGGAGTAAGGTAACAGTAAATTTTAATAGGAATCATATGTGAAAAATAAGAATGTTATCTGTACTTTATTGATATCAATGTTCTGCCATTATTGGAAGCTTTGGCCAGTCACATGCTCACACTGAAAGGGATATTGTGTACGATGTTAACAAGGAAGTAATAGCTGATAATGAGAAGTGTCTATTCCAACAATGGCTACATCTGCACACACAAATAAACAGCACAGAAAAGAAAAATATAGCTTTGTATTTGTCCATGACAAAAAAATGTATGATTCTCTCTATTTTCTTCTATCTTTAAATAAATAAATAATATGAATTCTTTTGCAATTAGAAAAACAACTATTGGTTGTAGCATTCTTATGCCCAATCAGAATTCTCACTTACCCCTACCCCTTAGCCCTACCCAGGGGTTAATTTCACCCGGATTGAGGTGGATTAGGTTCTGCGAACTGTCTTATTTTGACATGGTAGGATCTATTTACCTGGATCCGGCAACTATTTACCTGGAAATAAAAGAATCAGGAAAGGTTACTAGGCTGTTGTTGGGGAATAGTGATGGGACTGAGACAGGGACGGCAAAAACAAAATCGGGTACTTCAGTTTAAAGATAAAGTACAGCCCCAGTAGCATTAAAGGAATGGCTCGGAGGCCTGTGTTTCTTCTGCGAGCACAAGTGTCTCACGAGTTATGTTCCTATATAAGATACAAATCCTATTTGAAGTGAACTTTCAAAACTTAGATTTGTTGACATTAATTGGTAAAAAGACAGGTGTCTAATGATGTGAGAGGCTGAACTTTACATCCCAAAAGCTGTACCAGTTTCTTCTTTGAATATAACTGTTCACACAAGAACAAGACAAGCTTCATTTAGAAAAACAAACAAAACAAAAACAAATCCGATTTTGAGGTGTTTAGCTCCACTTTAGTGACTGTTCCACCATGTTGTAACCAAAGCTAATAGGTTTAGTGGAATAATATCAAACGCTTATTTAGGATGCTTCGTTCACTGGAATGACTTGTTGGTTTGCAAAAAAACGGTACTTTAGGTCACTGCCACAGTATTGGTCAGAAGCAGCAACAGTCTGAGAGAAATCACAATCCTCTGAGAAGAACAAGTTGGATTTGTGATGTAAGTAATGTGTTATAACACTTGATTATAAATATTAAATATATAAAGTATTAAGGGTGGTCCAATCAGGATTTCTGAGGCATATCTTGATCACTGAAAGAATTATTGGCCGATCACCCACCGGTCACGAAGCCTATTTAATATTCAATTACAGGTTTTCCGCTGCATTCATTAGAATGTGGCAGCCATGACACAAGTCCCCTGTCCTTGTCTCTATATTTTCCATCAGTAAAAATACAGCAATTACACAGATTTTCTCAGATATAAAAGTAAAACCTCATTTTACAGATTTAGAACCCATTATGGTGTTATATACCTCTATCCACATTTCTTTCTTGGGTTCAGTGAAGGCAGCACGGAAATAATCAGCCAATCAGATCATTTGTAGGTTGTTTCTGGGGCTGCAAAACATTAAAAAGTACACAGTGGAAAATATAATTAGCATGTTTGATTTTCTGAGGTAATTCAATAAGACTCTAGTGTTGATAAAGTTAAAGATGAAGTTTCTGTGGATTTAAAAAAAAAAGATGGTTGGTTGTGTTCAGAGTAAAGGTCACAAGCTCACCTTCAGTATGATCTGATTCGACTTTAAGTGACAAATGTATAAAAAGAATGACTTAATACTAAACACCAGCCATAACATTAGCGTGGCTGTGATTATCTAAACAAAATATCAAGCATTATACAGTATTTTATTGCAGAACAAACAAAGTGCATGTATTTTCTTCGTTTTTCCTTCAGTTTTTCCTCTCAAAATACCTTCCCTGTTTACGGCTAGGGCTATATTTACGTGACGAGCCAATGTACTGGAAAGTTTCCATTTACGTGCTCCTCATGTAATCCCTGTTTTACAAAGCTATGTTTTGCATAGTCAAAAAACACTGTCAGGAGACGTCTTCCTCACTCTTTTCATCAGGACAAGATAGATCTGAACTCTTGATATCCACAGAAGTTAAAGCTGCCATTACTGCTGCTGCTGCTGAAACAAGGTGAGAGTGCAAAATAGATGAATTCTTAGTTCTCTGTTCTCAGAATATAGTATGGTAGATTATGGATGAGTTTACATAAACAGCTGTGTTTATAATAATAGCAGTGTGTTTTAAAAAAGTGAGTAAAGCTCAAAATCCTTCCAGAATCTTCTATTCCAAATCAAAACATGAACAAAAAATGTGTTATTCCTTTACAGTGAAGAAAAGGATTAATTTATTTATATTATTATTATGAACACAACTGAATATTAAAAGAACTTTTTTTTAAAAAACCCACAGGCTATTTTCTTCTGTTCCTCTCAATATTTGTCTAATCACATTAAAGTATATGTTATTACTCCTTCTGTATTGTCTGCAGGAGCCGTCCTCTGCAACAAGATGAAGAACATGCTCATAATGTTGCCTCTGCTCCTTCATTCTCACGTGGAAGCAGTTGGTTTACGTGTGCCAAAATATGTCCACTACAGCTGGCTGTCCGTGACATGGCAGACTGCACGGGACCACTGCAGAAGATACCACACTGACCTGGTCACTATCAGAGATGCAGAAGACAATAAGCACTTTTTTATTGCCCAAGGGTGGATTGGTTTGTACCGAGACAGTCCCACCTCTGAGTGGAAATGGAGCTTCAGAAATGAACCAGCCAACTTCACTATGTTTCCAGGCAAGGTATTTTCATTTTAACAGTGGGAATTGGACTATTGAGCGCACCTGAATATAAACCACACCCACTAAATTTAAAAATAAAAACTTTTTTTGTACATACATAGGCCGCACAGAAAGACACAGAAAGATTTTTTAAAAACTTTTAATTAAATAAATGTTTTTTTCCGAACAGTGCCTGTAACACGGCTGGTTTAAAAAAATAAAAAATACAGTAGCCTACCGGAAAAGACATTGAATATCTTCATCATACTCCGTACACAAAGCCCCTGGTACTCCAGAGACATCAGTAAAGACATCAGTTATTACTGATGTGTAAGGAGTACCAGGGGCATTGTGTACGGGGTACCAGGGGCACGAACCCACAGTGGGCTCGTGGATTGGTGGTGAATAGCCCAGGAGGGGGGCTTAACGGTGGGCGAACGTGCACGAGAGGTGAGCGGGGAGCAACCGTGGTGCTCAGGGTGTCTGGTTTCGCTCTCTCCCAGCCCCTGGTACTACACGCGCTCACATACAACTGCGCACAGGCTCCACGCTTTGACTCCTGCTACTTCACCCCAGACTCTCTCTTTCCACGGCAGTGTGTTTGATTCTACCTGGTGATGAGTTATGTCTATGCGGACTTGGTACCCCGCAGCTCCGGGAAGGGCGTCCAGTCCAGCATATAGGAAACGTAGCCCAACACGAGGACTACGCTCCTGACTTCCGCACGCCATATATCCTGATCGAAACTCAAGGTGGGAACCAGCTACTGCTGGTTCTATTAGTCTTCGCTCCTATAAACCAGGTCAGGGAATACTGCAGGCCTCCACCTAAGTTTCCTCCGGCTAAGAGGCAGGTCCGTGTTTTCAGTATGATAAAAACCCTCAGAGGCGCTCCATCCTGCTAAGCCCGGCAGGCTCACCGGCCGGGACAGAACAGGGTAGGAGACATTGAACCCCCCTGCCTCCCCGGCGGGGAGAGGAGAGTTGGGTACCCAGAGGCGCGCGGTGGGACCCCCACACCGTGCTGCGTAAAAGCTGACAAGCAGCCGGGAGGAACGGCCCCCCCCACCAGACTGGCGCGCGCTGCCCCGTGCATACACACGGAGCTAAGCGCGCGGGCCCCCCCAGTGGCAGAGAGCTCTCCCCGGCGGTCAGTTTCCCGGCCCAGGCTAAGTTCATCAGTCATCATGACCTAACCTTTGAGACAAGCATATTACACAGTACTATGACAGGATCAACCAGGAAGCCCGTGTGGCTGAGCGGGGCGCCACCGCTCAGCTGGTTTCACCATACTGCCCCGGGCCCAGGGCAGCAGGCTTGAGTCGAGTCCCCCCGGGCAGGGGTGGCTCTTAGTCAGGCTTTGAGAGAACGTGTGGCGAGGCTCCGTCATATGGGGCGTCTGGGTCTCGCTTCCCGGGGAGAGGCCGCCCTCCCCCGGACCGCAGAGGCGAACTCGCAATGCGCAGGAACCATCCACCCTGGACCGGAGATGGAACCAGGCAGAGGCCCTGCGAAGGCGAGTCACGTAAGCCCATCGGCCAGCACTCGAGATCGGATACAGAGGAACCGCGATTTGGACCTATCTCTGTTTCTGAAAACCAGGTTTCTGAAATCCTGCCCAAAGGTCGAGCGCTGTGTCGGGGGAAAGTGCAACTGGCCGCGCAGCGTGGCCAAAAACGCTTCAGGCCGGGACTCCCGGGCTGAAGCCCCTCCCCACGCTGCGTGGCGAAACTGATACTTTTTTTTACTCTTTTTTTTTTTTTTTTCTTCTACGCTTTTTTTTTTACGGAGTACCAGGGGCATTATATTTGCCCCTGGGCCCTCCAGCAGGAGTGAAGAAGAAGTCCAAATCACGTTGTTTTTTGGGTTTTTTTTTTGGTTTTTTTTGTTGTTGTTTTTTTTGTGTCCTATCATGGTTGCTGGTTTATGGGTTTAGGTGACTCACTTTTATCAGATAAAAGGGCTATGTTTTACCTGGGACAGGCTTCCCAGAGCTGGAGCAATAAATATGATTTTCAGCCATGGTGAGTGTGGGATACTAAGAGGAGCAGTGTGGATGACAAAGTAAAGAAATAAGTAAGAAAATGACTGACTGACTGACTGAATAAATGAATGAATGAATAAATAAATAAATGTACAAATGCTTATTATGAAAATTTATTTTATTCTTCATCCATTCAAATGATATTTGTAGTTCTTTTTAGTGTGGTAAATTTCATTGCAAGGCACAGCACAAAGAGCCACACCACACTCACTGCACCTGTACCGTGTCTGTACTCTGCCTTTGGGGCGAGATTGATCTGAGCAAACAACACAATCTGGACGTTGATGGGTTTGGTAAAGCCAGTGACGTTCAATCAGTCTGAGTGGCATCTCTCCCCCCTCTGAGGAAGGCCGCCCTCCTTTGCTACTTTCCACCTTGGTGTGACCTGCCTGTAGTTCAGTCATAATGTCCTGGATGAAGGCCTTTAGTGACTTGTGTGAGTCCGGGGTACACTTAGAATATATGATGTGCGAGTTGACAACACAGATGCTTATAATGGCATTGAAAATGCGGTTGTACCACTTCCTTGACCGATGTGGAAATAAGTAGTTTTTCATCCTCTGATCAGATCTGTCTACTCCCCCCATAAAGCTGTTGTACTTGTCAACACACACTGGTCTGTTTATTGTGCGAAACCCACTAGGGCTGTTTTTTGTTCTGATTCTCTTATGGACACAGCCACTCCCATGAAGTGTTGATAACATTGTGAGGCGTTTAGTGTCATGCCACGCATAAGCCAGCAGTTTGCCCTTCACTGGGTCATCTCCTTGTTTCAACCGTAAGGCAGGGGGTCTTAAGCTTCTTGGCATTCCTTGCCTTGTGCACCTTACTGTCCCACATAAACCAGTGTCACGTTCAGCTAATTCACTGGCAATGGCTGGTGACATGTAGTAGCTATCCATGTATACCTCGTGCCCTTTATCTTTGTATTGACTGAGTAGTTCACGGACTACTGCGTGGGTGGCACTTACGTCACTGGCTGCATCAGTATGCTGTCCAGTGTGCATAAACCACTGTAGAACATAACCCGACCTGCTTTCACTCAAGACATATGCTCTGTAGCAATATTTATCTGGTTTTCGGGGATTATAGATTTTTAGGGTTGATCTCCCCTTGAATGCTATTGTCATCTCATCTAGGGAAAGCTCCTTGAGAGGGCTGTAAACTGCTGAAAAGCGAGGGATTATTGTTCTAATTATTCCACGCACTTTGAAAAGCCTGTCATGCCCTGGCTGATCTTTTCTCACATACTCGTCATTATTGGCAAAATGCAGAAAAGACAAGATGCTTTCAAATCTGTTCCTAGACATTACCTTGCCAAAACCAGGAGTGTATGCTGGCCAAAATGATGCCCAATAATCCTCAATCTCAGGCTTCTCTACAAGCCCCATAGACAGATGCAAAGACAGGAAAGCTTTCATTTCAGACACAGATACATCATACCACTTATGAAACCTGGACTGTGGCTGCAGCTGGCTTGAGGCTAAAACCTGGTGAGCATATCTGTTAGTCTCATTTGTAACAAGGTTCCAAAACAAATCATCCAAAAAGAGGGACAGAAAATCTATTGGATGAGCATTTGTCAGATCTCTCTCCCCTGTATAGCCAACATATTCATCAAAAGGCTTTATCCACTCCTGATAAACTTCCAGGTCTCTTATGTGTTCCCAGCCCTCATCATTGGTGATGTGCGTAAAGCAAAAGCCTCTCCCTCGCCGTCCTCTGCTCCCACTCCGGCCTCCTCTCCCTCTCCTGCTAGGAATGCTCGGTGCCCTTTGAAGACCGTCAGAAACTCGAAGCACAGGGTCAACAGCATGGCCAGAAAACCGCTCACCCCCACTGGCACCTTCGCTGGCGCTGCTGTCCTCACCCTCCCGTAGTTCAGAGGGTCCCTCGGAGTCAGAGTCCGCAGCAAATGCCGCCGCTGCTTCATCACATTTACCACTCGTGGGTGACAGGTCCATAGCAAAAGCCTCTCCCTCGCCGTTCTCTGCTCCCACACCGGCCTCTTCCACTTCCAGTCTTTTGTAAACTGTCGGAAAAATGTCAGCACAGGTTCAGCAGAAAGGCCAGAAACACCGCTCATGCCTGCTACAACGCACCCTCAACGCGGCCATCGTGACTCGCCTGTAGTTTTCCGGGAATAAAAAGTCGCCCGGAGTCAGAATCGGCAGCAAATGGAACTACAGCTTCATGAAATGTCCTCTATTCTCTCAAATAAAGAATGAGCAAATAAAGAAGCAAGTGCGAGAACAAACTAACAAACACTTTGTTTGACAGTGTAAAAAGAAGCACCAGATTTCAATATTTACTTGGTGATTACAGTCTGGTGACCTTTGTCCTCACACTGAATATGAATGCTTTATTGCTGTTGAGTTATTGATTTATTGGTTGATTTATTTATTTAGTTTTTTGTTTTTGTCAAGGACGATGCACACAATAGAGGAAACCTTACAAAAGCCAAAAAAAAAAAAAAAAGCTATAGATTTTCCTCACTATTTACCTCTACCACGTCGTGTCGCAATTGGGCGACTTTGGCGCTTAAAGGGTTAATATAAAATATCAACAACTATACATTTTACTATTAAATAAAATGGTAAATATGCTTCTCATTAGACCCCCTGCTCAGTCTAAGTATATTAAAGCACATTTCATTTCATGTGTGTACTTTTTCCTGCATTTGCAGATGATCCAGATGATGGAGAAGACTGTGTTTACAAGGAACCAGCTGATAATGGAAGATGGAGCACCAGAAAATGTGGGGACCGTCTTGATTTCTACTGTGCAGATGAATGGCTGGTTCTTGTGAAAATGAGAAAAACGTGGGAGGAGGCATTAGAACACTGCAGGTCTCTGGATGTGATTGACCCAACCCTCTACCAGAACTACAGCTACGACCTGGTCACTCTGGTCACTGAAGAGGAGCATAACCACGCCCGAACCATGACACAACATGCTTCAATAGACGGGGTAAGACCACTACTCCAGTTTTAAAATGTGATTCTGTATATCATCTTCATTTATTGATTGTAAATGTGTGGTAGGTGTGGACCGGGCTCAGGTTTCTGGGAGATCAGTGGACGTGGGTCGGTGGAGAGGAAGTCCAGTATGTGGATATAGACAAGTGCCCTAGTGACCAGCGCTGTGGCTTACTGGAGAAGACAGGCACCAGTCTCTACAATCTGTCAACGTGTCAGGAAAAAAACAACTTCTTCTGCTACAAGAGACGTCCGGCAGTGTAGACATCAAAGACATCTGGCATTTTCTGTACTTTTGTGAACTATTTAACATTTTAATAGCATGCACGTAGATTTCACAGCTTTGTGCATTTTCCTTGACGTAACGTAGATTTAGACAGTTAGGCTGTTGATCTATTTGAATGACAGGTCAGCAAATGCATGTCATGACCAGACCACAAAGCTGAACTGCTCCAGTGCCTGAATGAATATGTAAAATGTGGTGTTTTCTTCAGAGAGCGCAAAATCCAAGGCTTAGAAAATGCAAATGGATTCATGTAGAGGCTGTAATCTGAGTTATTATTATGAGCTATGTGTGAACTGTTTGCAGAGGGAAGATTGAAATCTGAAATCATTTTTGAAAGAGAACATTTGGGACCATACAACATACATTCATAATAGGCTGATGTGACGTGGTGACAACTAAGAGCTAAATTTGACTTCTTTTCCTTGTATCTGGCCTATATTTCAGTGAACAGTAGTTTTTGCTGCAGGTGTCTTTCACCAGGTGTGAGCGGTGTGTAGTGACAAACTCAAGAGAGATGACAGACCCATAGGAGGTGGGGAACAGGTCTTGTTGTGGAAGCAGGTGGAGCAGGCCGCTATGTACTGAAGACCACCAAAACTGCCATGATCTAATTTGCCCCATTGTCTGAAAATCAACCAAAAATAGATGAGGAACATTTTGCAATTTAGTTTGGAGGTAAGCATTTTATGTAGCACCCAATCATTGCCACCAGAGGGCAGACTTTCCTAAGAATTATAAGACAAGGAAACAACTAAAACGAGAAGCTGTTCCTCCATAGACAGACATATTACAAATGTTCTGCTGCCATCATGCTGCTCTCAGACTAAGATACTTTTTTTGTTTTTAAATAGTAAAGTCGTCTTAATATGACCCTAATACTGAAAACGTCTTCCTTCATGCTCCAACGCCCAGGTCACACAGTAACCTGCAAGCTTTCATTGTTTTGTTTTATTTTTTTAATAAACCTGAATTTGCCACAACCAAAGTTTAGAGCGTACCTTAAACTTGTAGCTCAGACTAATGCAATCCCACATATATAATACATGTATGAATAAACTACAACATTTATTTGATACATGTTGTAGTTTAGAGAGGTGAAAATCAGAATGTCTTCATGGCACAGGTTTTTAGCTTACTGTGCTGGTGTAAACGTCTTTTGACTAAAGCCCTTTTAATGACCCATATGTCTGAAAACAAATCAGCCTGGTGATTTATATTTTCTTTTGCATAAACCATACATTCTGGTAATGGACCTCTAGCTTACCCTTACCTTGTGGCTATGACACAGTGCTAAGGATACTGAGGGCTTGAAACAAGAACAGAAAAGCAGTCGCTCTTGCAGCCTGCCATAGATATTGCACTAAACCCTGAATACCAATAATGCTTGAAATAAAATCAAACTACTCCTTTGTTCCTCTCTATGACTCTTTAAGTTGAGTGGTTCTATCTGCTCATTTAAGATAAATGTCTGGGTTTTGAGGCAATACGAAACCCAGACATTTCTAAACAGATTCCTTAAAGGTGCCCAATGTTATAGTATGTTGTAATATAATTGAACCAAATGGAACACAAAAGTCTAAATTATGTTTTCAATAGTGCACATGTTGATAAAATAACATTTGGAAAAAAGTCATGTCAAGCTTTATCGAACCCAGTGGAAGGACTCATTGTAGTCTCATGACAACCTGTTGTGTGGACAAACTGAGCACTCAACATCAATAAGTCAGGATTGAGAAATGCAAGGAGAAGTATGATGGGAGTGTTTATAGACCGCTAATCTTGTCCCAGCACAAATCATGACAGTACTAGGAAACTGGTGTTAGTAGGTGAAGGCACCTAGCTATGAGAAAGCTGAGCGTGTGGAGCACTGAAATTATGGGTCTCAAGAGCGATAAGTCCCGGAGACTACAGCACTAGCAATATTAGCATTAGCAACATAAGGCTAAGCCCTAGCAACGTAAGGCTTACATCTGTTTGCAATTCGTTTAAAATGTAACGAGACAAGAGAAACGGACCACAATGCTAATAAAAATATAGTGAATAGAAAGTTAGTTACCAGTCTAGAAGATAAGCAGCCAGCTCAGAGTCCAGTTTTAGACCAATGCAGTCACATAGTTCTCTCCATCTTTGGAATGCGGTTCCAATATTTATTCGCGTTTTATTTCTTTTATCGTCCCATTTGCGCTTTTCTGGTCTCTTTACTCCTTCTGTTTTCCTTTGTTTATGACGTTTAGCAGTGTATGCAGTAACAGCTAATGCAGGCATAGCTACCTTGCCCTCTGAGACTTCGGCCGTCATGTTGTCTCTGTTTACCAGTTGTGCATGCGCAGACCATGGCAAAGACATTGTACAGCAACAGCCAGTGGGGTTCTCTGTTAAGTCCCTGGGCGTCAGTATCAATCAATTATACGACAGTCAGCATTCATTAATGATTGTTACGACCTGGCTCTAGTAGCCATAACAACAAGGAGACACAGTTTGGAAATACGAAAATAACTGATTTATTAAACCGAAAATAAACTCAGAGTAATCACAAATGCATGGAAATGGCAAATCAGTAGAGTCAGTAGTGTAGAGAGTGCATGGATGTGTGAGTGTGTGGTGCGAGATGTTGAACGGTGTGAAACATAAATACGAAAACAGGACAGCCGCCACTGATGTGGAGCAGTCAGCGCGGGTCGAGATAAAGCCAGGTTACAGAGGGGAGGGCTTTATACTGCGCCATGGGACTGTAGCCCCCCCCCCCGCTTTCAAAATATTAGATGATATGCTCTGTCTTTACATTTTCTGGATAAGGTATGAAATGTATTTCTGTCACTCGGTGAGGCAAGCAGTACGCCTGACTCATGGCAGAGGGCGCTTGTGAGCCCATAGATTGCACTACCTACA